>JAWWEE010000158.1:12954520-13089496 GCA_035221455.1 Xenops minutus
AAAAAAGAACCTTGACAGCATGACCAAGAATCATGTCATATTTCTTAACAGTCTTCCCCAGAAGTTTATCCAAAGGAAGAAAAAAGACAGGTGCACCATTTTTATTAAGTGCTCTTACCCTACCCACGAAATCACTTATGTAAGGACTGTGGTCCCATTTTGAAGGTATTACCTGCTACAGTTGAGTGTAGATTCTTAAGAAAAAAGAAATAATCCATATCCATGACATGTAACACCAACCATTTTTGGAAGTAAGGAACCTTCATCTAATGCCAAGTGGCATGTATCAGACACATACAAGATGCCACATTTCTAACTGCTTAGCAAGAGAGGAGAAAAAAACTTAAGATTTCTTTCATTAAATCACTAATAAGCCAAACAACGAACAAATACAAGGGAGTAACTTAACTTTTTCAAGGACTGCCCTGTAAGTCACATTAATAGTTTATACAACCTGACCTCCTTACAAGCTTGTAGAACTGATATGTCTATGTATTTAGCAGAATAGGTAAAGAGTTCACTTAAAATACCACAAGTATATATTACCTCTATTGTCACCTTACATAACAACTGTTAAGTTAGTGTAGACCACAAACTACCTCAACCCATAATTACAGAATTACATGGTTTTGGCACCAGTGCAACTCACTACTTTTCATCTGTATTCTATCAAAATTGCATTCAGTCAAAGCAATGGCATGCGTATCTGGGAAGTAACGTCACTCCAGCGTAATCATCACAGAATCATAGAAAGGGTTGGGTTCAAAGGGACCTTAAAGATCATCTTGTTCCAGCCCCCCTGCCATGGGCAGGGACACCTTCCACTAGACCAGGATGCTCAGAACCCCATCCAGCCTGACCATGAACACTTCCAGGGATGAGGCATCCACAACTTCTCTGGGCAACCTGTTCCAGTGTCTCACTATCCTCACAGTAAAGAATTCCTCCCTAATGTCTAACCTAAAACTGATCTTTCCGTTTAATACCATTACCCCACATCCTATCACCACACTTATTTGATAATGAGTCCATCTCCATCTTTCCTATGAGCTCCCTTTAAGTAGTCAAAGGCTGCAATAAGGTCTCCCTGGAGCCTTCCCTTCTCCAGCCTGTCCTCGTGAAGGAAGTGCTCCAGCCCTCTGATTATCTTCATGGCCTTCCTCTAGCCCCACTTGAGGTGGTCCATGTCTTTCTTATGTTGAGGGCTCCAGAGCTGGATGCAATGCTCCAGGTGGGGAGTTCTGTCACCAGAGCAGAGGAGAAGAATCACCTCCCTCAACCTGCTAACTGCAATTTGCCCACTGAAATTCCACAAAGTTTATTTAAATTGTATTTTGACCACTGTTTGCTTAACACAGTCTGCACATATACTTATCAATGACAACTGTATTCTACACTGCTCAAGCCTTCCAATGCTTGATTAAAGTATCCAAGCATCACATATAGTTCATAAACTAGGTGTTCCACAAATTCTCAGAAAATTTTCAAGGCAGATAGAAATGTTAAAGTTTCTCTGTTTTTTTTGTGACACCATCTTCCAGTGGGAACAGTTGAGTAAGAGCAAGGATGCAGGAGCAATAAGGAACAGTATGTGAAGGGAGCCAAGGGAAGGATGTGTGCAGGGCAGCAAAATGCTGAATGCCCACAACAAAATGAATTCTATGCAGTTGCCACTGAAGAAGACAAAAAGGTTCATGAGAGTTCTGGTTCTGTGACAGGAAAACTATCATTAGAGCTCAGAAACCAGCCAGCACCTAAGACCACCTTATCAGAGACTGGACTAGCAAAAAACTATGCCCTTCCACAGGCACATGATACAGCAACACGCAGAGCTCAGGTCACAGGACTTTCCCTTAGGCGAACAAAATTCCAGCAACTAAAGAAAGTCATATAAGCACTGCAGGGATTTTCCTTGCTTCCTAATCCTCTACAGCTGGGATACTCTCTTCTGTTCCTTGAGCTCCCAACTGTTCCCTGGGGCTGGAAGTACAGGTAGTTCCAGTTCTTCAAAGAATTATCCTGTCCTCTTCTTCACACAACAACTAATGTGTAACAATATTATAATCACATTATAACCATATAGGTTATATTAATGTATAATTATACAACTTTTACAATCAAGATCACTATATATTCATAAATTTAAAAATCAAAACCAAAGTATTCAATGACCTATGAGATACCAAATTAAGCAGACTTTTTAAAATGCAAATTCTCAGAACTGCTGCTAATGCCCCACATTCAGCACAGTTCTATCTACAAATTAAATCTCTACGGTATCAATTAGCAGATTTCTCAGGAAATAATTAAAATGGGATTCTCAATTCAGTCTACAAAACACCACTTTTTTTGTTGTAACCTCCATAATACAAAAGACTCTTGGAAAACTTTTCATTTTAAAATCTTCTCGGGGCCTGTATTTACAGCATTATTTTGTAAATATGTTTCAGACACTCCTATGTCCAAATATTGTATCAATACTGTGCATGCAATACTTCAGGCTCTTCCACCCCCAATCTCTTTAAACTATTCACTTTCCAGCAGGATTTTCCCTATGCTCTACTTTTAGTCCAAACAGTCCATCATACTACTGTGGTCACTACAGAAATCCTGAATGGGAAGAACACACACAGCAGAGACATATTTTATCTCCCAAAAATGAACTGAAGTTCAAGACACAACCATCTCAACCTTCTTAAGAAGGTTCTTAAGTTCTTTCCATTAACTTTTCACACTCTTCGTTCATGGAGAACTATCAGGCCTCTGCAACAAGCTGGTACCAAAACAGAGAGAAATACAAAGTAAGCCCTTGAGTTACCCTAGTATTACTCTGGCACACTTTCTCTTCCTTATTCTATTTTCTTCATCTCTATCAGGAATACCATTTTACGTATTAAGCTGTTTCCATTCACAAACATTCTCTTGTTACTGTAAAATCAGAGTGACCAAAGAAAGAAAACTGTACTACAGCATCTATTTTCATTGTGGAGTTTCTAAGAACAAATTTTAACAGCTAATACTTCTAAGAAGCATGAATAACATTTATTACAACTAAACCCATATAATTTACTTAAACACAAAAAAACTCTGAAGTATAGTAGAAACACTTCCTGGTCATAAGTTAAGAATTACTCCAACGAAGGTAGTAAAGTACAAATTAAGGTAGAACCTGTAAGATGCCAATTTTTCTTGGCTTGTGCATGCTTCTGTCTATCTAATATTTTTGCAGTTGAGTGTCTAATCGCATTATTTTAACTGGCAAGAAGTAGATTTCCTGCAGAGGACTAAGAAAGGAAGTATGAGTTATATTAGCATTTTGCAACATTAAATAACACCTTTATAATCCAATAGTATTCTTTCACAAATGATTTAACTGATCACCTGAAACACGTGATAAATCATCACAAAGCAGTAAATTCACTATATATACAGAGTGTATATGTACGAACACCAACTAACCAACTCCATCAGATAACAGGCCCTGTGAATTTGGCCTTTCCCATGAGAGCATGGGGAGAAACAGCAATTACCAGTGATATTTCACATGGCTCTGAAAAAGAACCTTCTGAACCATCACCCAGACTTTTTTTTACACAAAAAAACACAAGGTTAAAAAAAGATGTTTTGAAAGCCCAGTAAAGATATCCTATTTTGTCCTGAAATCCTTTCTGAAATATTGCAAATGTTCATAATGGAGCTCTCAGCAGCAATTACTCACTTTGAAGCTGTCACTCAACTGTCACCATGACAACAACAAAACCCTTTTCACGCCTAAAGACAACAGGAATTTTAATTACTGAAATTCATTCCACTGACAGTTTGAGGGACACTAAATTCTATTCTCAAACAAAACAAAACAAAATTTTAAAAAAATAAAATTGTACGAATAATAATACGATTTTCCCCCCTTGAACATTGTGCTCTTTGCATTTTTTTCCTCACCTTCAGACTTCATACTTGTTTATCAAATACTTCGGTGATTATGATTTTTAGGATGGCTGGCAGAATTCTTTTCATGTCAATGCAGACTAGTTTTCTAAGTCACCTCTGCAGGAAATCTCAAATGTTTATCAGGGACTGACTTGTCCAAGTCCCAGAGATTGGTTACCTGCAAAGAACTGAAGGAAAAGCTGAGGGTAAGACATCTCGTGTCTTTTCTAGTCTTGGGGGGAAATAAAAACAATTATAAATGCTGCTGTGGGCTTTTAAAAATAATGTTTTAGATACTGTTGAAAAAAAAATAATTAAAAGCCATCATGTTTTGGATCCTGCAGATTCTTAAACATAAATCCGTACCTTGACAGGGCTGTTCATTACTCACAGTGTGCATGAACAATCTTGGCAATTAGAAAATATTTTCATTTCCCTGAGAAAAACACACAAGGGGATAAAAAGCAGAGCACTTGGTGTTAATTTTTCCCCACGCTACCACAAAGCAGTACAGCAATTATTTGTATAACCACATAGCAGTGTTTTTCTCCAACAAGCTGTCAAATGGATACTGCTTGATAATTTCATAATTTGCTGTTATTTGGAGCTGGTCATATAGTATAGCCTATCAGACAATATTTAAAGTACATTTTGAACTTCAATCAAGTAGCAAAGGACAAAAACTGGAGTTGACTGTTCTCAGAAAATACATTTATGTTCTTCCACCAAAAAAGCTAGTGCTGAATTTGTGAACAGCGAGTTAGATCACGTAACAAAGAAAAAACCTGGCTTCTTGGCCTATATCCACCATGACATGTCCTATCAGGAAACATAAGAAACTCCTATGATGCAAGAATATACAAATAAAGATAAAAATGCAAACTAGTGAAAAACTTAATATTTTTACAGGTTCCAGAGTAATCATTTTGCTTTAGAAATTTTATGGTATACAAATAGGGGATATGAACCAATTGGAAATGTAGTTAGATTGCTAAGGAAAAGAAATCACTTTTTCTTCTGATATTAAGGATATTTGCTCATATCACAAATAAAAATAAGAAAAAACAAAAACAAACAAAAAAAACAACCAACCAAACAAAAAAAAACCCGAACAAACTGGACCACTAGGCATGTAAGTTTTGATAATGCAAACAAATTCATACAGAATACATGCTATCCTAACCAGTAAGGTGTTAGGATTCTTCCTTCCATGTTTTTTTTAATCACACATTTTAAGCTAACGGTTGCATTCATGCAGATTCTTAAGTACTCATGGATGTCAAAGAGCCACTCCATTATACACTAATATGTACATTTACAGATATGGAAATGTGTGTAATCTTCATA
Source organism: Xenops minutus (assembly GCA_035221455.1). Taxonomy (NCBI): domain Eukaryota; kingdom Metazoa; phylum Chordata; class Aves; order Passeriformes; family Furnariidae; genus Xenops; species Xenops minutus. The sequence goes on from JAWWEE010000158.1 coordinate 12,959,798, forward strand.
GAATATGTGAAGAGATGACATTTCAATCCCTTACTTATACAAATGGAAGAAATAAACAGCAATAGCTGTTTACAAAAAAATAAAAACCAAAAAAGGTGATGAATGAGGCACAAGGAATGAGACTGAATTCAAATTGTCCATGATATGAAGCATACATGAACATTTTAAGCCCAGGCTACCACTAACTTGACAAACTCCAATATAAAGACCAAAACAAAGCAACAGAAGAAAAACACAAAGGAACATAGAAAAATTACTTATTCTGATACTACAGGATGTCCTGAATAGGAAAGATGGATTCAATCTACAAAAGCCCTTCTGGTGAAAGATTTCCAAAACAAAATATTCAAAACGGACACTTGGAAAGCATCAATACTGAAAAGTTTCAAGTTCAATGAGGAGAAATACAGCTTCAATACAGTGAGAAAGAGTAACTTTTTTTTGATCAGTAAGACCTTGACATGACTGAGAAGGCAGTGTTATAGGAAGAATTCTGATTAAATTATTGATCCCTTGAAAGTAAAAGAGACTGCAGGAAACTGGAAATTTTGGGATGATGCATAAAATGGAGAGTTCCAGGAATTTATATCTGAACCAAACACGCAGTTTCACTAATACCACAAATAGTACCGAAAGCACTGCACTGAAGCCAAGTACTTCACAAACACTGCAGAAGCCTCCAATCTGTCTAGGGATACTTTTTCACAGGAAGTGATCTAACCATGAATTCTTTAAAAGAACACAGATGGCAAAAAAAGGAACAGTGTATGTTAAATAGTCCGAGGATGTTAGTTATAGCACATAAAAAATTTCTCATCTCAGTATTTATTTTCCTATGTAGCTCAATGGTTTGGTTTGTAATTTTTTTCCTAAATCAAGGGCATTATTTTTATTGTCATCCAGAACTCCCTATGGCATTCAATCAAGTAGCCAAGGACAAAAAGTAGACTTGACTATTCTCAGAAAATACATACACATTTTTCTAGAGAAAAGACTGTCCTTCTACAAAGAGTTAGTGTTGAACTGCTTAATACTCCAAGGACAAAAAGGGATAGGGAGTCAAAGCCTTTATTTCTGCATATTGTTCCAAATTATGACCAAGCAAGAGCGATGATTGCCTTTCTAAAATGCACCATTTAACAACAGCAGACTTACAGCACTTAGCAAGTTATACAAGCAGAATATTCTAAATCAGCACAAAAAAACCCAAAATCTGGCATGGGTATAGAAAAATCAACTAAATAAAAATCTATATCAATAATGACCAGTTGGTTTTTTTTTGAACCATCACGCCATAGAAATAATGATTAAAACCAGTAGAGGCTTTATCATCAACACAGATTTAAATCAAATTTTCTACAGGAACCAAGCAACTGAAAAGGAGGTTGCAGCCAGGTGAGGGTTGGCCTCTTCTCCCAGGCAACCACAGATAGGACCAGAAGACAGTCTCAAGCTGCCCCAGATGAGGTTAGGTGGGACACTAGGAGGAATATCTTCGCAGAAAGGGTCATTAGACATTGGAATGGGCTGCCCAGGTAGGTCCCTGGAGGTGTTTAAGAAAAGACTGGATGAGGCACTTTGTGCCATGGCCTAGTTGACATGGTGGTGTTGGGTCCTAGGCTGGCCTCAAGGATTTCAGAGGTCTTCTCCAACCTAATTGATTCTTTGACTGAGAAACACTATAGGAATTATTTCCATCAATACCTTGAAATTAGACAGGATTGATAAAGACAGTAAAATACTAACACATAGTGCCCGGATAGAGGTTTTAATTAATTAATCCTTATCACAAAAGTCTCAATTGGTATCAACTGCCAGTATCACTTGAGAAATCCAAGCCTTCTTCAGAAGTGTCACAACCAGACATTTGTCTTACAGTCGATCACTCATAGCTGTGCTTATTAGGAGGAAACAGAGATGTGAAAGTTCCTTGTGCTACAGTGTATGTAATCTGCTAATATGCACTGGATTTCACTTCAACAACAGGTAAGATTTTCTAGTGCAGCAAAGAAAAAACAGACTAGAATTCAAGATGAACAATCTCATGAGACAGTGGTTTTAGAGTTACATCTTTAGAAATAACCATTAAAATGGTAGTAAAAATAACAAGTTTTATACACACACACATCTCATTTTTAGCTGTATTTTCCTTTTCGCACTAAGATTTGTTTCTACATTATTTAAAACTTAGCCAGTATCACAAGTAAGGTGAGAAACTGTTAGCTCCACGGAGTTTTACTATGCCCTTAATTAATTGAAAATTAAGCATCCCTGAAAGTCACATCTAAAATAAAGGAATAAACTTTCATCCTGCCAACTACCTAATTATTAGCTTAAAACATCCCAAACGTTTTCCTGGCTACCTTTAGCACTTTGACTTGCACCTCAATCATATCCCATCTACATAATACATAAAAGGGATAAGAAGAACCATTCTGTTACTGCAGTCTTTGGCTTTCCTCCATTCTGGGAAAGAGACTTCATCTATTAGCAATAACTAATTACATTTGTGCTCTACAACACTTTTATGTTGGATTCCTTATATTTTAAAATTTATTGATAAAATTATGAAGCAATGGAAGCAAGTATCAACTACCAACGTGAACTCATATTAAACTAAAACAAGAAGAGCCAATAAGTAATTCCGATTTCATTTATTGAATTATAAAGCTCTCACACTTGGCAATTCGTCAAACACTGTGAATGCTTCAGTTTGTACTATGCACAGAAGCCTTTAACTTCTGCTGTATCAGAAAGAAAAACATTAATTTTACAAGCAGAAAGAAGTGACTCAGAAACAACAGTTACAAGATGCCAATAGTATTAATCATATTAATCAAGATATCTATTTCTAGCCCAAGGGCTACTGAAATTATTTCAATCATTATCTTATTTTCCTGAAGGACCTTAAACAAAGAACTTCCAGATATACAAACGCTGGGGTACATGTCATAAAAGGCAAGTAATATATTAGGAGCAAATAATGAACATTAGATTTTAAAGGTTGGAAAAAATCAAAATGTCTTATAAATTTAAGGAAAGCAAGCTCCAAGTTACAATTATAACTGCCTTTTCAAAGTAACAAAAAACTACATTTCCTGTTATGTTGTATACTTAGAACTTTTAATATTTACAGAAAAAGTTCTTGATTTGTTTACACCACAAAATTATTTGCCTCAAAAGTGTGTTCAGACACACTAGCTGTCATTTCTCATGTAAACGTCCTTTTGGCTCTACATTCACAATAAATCATAGTTAAAAATCTTTTGCTCTTCACTAGTCAAAAAACAAAAGAAATCCCTGAGGAATTAATCTGAAGATACTCTTATAAGAGAGTTCCTAGTCATTACTCACTGACCATACCTCCATCAGATTACATTCCCATGTAAATTCATGCTAGCACCAAACACAAATTGGCAGTAGGAAGACGACACATCCTTTGAAACATGCCTGCAGGGCACTGGTACTTGCAAAACAAAAGTGTGTTGTACATTATAAAAATAAGACTAAAATATTAACATTTTCATTTAAGGAAACTCCACACTATCAAAACAAACAGATTAAATCAAAGAAGAGCAGGAGAAGGCCAAGTTGGATGGGAAGTAGGATGCTACAGATAGTCAAGACACAGAGAAGCAACCTTCACCTCTTTTTCAAACACCCTTGTGCTACTGCTTCTGCTCTCACTACTTTGGCAGCATTTTTCCAGAAGAGTGCAAGAGAACACCTGCTTAGGCAAAGACCAAATCACCCATCACATCTGACCAAGGAAGTAGAACTATGGGATTCTTTTGTGCAAATGTTCATTGATGCCCATGCAGCAGCTTTACAGCTGTCTGACATGAAGACTGCAAAGTCACCTCTGTCCTACGGGTATCTCCCATTTCTGCTTTCTGCTCTTTCTTATCACCCAGGAAAACTTCCTCAGCTTCTGTGTATGTGAGAGTTCTCCACAGAACACAGCAATACAAGCAAATGAGCACATCATGACATAAGGCCTATCATGATAGCTTTGGATCCAGACTAAATCAAGCTGAAAGAAAGCCACAGAAGCCATTTGGAAACAAATGATGATGTTTTGAGCTCCAAAAGATGGACTCAGTACTGAGTACACATGGCTGTTTGCATAGCTCTGACTTAAAAGCTTTAAAGACAAATATTGTCATGTATCAGAAGGCTGACAGTAGTATAACAACCCAGTAAAAGTGACTCTTACACTCAAACTAGTTTCTGCAGCTTCTTTAAGGGATAATTCATGCCATGAGTTTATTAACTTGCTCTAAAGCAGTTTTTCTTTCCACTGTCTAGGGAGGGTATCTTCCTTTGAAAAAACTAATTCAATGATGTGAGTTACATTTCTAAACCTGAACCACAATCACTTGCACAATACATGGTGCCTCCAGCTGGGCTCCAGTCAAGATTGCCAGTATTTCATCAGAGTTCTGTGAAGTATATGGGCATATATGGCTTTGATCTGAGACACATGTTCCAACACTTACAGATCTCCACTTCCAAAACAGTGCACTTAATGATCAGCAGATTAACAATGATCACCAAAAAAGTTCTGGCTAGTACTCAAGCAGGGTTTAATCTGCTATATGTGATGCAAGGAGAAGCTGAATAAACTTGCGGGTATTCACAACTGGAAAAACAGCGAAGGAAAAGGCAACAGTTTAAAAATAACAGAGCAGAGAATGGATTCATGTATTGGGACACAACTACTAACAGAATTAATTAGGTAACAGCATTGCTTCAGAGAACTTCAGCTCAAACACTTATTGCCATTCCTGACCCAGCCAGTACTTAATTAGAAAAAAATAAATGCTGCCATTGATTCTGTATCTGTAACACTTCCAAACATTAACAAATTCAGTCATAATACAAAAAACAGAGACTATGGGAGCATGCTTGCGAACTTTTACAAACAGTACTCTACCCAAGTTTAAACTGATACTGGAAAGAGTAGAGAATAGTTCAGAAGACTATTTTAATATACATCAATATCGGTAAACTACACAGGAAGTTTCTTTCAAATCACTCCAGACAGTGGACTATGCAAACTTACTAAGTACAAATATTCAATGCCTTGGTTGATGCAAAAATTCAGTTTTAAAACATGGAAAATTATGACATTTAAGCAACTGAGGTTTTCAGAACCGCTTGTGCTTAAAAATAAAGGGGCTTCTCCTTAAGAGCTTTTAGCATCTGAAATACAGCAAAACATGACACAGCAGGGTAAGAGTGGGCAGAAGAGAAGAAAGCACAGTGGAGTGAAATCAAGAGCCATAGTGCAGAGCAATAGAAAAGTTTACATTAGCAAATCCATTGCACATTTGCCTAATGTTTTCAGCACATGGAAATAAGGCAGGCCCAGCAGACAGCAGCAATAAATCCATAAAAGAAAAACACTTTTGCCAGGGAACATAAAAGACTCTTAGGAGGCATTAATAGATCCGTGCTGCTTCTCTTTAATTGTAACAATTCTGAATTGCAAACTGAGATTTTAGTATAACAAGTAGACACGGGCTGCATATTAAATATTCTGCATTTTATCCATCTATGGTAACATAGTGCAGGGACAAAATCAACCTGCCTATAAGGTTTCCACATGAATAGCTGGAATCAGAATGAAAACTTCATTCCATATCCCCCCCATCCAAAAGCTACACAACACTTTCTACTGTTCTTCAGATATCACGGAACAGTTCACAAAAACTGGAGTTAAAACAACAGAAGTGCCTTGTGGATACACATGAAAATCATTCTAATTAAAACTCAGTTGATTGGAAATATATACATATATTTCGCTATTCTATAAGCACATGCTGACTTTTCATTAGGAGGAACATGAACAATGTTTCTAGATCTGTGAAACCACCTCAAACCTCACTTTCCTCCACAGAAGACAAAGGCACAATTAAAAGACTCCACGATTATGGATAATGCTCCAAGTTTGTCTTTTACTTCCTTCAGGCAACCTTTTTTTTTTTTCATAAAGCAATGGAAAAGACAATACAGCTGCAGGAAAGCAAAGGGAAACTCACTAATTTTTATCTGAAAAGGACAGGAATAAGGAAGGGAAATCAGTAAAAGCCCAAATAGGCTGAGAAAGACCAGACAATTACATTTTCAGAAAAATAATGGGTGAATATTTAGTCTTACATGCCAAAGGTTACAAATTCTATAAGGCAAGGCAAATTTCAAATCTTGAAATCTTACCTGGTAAACAGCAGACAAGCATAAACCAAGTAATTTTTATTACATCCACATCTGAATAGACTTAAGCAGAGGGAGTAACCTGGTAAAAAACCAGAGTGGGGACAGAACTAACGACATGTCTTAAAGCAAGAAAGACAAGCTTGAACTTGATGCAGTTTAACAGGAGAGCCAAGAAACAGATTTTTCAAACAGATGATGTAGTTAAAGCAGCAGGTAAAATGTGGATTTCTTACATGGGACTAAGGAAGAGGAGGGGAAGTGCTACAGAGCTCTGAGAAAGTTACAATAACCCTGCAGAGAGACAAGGTCTTTAACAGGAGGCTCTGCAAAGCCAAAGGGAAAATGGACAGGTCTCCAGCACTTCAGGGGAAGGGGCAGTAAAGCACAGGCACAGCCGAAATTTGAAGAGTAAAAGCAAACAGCAGAGGTGCTGTCCCACTTCAGGAGAAGGCAGCAGCCACAGGGAAGAGAGAACTAACATCAGCAATGTCACAGCAAGCAAAACTTAAAGGTACAACACCCAAGAGTTTCCAAGGAAAGAGACTAACGTGCAACAATGTCTGAAAATGACATGGGTCTTAATTTCTGAGAAAGGGCTCTACATGACCTCATTTGTCACTTGAGGCAAGTTCTATCCGAGACAGGCTTGCCAGGGAAGCAGCATAGCTATATAGTGCCCTGGCACCCTCCCCACATGAAGTCATAATCTCAACCATTACAGTCCCCTCCATTGTAATTGTTTGCTTCAGCAGATGATTATTCCTTACCCAAAGTCATGAGCAAATGAAACCTCTTGCAGGAGCTGAAAACCTGATGTAAATTTTGAAAAGGCGAGCACCACCAGTATTATCTGCATTGCAGTCATCTCAGCAGTGTACAGAGGCATTTACACATCAACAGGACACACTGACTGTTTCAGATAAGTGTCTTTAATTTAAGATGGCTCTCTCTCCTCAGCACGTGAGAAGGAAGTAACCTGTTTTTTGCAAAAAGTCTAAAATGGAATACATACATAGCCATTTACTAAATGCTCAAATTTATGCTCCTTTTCTGCAGGAAGATGTCCTTCAAATACATTGCAGAACTCATGAAACTGGATTAACAATGTCATAAATCATACACCTGCCAAAATAACAGCATAGAAAGTGAGACTAAATATAACTTACATCTGATTTGAATAGATACGATCTATATTTAACAATTTGTTATAACTCAAATATTAGCAGACATTCATTTTCCTATAGTTAATTGTTTTAAAAACAACTTTTAAGCTTTTGTAATGCCCTCATTTATGATTTAATAAGTTTTGAATTTGCATAAAGAAGAAGCTTGCAAATTTAATCCTGACGAATATTCTGCCAGTGCTTCAACATTTTTTCTCCAAACCAAGTGGTAACAAATTCCTAGTTTACATTTTTCAAATTATCAACGAAATGCTTCACAAACGAGGATTACTTCTACGACCATCCTTTAAACTGTAGGATGTATTATAAGTCTGTTTCCTTTATGTACAACAGAAAGAACAATATTTCTCTCTAGGCTCCATTTCTAGGACTCAAACTTAGCTTCCATATTAAATTTTAAAACCATTGTATTAAGAACATAAACTCACGGCATTACAGGGTGATTTTGTGACCTGTGTTTTACTGCATAACCTGAACTCACTCAACACATCAAGTAAATCTCAGAAAACCTGCAGATACATCCCTGTAAAGATTTTTTAAAGAAACCAAGAGGTATCCAATCACCTTCAGCTCTAAAAGAAGCAATCAGTGTAAATCTTGGAAGCACAATACCAAACTAAGAACTATGATAATTCATTAACTTAATGCCATAAGTAGATTAGTCAACTGATGCAGCAAAAAGGAAACTGAAAGAAGAGAAGAACCGAACAGAACTCTGAACTATCATCATTCAGGAAACCAAGTTAATGTATATTCATTTCAACAGACCAATTTTGGGTTGGAGCACACGTACACAAATTCCCCTAAAACAATAGCAATAATGCACAATGTTTCAAAAATAGAGAAACAAACTGCCCCTTCATGCTGAAATGCTCAGAATAATGACAGTACAAAATATTTTACATCTGAATGTCTAGTAACACTAGACATTTTCCTTTTCTTATAATGAATATTGTGTTAGAAAATAGCTGTTAAGAAAAAAGCAACATAGAACTTGCTGTAACTGGTTCAGCCAGCCAAATATCAATGTCATTAGAAGAAGAACTACAATTACATTTCTGTGAATAAGAGCCTGAAAGACCAGATAGTATATGGTAAACAAGAAGAAATATTCAAAGTTTCAGTCAGAATTAATTAGAAGAGTAAGTAGTCCACATCAGAGACACTGCTGTGCACCATACACAGCTTATACTTTTGTCTCCTTTTAAGGACACTTAATAAATGACATTACCATAATGCTCACATTTTTCCTCAGAGTTTCCTCTTTTCTGACAGAATGATTTATAATGAATTGTTGCAATCAGCCACCCATTCACCTGACTACACCCTTCCCAGCAAGCGTAACCCGAGCCACACTCCGAATGTGAACAGAGAGCTGAGGAGCCAGAAGGTAACTTGGGATAAGCGAGCCAGTAATGACACACATGCCTAAAGAAGGCAATACCCAATATAACTCAACACAGGTGGAATGAGCACCACACCACAGCCAACAGCTTCACCAGAGCTCACTTCAACACCAGGACAGCACCAGACCACTCACAGCTTCACACCTGGTCCTGGAGGGCACCAGGGAGCCATGTGCAGGATTGTGCCGATCCACTGGTGACACAAGCAGAGCTGAGGCTTTGCATTTCCAGTTCAGATATGACAAAATAGGGGAGATTTAAAGGAAAAAAAAAATAGAGTGGGGAAAAGAGAGGCCTTCAGAGGAAGGCAAGAAGGAGGAGATCAGGAAGAGCGAAGAGACTTGTTATATCAAAAGCGTATTGTAAGTATTTCTACCAGCTCCACTCTTCAAGGAAGCAACTCAGGAAAGTCACAAAGCAACTGCAACATCAGCCCATCCCTTAATCAATGTCTCTCACTCACCATTTCATGCCTCTATCCCCTGGACAAAATATAGAGGTGATGATCTTGCAACCTGCCTCATCTCTAGCAGTTTTCCTATCATTTTGTCTTCTCAGAGAGAAGTCTGTACTTAAGATTTATTCCCTGCAAGCTAAACTCTTTTTCAAGTTCAATCTTGCTTAATGAGTTACTTTTTATTATGGAAAGCTTTTAAATGCGTTGTTTGTTCTGTCAAGCCCAAATAAGTGCTGACATTCTAATCACGAGGCCCTTGAAAGGAAAAAGAAAAAAAAAGTTTTTTTGCTTAAAAGCAATCTTTCCATTTACCTATAAAGCAATTATATATACCATGTTTAAATAGTTTTAAAAGAAAAATAGCCTGCCCACATTTTAAATACTGCAGAGGATAAAATATAGAAAACTGTTTTCTTCAGATTTTAATCATTTCCTCTTCTACTGAAATCTAAATTTAATATGTTCCTACAGCACCAGCTTTCTTTAGTAGCTCTTCCCAAGTCCTGAAGAAGGAATTAGCCTTCTAAAATGCAGAGACCAATATCTCTCTCCTAATATAGAGCTACATTCTGTTGTAGGCATATATAAAAATCTAAGTTCTATGGAGAAACAGCTTCTAAGGGCAGCTCAAATTTAGCACACTGTGCTCTTGCATACATTTTGTCAATTTTGCCAAAAAATGCCCTCCCCTTTCTCCTCCTCTTCTCCCTATAGGGGAAAGAGGATAGGTCCAAACCAAAAAACATAAAATACAGGAAGTATTGCTCAATTGATATAGTTATTCCAAGAAAAAGGCAACTTTAAATCGCTGTCACACATATGCAAACTACTGAATATTCAGAACAGCAATACTACATAGTTACCCAGGACTTTGGCTAACACTACCAAACAAGCAAATATTATAATATGTTTTTGTTATTCTTAATTGCAATTTGTGTGGGCACATTATTTCTGAAAGATTTTAGTTTAGCTAAACGTATCCGATTATGTTCCAAAGAAAACTCCGTAATTTTGTTTCTTTAAAAGCATTCACTGTTTTCTAACACTCTAAAACACGGAGGTGATCAAGATTTATTCCTCTTCCAAAATACAGCAGCTTTTTTTTTTTTTTTTAATTTAAGAAATGGATGCTAATGGAAGAGCAGCATTTGAAGTGGGCAGTGGCTCCCTCCTCAAAAGAAATGCAGTGGCTTAATGCTTCAAAATCTCTTCCCTTTCCACAAATGAGCCCTGCCCGCTTGTTGCTTACGTTCACTTATAATAAGTTACTTATGATATTGCTATGACTGGGTGGAATTTGCATTACTGCATTCAGAAACAACTGCACGGATGCAATTGACTCATTTTGAATTCACAAAATTACAAGTTTTCACTATCAAAAACTGGATAGCTCTTTTTTTCCCTTTTCTTTATTAGCAGACAGAAAAGGTAAAATAGCATGTGTGACTTCCAAGAAAGTCTTGACCTGAACTACAGACTTTCATTGTGAACACCATTTCCATCGACCTTGCTAGTAGAAGAAATTCCAGTATTACAAACAGATGCAGAAGGTTCTGATATTGGTTAGGTCAAAGGACTAGAACAGCCCTGATAAACCCCAAGAACTGCTTTGCTACCTTGAATATAACTGCTGAAAATGGTAAAATCACTCCACTATGCAGAACACCCGTGTCTTTACCCTTATGCATTTGTGTCAAAAATGAAATGATTCTTTCTAAAGAGGAATCTTCTTATGAGGGTCCCCCAGCAAAACTCCAACCACATCACAGAAACACCAGTTCTTTCCCCATAGCTGACACAGGGCGGGGTTTTGTATTCTCTCACATCTCCTTGTGAGGAAAGAGATGTAACTCCTACTCCAAAAACATCCTCCTAGTCAAAATTGGGTTGGAACATATATTTTTGAGGCAACCAAAACCAACAATTGTTTTCTAAAATGGCTACATTCTGCTAGTATCCCAGTGGAAGTGAAAGTTCTGGCTTCCCTATCAAACATGGGTAAGATATTAGATGTCTTCTCTTTGCCAAAGAGATACTCAAGACTAGGCTCTTTTTGTCTGGCACCCTAAAGCAATGAGAGACAGCAAATGTTCTTACAATAAAGGTCTCTTGCTATACCAGGGTAATTGGGAAAGAGACAAGAGTGTAGCCTTTGTTCTTAATCTCCACTGACTAAGTGTATGAAAATCAAACATTATCAAAGACTTTTGAACAGACTTCCTTCTACACCATGAGATATACAAAAAAACCCCAACACTGCAACTGTAATGCAGGTGAAACAATGCCAGCTACCTGGCTGATGCCATTCTGGCCACCATGATGGCACATGGCAGGTTTACTTGCATGCTTTGACTACCATTTAAAATTTAACAGCCAATACAAATTTTACATTTGCTGCTACCTATCTTAACATAGAGGAATTAGAGATGGTCATATTTTCTTTGAATTAAATACCAAATCTGTAATAGAACAAAGATAATAAATTACAAGGAAGTGTTTTTCAATCACATGGAGCATTTTCTACAACTAATATCTAGATCAGGCCTCTTATGTTGTGCTCTTATAAAAGAAACAACAAGCTATTTTTCATCACACTGAAAAGAAATTATATTAGTCTGCTGATTTTGTTCAAGTATGGAAAAGTTCCCACGAAACACCAATTGTGCAGTGCATGGATACCCAAAATTAATTACAATATTGCTCAAAAACACAGTCCTCGAGTTGAACTCCTGACTTATACAACACCATAATCCACAACCAACCAAGAGGCCATGCCACCCTGAGTGACCTCGTTTTGGAGACTGTATCTTGGTCATCTCCAAGATAAATATTATGTTCTGAGCCATCTCAGAAACCCATAAATTAACAAAACACTGCCCATGCACTGCTCCAGAACAGGCTGTCATCAATACCTCAGATCACATTTCCAGAAAAGTATTATTCCAAAACTATTACTCCTTATGGGTAACAGAAAATACAATCCATTCTAAACACCATGCAATCCCAATGACAACTCTGACCTCTAGAAAATTAATCTATTCTGCAAGAAAAAAGATAAGAAGTTTCCTGAAGACAGAGTTTTTCCAGAATTCTGTCCAGGACTTTTATGCCATCCCCATCCCAAACCACATTAGGTTAATGTCTCTGCCAAGATACAAATTGATCATAATGTATACCCACCTTCCCACCCACAGAGATCACAAACCAATTATGATAAACAGTAGACCCACTGCCTATTTATTTTACTGGGAAAAATTCACTCATGACAATATGACAACTGGAGTGGAATGAACACTAATTCAGCCCTGTCTCTGTGAAGTACTCCCCATGCAAAAATGGATGTATGTTCCTATTCTGAGTGAAAATTCTGCACTGAGGATGAGCTCTAAAACAGCTGCAGGAATACTAATTTTACATAGTTATCAGTGGTTGTACACAATGTAAAGAATTTCTCTTTTTAGATACTAAAACAAAAAGAGTTGCAAAGTCGGAATGACTTAGTCATGAAAGGAAGTAAGTCCACCCCAATTTTACACACATAAAACAAGATTTTAACAAGCTCAGCTGTGTATCACAGAAACTAATTATCTTATCTGAAAATTATTAAACACAGGCTGAATAACTATTTTAAAACATGTAAAAAACAGAAAGGAGAGAATTAAAACCAAAATGCAGATAAGCCACAGGGATCCAAAAGTTCAGGAACTTCGATATCTCTCTTTTCACAGCAGAAAGGCAAGGACTTGGAACCTGCTCACAAGACCTTCATTCTGTCCAGAAGGTCACTGGGGAAAGCTGGGAGTTGGGTGGTGGCTCTGGTCATGCTGATCTTAAGGACTGGGAGTGAAAAGCTGTGTGTCTGACTAACCTTACACACGGTGGGAAGAGAAGGCTTTACAAACTGCCATTTACTGAATTTCTGTTGCTTTTAATTTTCAGCTTACTCATGACTATTAGCACCAAAAAAAAAGGCCAGGGGGGAAAAAAAAAAAAGAGAGAGAGAGAAAAGCTATTAGACTTCAACATCCACCAAAGTTAGGCCAAAGGACAAACAACCATGAGCAATCACTGTGGTTGACCTCTAAAGGGCCAACACCAGTTTCAATAAAACCTCACCAGTACCTTTGAGCAGACAGCCTTGGTAGTGCTACAGATATAAACATGTAAATAAATGCAGGAAATTATTTCAGGGTAACAAAAAAGTGTGTAAATAACCACAATGCAGAACCACTTTTGTTTCTACTCACAGGTGACTATCACTGCAGCCATACAAAACTAATCCATACCACTGTCTATGCTGCAGTTTATGAAGTTTATTTGTCAAGTTCATTCTCTGTATCCAAGTATGTTAATAATTAACTTATTCTCTTATCCTTCTCTTCATATGTGTTACAGGAAGATGACTAATTGCACAGAACTGTCCTAACTGATTTTCCCCTCCTCTGTCATTGTTGCAGCACGAGAGGCAGGGACTTGAGATTTAGACACAATAAAGAGAGATTACATTCCTGTATTAAGGTGTGCCAGAAACCTGAGCTCTTTCAGCCACAGAAATACTGTAACACATTCCCTCTAATTATTATGCAATATTACAATCTTCTACAGCAGGAACAGTAATTTCATGGTTAGAATCCAACCCATTCACTAGAAAACTGTTATATAGCACTTTGAGAAGGAAGGATTTTTACTAGAACAGGACTGTTGAGTCAAAAAGATAAAACAGTAAGAAGCTTTGTATGAATAAGCTTCTTTACCACAACACGGGCATTTATCATCTTTGCACACGTGCACATTCTGTGTGAATTATCTTAAAAGCATAATGACAGTAAGTACTAGTGTTTATTTACCTTAATAGGCATGAAAACACTTAAAACTATTAAAGTTTTAGAAATCTGTATAATTTCCATTTATCAATAGTAGATATCTGGTTCCTAATAAATGACTGAAATATCTGAAAACATAACTCACTTTAAAAAATCTCCAAGGTTACAACTTCATTTTTCCAGTTAGAAAAACTCTCAAAATATTTAGTATGTTTAGAAATAAAAAACATTTGCTTTAAAAAAATGTGACCTTAATCATAAGGTCAGGTACAAAGCATTCTAATACTGTATTTATGGTTTTCAGCTTCTTAATTCTCCAGTTTCATAATATTTTTCAGAGAACAAAGATACGGAGACAAAAAATCTGTTATCACAAGCATCATGCTGCAGCTCTATATACAAGCGCATTAAAAGATAAAACTTAAAACACGATATACCTGCATGACACCTGGTAGAATGGATATCCTGGTAGAGGAAGAGAGTTTGAAAATCCAGACAGACTCGACATTGCCTTCAGGTATTTTATCCACTTAGAGAGCTTCTATATTCCATATGTTAATTCCTTACCAAAAAAATATGTACGTACGTATCCATCTGTACCTCTGTGCAAAGCTAAACTAAAAAGGAACCAAGTGCATGTTCGAAGGTCTCGAGGATTCTGCCTGCATTTCAAACTGCTTCCTCAGTAGTGAAATTCCTAAAAGCCAACACCCTCATGACATCACATACTACAAAACCATAAACACGCAATTATTTCAGTAACGCAAGGACAGCCTGTCGATTTTGCCTCGACATAAAGCCCTGCACTGCATTCTTCCTGAAAGCACAGTGCCTTTCAGGCTGGCGAGAGGAGAGGCAGGGACCTGCTGCCTTGAACAGCAGCCCTGCTTTGGCAGGCAGCCAGCAACCAGCAGAACTTATTGCCAATGCCGCAAATCCCTCCGATCAGCTAATGAAGAGCCAGACTGCAGGTGAAACATGGTTTTAGCCCATTACAAGAATTTCCTTGAAAATGCACAGAGATCCATGACCTTGGACTTAATGACAAAAGTGTCATTTAAAATTTTCAGTTAAATGTGCAGTGCATACCATTGTTTTATGAACAACATCAGATTGCACTGCACATCACAGTAATGTAAAAAATCATACTGAGCTTCCCCTGCTAAAAAAGAATCCTCTAGTGCTACACCCTCGACTATGGGAACGCAAGAGGGGAGGAGAGGAGATGGAATCTTAAACAACATCGTTTAAGCTACTGAATATAGAAATAAAATTATGTGCATGCATTCCTGTAGTATTTTACTACTGCTTAAATCAAAGAAATATCAAAAGCGAGATTTCTTTTGATATACAGTACAATGGTAAGTTACTTGAAAGTTTATTTGGGCATGCCTTCCCCAGGAGAGAAAAAGACTACTGGAAAGCAGGAAGACGTGAGTAGTCACCGTGTAGCCCAGTGGCATGACTAATGTCAAACACACTTAAATGATTATCTACCTACACTACTCTTAAATATGGGGTACAGTGCCCTAACAAGAAGATGATGTTAAAGCAAAATACTAAATAAAAGATTTTTTGATTATTTAACTACTTATGCTAGCTGCACTGGAAAACCTTAAAATGTTGAGTTTAGTACCTCTACCCCATGACATACTATTTACTCTCACATTATTTTAATTTTGTCTTTCTCAGTTTTGGAAAAAGAATGAATTGGTTTCACCTGTTTTATCCCAAGTTTACAATCAACATCTCAGTCATTAGAACAATGGTACAAAACTTTGTCACTAACCTAAGTATCTTTTAAAGTCTGGTTTAAAAGAATGGGAGCTTGTTCCTCTACCTTACATAGAAATTTAAAACTGAATTTATCTCAGTGAAATGTTTGGATTCTTGTTTGTGTAACAACTGCTTTTACAGTGCTTTAACACCACTGTGCTATTTGACATTGCCTAACTATTATTTGTCAGGGTGTAAAAAAGAGCAGCTTATTTGTGAAACGTGGTAACATTTCAAATGGAGCTGAAATGGGGGGGGAGGGCAAACCCAAAACGCTCACAGGCTGCACAATAAGTGCTTGGACCTCAAAAAAAAAAAACATGGCAATGCTTATTAATTAGCTCTGCTCTGTCATACTCAGAGCTCACTCAACTGACTGTTCCCACCAGCTCCAACTTGGGGAATCACAGGCCATTTCCCACAAGAATTAAAACACACACTTGCATACAGAATAACATGTGGATACTGCATAGGGCACCAACTTCTAATATCCTATAAAAATGCCAGAATAACACAAAGAGAGCACAGTCTTCCCAGAGAAGTATTTTTTTCTATATATTTGTTCAACAGATACGTCTGGAAAAACAAAGAAGCTTCTGGGTACATCATTTTGCATAAATTTTTCTCTCTCTCCTGGCTGTAAAGAAAAAGCTTGAAAAGGCAATTCAAGCACAAATAATGTTGCCGTATCAGCTGAATTTTACAAAGTTGAGAAAGCATAATCTCCCTCATGTTTAGTATGGAGCATTAGGTCCAAAGCTCAAGTCTCTCAAAAAGCATATGGTTAACAGCAAAAAAATCGTGTGCATATGAAAGGAAGAGAAAACTCTACCAGGTGTGCGAGTCACCTTCACCTACTGCCTAATCAGGGATGTCAGAATAAGCAGTCAGCTTTCACGCCTGTGGCCACAGCTGCTGAGGGACACGCCAGTCATTCCTCCACACTGCTGTGGTTGGCCCCAAGGAGTCACCTTGTGTGCACATCCTTGAAGCACTTACACTTTTATTCTGGATATTTACTCATTGGTTTTACTTGGTGTCTTCTCAACACTGATAATGACAGCATTAGCATATTTATGAAGTAACTCTCATCTCAGAATAATTATTCTTAGTCCCAACCAGGATTTAGGATGTTTCCATTGGATTTGCCAGCTGAAAACAACGTTAGTGTCAACTCAGAAGATTACAGGCTTATAAACCAGGAGTCTTAGAAGCTGCCAGTGGCTTGGCATGCCATTTTGCAAAAATCACATAGTCCCTTAATGCTTAGCTTATCCACATAATGAGGAAAATACTGGCTGACAGCAAAGGAATGATGCAAGGTTCATTTTTATTTTTTTTTTTTTGTAATTAAGTATTGAAATCCTCTGATTAAAGATTTATGAAGGGATAAAACAGCTGTAGCATTTTAAGGAAAAGATGTGTGGGAATATTCAGAACGCAGCCTTCTTTTTGTCTCCTGCTCCTAGCTCCTAGCTCTAACACAACAGAAGCATTATTTCTCTGAAATTTAAATATAAAAGCCATTTAAATTTTAAAATGTGGTGGAAAGTGCAGTTTTCAAATGGGTGGACAGCATTACATAGCATTTAAAGATGGGGATAAGCAAGATGACAATAGGCAGACAAAAACTGTATTTAAGATGAACTTTACAAAAGCACAATCCTTCATCGGTAAGCATCAAACCAGTTCAGGCATTCGGAAATAGGAAGGGAAAGTGTGGCTTAAGACAGAGAAAGGGGAAAGAGCAAATCTGGTAAGGACCAAGTAGAAATCCTGCACACAATGAAACCCAACATTTACCAAGTGCCCCTTTTCTCTCTTTCCACACAGAGGCTGGCTCACAGAACAGAAGCACTTCTGGGATCCAGATGTACTTGCCAAACACCACCTCCACTGAAAGAGATGAGTGGGTTTCATTCCAACTGCAGCCATGTCTGTTTGAATTTTACTTCCGTGTTTTGGAGCCAACAAACTCACTTAAAAATAACCACATCAGTATAGCTTGGCATAGCATTCCCTGTAATACTAATTACTTTGCTGGAACAAAATTAAACTAAGAACATAAGTTTGAGGCACAAATACTGGGTGTTCCAGAATTTACAGTGACCTAACACTGAAGGAAGTGACCTGTTAGAGTACTTAATGCTGCTACTTGAAAAGGTATTAAATACTTAACTGAGATGTAACTGCACTTCAAAAAGCAAGGGCAGGCTGAAAGACTGGAGAAGAGTAAGTTCACGACCACTTCCAGGTATTTCAAACAAGTAGCATCTTTGGTAAACTAATGGAAAATTTGTTTAAACTAAAAAGTTAGGCTGAAGGAGAAATAGAAACTAACTGCATTACCAGAATCTAAATCAACTTCATTAAGTTTAGAACTGAGAGCAGACACATTGTAGACAATTATGTGATGATATATCAAAATGCATATAAAATGTTTAGTATTCATTAAAATAGAATTAAGTCTCATGGAGAAATTATTTTAACATCAATACCATAAATCAGTAATTTCCTTCCATACAAAGTGTTATATTTGATGTTTTCATTGCCTGCTATATTAGTGTCTAATATAATAGATACTAAAATAGAAGGAAAAAATATTACAAGAAATCTAGAACAAAATTACATGGAGTTTGAAAATAACAGTATTACGTACAAAGAAAATGTTACAAAGATATTCACTATAATGAGGAGTACTTAGAAAATATAATGGGAAGTCTTTCTTTCTCTCTGTACAAAACACAAGAATAATGAAATATTCAACAACACTGAAGAATAATGGCAAATTTGAAACTGAAGGACACTGTCACTGAAAATTCAAAACTCATCCAGAGTTAAAAACTAACAGGATATTTATAGAGGGGGAAAAACAGAAACACACACACACACACAAATAAACAATGCAGAAGTGATAACTGGAAAGAAGGAGGGCTTGTAAACAACACCACTACTTGGGAGAAAAAACTATGTGAGAAAGCTACCTAAACCATGTCTTTCACTCTTTTCTGGGGCAGTCTAGTGGGCTCAATAATAATGCATAATCTCTGCTGCACTCCTAAACTTGTTGGTCAATCAACTCAAGTTTATTTTATCAGCCTAGTTCCCCGAGAAAAGTTAAGTGATTATTGTCACATAAGCAGATACTGAATAAGCACGTTAGTTGTTTTCAGGTAGGCTACCTAATGAAAAATCAAGAAAAGCAAGCCACCACTGAAAAAAAAATAGGCAGCACATGAAGATGCTTGTATTCTGACTTCAGCTGAACTGGGTTCTCCAAAGCAAAACACCCATCTACCTTCTCCCCCTCTCCTACTGCACCTTCCTGTCTTTAAAGTTTCTCATTTACATGGCCTCCTATTACCTGGTTGCCCTGCTCACCTTTCAGCAGCTTTCCACTTCTCCAGCCCTGTTCCCTCCTGCTGTTAAGGCAGCTTTCTTGTCAGATATATATGGCACTATCCCAGTAGGCCTATTATAAGCTTGTCCAGCTCGATAGCACATTTATCTAGCCCAGAGATAGTTACCTGTTACCCACCCTCATCCTCCATCAGCTTTACATCACTCCAGTAAGATCTTTAAAAAGAAATAAACATCCCAAAGAGCAAGCAACACTTGATTAAACAACTAAGTGTTGCACACTTCACAAAGACACTCGAGCTTCCCCGCATTTCCTCCTAAAGCACATCTTGTGATTCTGACACAAAACTGATTCAAAGGAAAGACTCAAAAAAAAAAATAAAAAAAAAAGCAAGAATCTCCACTTAGTTTGTCAAGCCTGCCTGTTTCTTACTTATTTTTAGAATGAAACTGTGAGTGTAAAGCTACCCTCTGAAACTGAGTATATGATGTCAGGATCCCATATGACAAAGCGGGTCTACAGGAAAGTCAGAGAGGGACCTTTTACATGGGCTTGTGGGTACAGGACAAGGGATAACAGCTTAAACCTGAGCGAGGGCAGGTTTAGATCAGGTATTAGGAAGAAATTCTTTACTGTGAGGGTGGTGAGGCACTGGAATAGGTTGTCCAGAGAAGCTGGATGGATTCTCCATCCCTGGAAGTTTCTGAGACCAGGCGGGATGGGGCTCTAAGCACCCTGGTGTAGTGGAAGGTGCCCCCGCCCAAAGCAGAGGGGCTGGAACAAGATGAACTTTAAGATCCCTTCCAGCCCAAGACACTCTAAGATTCAAAAACATATGAAATTTCCTTTGGAAGGAGTTTTAGATTTGCAGTTGGGCTCCACGTTAGCCATTGAAAGGCTGGGTAGGTCAGATGAAGAATTTCTGGGGAAATTTAAAAAAAAAAAAAAAGGAAAGAAGAGAGAGAGAAATCTACTCTATCCAGTTATGAGATCTGAACTCGACTGGTTAGTACCACATAATAGCACCACAAGCAACATATAGGCTTTAAGATTTTTTAAACAATATGCAATGCTCCATCATCTTGGCATCAGAGGTGGAGCTTAGCACCCTCTACAGAACAGAGCTATGGCTCAGAATTCCTGTAGAGCACTTAAGAGAATCCACTCTGGGATACAAATCACAGGACAAACATTTACAAACTAGCTACTCTAGGTCACTCTTTCCTTCACTTTAGGTAAGTCTCCCAGTGGCAAAATGTTTGCATTTTAACTTTAAAAGGGGAAAAGTGCATTTGCAACCCTAATTTTTGAGATAAGAAAACACATAGCATTTATATAGGACCTGGCTTTCTCAAGTTGCAAACAGTTCCTTTGAAGAACTTCACATACCACAAGAAATTCTTGAGAAAGACATTTTTTGCAAGGTAAAATGCCAACACACTCTTCCCTGTGACAATGCAGGCTGACAAGACTGATGGAACTCCATAAAGTAGAAATAATAAGGGCCTTGAAGTATAAAGTATGTGAAATTTAAGGAATTTATTTCCATTAAGGATTTGTCCTTCAAGGAATAGTGAAGAAAAAGTAACTACAAGATATAGCAGGTTATATTTTAGGTGGAGACACATCTGCATCCAGAAGCTTTATGGAGAAGACCTTCAAGATCAAGTCCAATATTTGACTGAACACCACCCTGTCACCCAAACCACAGCACAAAGTGCCGCATGAGGGGCCCAGAACTGGACACAGTACTTGAGGTGCAGCCTCACCAGTGCAGAGGACAGAGGGATGATAACTTCCCACATGCCACATATGAAGCCAACAATTCTGCTTCATTCCCTGCCCCTCTTCAGAGATAGAGAAGTCACACAGAGACATCAGCAAAGCTGATTTAGAACTAGTTCTCCTCCAGGCAAACCCCAGCTTCCAGGTATTCTGAACAGCATTCCAGGAATCAGTCATTAAAACATACAATAAAAAGTTAAACACTATTTGACAAAATGAACTTCAAAAGACATTAGATTTGGAAAAATTTCACAATGAAAACTTTCAGAAATTTAAAAAAAAACAAGTAAATCTGGATCAAGCCTTTCTGCCAAGAGTGTGAAGCCAGATTTTAAAAAGTCCTATACCTGAAAAAAATCCAGAATTTACTCTAAACATCTAAGAATTCATAGTGGAGTTACTAGGGCTTACATGTCTGCTTGCTACCTTAGCCCTTCCAGACATTGTTACTTGGATGAAGAAATAATATTTTTAGTGTCTTTTTTCCCTACCTGGAACAAAAGGGCAAAAGTTATTAAATTCTCATCTAAACAAGATTTATTTTTAGCCAAAACATAAAACTGCTCTTAGCAACTTTATTAGTAGAAAGGCTGTAAAGATGCTCAAAGTCCAACACCAGTGCCCTGACTTGCAGCGCAACCTAAACAGCATTACCCAAAAGCCATTCCAGCTACCAAGAGTTACAGGGCAGCCTGCACAGCCTCCACTGACCTGGTGCATTACAATGCTACACCAAGTCAAAAATCACAGCTTAAGTACTAATCACACATCCTATTAGTCTCAGAGCACACCTACCTAGCCTTTGTGCTCAAACCAGAGGTCACACACCTCCCTCCCTTGCCTCTTTCACTCCTCCTGGAAGTTGTCACTCCCCATTTATATGTAGCTGAAGGCTCCATTTCTTCTACTGCCCTCTGGATGCTCAAGAGACAGCATCCTTCTTCAAGCTTCACGTATCAATACTGCCATCATCCCTCCATCATAATGTCCCATGGTATCAGGTTTTAGTACACTATTCTGTAACAATGACCATCACACAGTTGGGAGACCAAGTGGAGGTATGTACCAGCAGCAACTTAGCCCTGTTTATAGAGGGACCCTTTATGCCAAAGTATCTCCTCAGGGATTTAGCTAGAACACTGTTGTTTACTACTGTACCTCAAAGCAAAAGGAGGGTTGCTGCTGTGTATAAAACCTGCATCACTGAACAGCCCAAACAGAAGCTCTTGTGTTCAGAAACACCCACCACCTGTGCAACTCCTATTTGACACTGCAGCTTCCCTGTTCCTCACTCACCACACCCTCAGAGAGTTCTGAATGAAAACCAAAACTCAGTTCCTGTTTTCACTTACAGTGCTTATTTTTTTAGTTTTATTCTAAATGTAGAAGGCTGGATGGGTAATTAAGCAATTGTGAGCTAAAGATCAAAGACCAAATAAGTCTCTAATAATAAATAATAAACTATTTCAGAGAGCATAGAGCTGTAGCGACAAACTTATTTGACAAACTTATTTCAGTTACTCTATAGGTAACTTTTGCCACGAGATGTTTCAACAGTCAGCCATGAATTCTCAATGGCTCTCACACATACTGTGTGATAGCAAACATGGGAAGAAATCACGCACTAAGAAGTGATATTAATAAACTGCAGTCTGGATCTAGATGTCAGATAACCAAGGCATGTTTCTTTACTATTCAGAGAGTGTTCGGGCAGAAGCTAAACAACCTTCATTGTGGCCAAAGGTTCTCAATTGATCCATGGGTAACTGAACACAGCTGGCACCCTGCCCATCAGAGAGATAACCCTGTCCTGCTGAACTAGAGCAGGGAACACTCCTGCCTGCAAACCTAAAACCACAATGAGGTTGCTGTGTAACCACATACTGTTTTCTCAACCAGGCCATTCTGCCCTTACAGCTGGCTAATGTAGTCTGTAACAACTTGCAGAATGCACCAGAAAAGTTCTTGTCAGCAGTAAAAGAGGAGGATGTCTTCTGGGGCAGAGAGGAATACCTGAGCTGCAAATTAACCTACCGCAAGACATGAAACATCACAGACATAAAGCTATTGACCATGACCTAGACAAGAAAGGGGGAAGGACCCTCCTTACGACCTTGCCTTTCTTTACAACTGCAATTGCAGCTGAAACAATTAGCCTCAAGTAACCTGCAACTGGAAAATAACTTCCAGGATTCACCTGATTATTAATGACAGTCTGAAGACATTAGTTATTCTGTGAACATAAAGTCTGGACTGCACATCTTTGAATTCTCACCTCCGTAAACTCTGGGGGATGATCTCAACCTTAACACTAGTAGGAAATGTTACCTTCCGTCACCAGGTCCACATTCTATCATCCCCATGACCTTTACTCAGGAAACAAAATAAACATATCACCTGGCCACAGAGTCATTACCAGCAATCCATCACCTGCCAGCAGAAGGCAGCGAGGAGACTGTTCTTCCAGGAAAACAAGAGGTTCACAGGCCACAGCACAGGCTGCAGCAGAGAGCATCAGTGACGCATTCCAGCCCTGGAGTCTGGTTGGCCTGGCACTGCCCCCACACTGGCTTTGGAAGAAGGTGACTTAAGAACTAAAAACCTCTTCCCCCAAGTTTCACAACATACGGAACCACAAGGAGTGCAACCTGCTCACACTGAGCTCAGGTTGGACATACCAGTCTGCTGGAGAAAGGCTGCAGAATTCCCATACCTGAAATCCAGCGTCGTCAGAGCTGAAAGGCTGAACCCATGCCAGCATC
This sequence comes from Xenops minutus, assembly GCA_035221455.1. Classification (NCBI taxonomy): domain Eukaryota; kingdom Metazoa; phylum Chordata; class Aves; order Passeriformes; family Furnariidae; genus Xenops; species Xenops minutus. The sequence goes on from JAWWEE010000158.1 coordinate 12,983,571, forward strand.
ACCACTGGTCAGAGGGAGATTTCCAAAACAAATCAAATAAAACCCTCCAAAACCATAAAAAAAAACTACAGAAGCCCAAACCAAACCATAATCCCACCTAGTTCTTCACGAAAGGAAGTTCATCAACTTGACCTATCTATACAAGACTTTTCCAAGCAGTTCTAAAGAGCAAAGATGTTTAAGATCCATACCACGTATTGACCTTCTTCAAAGAGCATTTTGTAGTGATAATGCTATTTTCTGCTTACTGCATTTGTAAACACTCAAGTATAAATCTTGTCTGCTGTAGAATCAGCAGGTATTACATATTTCAGCTCAAGGATAATGTGAGAATCAAATCACATTCTCTCACTGTATGAAATAATTACATATTCTTAAATCTGAAATTACTTTTAAAAACCCCAGAAAAATAGCATTCATGGAGACATTACATTTTATATATATATATACAATTTTTTATAAAAAAGCACAGAGCCTGAAATGGGATTAAGCTCCTTTATCCTACTTAAAAAAGAATTATACTGGATAGAGACAAATACTTCCTCCCAAGTGACATGAACATATTGACCAAAAACTAACTAAAATGATTAAATGAAGGAAAAAAACCACCAAACCTGAGTCAGCCAAATTAACCTTAAAGGAATTAACTTTTGCTAAAAACAAACAGGAAATCCAGTATCTTACTGAGCGTGGATGCATGTAAAGTGGACTGAAGTGAATTAATTAGAACTGTCACCTCAAACATATGTAGAAGCCAGAATGCTGGTATTGGAAGCAATTTTTAAAATTACTTTGAATTTACAAAGCAAGGTTACTCTCTGTCATGACACAAACAAGTATTAATTTATGTGAGCTACCAGAATGTAGCGAATTTCTCTCTCCAACAGACACAATTTACTAATACAAACTAAACAGATGTCTATTCAATGGCATCCAAACTTCAGCTTGTTGGCCTTTGATGAAGCTCCAGAGTACATAGTATAAGTCTTGTAGGATTACAAATACCAAAGGGTGAGTCTATTTTTGAGGTTCAGAATAAATCAGTCTTCTACATATGAGGACCATCACACAGTGTCCTTGTTTCCCCAGACATAGTTTATGTTAACAGTCCTGATAAATTCTTATCTGTAATAACAACCTACTCAAAACTCATAGCAGCAAATAAACTGTAACTACAATGCCTTACAAACTGTGCAAATCACGGATCAAATGACAGAAAAGTGTTACAATTAGAGGCAAATGAAACACTGTCATTCCACTTTAAAGCTGGCAATTTGTGGTAATTTGATGTGCCTCAAAAATACAAAAGTAAAAAGAAACTGTAGGATGTACAACCTCCTGAGGTCAGGGTGATAAATGAAACTACTTCCAAAATAAGCCTTCCTAATTAAGGCTTCTAAACCAGAGCTGGCTTGCATTCAGTTAATACCACCATTACAAGTAATCTGAAATATTCTTGATAAAATATTTTTAGCATCGACTCCAGCATATTAAAATCAGTTGAAGGTCATTATGAGAATGAAAAAAAAACAATGCCCACACTCAGGAAAAACTATCAAGTTCATCCCTAAAACCACACAAATATTTGAAAACTCCATGCTTAAATCAACTCATGATTGGTTGTTTATAATTATCAACTTAACATAGCTGTACATTAAAAAAGAAACAACAGATCTGCCCATTCTTGGATTACATCTACTGAATTCTATTTATGCTTCCCCACGGGCACCTCTGGACTACTAAAAACAGGGTAAGTGTTTTGTCTTTTTTTAAAGACAAAAACATTGCATACATAGGTTTAATCAACTTTATGTCATCCCGGCCTCCCTGAAGAAATACTTAATTTGCTTTATTAGACAGATGGCACTTTTTATTATACTTGTATTTGCACTTAAGAAATTTAATTTGCACAGCAGAACTTTTTTATTTGCTAGGTCAATTCATGTGCCACTAAATGACAATTCAGCACTACAAACTAAAGTAGAATTAAATTTATTCTCTGAAATGTAAATATTTCATACTAGTCTTTTTAAGCAGTCAACCATTTAAATGCTTCATTCTGTATTGGTGCAAACTTTTAATTACTTTTGGCATTTTCTCAGAAAAAAAATAATGCTAAAGTATCCCTTACATTCTGTTACATTCTTATTATTTCCATGATTATACCCAATCTTGAAATGTAAGAAATTAAACTTGACCATGAAATGATACAATACACAACACACATTTGATTCACAGTCACACTGTTAAGAACTGAATGACTGCACATAATTCTAAAAGAACAATGAGATTTTCAGAAACAATGAGATACCTCAATGCACCAGGAATGACAAGGTAACAGGAGCCACATGCTTTCAAGGACATGAGACGCATTTCCATCCAAAAGAGAGCAGACAAACAGGACATCCCTCAAAACATACACCAATTTACACACACACATAAAAATCACTGTACTCTAATTAATCTTCAGAAGCCTGTGAAGTGATTCATGTTTACAACATCTGACCACCTAACCTCAGGTGCTTTGCCAAAGGACAAGGTGGTTTTTTTTCTTCTCCCCCTAAGAACTATGAGGATAAAAACGTGAAGGATACAGACTCAATCTTGGACAAGAGAACTTATGACTCAGCGTTACAAAAAACCAGCCAAGGTAAGACATGATTTCATTTGTGACTAAGCTTTGGATTGCTACAGCAATTTCATTACTTCAGAAGGTATTAGAAATACTTCCACTCAGACTAAAATCCATTTAGACACTTTTGAAATAATGCCAATATTTTCTTTGATAAGAATTAATCATCAATTTGAATGCAAAGTCTATAAAGACCAAGAAACAACCTTAACTTTCGCATCAGGATCTTTCACAAATCTGGAATGTAAGTACTGAGAGAAAGGCAGGAATATCCAACATTCACTGCACTAATTATTGAAGATAATAGCACTCAACTTTCAGGCAGGTATTCTAATCACAAAGCAAACTTTGAAAAACGTATCATTAAATAAACAGTGAACATTTAAAGTTACAGGATGGAAAGACTTATCAAGAGATCAGTACAAAATCCTCATATTACCTCAGGCATTTAGTACATTCAACACAGGCAAAACAGAGTTTCAAATGAAACATTACAAGTTTTGGGTTGGGGTTTTATTTGCAAGGACTGAACACTGATACATACCTAAGATAATACTTTTTCATAGCACTACTTACAGACCATCAGCTGCAGTCAGCCATTAACAGTTCTCATAATTAAAGCCTGAAGCATGCATAAGCATTCAAAGTGAAGCACAGTCATTAAAAAGGACCAAGCTTGCCCTGTCTCCATTTGCTAAAAAAACCCAACTCATTAACGCCTTCATTCCCCTCTTTCCACCCAGGGAAAGAAAGGGGAGGGAAGATTAGAGCACAACACCACCCACCTCATTGCCATCACTTCCTCCAACAGGTCACCCACACACAGGAAAAGGACTAAAACTGGTTCTACGTTGGTTTCAGTGCTTCAGACTAGCTTAAGAGAAACAAACCATAATTAGCTCATTTTATGTAACTGGTGTGAGGTTGAGCATTTGATGTTAGTTGATTTTACACTGATGTTAAAGCATGCTGGAGATGCCCTAGCACAACCACATCCACTCAGTGCCATCCTTCTTTCACATGTTTCATGATAAAGGTAATAAATTAAATTATCAAATATCGAGAAAGCATAATTATTATATTTTATCCCAGGTATCTTCTAAAACCAGGAAATTGATGTTTAAATGATGCATGATTTCAAATTGCTCTCCACATTAGTCCTTGGCCACACAATTTCTGCAGCGGACACGACAGCAGCTTTGCCTTCTGGGCTTCCTCCCATCTAGAACAAATTAATCAGCTTGTTATATAAAGACAAATTAAATATAATCTTTCAGGAAAATATCCCTCCTCGGATTAATTACTCGAAGCAAAGCACAAAGAGTTATTGCAAGCATGATTTTAATGGAAATTCTTATAAAACTGGAAGACTTTTGGGATGGGGGGATCAAATCTGTAAATTTCTCTGCAGAGGTATGAATTAAAAATCTCTGCAGCTTTGTGAGACATTAAACTTATCAAAAGAGCATTGACATATTCCATGAGTCCTACTTCAAAGTAACTAAAGTATCAGGAATTGTTATATTTTGTTTTAAAACTCCTCCCAAATACTGCCCATCACAAACTGACTTCTGGTTCAACTACTTCAATAAGTTTAAAACTTTTCTATAACAAACTTCCATATAAATAAATCAGAAAACTCACTGTTAGTGCTCTTGGTAACTAAATTTTGTCTCAACAATAGGCTGTGTTAAAACAATTCTCTAACATGTTATGGTAATTTAAGTAGGTCACACTATTTCTATTATATTTGCCTTAAAGCTCTTCCTAATAAATCTAAAGTCGCAAAAGATGTGTTTGCCTAATTTTCTCTAAAAGGTTGTTAATTTAAAATTAAATATGAGGCAACCCACAGTTTTTGAAAGACTCAACATGTTCTCTGCCACTTATATCAAAGTATATGTATTTTACATGAATTTTGTTTGTAAATACACAGAGAAGCCTTTGTCAAAATACCATCACTTACAACTACATGACTGAAATTCTCTCTGCATTTGGGAGAAGGACCTGTAATTTATCACCAAGCTCCTGTGACTTAACTCTTGTCACTGAGCTGCTTTTTGCAGCTCCTGTAATCTTCTCTGTTATTTGTACTATGGCTGTGCTCAAAGAAGCAGTACACAAGGCATCACACAAAATCTAAAGAGGTACATCTCTACAGTTTAAACATATATTAGTTATATTTACATAGTCATTTAAAAGTAAAAATGTTTTGCCTGAAATCAAATGCAATGCAAACAATAAAAGGCAAAACTACCATGCTTGTCTTACTACGGGATATAATTTTAAATATAAGATAAAATAAAATAAAAATCTGAAAACCTTGTGTTCTTTCCTGTTCACCAAACACATGTGTGAGAAATTAAACCTTTTCCTGAACTTTTATTTCACTCATCACCACAGGATCAAAACCTTCAAAGTTTGGGAATATTCTCATTACTCCTTAATTACCTTATAAATGAGATATGAAAATACATGCAAAAAAATGGTTCTAGGAGTAAATGCCATACAAGTATTTCCATTAAAACCTACCAGAAGATCAGATCTAGCAAGTAAGTGACAATCCATCCTAACTCAACATTTGCTTTTGATTACTTTACATTTAATTGCAGGTGCTTACAAAGTCTAAAAAAAAAAAAAAGATAACACTGATCTCTACTTACTACAGAATATTTTAAGCTGGAATTGTAATATCAGTTAGTCCCCAGTAAGTTATTTTGCACTGAAACAGTATTTACATAATGTTGCATCAGGAACCATGTCCCAGACAGCACTTCCTGGGGGTGCATTAGAAAGGAGCACATGCAGGGTTAGGAGCTGGTGCCTCTCAGTTGCACAGCGATGACAAACCTTCACTCCCCAGCTTTATACAAATGCAATGTAATTACTCACTTAACCTGACATCAGTTCCCACATTGTTCATTCCCACAAACCCCATGAGGCAGAAGGGGATGAATGTCTCCGGGCAGTGCTACAGGTAATTGCTGAAATGCCCATGTCCTGTCCTTCCCACCACTTCTCAGGACCAGCCATAAATGCCTTCTCCAGATGGAGCTACCAGTAAAATCAGCGCTTACAACCCCTCGCTGCAAAGAGCAGTTTTGCCTATAGGGAAGTTTAAAAAACATTCCTTAGCAGATGTGCTGATTAGATTGCTCGATCCAATTATTTTGGATATTTAAGGAAACTCTTCTCAGATTCCCCCAGTTCTCCCTAACACAACTTCACCTGCTTGGTGATTCTCTCTTTTTCTCCTGCTCCATTTTTTAAGATTCCTTGTGACCTCCCCAATACTTCAGCTGAGGCTTCTGTCCCTGACACCTTCCAAATTTAGGAACTGTCTATAACATGACATCTTCTTATCACATTCAGGCATTCACAAACTAGAATTTTTTTTTTTCTTTTTTTCATACAAAACTAAAATATCCTGGCCATTCCTAGTGGAAGTATTACTTCTCAACCTGTTGCAAGTTTTCTTTTGGCTTTGTAGAAAATGCTAAGTTTCATATCTTAACCACTTCAAAAATCACAACTGCCTAGTTATCAAGAAATACACAACTTTCCATATGCTAATTTGAAATTTTAAAAGAGAATAGTTGGTGAATATACTAAAAAACAAAAACAAAACAAACAAAACAAAAACAAAACAAACACAGGACCACTTTCTTTCTCCACAATATTTAGATTAAACAAACTAAAGCTCTCAAACTTACTTCATTGTTACTCTATTATACCTTAACAGCTTTCTCACTTTAAAAAAAAAAAAAAAAAAGGGAAGAAGGGGAGACATTGCTCTTTACACTATCGAAGAAAAAAGAAATATTAAGCACAAAATGAGCTACAATTTTCAAACTTCCTAAGGATTACTACAAGTTAATATATGAGAATCTGAAACTATGGGATCTATGTTACTGATGGCCTTTGAAGAGCAGAGAACAAGATTACACTTAAGATGCTTGTGACAATTTGTGGACCTGTCTTCCAGTATTGGTATGTCCTCTAAACTGGAACAGACACAGGATGTATCAATATGCTAACAGCTTTTCTGCATAGAGAAATACTTTGAAGCCCTGTGAAGCTGTGTGAACAAACAGCTTTCATAAGATTTAACCTTTTGGCACAGAAAGAATAATTCTATAAGAAGCTCAAATTAAAATCATAATGGCTCTACAAGTATTTAAAAACACAAAAAAACTCCCTCCAATGGATTTCTGTAAACCAAAAAAAAACATTTCCCCCTCATGCATGACATATTTGGTAGTATAAAGAAATGAAGAGCTGGAATACCAGAGACTGTGTGAAACTACGACCCTCTAAGACCATACATTAGATACTTCAAATTCTGATTTATTCCTGATTTAACATCCTAAATTGACAAAGCCATTCCAAAGTTACTTGTGTTCCAAAAGATTACTTTTGCCATCTAAGACAGAGAAAAGCACTGCAGTTCTACTACAAAAGCTTTGAAGTGTTTGTCCAGCCTAAATCTACATTATAAACCTCACATCATAAGTGAGGCATTATTCTAGATTTTTCCTTCTGCACTGCATGCTAAAAGCAGCATAGTAAGGATCTAAAGAATACAGAACATGTTCTATGGGTTTTAATTGAAAATGTCAGAAAATAAGTACACTACAGGTTTCTCTGTGTTTTTTTACAAAAAAAAAAAAAAAAAAAAAAAAATTAAAGTCACAGAAACCTGAACACCAAATCTACCCAGACTGACTTCTATACTTCATCTTATTTCTAAATGCTTGTGCCTGGAAAATTTTTAAAGATTTTCTAAACAAATTTAATTAATTAATGTTATTAATTCTGTAGGCATACTGAAAAACATACAAAAGGAGCTTCAACACTCTGAACTGAGAACTGTTTAAATGATGAACAAGTACCACACTGTAGAAGCAGTTACTTGTAATAAAATTTCCTCATGATGGCAGCATAAACCATTCTGATGAGGTGCTAAACAACAATACACATTCCTACTCATACAAAACAGTGACATCTCAACTGCTCCTGAAATAGTGTCCACTACTTTTATTTTTTTTCCCCTCTTCACATTGCCATTTCGACACTACTTTTCAGTCTTTGTATTTAGTCCCCAAAATTCCATAGGAGCATTATTCTTCTTCACACATACAATTTATCAAGACAGAAGAGGTACTATTCTACAGAGCATTTTTGACAAGTGATAATTTATCAAGCTTCCCCATATGTTCCATTAGATTTTATATCATTTGTATGTTCTATTTGAAACGTCTACAGCTGCACAATCTCCACATTTGTGTGAATCACCGAATAAAAGTTCAATCAAGATCTATGAAGTTCCTCTGAGGAATGATCTTCCATCAAGTTCTGTTTGCTTTTAGTCTTTCTTCATTAGAATAAGGACCATGACTTCAAAGACACCACTATTTTCTTGGAGGTAACAGTAACTTCAAACTGGCCAGAAGGATTCTGAAAATCTTGATCTTACTAACCTTTCACAGTGTAAAAATCACTAAGATTTACAGCCAGGTATTCTTTCATAAGGTATGAATTTCACTGAGTTCAAAAGCTGTGTAGATTTCAGCTTATAAACAAATTACATCAATTAAGTCCATGTTGATTAAGTTTGAGATTAAAAAGATCACCAAGCTTGGAAAGACTTTATTTAGAAGCTATTACTAGTGCAAATCACTCTTCAGACTATGCTGCAAGCAAGGCTTTGCTGAGGCTTCTACCTCCAAAAGCTCACAGCTCCACACTTCAAAAGGTCAAAGTCCCTCTTAGATCAGCCACCATCAGTGTACACGTAGTTATTTCTTAACCCAGGTCTATCAAAAAAAATCTTAGCTTTTAAACCATGCAGTAGAGTATAAACTAACCAGATCACTGAGAGAACAGGTTGGGAAGAGACAAGAGATGCAGTTATGCTTGGCTGATCCAAGGGGACAGTAAACTCCTGGAGGAGAAAGGACTGGCTAGTAAGAATGAGTGACCCCCTCAATCCCCTGTTTAGTTGCAACTTTCCTATCTGTCTACAGCCTTGAAAACTGCACTAAGCCCCGACTTGTTTCTTAGAACACCTACACAGTGTTTAAACATCAGAAGTGTATCTTGATTTATTTCATCTTCACGTTACTAACTAGCTGTGCTTAAGTATACCTAAAATACTTACCAATTTGCAGGTTTACACTATCTCTGATTAATTTCCAGCTGCTTAAAGGAAGCAATCGTGAGACTCCATCAAAATTAAGATAAACTGCCACTCACCCTACTTCTAGATGGTAATAAAGACTGAAAGAATAAACATTCATAAGGAAAGGAAAAACAAAAAAAAAATTCCAGTCGGCTTCAGATAAAACAGAAGCTAGGAGGAAGATAAATTAAATGTATTTCTAGCCCATGAAACACAAGATGGATGCAACAATTCTAGAAGTTCAACTCACAGCACATGCTGCAATACTACAGCCAGTACAACTTGGCAGCTCATGAGACTTGGAATTCCTGGACAGAGCAAACAAACATGCTTGTAACAGCCAAAAGCAGCAGTAAGGGCTTTTTGGCTATAGTTGAGCTTTTCCTTAACTATCTCTTTTCATGTCTTGGCAATTTTATCTCCACTAGGGTAAGGAAGGTGGTTAACACTAATTTTCTCAAATCCCACTCAGATTACACTGACTGAAAAGACTGACCATATCTTAATTTGAGGGTTTACAATAAGAAGATTAAAACTAACCAGCAGCATCGTTTTTAAGCACTAGACTCACTGCAAACATGTACCACATCAGAAAAAAAGTAGCTTTCTAATGACAGCCCATCTCCCAAAAATTTATGGTTTCTAACAGAATTATTATTTCTCCAGAAACATCCCGTTTTTTCCTCCATACACCTTTACAGTAGACCTATTCTGGCTAAGATAGCAACAGAGCTTAACCACATTTCCTCTGCTAACAGGGTTTTTCCAATGAGCAGCAAAGCCTGGGAACAGCTGGATCTTCAGAAGAGGATTGCCTCATTACCAATAGCAAGAAACAGAATAGACAGAGCCAAGCAAAAAACCAAGCTCTCCATGCAAATGAACAGCTACTAGGTTTGAAAATCACAGCCTAAAAGCAAGATCTGCTGCTGCTCTATGTCTACAATAACAATGTAATAAGTCCTATATGAATTTACAGCTTTTTGTTCATTTATGTAACATTAGTTTAATTCGAGAAACGTGATGATGTCAACTGAGTTATGTGAAAGAACTACATGAGACGTAATTAGAAACCACCACTTATACCATTTTCAGCAAGGCCTTCAAAAATATCATGAAATATTCATGACTGTATTGTGGCAGAAGAGCCTAAAACCGATTTAAAAAGAAGCAAGAGGAATTGCACAACAGCCAGTCAGTTAAAAGAAAAAAAATCCAGAAAAAGGTGTATTTGGCAAGACAAACTTTCCTTTGTAAATTATTTTTGTCTCTTATCTTCTCTCTCATTGTTAGAAGCTATCAAAAAGACTAATTTTTACACAGATATAAATACTTAATAAAGTTAAACTTAAATAAAGTTTAATAAATACTGCATAAAAAATTTCTTTTAAAATATCAGACAACAGATTTCATATATATGAAATAATTAAACAACTTTAACTTAAAAACAGTTTTAAAAAGCAAGAGAAATAAAACATACAAAATTAGATCCAAAGCATGACCTAAGAACTGAAAGCACAGAAATGCAGAGATAATGCATAATGTATGTCTGACAGTAAACTGATCAGGAAGCAGGAGGCACCGTGGCACAGGCCACCACTGTAATATGGCAATGAAAAAGACAAAATTCAATGCCAGAATACATGACAGGTATTTCCAGAAGAGACAAGGAAACATTTTACGCAGCCTTTAAGGGTTTCACTGAGTCTTTATCAAGAATATCATGCACCATTCTAGATAATCCAGATTTAGAAAACATCAAATAGGTGCATGTAAAAGGGACTTGCTGCATCTGGGGAAGAGATCAGGATGCATCAAGTAGTCTGTCATTTGCAACAAGCTGGGGCACATATACTTTGGAAAATGCAGCAGGAGGAGAGAAACTTGAGTTAAAGAAGCCAAGGCAGTGTCTGAACCAGACTGCCTGCAGGTGGGACACTGTGAGACACCTGATAGCCCAGGCACATACCATGCAGACGTGACAACACTGCTGCTGCCTGAAAACTAAGGCTCCTGGCTTGTGCTACATAGGTATGTGAGCTGGGCCTCGTGTTCAACCCACTGCACAGCAGGACAGGCATTAACTTGAAACCTGTTCAACCCTTTATTTTGTATGGGTTTCATTTAAAAACAAACAAACCAAAACAGTAACACAAATACCAGGGAAGGGAAAGCTGTTTTCACCAATAAACAGGAGTGGCAGAAGACCAACAGATAACCAGACTGCCACCAGTTAATACAAGTCAGAACTTAAAACAGAGTTGCCTAAATTTCTTTATTTCTAACACAATCTTATAGGTACAGGAAAAAAAGGAAGATAAAACCCCCTCAAACAAACATAGAAACAGATGCAATTAATCAGTCCGTGCGATAACGATGCGGTGAAAACCAGACAACATGATTAAGTCAACACCTGCTTGCAGACACCAGCCTATTGTTTGCAAAAATTGGAAACAAAAGACAATTCACATATTTACTAGTATTCCATTACACTGTTCATGCAAAGAATTTATGGCTGTTCATAAATATTCTGGATTCTACTCTATTTCAAAAGCCATGAAACTTCTCCAATTGTGCAAACACCTACTTGCAAACTTCCAAACTTCTGAATCAAAAATAGTCAATAGAAGTCTTTGAGCTGTAACATACTAGAAGGCAATTGTTATGAGTCTTTGGTCCAGCAAAGGAACCTGACCTGAATTTCTGCCTCTGTCAATCTGGTTCCAACAACAGTACTGGAATCTTCTCCTTCCTCCCCTACAACCAGACAAATGACAAGGGCATCAGAAGCTCGGTATTTTCTTCTGGCTGGAAAAGTAGGGCCTCAACTATCATACAAAACTTCACTAAGTCCAGAATGTAAAGCATCCCAGCTTGCGCTGGGATCATTAGATTATCCCAAAAGTAGAAACCCATTTTGTTGCAGTTGAACCCATGCAGCCAGGAAGCCCAGTCTGCTGAGACAAGGATGTTAAAAGCTTCAAATGAAATATATTCCTGCTTCATCCATAAAAGGACAAGTAGCAATACTAAAATATTGTCCCAAATTAGTCTGAGGAAGACTTACTTTGGAATATAAGCCCTACCCTTTCCCAGTGAAGAATCACAGAGACATAGAAAAGCCTAGACTGAAGACATTTCAGGCAATCATCCAGTACAACCCTTTCCTAAAAGTGAGGCTTTAGATTAGATGATCCAGAGTCATCCAGCCTCAGTCTTGAATACTTCCAGCAAAGGAAATTCCACCCCTGCTCTAGGCACCATACTCCAATGTTTCATTGTTCTCAAAATGAAGAATCACCTTTCCCAGCTGCTCAGGGGTGACAGCAAAGGCTTGTGAATGTCATACTTGGCTAACAGAGAGCAGTGCTTACACAGCCCCTTCAAGCCCCAAAGCACATAAACACAAGCCTTGACACGCATGGGTTTTCTTAGGCATGCATTTGTCAAATGTGGGGGGAATAGAGGATGGATTTACTAAGCTCTTACCTTCGCTAGAACTACATATGTTAAATGAAACATTCATATATTTTTAATCAATACAACATAAGTTCTAGACTTGGCCTTAGAAGAGCTGACGGGACCAATCACACTGGAATATATTTGGCTGAGAGGCATTCGCTCATTAGTGCTTCAGCAAGAGGAGTCACAGAGTGGCATTAGTCAGGGAGATGCACATTTCCAACATTCTGGGCCAGCCTTGCCTTCAATCCAACAAAAAGCTTTTGGCAGGCAGTTAAGAGCTGCCATTTGTAAACAGAGGCAGTATTTGGCATCTTACTTAGACCTAAGCTCCTGGTATCACGCAATGACTTAAGAATGTGTGCTTTCATCTTATAAAGATGTTCTTAGTATTCATACTTTCAGAGAAAAAAAACAGGCCCTGAAGAGGCTCAGAAAACAGATATAAATATATGTGTATAAAAAGAGTAAGAATACACTAATTCTAGAAAACTTTAAGCAATTCTACACAAGAAGTATAGATTCCAGATATTCTAGTGTACTCCACAGCTAAATTATAATAAGCTACAAAATACACTATTTCGCTAATGGTCATCTTCTCATAAAGCTCTAGTACTCCTTCACAGCGAAGATCAAAATACACAAGTGAAACTATCCAATTGAGCCAAGCACAGCAAAGTCTTAAAGGAGAATTAGAGCAAGACAATCACAGATGCCTGCACTGACATTGCTAAGTTGACTGCAATTGATTTGAAGTTTTGCTATGGCATCACTGGCAGTAATGGAGCTCTTCAGTAACAGTTGTTTGAATGGAAAAAAAAAAGTTTTTTGAAAACAAATATTTACTTACAAATATTTTAGCTCACACACAGAAAAGCACAATAAACAATGAAGATTTCAACAAACATCTCTCTTACATTGCTCTCCACCATTCTTTCATCACATACACACATAAAGAATCCTATGCAACAAGCATTTCTCTCCTGTGTTTGTCAAATTTACAAAGTTCCACAGTTGTACTATATTATTTAAGCAAACTGAGCCAGAATAGATAAGCCCTTTCTGCACTGGTGCAATAAGATGCTAAAATTCAGGCTGTCTTTAAGGGTGCTTTACCATACTTTCTTATAGCCATTCTTCACAGCACAAAACTAAAGAGAACACCAACACAAAAACTGACCAAAAGCCAAGCTTAATAAACCTTCTAAATTTACTACAAAAAGCAGTTTTAAACAATACTAGACTAGAAGTTACACAGAGCTGAAATTTGGAGAGCTCTTGACAGGTTATAGAGATGTGGTGACAGAAACCTCATGGCGTTCAACAAAGGCAGATGCAGGCTCGTGCACCTGGGTTGGAATATGCCCGTGCAGCAGAGTTTGGAGATCAACCAGCTAGAAAACAAAGGGCTCTTATGGGTTTTTGTGAAGAAGTTGAACACAATTTATTTATTACACAATTTTCATGCTAGATCTTGACCCTTCCACTACATTACAAGGGGGAAATGCAGAAAACAAGACAGAATCTATGCCAAGAGACTATTACACACCTTTAAGTTTCCTAGAACAAGCAGTGCCAAGAAAGCAGAGGTCAAGAAGAGATAGTCCTTCTCTGAAAACCAAGAACCAGCATATCAAAACAAGCTGGTTCACTAATAAGGACTGACATGCTCTTGCAGAAAAGCACAGGCTGACAAAAACAATTATGGAAGCCTCGACATACTCTGCCGACTACAAGTTTCTACAAGCTTTATCTTCTGTGGTTTCCAAAAAGACCCTGCTCACACACTGAGCTCCTTTGGTCCTCCAGCTGCCCTCTCCAGAAGACTAGGACACTTCCATTATTTTCAAGAAGCTGAATATTCCCATTCAGAATAAAGATGAAGCTTTAACAAAGACAGAAAATTACACTGTTTATGCTCATTGTCTGTCTGAAAGAGGTGCAAACACTGAGATCTTTGAAGCCTGAACTTATTTCTATTTCAAGAATATATGACAGTCCTCTAAAACAGGCTTGAATAAGAATTTTTTCAAATTACATTTTATTTCAGTATTTATGTTTTCCCTGTGTCTCATGAATATTCACAAACCTAGTTATGACCATACACCATTGTATTCTAAGATTCATCAAGAAATTTTCTTGGCTTAAACTTGTCTTCTTTAAAGCATACTTTTAAACATCCCTTTTTATATTCTTCCTGCCTGGCAGTTGAAAAGATAGATTTTGTCTTAATTTAATTATCATGTTTGCTTCTACAATTTTATTAAATTCTTCTGGAACTATTTTGTAGTATTGAAAATTGTAGCCCCTCATCAAAATAGAAACACCTAAAATAATTGCCATGCTGCATATTAACTACAATCTGGTATTTCTAGTGAAGAAGAAATGCAGAGATTCAAGTGTGTGACAGAGAGATTTCATAGAAAATGCATAATTTCTATAATTTTTTTTCCACATTAGACAGTATTATATTATTTAGAAATCATCAAAACTAATACACTGGAGATTAAATTTTGAATTATCTCTCCCTGATTACCTGCCATAAATCACCACCACACTCTACCCATATAGTTTCTTACTGGAGATAAAAAGTTACTATTCCCAACTCTTCCCCCTGCAAAACAAAAATAGACACACTTTGTCTAATATAACTCTGAGCTTAACAAATATTTTGGTAAGATTTGTTACAAAACAAACAACAAAACAAACCACCAAAACCCAACTCACAATTCCTATGCTCTTTGTTGGATTTCATTACAAAATACAAGTCAGACAACATTCTAATTCACCACCTCAAGTTAAAAATATGAGTTTGTTTTGCCATCTGTGGAAACTATTTTGCAAGTAGTCAATACCACAAAGATCAATAAACCCAATAATGGATTTCCTTCCTAGACCTTTGCAAAATAACCCCATATTAGCATAAAAAGCAGACAGTAGAAGATTGTAGATTAGCTGCAGTTTTCAACGTGACTATATACATATTTGAAAAACAATAAACAATTTATCTTATTTATTCAAAGGAGTCATTTCAATTTGCTCACCAAGAACTATACATGGACAGGTAATCCTTCTGCCTTCTGGGGTGCATATAAGCGTGCTTCCTGTAATTTGGTTTAAGCCACAGACATTTCAAGAACACCCTCTAGCAGCACAATCCTATTCCCTACATCGTCAATAAATGCCTCCCGTAAAAGTGTAGGGAAGGCATGCCATCTTTGAGGAAGGGGTCCCATTGCATCCGTCTTTACAATTCAGCTGGTCTTTCTAGAAGCTGTTAAGCAACACATTTTGTTAAATGTCACACCATGTGCATTCCATGAGATGGAATTTACGTGGTGTCCCTGCAGAAAGCACATCCTCCCACCACAGCTGCAGACTTCAATGTTTCTTTGTATTCCTTGTTTGGAAAAAAGGACAAAAATATCAAACAGTTTTACAACAGTAACTCTCCATGTACCAAAACAATTGCTTGGTATTTTGCAAAGTTCTTGAAAAGGAAATGTACTTAAGTTACCCCACTTCACAGAGCAGCAAGACAAACCAAGTGCCATGTCTCCAAGAATGTCTACATCCATAGCTACATATCAGAACATATCAGTGATCCAGCCTGGCTGTCTGTGTATTCTTATATTCAGACTCCATAAACAGTACACTAAAGCCTAAACTATGTTAAAAGCATGCATATCTGCATTCCAAACTTCACAAGTCATTCACTACCTACAAACATTTGTAAAATGCCAATTGTTTTAAAACAGAAGTTTAATGTCCTTCCAATAAAGCTCAAAAAAGGGTGTCATTTAGCAAATTGTTAATTTTTCCTATCTCTGTCAAAGGATTTTTGGCATTGTCACTTCATTTCAAAGTTCACATGAAGTCCACAGTAAGCTCTCACAGGTAAAACTATTACCCATTGTTTTTATTTAACTGGAGCTGTATCAGTTCTGCTCATTGAGGTGACAGGCATAAAAAGAAATGTTAGGTAAGGTATCTTAGAAAATTTATATTAAAAAAGTAAAATAAAAACATTTCAGATGGAAAGTGCATAAACCAAACTGTTTAAGGACATCTACCAAATCTGAAGAAACATCTAGTCTCCTGGGAGGTTGAAATCTCTAAGACGTGCACTACTTAATTCTCATCTGCCCTGCAGTTCCACTGAATATACTGTTTTCTAAAGAGCTAAAGTCCAACAAAAATTCCACTGCTACTGAAAGGAACAGTAGCCCCTCTTGCCCTCCCAAAGCTGCTTCTGCACCAGCATTGGTGCTTGTGCAGCCTTGCAGCAAAGTAAAGGGCAAGTGATTCGGTTCACCCAGTCTCCCAGGGGATGAGTTTCTCAGCTAGATCAAAACTGAAGCATCAGGCCACTAAACAAGTGCTCCAGGACTCGTCAGGAAAGGGCTGCAAAGGCAACATACAGTGGAAATGTTGGTGTCCCCTTCACTGACAGCTCACTTTTAGATTAATTTAAGCCCCACAGGAAACTTGTTAGCTAGCCAATTTGTGGTGTCCTCATCCACAGCCATCAGGACCAGGCTTCACACCTTTCCCTTCTAATGAAAGTGAAGAAGTTGAATTAATTTGTCTCTAATTCAACCATGCAGTAATTCAAAGCTCACCAAAATCAGCAAGCTTCAGATTAGACATTTAATGACCTAGAGTGGTGAAGGGACATAATTTACCTTTCTTGTTCTTTGTTTCTCAGAAATGCTCAGAAACAGGCACTTGTTAATTCCTTTGACTCTTCCACTCCCACACAGGGGGTATAATTAGCCCTCTGTCTGGTGGCAACAACTCCTTCAAGCTACTATATAATACCCCACTAAAAGCAAATGCTAGGTAAGGGTATCAAAGAAAATTAATGTTAAAAAAAAAAAAGGTAAAATAAAATTACTTCTGATAGGAAGTGTAACAAAACCAGTAACCTAAGAAAGAAATTCAAGTTTAAGGAAGTAACAACAAACTTTTCAGGGCACCATTTAAAACTGCTCAGAATACACCAGGCATATGGCTATGATGGGGTGAGGGGAGAGGACTTGAGAAATGGTACAAAACAGAAGGCAAAAGTACAAAACTCCACAAGGTCAGTTGTTTCTAAAAAGTTTTGATTCTTCTCCCTATACATTTTATACCCTGAAAAAAGTACACAAACACCTATTGAAGTGAAGAAAAAAATGGAGAAGAGTTTTTTTTAATAATATAACTTTCAAAATACATACTGCAGTACCCTTAATGATTTATTTATGGATTTTCTGACTTTAACAACTCTAGTTCTTTGTCTTTCACTTGGATACTCCTGCTGACAGCATTTTGTTAGCTGTTTGGAATTTGAAAGCTCACAACAGCTATTGTCACAAATGAGAAGAAAAACTAGGGTCTTTGTTGAATAGCTGAATTGTATGCAGGCAGAAAACATTCGAGAGGCAGACTGAACATTGAAAAATGGCAAGATATCTGAATCTGTGTTCACTCTATTTAAAAATCAAAACTTTGAATAATCACAAAGAGTATCTCAACTAAATAAGAAAAACTCAGGAAATGTTACAACATAGAAGCAACTATCCACTCTGAAATAATAAATACTTGTTCTTCCATCAATCCCAGACAAGTAGGTGGAAACGCTGCCTAGCAAAAGGAGAAAGCTCTCCTCTCCAGACCCAAACCAACAAGGAGAGCAGCTGACAGGTAAGTATTAATTTCAGGATCTTTACTGAAAGAGTTTAAGAAAGTTCTTTACACAAGTGTGTGACTTTTCTCCTCCTGTACCAAACGACCAGTCACCACCCCAATGTCACCCCATTCACTTAAACTCTTTGTGTCCCACCTGTGAGCCAGCTGTTCACCCATCACATACCATGGCTGTTCAGCTCTGCGCTGGATACCATGTCCAGAAGGACACTGTGAGAGACCAGACCAGTATCCAGACTTGTTTTGAAGTCCAGAAAGATTACATTAACTGGCTTTCCTAGGTCAACTAGATGGGTTAACTTGTCACAGAAGAAGGAAATCAGGTTGGATAAGCAGAACTTTCATCTCATGAAGCCATGCTGGCTGTGACCAATGACTGCGCTGTCCTCCAGGTGTTTTTCAATACCTCCCAGAATAATCTTCTCCATAACTTTGTCAGGCACTGAAGTGAGACTGACAGCCTATAGTTTCTGTAGTCCTCCCCCTTGCTCTTCTTGAAAATCAGGACATTTGCCAGCTTCCAGTCAGCTGGGACCTCTCAGGATTCCCACGACCACTCAAAAAATCATTGAGAGAGGCTTTGCGATAACATCAGTCAGTTCTTTGAGGATTCTTGGATGAAGGGGTTTTTATTATTATTTTTTAATGCTGTTCAGCAAGTGTTATGGCAGCATTTTTTGCAAACACAATTATGCCAAGGTAAAGGTTTACAGAAATGGGAATACAGATACTAAAGAGAATAACTTTTAGATTAGAGCTTTCAGGATCAGATTATATTGGGAATACTCAAGAATATAAAGGAAGAGAACACCATCAGACCTAATTTTTGCCAAAACTAAAAACACATTTAAATGGTTAAATTGGTACCACAAGAAAGTTTAGCCAAGGAGCATCTATCTATTTTCTAAAGCAGAACTGCAGCTCGTGCTAGATCAGCAGGGAGTACAGGAGTCATGTATAGCAGGACTCCATTTTGGAAAGAATTTAAGAAAGGAAGGCATTGCCAATTGTGTAACTTCCAAATATACATGGGGAGTGAAGTATACACTGAATTATAATTTTACTATTTGATTCTAACTGCAACAAAGTCACGTAAAATATTTAAAGGAGTTAATTCAACATTAAAAAAACCCAGTTATCACACTGAAGGAAAAGATGACTAAACTCGTTTGGAATTACATTGTTTAAAACATTATTAATCAAAAAATTTCATGGTTAGAAGGAGAAAAGGAACCTGAAGGTAGTGAGATGGGGGAAAAAAACAAACAGAAACAAATAGAGAATAATATGAGGTGAAAGAAACAACAAGAATCAAACATAATAAAAAAATATTCTGCCTTATAAATAAATCTTATCCTACATACCACCCACTTCACCTTTATTTTTCCAACGAAGAGATGCATAACAAACATATAACAAGCATGAATGAAAACTGCCCAAAGCTTAGTTAAAAACAGAAAAACACTGGTTTAAAGACAATTTCCTTTCTGACCTTTCTGTCCATTTTTCCACTTATTGCAAACCTTTACAAAAATCCAGAACTATATACTGGCAACCACTGGCTTTGCCTCAATTTCTATACAGCCTGAAAGCCTAGCTGTTTATTAAAACATCTGCCTCTTTTACAGTGGAATATTTTCTATGCAGACAAATTATGGTTCCTTTATCAAAATATCCTGTTTAAAAATGCAGAACTCTGACAGCCAAGTTTTAATATATTCCCTAGCACACCTGAGAAAAAGTTAAACTGCAGGACAGAAGAATTGCATGCCAAGAATATAACAACATACAAAAATGAATCTGTAGCAAGCCCGGGTTTATGAGATTGTAACTATATGAATTTTCAAGACATTTAGCTTTTTCTGTAGAGTCATTTGAGTGACCCATTATTTAGCCTTCCTCAGTTTCCATCCATTCAGATTTCACTTATGAATACTTACCACAACTGTCAGCACATGCAGCTTACTTGAAGGGCTGTTGTTAAAAGTTCATGTAAAAGGAAATGATAAAGACAGATACTGTGGATTTACCATAGAGAACAGAAAGTTTGTGGAAAAAGTCAAGGCATGAGATCTAAAGATGACAGAATAAAGCATTTCATTATTTACCATCCAGCAGTTCTTCTAAGTATGCTAACTTATTAGTGTTCAAGTACCATTTAGTTCTTCAAAGTTTTCCTCCCCACATAATTTTCATCTCCTTTCTTTATATACATTTCCTAACACTCACTATTTATGCATACTTTGGTAGAAAACCCACCAGGATGGATGATGCACATTCTGGCAAAACACCATACACAAGGAGGACTCACTGGAGGGAAGGGACATGGGATCTCAGAAGTGTAGTCCAAAATTTAGAACCTCGGCTATATGAAACATGAAGTTGCCAAACTGCCAACTTTGACTTTTAGTTAAAGATGAGCACTTTGGCAATCATTTTAGGAGAGCAATGGGCACACCCATAGCTACAGGATTAATAGGAAAAAATGCCCTCAAACATCCTATTCCTTGACATGGTAACATTCTCTTGTGTCTTGCCTTCTAGGCATTGTCTCAACCAATACTTTTCTGACTTACTGATGCTTTTCCCATCCTTGCTGGATTCTCAGCTTTCTTGTCCTAAAAAGCTACTCAGTGCTGGCCCAGAGGTCCAGCACTTCCCAACACAAATGACACTGCTGTTTACACATTCCTACATTTCTTCTGCGTGGCTGGTGAGTACAGTATCTCCACTACTTTTTCAGCTGATTACAACTCAGATAACTGAATGGAACTTATGAGGCACACATAATGAGAGTTAATTATACTCACATGACGCAACTGAATTTATGGTTGCACCAAATCTCAGCTACTGTAACAATTACACAACCCTGGCAAATCCTCATGCACAAAGCAACAAGTACACTACAATGACTTTAAAAGAGGTAAGACGGGACAAACATGCACACCAATACTACCACAAGGCATACTCATCTAAACCACAGCAAGATGGTTTACCTAAATCTACCACATAAAATTAAACACACTTATTTCTATAAAGTCTTACACTAAATTACCTGAGAAACACATATGGTTGTTATGGTCTTCAGAAATAAACAGCAGTAACTATTCTCTTACCTTGAGTAGTTTAGCTGCACAAATTTGATCTTTTTAAGTACTAAGAGAAGCCCTGCTCTAGCAAGGCTCAAAATTGTGAAGACATAATCTGTTCTCTAATTTCATGATTCAGCTTAAGAAATAAAGGCCTAAACAAATGTCTCAAAGGGATGACAAGTTTGAACATTAACTGCTAAAGAAATCTCATTTTCTAAAAAGGCATTCTTTTTAGGTCGCCAGCTGAATCACCACCAAATAACCTTTACATTCACTAACCAAGCCAGACATCATCTGTTTTATTTCAAGATCCCCCTCACATAATAACCATGAGTCAAACAGGCCAGTAAATGCATCTGCCCACAGCTGTAACAGTGCACATAACTAGCATACAGACAGTACAGACACCCGACTTTATGCCAATTGTAATAACTAATGTGGAGATGACATAGAAAACTACCAAATACATGTGCTAAGTAATAGGAAAAACAACTTTTATTGGTTTTAATAACTTCATTATTCTCCTATTTATCAAATATTTGTAGGCAAGACCTTAAAAACAAAGGTTTGATATATATGGTGTTATTAGTTGTTCTGGTTTTCCTCTACTACTTTATGCAAAGAAATTGTAAGCCATTTATATGAGTAAGGACTACATGCAAAGGTACTTAATTCCAGTCAAATGGATATTCTCTCCAGGTTGAAGAAAAATGTTCTCCCTTTCTTTCTCCTTTTCAAATCCCTGGATTGTCCCACACAGAGGATTTTACAAGTATGATGCCTATGGCGAGGTACTGTATTCGCTACACCAAACAAGAGAATGGCAGTACATGACATATTCAAAAGCACTGCAAGCATGCACATGTGCATCACGGCCAAATTAACATTCCCAGGATTTGGTCCTGGCGTCAAACCACAAAGGAGACATGCTCTAGTTATATTCTGCAGTGATGTACTGTTTGTTTTGATCACTACTGTACTTTTTCCACATTAAGTAATGCAGTAATCACAGAAGTAAAGTGGGGACTAAAGATTCCTTGTTTACAGATGAGTATACAGCTGAGTAATCTCCTAACAAATTCTTGGAAAAGTTCATGACCAAACATTATATATATACAGTCACTCACATTCTGCACACATCCCTCCACTAATTCTTTCCCTCTCCTGTTATGAACTGCAAAAAGCAAAACTTTCTTCAGCAGCACATAAACACATCCTTCACTGTTCTAATGATTCAAAAACACAGAAAGCATTTATGATTTGAAATATTTCAAACAAGTTTTATTCTAAACAAGTTGTAGTGTACAATCAGAAAACTATTATGAAAAATATCCAGCCTATACAATATAATCTATCCAATAATCAATCATCTTAGCTGAAGATACTATTTTCCAAAGCCTTTCTGAAGGCACCAGAAGCTATAGAGAAGTTGAAAACTACCATTTACATTACATGTATGAACAAAAGCAACTGTTGTCTTTTCTGAATAAGGCTGACTGCAAATATTTTACACTACAACAGGCCCTTTATCATACTATCCAAGGGCTTTGCCTACTTGAAGTAACAATGATGGAACTTGCCTGGAATCTACTACTTGATTTGTTGGATAGGTCTCCACTAGAAATATTTACTATACTAGCAGCATCTTTGTAAAACCTTAACATCCAAAGCATTGCTTTTATTTTCCACAAATCCAGTATGACTTTTACCTCACGTGTATGAACACAAGTTCTGCAGTCCCAGGCTGATGCAAATGTTAACTCCTGACATTTCTACACACGCATGTGTGGGAAGAGGGAGGGTATGTTTGTTTTCAAATACAGCAAGCATAACTTGTCATACTTCCCAGACTCTAGATCAGAAGAGAAGGGGTTTCGAAAAGTGTTTTATTGGCAGTATGCGTGAGTTTCAAGCTGTGTATGTATCTGCAGGCAACTACATCTGCTGCATAGGTGTCTCTCTTTGGACTTCTACCAGCTTTCCCTACATTTTAACACCAATTTATAGTAGAATTTATAGAGGAAAACAACAGAGATTCCATGAGTAACCCATGCCAAGCCCCAATTAAGACTTTCAAAACAGTAATTACTTGGTGTCAATTATGCCAGTACTTCTTGAATGAGCATGCTTTAAGAATCCAAGCAGGGCTAGCCAGATAGCAAGCACTTTATTAGCCTTTATTCATTAAACAGAATCTCTCTAAAAGCACATATAAACCCAAACCTCCAGCAGCTGTCTACGTTTTCCATTATTACCCTTAACACCGTGAAAACAATAGACCTTTAGTTTGAGACTAGTTATTTTTGCATTTCTATACAAAAACATGCTAGAAAGGTTTAAAAATAGACATACATTGAAAATTCTTAATTGCCATCCTAGTTTTAATAAACTCTTTCTAATGACTTAAAAACTGTTCCTTAAGAGTAAACAATAGGAGTTACCAGCACATGCACCTTTTCATTGCAGAAAGATTCCAATTCTGTAACAGCCTCAAAAGGAAGTTGTTAGAAGACACAGAAGCACTACAGAACCAAGCTGTTTTGTTTTGTTGGTTTTTTTTTTAAATAGGATGTTAAGACTGTTCTTTCTGTCAGCACGTATTTAATATGCCACTTTCTCCTTCAAAGCACATGCATTACAAGGGAGCTTTCACAAACTCCTTTTTTAAAGGCAAAAAGTAGATTTGCTTTTAAAGGAGAAAAAAAATAAAACCAAACCAAGCAATGGAATAATCGAATTATTGGCAAGCAAGCCACAGAAACAGGCACATAATATACAAAAGCACATAAATTTCAGGAAAAATACACAGCACAACAAAAAATTCCCCACAGAAAACTACATCAGCAGAATTCATGATTTTTCATAATGAGCCATGCCAAATATAACTGCATTATTAAAAATAAGCATCCACAATATTGAACTGATGTACAGAAATTACTGGTGCCGACATACCCCTCCATGTGAAGTACTCAGAAGGCTTCAAATACCCTTTAAATAATCATGCAGGATGCTGCAGATCCAAGTGACAAAAGCACAGCTTTCTGTTTTCCTGATGCAATTCACATCACGCCACTAACTTTTAGAGGCACAATTTCAGTAAGAATATGATTTATGAACTGGAGAAAAAAATGCCAAGTGACTGAAGTAAATAAAGCTAAAGGTATTTCTTTAACTCCAGCTTTTACAGGCAGAGATCAGATACTATCTTTGAACTTAATAACGCACAGATTAGTTATTAAACAAATAAGCTATTTTTTTATTCTAAATGCGAATTTGGTGACACAAAAATCACATTAAAACAATCCAGCCAATTTTTGCTGCAGAGAGAATTTTTGTGTCAACTTCTCAAATTCTCCATGCCATTTTCCCAGTATTTGCTCATGTCTTCATCCCAAGTATGGCCCACCAACCTGAGAGCATTAGTGATGCTTCTCAAGGCTTAAACCACCTCATCTTAAAAAACAAACAAACAAAATCCTACCACAACTATGTTTCTGTTCAGTGAGATCGGAAAGCCCCTGAAGATCAGTTGAGCTGGCACAACAAACCAAACCTGCCAGAACAATTCATCTGGCTTATAAGCTCTTCCTTGCAGCCATATTTCCTGAGGAATGCTCAAAAATAGAGATATTTCAGCTTGGATAAGCTCTTCTGGCATTTCTCTCCTGCAACTCTCTCCTATGAGCAAAGAGCCCCGTTGTCACAAGATAGGTTTGGGAATCAGGATAAACAAGCAAATGTACCCTCTCACCTCAGAGGAGCACACGCCGCGGACGCCTCCGTGTTGTTAAGAGGATACGCACAGAGAGTCAACAGGCACACGCATGTCCCAGCACACGATGAAGCAATCCCATGCAGACAGACACTCTCATGCACCAGTGGGAAGCAACAGGCCCAGGTCTTCTAGGGCTTACTGAAAAAAGCAGTGGCTCATCCTACTACAAAGAGCAGGCATAGCTGAATTAAGTGGCAAGTCAAACTTTTTTTTTCTTTCCCTTTACAATATTACTGGTCTCCAGGGATGAAATGCAAACCCTGTAAAATGTTAGCATGATGGTATCTTGCATTACTTAAAGTACTATATGTTGATATATTTCTACTATATTTCCTCTACATGTATTAGTCTTGTAATACATATAAACAGAAGGATACACCATTCCTATGATCACAATCTCCCACACCAAACTACATTATTTTAAGTTGCTGGTTGGTCCTAAAACAAAAAACAGTTGCAGCATTGTTGTTTACTTCAATGTCCAATTTAACTGCTGGTAATCAATGCTAGGCAGATCTTTTAAATAAACTTCACCACACACAAAATTCCAAATGCACCACAATTCTACTTTGAACTCTCAGGCTTTCTGCAATTACAAAAAATCATTCAAAAATTCCATGTCAAAGATCTAAAACTAAAAAATCTGAAACAAAGATCTAAAACTGCTCTTAGTTGTGAAAGTAAGAGGCTTCGAGAAAACATGCATCAATTCTATTTTTCAAGACAAATTCATCCAAAGCAAGACATTTAAAATTAGATTCCTTAATATTTGCAGATTTGGCACCAAAAATGCCCTCTTGTGGCACAGCAGAACCCTGCAGAGCCTGCCCTCGGGTCTTCCAAATTAAATTTTAGAACAAGAATGTATGACTCAGGGCTTGTTTTGAAACTGAAATGAGATAAGGAAAGGGCATAATAAGGCAAACAAAAACTGCAGATACCATTCAGAGGTTGAATGAATGAATGCTTGAAACCAGTTTCTCTATGTGATTCCTTCATTTTCTTTTCTTTTTTTTTTTTTTTTTGAGTGTTAGTATAAGTAGTGAGAACATCTGGCCCTCCTATAAATCTAAACACAATCCAATTCCCGGAGAAAGCTGCTCTGGTAACAGAGTACTGTCACTTTGGCAGATTCCTGAAAGAGGAGGCTTCATGCTGCTTGAAAGCTTTTTATTAAAGAATATATGTGTTAAAAAAAAAAAAAAAATTGACATCTCCAACAACTGGCAACAACTTGCAAGGTTGTCTCGCTCTCATCCCCGCAGGCTACTAATTCTTGGAGGTAACACTGACCCTGAGAGGAACAATCAACACACAACTACAATCAACAGATTTTCCTCCCATGGAGCGAAGCTAGCACACTACGAATTTTTCTGTTAATAGAAATGTGGCTGTGACAGCTTCAATTCCCTTATTTGAAAGCAGCAGCTTTCACACAGGTTTTATTCTTGCTGCTTTTTAGCTCTCAGCCTGCCAAAACGACATTAAAGTAGCAGTTCATTTGCAAGCAAACCAAAAAACACTAAGGAAGCCTTTAAACTGAAGTCAAACCTCCACAAGCATTGAAATCCTGATGCCTAGCAAGGAGGGAGGGCATCTCCCATCTCCCTGTCTACAATGCAGCACATTCTTTAACACATCACTCTCCTGGTTGCATCTGCCCAACCCATGGCAATTTTGGAAGCCTGCCAGATTATTCCTGAGGACAATCCCTAACAGCTTGGCTTCTTCATCCTGCCCCCCTGCAAACAGTCTCTTGTGAAAGGCATAACCCTGGTTTTCCAAAACACGGCTCAAATAGGATGCACTTGTTTGTAAGCACAGGAACACCATATTCCAGCTGCCAGTCCATCTGCAGCAGCCCAGAGCAAGGTCAAGTTCACTAAGGAGAGCTCATTCCAAGCGCTCTGACAGAGCTGGCAGCAGCATCCACACACAGCACTGAGCAGCAGGAGAGAACAGGCAAGGTTGAAAGTGTTAAGTCTGAGAGGAAAAAAGCACATTTTGGTCAATGAGGAAAATATTCAACCAATATTTTCACCTCAGTGAAATAATTAAAAAACAAGAATAAAAAACCACACAGCACTTTCACAATGTACTATAAACCCTCAATCAAGCACAAAATTTCAGCTGAAATATGAAGACAACCTTAGAAAATAAAAATACATTTTAACTATTGAGTATCTGACACTTCTTTTCAAACATAAGCCATCCGTGTTCAGTTTATACAAAGGCATTTTCAAAGTATTCAATTGAAGTTTCAAGTTTCAAGAAAAACTTTATACCCATTTCGACACTTGTTACAAAAACAATGTCTTTTAAATTAAAGTTACTATTTAATCCTCAGTGAAATCACTATGTCATTTTATCTGTAAGAGCACAGGTGTAAACTTATAAAGAAAAAGAAATCCTTTTTGACAACAGTCACTGGGCTTTTTCTCAAAGCCTTGTTTGTATGTAGCTGAGATGCAAGTCTTCCCATGAGGATTCAGATCCACACACCATGTTTGTAGTGGTCTGGGCCCCCAGAGGACAGAACCCCTCATGCAATGGTCATGGAAACACACACATCAGTGACACTGAACATAAGAGCGGATTCCTCAGGACAAAGGAACAGTCATGCTGCAAAGCTACCCGGGCAGTTCAGAAACCTCACAGGATTATGGTGAGACAGTTTACCAACAAGCATGACAACACGGGAAAGCAGTAGGAACTGATATATTTCTGATCATTTTGCTCACTCAGCGTTTCCAGTAAAGATTCTCAAAGAGAAGACAATCAAGAGTCACTAAACTGCATTCTTCCAGGTCTAACAGTCCAACAGCCCTTTTCTTTTTAAGTACAACCTACTTTTTTCCACATTTTGAAAACAATACATAAATATTTTCTTCCAGAGTTACCCTAGCTTGGGTCTGTTTTCTACCTCCTGGTCTTGCTACCTAAAAGTTGACTACGAGCCACTCAGTAAAACCAAGCCAAACAAAGATCTACACACCAGCTATCTGGTCAAAATCCCACCCTACTAAGAGCTGCAGTCTTTCATGCAGTGCTTGCAGAACACAAGAAATAGATTTATGTGTGTACACATCCACATACAGGAGTGATGTGGGTTGGGGAAGGACAGTAAAAGAAATCACAGTGTTCCTATTACCTTAGAATAGTTCTTAAGCCACAGCTAAGACTGGAAGAGGTAGGTAGCCTAGTGAGGCTTCCTCTTCAACCAGCCTTCCTCAGACACATCATAATAACAACTCCTCTCTCCATAACTTAGCCCAGATCACTAACCTGAGTGCTGTCCCCGGATCTCTGCAGCTCTCTTTAGTCTGTCCTGTGATGTTGGAAGGAAATTCTCAATCCTGTACCCACCCATCTTGACTCAGCAGGTGTCCTCTCCAGAGCACCAGCCTACCCATTCAGGCAGAGAACAAAATTTCCCAATCCCAACAGGAAATAACTCCTCATAATCCTTGAGCAGTTGCATGCTAAAAAGGCCTGTCACTTACAACTTCACTTAGTGTATGCATATTTAAACAAATGGTATCGATTACACAGGTCACAAGTATCTGCTTCTCTTGCAACCAGGAGCATTTTCCCATCAGTTACAGTACCTACAGTACCAATTGTACAGAGAGGGCAAGCACTCAGCTGTCAATTGTAGGTCCTTCAGCTGTTTGCAGCTACTCTGAGCAGTTAAGACAACCTATTTTACAGGATATCCTTGTATGAGTCAACTTTAAAAAGGCCCCTGTGACAATTAAGGTAAGATCCTTTAGCAGATAATCTAAGAAATCTATAGCAAAAAAAATCCACATTATTATTAAGCACATACTAAGCAGTAGCCCATTTGATTGGGCTGGTCTGCCTTTCTTCCAACCACTCAAACCAATGCTTTCCAAAACACAACATCTCTAAAACCTGTTATTCTTACTGTCTTTTTAAAGTTTATTTCCAGAGATGTAATACCTAAAGAGAAACTTGCTTTTCATGCCCTGCAGAAACTGCTTTCAACTCTGGAAGGAGTGGGGAGGGGCATATCAATTTAAGAGATAGAAAACTTTGAAGGACATTCCTCTCTTATTTCAGATTAAGTATGAACTCCTTCCTCTAACTGTTAGACCTGCTGACATGAAAGTGGCCCTCCTCATGATTACCCACTTTAAAAATTAAAAGAATTAAAAACTGCCCTATAAGAGCTACCATAGTCTATTTGAAAATGAAGTTGGTGAAAAGAGTCTTTCCCCAATCAATTGTAAAGGCCCACACTTTCAAAAATAAGGAAATTAACAAAAAAACCATGTATAAGCTAAAAGTTTACTGCAAATCTTTGACTGACCTTTTAACAGCTCAGACAGCATAAATTCCACAAAAGACTTCTGACAGAATTGCTCCTACTATTTTTACAAAGATTTTGAAAGAGATTAACTTTTTTTCCTAGCATCAAGAAAAATAACCAATAAAGAAATATTTCCTCAAAGCAATTTATCTCAATAAGTAGAATATTTATCATGTTGTTTTATGAAGATGGCAAGTGCTCAACTCTCAGAAGATTTATTTCTCCAGCATGAGATACAAAAAAGCTTCCACTAGACAGTCTTTGACCTGCTTGACCTTCAAAAATACTTTTAGCAGGGGAAGGAGAGAAGCTGTTAGCTACATCATTATAAATGTACTTTAACATAAACACATTTGGACACAAACTGATTAGGTAGAGGGAACAACTTCACTGGCAAAATTTTCCAAGATTAGAGCTCTGTAACTTTCTTAAATGAAAGATACTATAAAAGCAGTTGGTATCTTAGATGTAATGACATGAAGAAGAAGATTCTCATAATGTTTTTCTTTTCCATATAGCATTTAAAATGCCAGGGGGTTGTGTTTGTTTTTTTCCTAATAACAGATGAAGTGTAAAGGCTTGCTTTTAATACCATGGTGCAAGACCATTTCAGGAGCTTTTCAAAATGCATGAATACATCATTATTTCAACACACCACCACACAAACCTTTCCTATCATACTGGAAACTCCACCCTTTAACATCATTCTTGTTAATTAAATTTGCCCATAACATATGGTGATAAAGTAATTCATGTATGTCTAAACTTCTTTCAAAAGTTTGTTTAATGCTTTAGTTTCTGGGCAGGCACAGAAAAAATATTTCCTTCTGCTATTCAGCTCATTCAGTTAACAGCTAGGTCAGAAGTGAAGAAAACCCGCCTGGAATGCACTTAAAACACTGTTTCTTTTTTGCAATTTATGACCTGCTAGGAATAGGAGAACAAATTTACATGGGTCTAGATTAAAACCAGCTTGAAAAGAGAAAAGGAAATCAAAATTTACTTCTTCAAATTACCTGAAGCATGCAAAAAAAAACCCCAAAAGTACAGTAAAAGTTTTAAAAATCCATTTTTATTACAAACTAGTAGGAGACATTTCATTTTAGCCCACTTCAGAAGTGAAATGCAAGTGGGACCCATGTATTAGCTGCCACAATTTGTTTTGTGACCTCTACTTCAGATTACCAAACATTAATTTCTGTAAACACTGGTAGAGCATGAAATATCACTGAAAGATTTCATATATCAAATTCAGAACAGTCCAAAACATAACAAAAAAGGCTACAAGTAAGCAAAAGTACTTAAATGGTTAAGCAGGGTATAGTTCATAAACAGAAGTAACTTTGTTCATGAAGACAGCAGTTCAACTACTGCCAACTTCTGACACACTACTTCCCCACAAGAAGTAATTTTTCTGACTGTTCAAGAGAAACTGTTTTATCTACCTCACAAAAGCTTCCAGAAAATTTTCTTACAATAATCCATCCCTACATGGCAGGTTCAGATGTTCACTAAACTTCTCAACTGGAGCTCAACCTAAAGAAAGCCACAGTGCAACTGAGAAAGAGGCACACTGCCTTCAAATCAGTGGGGCACTGGGGCTTTCCTAACACTGCTACTTCACTAATTCCTCATATGGCCATTCCTCACAGACCACTGCACTCAGAATTCACACCTTCTTCGTATTCCTACTCACCTCCCTAGTATGGAAGTCTTAACACCGCAATTTAACATTTTCCCTACAAATTTCACTAGCCAAACTAAATGGAATGTCAAGTTAATTGGCATGGAAGAGGTGCTAAGCTAAAATGATCACAAAAATGAGTAACAGTAGAATTTGTACTATATTTGTAGAGGTCAACAATCTCACATTCTGTACTATTGTAGAACCAAGAAACCCTGTGACAGAATACTTACAAACTTTGTTAAATCAATCCAACTTATAATGATGCTCATTTTATATTTTCACCTACATTATTTACAGACATTGCAATTCACCAAGAACAGCATTTTCAGAACATTTCTCTCAGTTTCACCAAAAACTGTTCTACAGGCCCAATAACAGGTAAAAAATATGTTCATTATCATTAATGGAATTCCTGAAAAATCAGATGAAAGGAAAAAAAGTCTATCATTAGCACTCTGGGAAAAACAAAATTGTTAATGCTAAATGTTACTTTTAAACTGACTCCATCTGCATTACATAATTTGGAATTATCAAAGTTTATTCATCACATTCATAGAATTGCTCATCATGCTTCTAATCAGAGATCTTAAAAATTCACCAGAAACAATCTAAAATTTTCTTTCTAAAGGAAACAGAAATATTATTCACTAGCAGCCCATTAGATACAAAAGATACATTTTTTTCTATACTCCCACTGCCCACAAACAAAAAGTAACAGGTCTATTTACAATGTACGTCATCCTAAGTTATAGAAACCACTCAGGAAGTAGCTGTATGACAGCCTAAACATAAATTTACAAGCCTTTTCATTTCCCTACACAAACAAAGCTCTGTTCTGGTCATCAATAATTCAGATATTCTTTTTTTTGGCTTTGCTATTCACATTACTTAAAAACGCATTTTACAGCTACTTCTTTTTAAAATTTCAGGCAACGCAATCTGACTTCCAAAAACCACAGTTTACTTAAGCTTCTGCTCTCTGCCCACCACAGAGACCCAGGAACAGCACACTGGTAATCAGAGACACCCCTCAAATTGCTAGCTTTACTTTCTCTCTTGGAGCTGTCATGGAAGATGAGCTGTAAAAACACTGGACTCCTGCAGCTCCCCTCTCTGACTGCTGCTTTTCTGGTGAGGGAAAAGTCACACCATCCATACCCAGAAACTTCAATTTGCCTCCTTGATCTCTGTCTTTAGCCCATCTTATTTATCAATACCATTTAATAGTTTATCAACAACTAGTTTAAACCAATGTTTTCCAAACCTCACACATCACTAAATTTTACATCCTGTTCCCTGCTCACTCAAGACTTTACTCTCCCAAGAGATGGCTGATACTTGAAAAGCTCCATCATGTTCTTCTTGAGCCTTGTCTGCTTGTCTTTTTGTGCAGCTCATCACTCAGATACCCCCAGGCTACCAGAACCACATGTCTGATCTGTGAAAGGACAAGCATTTCAGGCACCACAGCCAACCACTGCATCAATGGAAAAAACAAAAACCTCTGATCTTCCTTATAAGCAATGCAGCAAAACATGCAGAAAGAGGACACATATTTGGGGGAGGGAGCCCAGACACTGTATTTGAAACAGTTCCTAGTATCCTACATAAACATAAACACTGCTTCTGGCCTTTTCAAGTCCACACCCCTGACAGTTCAAAATGCTTCAGCTCTTCTCTAACTTCTGAACATCAGACACATTGAAAACTCCACACCAAAAGGCTTTCAACTCACTATTTATCTACATTTCCAAAATTACTTCATATCTTTCCTTCTCTTTTGTTAGCCTTGGTTCTTCTGCTTATGCAAACTCAGTTTAAACACTGTTTTCACAAACTTCCAATACCTGAAACATGCTTTTAACTATTATTAGAACTAGGACCATGACAGCAGATTCTGCCTGCCCAGCATGTGCAACCAGGTACCCATGGACAAGGTGCTGGGCACAGCACACCCTCCCTTGGCCCCCACTGCCAACAGGGGCACAGGGAGATCCCTGGAAACTACGGGTTCAGGAGCTGCAGCTGCTGCCCAGCTGCCATCTGACTGCACAGCCATCCCAAGGGACAGGCACAGCTGAGATCACACCTTCCACATTGAAAGAAGGGCAGTGAAGGTGGTGAAGCATCTGTGGCACAAATCTCATGAGGAACAATGGAGGGAGTCGGGGGTGTTCAGCCTGGAGGCTCAGGGGAGACTACTGCCCTCTTCAACCACCTGAAAGGAGGGTGGAACCAGGTGGGGGTTGGCATCTTCTCCCAGAAACAAGCGACAGGACAAGAGGAAATGGCCTCAAGTTGCGCCAGGGGAGATTTAGATTGGATATTAGAAAAAATTACTTCACCAAAAGGTTGTCAAACATTGGAACAGACTGTCCAGCGAAGTGGTTAAATCACCTTCCCTGGAGGTATTTACTTTAATTGGCACTTAGGCACATGGTCTAAGGGTGGACTTGGCAGTGCTGGGTTAACAGTTGGACTTGATGATCTTAAGGCTCCTTTCCAATCTAAAGGATTCCCTACTGTAGTCAGTGTATAGGAGTGGATGTTTCCTTGCAGTGCAGAAAACACCAAGTAGAAGAGTTTTTTACATCTCATACAAAATTTGAATATGTTTCTCCTGAAATTCTCTGGATCACCTAGCAAAACCAGCAATACTGTTATGGCAACTCAAATTGCTTGGTAAAGAGGGAAATTTAAATCTCTAAGCAAGGACAACTCTGCATCAATATGGCAGCTCCTGCACAGCAAATACTGTGTAATAATGCCTTGTGTTTAACCTTGACACTGGACGCTCCTGGTTAGTAATGTTACCCTCAATTTATGTTTCTACCTGCAGTGGCTTCTTAAGCCTTCAACTGCAGTAAAACTGCATAAGCAAAGCTTGAATTTCATGTCCAACAATCACATACTGAATGCTCAACAATGACAGCCCACACATGGAAACATACTGAAAGTCATAAAAGCAAATGTTATTTTACACCTTTATCAAAGGACTGTCCTAGACCTCAGTGATTTCAATTTCCTTTCCATCATTCTGCTTTCAGTATTTCCTTAGACAATTCAATATTCTCCAAAGGTATAGAAATGCAAGATTTCCAATCAAGAAAGACTCCTTATCCAGAGATTTATCTGTTCACCTGCTCAAGTTTAGCAGTAAGGAGAGAAAAACCAGCCAGTGACACCAAAAAGTACACTGATCTCTTACACTGATCACCTCACTCAAGTAAAGATTTATCATTTCACATTTCAACTGAAAGGACTAAATACCCTGTTAAATGAGTATATCAAAGCCCAACTGGATACCGGTAATCTGTTCATTAAAAGAATTTCATATAATGATTTACCAGGAGACAAGTAAAAATATGCCATTGATTTTTATTTTTTTTAAATATTAATGAGCTCAAACTTCAACTTACATAGCTAACTGAAAAAGTAAAAGCAAAGATTTAAAACTGAAAACTGGAAGTAATAACATGCACATGCTGAAGGAATAAATCTTATCACTAGTTGAAATAGTTTTAGGCATTCAAGTCTAAAAAAGCAAAGCACAAAAGTAGCATTCAAAAAACAGCATCAATATATTATTCCAAAGGAAGGAATTAAAAACATTTGCTCAAGACACTTGACAATATAATTGTCTTAATTGGAAAGCAAGCAACAACTTCACATTAAAAAAATTGCACGCTTACAAATTCTTCTCTTTAAATAAAAATGATAAAAAATAGGGCTGATATTCTGACATGGTAACAATCAATATCAAGTGCTTGACAACTGTAATCTATGGAAAATGGTTTTTACCATTTTACAGCTAAGTTTTATTAATTTAAATTAGTCCAGGCAATTCAACATGGTTTTTGTCTACATCTAGATTTTGTCAGTCTTATCTTACCATGCAAACAGCTGATGTTATAACCCCTGATATTCAGCAAAAGGTAAAGAAAATATTACTAATGCTGCTTTACCAACCAGTGAAAATCATGTATAGTGAATTACACCCATTAGCACAGTTCTGTCTGCAGATGTGTTTAAACATTTTGCTGAAACAGAACTAACAGATTTATTATTCCAGGTGTTAGAATAAGCCCCAGTGCTTTTCCTTTGATTCAAAGTAGCCATTGAACTCAAGCACTAAGAGATTAACCTGCAGAGCACACATTTAAAACATCTAAAAATTGGCTTAAAAAGACACTCATTAAAAAAAAAATACTTCAGCTTTTGGCCTCTGAATTATGCTGCTTGATAAACAAACAGTACCTCTGTCTTTTCATTGCTCTCCTTTATATTAATATCAGTATCTTAAGTTAATCAAAACAAGTCTTTCTTCTGCCTGGAAAAGGGACAAAGAAGTAACTGCAAAAAGCAAACAACAGAATAAACATGAAAGTTTAGTGAAAGTTGCTGTTAAAGCATTTTGCTACTTTGAAGATGACTGTGAAACCGTGACATTTTGAAACAAATATGCAGCTTGCAAAAGGCAGTAACTCTACACTTTTACAGACGAAATAAACTAGAAAATTAACAGCAGTTTTCCAGCTTAGTCGTATTTTACAATCTGAGTCTACACAAAGCTCCCGGAAAAAAATCACCTGCCTGCTCCAAAATCAATGTGCATTTTCAAACTGCTTGGAAAGTCTGCTCTTAGACCAGGATATTTAGTCTCTAGGAAGTAAATAAAAATATAATAAAAGTCCTCCCTTGACAAAGAACTGTAAATAAAATCCAGTATTACTCAAATACTTTGTTTCAGCTGTGTATTCAAATATCATTTTAAGAGTTTTGGTTGCACTTTTTTTATTAAGCTGAAGATAAAACCTTTAAAGATACAGATAAGCAGTAAGGAAAATGGGTTTAAGCAGAAAACGTCAGGCAGAAAAGCACATACCTACTATGTATTGGTAACAAGCTTTTGTACCTGTCCAGACAAGTCAGTGACATTCTTGCCAAGTCCTGCATGGCAGACAATCAAAAAGAAAAGGGTTGGGCACTTAACCAGATTCTTCTTGGATTTTAACATCTTTAATTACAAATCTGTTTTTAAAATAAAAGTTCTGCTTCTAAGGACAATACCTCAGAGGAGACCCTGTAAAACTGCTTAATAATGCTGTAGAAAAGGACAATTAAACTATAAATAAAATGCCCCATCTTTTACTGTTATCCAACACAAAGTCATAAAGAAAAAAATTATAAAAGCACATCTAGGAGGCAAAGACAAAACAAATTAGATTTAGCAGTAAATTAGAGTGTACAGTCATACTGGGGAGAATCAGATGTGATATTAAATAAATGTGACACCGCAATATTCAAGCTGGTGTTTGCAGGATGTAGCACTACCATACTGAAGCAGTACACTTAATCTGTACCAACGAAATGTAAATATTTGAGATGATGGCAAACTTTGATCAGTAGTGAGGTGAAAACTCATTTTAGTATAATCCATCTGCAGCAAGTGAAATGATGAGAAAATGCAGTGTATAGAACACATGAGAAAAACCTGCACCCATGTACTTCACAGCACTTCTCTTTTCACTGAAGCACTTGGTAAGATTGCTTACCATTGCCAGATCTGCCTGGAAAAAGGTACCTTTTTGTTTCCTCCACTATGACATACTAAAACATCTTCAATTATATATTCACAGAAGACAGGTAATCCTTTTATCTAGGTCCAGTTGCTAGAGTTTACTACAGATAGATTGAAGAAGCAACCTTTTCCAACAAAACATGCAGTAATAATATCAAGATCCTGCTGGCCCAAATACTTGAGAGCCTCTTTTCTGGTAGATAATGGTAACAAATAAAATTAAAAGTGTTGAATAAATTATCTATTTTCTCATCTAATGTGGCAGACATATTACATACTTGTAAAAGCCGTCTGAAATGTAACACAATATTATGAAAACTATTTTTAAGACTCTAGCAATACCCACCCAGTAAAACTGTATTTATTTTTAATCCTTACATTTTAGACAGTGTTTCAGAAACATTGAAACTCTCCCTGCAATACACACCTTCCTAAAACATGTGTATATTCACCTGCACAGACTCAATGAATGCAGAAGCACTGCTTCAGGAAAGAGGCTGACTGAATGAAGTTTTTCTGACACATCAACATTCAAAAATCTAGAATTTGTACTGAACAAAACATGGATGCTGGCAGCTTTGGAGAACTAGTTCACACCCTTGTTTCTGAGCTATAATACAAGGAAACCATATAACCCCAACCAGAACAAAACAATGTTCCCATTTCCCACACAACTTAGATTTTCAGAAGAGTTCAGCACCCAAAAGAGCATCTCAGATTAATGGGAACCACTCCACCAAGTGTATGTTATCCTTGCTGGCCTCCTCAGGTAGTCAAAACTCAGTTTTTCAATATGTGTGTACCTTGGAATAAAGTCAACCATGGACTGACAAAACAAGCTAAGTACTTTTTGGTGCAGCCTTGCTTTAAAAACAAACAAAAACCAGCACCTCCCCTTATACACTCCTCCCTCCCCCAAGGAACACACACAATATTCCACTTCATTCATAAACACTGCTGAACCAAGGCACACATGGCATTTTCCCTACATACAGTTCCAAGCTTGCCCTTCCAGAGGGCACTGTGAAATTCAGGCAGCATAAAAGCACCCTTTTCCCACTTTCTGGGAGCTGAACTACAAAGTACTTCTTTTGCTGTCTGCAATTGTCAGCTGTCCCTGGCCAAGCACAAATCTATCAGCATTTACTTCACTTATTAATGAGTGATCTCTCATTTTAACTGTCATCAAAAAATGACACTTAATTGTTTCCCCAACTGGAATGACACAGGGCTACTGTATCTAACTAACCAGCAGATCCAATATTCCCAGTTCAGTTCTGCTCACAAACCAGGAGAAATTAAACAGGCTGCCGGACCAAGCCCAGAGCTGGAGAACAAAGGACAAGAAGAGAGACACAGAATCTCGTACAGGCTGTAATATTTGCTTTTACTGTAAACCGTTGTTTTCCCATAGCCCAAATGGAAGACCTTCTTCCAAGAAAATCATTAAGAAGAACCACCAACACGTTTTCACCCCCAGCCTGGCAGCTTTTCTCCTGCTGCCTAATCCCCTGCCAGAGCACCAGCAGAGGCCGCTCAAGACCATGGATCGCTCCTGCAGAACCGCGGCATGGGACAGCTTCCCGACCCGCGCCTTTCAACACAACAGCCACTTCGAGCATCTTTCTTCCACTTCTCAGTTTCATACCTGCCTTTCTACCCGCACAAGTTCCCTCGCTGAAGTCTAGCCCCCTCAAGGGCAACTCCTGACTGTAGGTTATCACTGGCTGCTAGAATACAGGTTGCTGAACATGGTACTCTCAAGATTTATCCAAACTAGACTTTTTACCCATTGCTGTAGAACCAGTCCAGGCTTCTTTCCCTAAAAGTTTCCCCATAACACTCTACAGCACACAAAATCCTTTCATTATGCCAGAGACTATACTCAAATTTTCTAGAGATGGTGTAAATGTATCACTTTTGGTGAAGTTTGCACACAGTTCCAGCTATCTAATGTTTATTCCACTTCAGGAGCTTCCCACAAGTCTAACTGGCCATGCACAACAATGCTGAAGTGCTTCATAGGTCAGATCCTTAAAGGTGGGTTTCATCTCAGTTCATAAACATTAATTGAGACCTTTTATTTGAGACCTTTTACCTAAGCATGGGTTCAAGAACCCCAAAGGACATCATATATATTGAAGATCTCATTATGAAGAGCATCAAAATTCTTTACAGTACTTAAGTGCTCCAAAGTCTTTTACTTCTACAGCAATATCCACCACGGAAAACAGAGTTAGAACACAAAACAATAATATGTCTTTACAGCAGGTCATGGAGCACATACTGTAAATAGTGCTTTAGCCCACCTAAACAGCCACTAAAAAGAAAGTTTTCAACATCCTGCCAGGAGTGGGGAACACGGGAATTTCTGCAGGGCAGAAAAAACCTGTTGATTTAAATTATTAATGAGATTATAAAACAGTCTTCTCAGATAATCAAAAGGACTGAACTCAATAATCCAGATTGTCTCTTCTCCTTTGGGCTTCTGTGATTAAATACTCATTAACTGGGTATCATCTACAGCCCACACTGGGTGAATCTGAGCTCCGGTATAGTTTTCAGTGACAGTGTACCTGAATGTGCAGGCTTGACACAAAAGAATCAAAGTCAAAAAGGCAGGTTGCAGTTTAGTGTGCTTTGCTCTTTTACTATTTCCAAACACTTGAAACACATACCATGCATATTTCCTTCATAGTGTACAAGCTAAATAGAAGAATTAAAGAATAACAGTTGCAAAACAGTTACTGACTATTGCTATGAATGTGCCAATTTCATGGTTTTGTTTCTTGCATATCCACTGTTACCCAAAGAAGAGGACAAGCCGAACTAAAAACTGACTTCAGGAAAAAATAAAGGGCTAACTTCAGGTATTTAAGCGCTGATTTCTACTTTTCTGTTCCTGATTCTAGGTTACCATTTGAATGCAACACTACCTTTGAGATGTGCAACACTATAGCAGCAGTACACTTTTTTAACATACTTAAATACAAGCCAGTTAGGTATCTAACACTGGAAGAACAGATCCTTTCACATTAATAGTCATATCAATCTTTGAAAGCTACGAAAAGGTAATCAAAAAGCATTCCACATTTTCAAAGCTTTTGAACTTCCCTAAGTCTTCTGGATGACCAGAAAAAGGTATGCAAATGTAAACAAAAACCTGAGCTATAATGCATACATGCACTGCTCTACCATCAGTCACTACTTTGCCTGCATGTCCCCACCTCCCTCCCCAAAAAGCCTTCCAACCACACTTAACACTTCACATCAGCAACCTAACTACCAGAAATAAAACAGAGCCAGTGCTATCAAGTCTCCATTCAATTCCACAGATGTTCAGCAACAGCCTTTCTGCAGTGACTCTCCCATAAAGCAGTTGCCCAACAAACAAAAGACATTTCAAAAACATCAGCAAACAAACAAAAGAGATGGAAAAAAGTGGCACAAGAAGTACTCAGCAGTCAAAGTGAGAAAATGCAACATCCATTATACTTTTAGACAAATAGGCTTTACCAAGAGTACTAAATGGATATCCAGGAAAATCAATTTATTATAATTTATTTAATGCTTTATTTAGTGATTTTAGTATAAGAGGCAGAACTGCCCTAGTAGGGTTTGCCACCATCAAGAAAACCCTAGGAACAACTGGAACAGAGAAAATCATTCATGAAGATATGGATGTGCATAAACGGGAAGAACTGAAATGTAGCTTCCTAATATAAATTACAGTCTTTAAAGCAGTAAAGAAAGACGTGCATGTATCAGTCAACTGGAAGCATTCACATGTGCTGTCAGTGTGGGCATCTTCCCCCAAACAGGCAAACAACCTAAAATGCAGAAAACTGAGAAAATTTAGAGCCAAAAAAGCACTTTTGTTGTTTGAGAGCCTCACAAAAGCACACTCCAGTGTACAATTCTGTTCACTTGAATGCAACAAAGATGACTTCATATTGCAAGAGGTGCAGAGAAAACTACAGGATAATCAAAGAGACAGAGAGCCCTTTTTAAAGGGCTGGACAAAGAACCCAGGTTGCTTAGTTGAGCAAAACAAGGCTAAGAGGGAATGTGATTTCAGACAAGCATATCGAGTAAATAACCAAAGGGAAAATAGTACCCCATTAAACTACAGGACCTGCCTAACTATAGAACTGCAAAAAAAAACCAAACAAACAAACAAACAAAAAACCAACAACATTCCAAACCACAGTACATTAATTTGGAAAGCTTCTATCCAGCAGAAGTGGAGTTCTGGAAATTTTCAAAGTCCTTTCATGTGGAAAGAGGAGAAAAGCTTACCTGGGTTTGATATTAAGCCTGACCAGGTTATAAACCTTTGTTTTTATTATATGATGTTTCAAGTTTGTCCACAGTATTGAAAGAAGTAATAAAGACATGTAAGTAAATGGACATAGGATTAGTTAAGTCCTTTTTAAGTCAAAGACAGCTCATATCCAATATTTGATCTAATATTTGCACTACTGCTGTACCAGAAATCAGGTATATAAGTGGAGCTAGCCTGCATATAGATAAATGTTTGATTGAAATTATTTAAAATAGAAACAATCTTTTAATAAAATAATAACAAAACCATATTTTAATTTAATTAAAGGAAAAATACTTAATATTTAAATAGAAATAAGACTTTTAAGATACATCAAGTGGCCAGAGTGAACAACTAAAATAGGCTGTACAGTAATAGTGGAAATTATCACAAGAGAGAGAGGTTACTTGGAATATTCCTCCCAAAACCCTTCAAAAAATTAGCAGCCAATTAGTAACAACACACTTGTGAAATTTCTGTGGACAACACTGGACTGCAACTATCACCACTACAAATAAGACTGGGTAGTCAGCCAGGAGAGTTCATGGTTTTTGTGAGCTGGAATGCCAGAAAATGGAATTTAGTACAACAACATGTGAAATCATGCGTTTAGGGACCAGTAACCTTTTCTGTAAGCTGAGAGCTCATCACGTGGAAGCAACATAGGAGGAATTAACAGAGCAGTGAGGTATGGAAATCATCATCTAAGGATGTTGATGTTCATATGAGCACAAGGAGAGCCCAATATGTTCAGGGAAATAAAAATAAGAAATTCCACTTGGCTCAGGAAGCCTTTGAGCTGAAACTGGAAGACACTAGAGCAGTTCTGGGGGAACTATCACTGCTGAAGAAGTGAATATTGTATTCAGTATCAGGTGAATCTTTGGTCTGAAGCAGTACAGTTGAGCAGATTTACATCAAAAAATTGCTGTGCCTCCTCATAAAACTTTGCTTGGCTAAAGATGGTCAAGTTTACCCAACTGCTCTGTAAAATACATACTCCATTCCCTATTTCATTTCCTGCAGCAACTCCAGCCCAAGCTAAAGAAGGCTATTAGCAAAAGATATGACAATGCACTGCACACAACTCTAATTTAATAGATCGGAAATTAAAAGTTTTTTAACTGCCTGACACACAAGACACAAAATGCTCTTTCAAACAGAGCAACTGGGAAAAGGAATTTAAGCTGTTCTAAAACTGTACTAGTAAGTTTCTGAAAAGGGCAGGAAAACAAATAGATGTATTTCTACATCTAGAAGAAAAAAAAAGTTTGTGTTGATATACCCATGTAAAGAATCTGTTTACAATACATTTACAGACTAGACAGTTATTTTATTTTAAAGTTCCATCAGCCACCTATGTAACCAGAAGAACTTTCACTCCTTTCTTTCAATGGACTGGCCACAGTTAAAGGGTGGCAGCTCTAAGTGATATTCAGCTGTTCTCTAATGCCTTGCTACTGCCTCTTGTTCCAGAGTTGAGGGCTAAACTAACTGCTCAGTTCAGCACTGTAAAGAATTCCCTCGCTCAGATGAATGCAGTTTGAATTCCTTTTTTCTCCTTTATAGGTGAGAAAAGGACATTTTAAGATCATCTGAAACTTTAACAAAAAACCTACCATGTGAGGCATTTCTGATGCCTTCAGTCAATTCTTCCTTCCAATTCCTCCAGGCAGTTTCTGGCCCAGTATGGTTTGGAAATCTAATCTTTACCAAAAACTTCAAATTTGTCAAAGGTTTTGGGGTAAGCTCTGTAGACATTTCAAAACTAAACAACTGTGACACAGCTGTCAGCAGTTATTGGGGGGGCTGTAGTTAATGACCTGGGCTATCCAGCCTCGTCCTGCACTGAAGCAATAAGATAGCCTGCATGTTTTGCAAACCTTCTCTGTTAGCTCCATTAAATTTGTCAGGCATTCAGATTTCCAAAGGAAAAATGCAAAAGCATCACAAATGACACGTATCTCTATATTCAAGACAGGGCTGACTTTTACTTATTTGATTAAATCTCTACTTTTACATCATTGTTTACATTCGTAAAAGCCTTGAATATGGAATGTTTTAGAGAAGCTCTCTTAAATTATCCTACTTTACTACAACATGTTTGCATCTCGTGGAAGAAAAGCACCTCAAAAAGCAGCACATCTCTGCTTTTAACTGTTCTCTCAATACAGAAAGCTACAAGAAAGACCCGACGGTCAGCAGGAGCCCTGAAAAGCCATGTTCATCTGTTCAGCCCGGTCTCTGGGAAGAAACACCGGAGGAAGCCCTTCACTTGCAAAACTTTCCGGGGCTGCGTCCACAGCCACGAGCCATTTAAAATAACAAAACCACCTTCCAACGGCGGCCGGCGCCCAACAATGCAACGCTCCACCTGCCACACACCACACTGCAAATACCGGGAAGGGGGAAGGGAGGGGGGGAGCGACACTAGAGGGGGAAAAAAGGGAAAAAAAAGAAACACAGGAAAAACTGAAGCGGCGCCTCCGAGGAAACCTGTTGCTGAGCACCGCGAGCGCGCGGCTGCGGGGGGATCGCGCATCCCGCATCCCGCCGCTCCCGCAGCCGGCTCTGCCCATCGCCCCGCGCCCATCACCGAGGAGCCGGAGAA
This sequence comes from Xenops minutus, assembly GCA_035221455.1. Lineage (NCBI taxonomy): Eukaryota > Metazoa > Chordata > Aves > Passeriformes > Furnariidae > Xenops > Xenops minutus. Next base: position 13,026,940 of record JAWWEE010000158.1, read on the forward strand.
GGACCGGAGCGGGGTGGGAGCGGGGATGGGAGCGGGACCGGAGCGGGGATGGGAGCGGGACCGGGACCGGAGCGGGGATGGGACCGGGGATGGGAGCGGGACCGCCGAGCCGCGGGCGGGCCGGGGCCCCATCGCCCCCCGCACACGGGCTCGGAGCGGGTACTCACTCGATGAAGTAGCTGGCGCCCTCCTCGGAGAAGCCCTCCTCCCATCCGCGGGGCAGGTCTGCGAGGGACGGGGACACACACACACACACACGGAGAGGGAGAGAAAGAGAGAGCGGGAAGGAGGCGTGAGAACTTCGCCCGCGGTGCGCCCGGCCGGGGGGACAGGGGCGAGCAGGGGCCCCGGGCACCCACCTGAGCGGATCATGTGTCCGGAGTTGACGGGCTCCCCGGTGCGAGGATGCAGCCAAGTGGTGGTGCGGGTCAGGTCGCTGGGAGGGAGAAGCGGAAAACATGCACCTGTTAGCGGGGGCGGGCGGGAGCGGCGGCGGGGCCGCGCTGCCCCGCAGCCCTCCCGCGGCGCCCCTTACTCGATGAAGAAGACGCGGCCGTCCCTGCAGACGCCGTAGGACCAGTGCTCAGGTAGGCTGTCCCGCCCCACCGCCGCCGCCATGTTCGCCGCGCGGGGCCGCGGGCGCGCTGGGCTCGGCCCGGCCCGGCCCTGCTCGGCAGCGCCACCAGCACCGCGGCGGGGCCGGGGGACACCGCCCGCCCCTCGGCAGGCCGCGGCGGGGGCGGCGGCGGGAGCGCTGCGGAGGCTCCGGCAGGCTTTGTCCGACCCTGCCCCGCGCCCGCCCCCCGCACCGGCCCCGGCCCCGGCGCGCTCGGGGAGGCGCAGCGGCCCCCGGCGGTCACCCCGACGGTCACCGCTCCGGACACCGCTCCGGTCACCGCTCCGGGCACCCCCGCCGGCACTCCCTCCGGCACCCCCAGCGGTCACCCCCGCGGGCGCAGCGTCGGCACCGACGGGGTGCGCTGCGGGGCAGAGCCGGTCCCGCACATCCCCGGGGACCGCGGGGGACGAGGAGCCCCGCAGAGCCTCGTGCCCCGCTGCGGGAGCCGCGCCCGCAGTGCCCGAGGGGAAGGGGAGGGGGCGCACAGGTGTGAGCGCACCTGGGTGCGGAGGGGTGCGCGCCCGCCGGCGGGGCAGGTGAGGAGAGGCAGGCGGGCCGCGGGGACTTTGGACCTCGGGCACAGGGGACGGTGGCGGCAAGGCTGGAAGATCGCAGAGGGGCAGTAACAGCGAGGAGACGGAGCAGAGCTGTCACCGGTATCGCGAGGGACCTGTGCCAGCCCCTATGCTCATCAATGACCTAGAAAAGGCGGGAGTGGTAACGTGAGATAACCCGCTCAGGGCGTTTCAGTGAGGCTTTGCTGGCTCCCAGCTCAGACCTGTGACACCGAGATCCATACAGGTGCTGGTGCACGGGGATGCTACAGCCAAAGGCAGAATTAAGTGCTCCAGGCAGAGCCAGGGTCACTCAGAACGTGGTTTAAGGACAGAGAGGATGGGACAGGCAAGGGATGCTCTGCCACACAGCAGAGCCCTTTGGCTTCTTGCTCTGGTCCTCTGTGCCAGCCAGCAGAGCCAGAATGGGTGCCAGATGTGGAGTCCTAGCTGGTGCCTTGGCTTGGCCATAGTACTAGTTGTAGCAGGAGAGAGGGATTGACAAAGCCAAAGGGTTCAGGGTGCAGAAATCTCCACCTGCTTCTTTCATTGAGGGCAGCAGTAGTAGAGCCAAGCATGGTTCTGTGGGGTTCTTGCTGGTCTGATACGGGGCAAAGGGGAGTAAAAAGCCAGGAAGTGGGATGTTTGCTAGCTTGGGGCAGAAGGAGTGTTAAACAGAGGAAAGACAGGCTGCAGGAAGAGGTGGGAAAGGGTAGTGCCTCACTGGGGACAGAGTAAAGTAAAACAGAGGAGACCAACTGAGGACATGACTATGGGGGAAAGGAAGAACCCATGCATGCAGTGGGGAGAGTGTTGCACTACAGGGAAAATGATAACATTTGGTTTTTCATCTAAATAACCAAAATAAATCACCAGTAGGAGGCAAGAAAAGCAGCATCATTTGGAGGAGAGAGAACTTTGCTCTGTTTAACACTGGTTTCAGACAACATGCTGGTATGGTACATCAGTATGGCATTGTGTAGACCTTCCTTTTGGCCACTGTTGGAGAAAACAACACTAGTGTCACCTTCTAACAACCAAGAATGGTCCCTACTGTGGGACACATTGGAGGCTAAATGTTGCAAAGTGTTTTGATTTCAAAGTTGATGAGAAAGCACAGGCTTGGAATACAAGAGTTCTGTGAAAGTCTGGCAGAGACTTAAACCTGCAGAACTATTACTAACATCTGTAGACTAATTTCTCTGACATTGCACCATCAAAATTCACAGAATTTAATTTATCCACAATTTTAAAGCAGAAGTATCTTGTAGCTCTTTATCCTAAGCCAGAATTTTGATTAAAACTTCTAATACTTAAAGTTTGGTGCTGCTTTTCTTTGAAACTGTATTGGGTTTCCATGGCAAAGTTTTGGTAGTGGGGGGGCTGCAGGGGTGGCTTCTGTAAGAAGCTTCCCTTGTGTCCAACAGAGCCAGTGCCAGCCAGGTCAAGAGAGACCTGCCCCTGTCCAAGGCCAAGCCCATCAGTGATGGTAGTAGCACCTCTGGGATAGTGTATATAAAAAGGGGAAACAGTTACTGTACTGGAGGAATTGCATCCAGACAAGAGAGTAGTGAGAATATGTGGGAGAAACAACCCTGCAGGCACCAAGGTCAGGGAAGGAGGAAGGGGAGGAGGTGCTCCAGGTGCCAGAGCAGAAAGTCCCCTGCAGCTGGTGGTGCCGACCGTGGTGAGGCAACTGTGCCCCTGCAGACTGTGGAGGACTGTGGGAATGCAGAGATCCACCTGCAGCCTATGGAAGACCCCATGCCAGAGAAAATGGGTGCATGAAGGAGAGTGTGACCCCATGGGAAGCCCGTACAGGATCCTGGCAGGGACCTGTGGACCTGTGAAGGGAAGAGCCCACTCTGGAGCAGGTTTGCTGGCAGGACTCATGACCCCAGGGGTCACGCACACTGGAGCTGTCTTTTTCTCAAGCACTGTGCCCTGTGGAAGGAACCTACCTCGAGCAGTTCATGAACAACTGCAGCCCATGGGAAGGAATCTGTTGGAGAAGTTCATGGAGAACTGTCTCCCGCGGGAGGGATCCCACTCTGGAGCAGGGGAGGAGTGTGAGGAGTCCTTCCCCTGAGAAACAGCAGCAGGAGCAATGTGTCTTGAACTGACCACAACCCCTACTCGCATCCTCCTGTACCACTGACAGGGAGGAGGTAGAGAATCAGGAGTAAAGCTGGAAGAAGGTGGGGTGGGGAAAGGGGTTTCTAAGATTTGATTTTATTGCTCAATATACTATTCTGATGTGTTTAATAATAAATTAATTTCCCCAAGTCGAGTCTGTTTTGCCCATGGCAGCAACTGGTGAGTGATCACTCCCTGTCCTTATCTCAACCCACGAGCCTTTCATTATATTTTCTCTTCCCCCATCCATTTGAAGAGGGGTAGTGACAAAATGGCTTTGGTGGGCACCTGGTGTCCAGACAGCATCAGCCCACCACAGAAGCCCTGGCAATTCTGACTCATTTGGGTAATGTTGTGGTTAGATGTGAGTTATCACAGAACTTGCAATAAGGTCAGTTCTTGTGCAATTACAAAGTAAATCAAATATAAGTTGCTTAGTGTCATTGCATGTTTAGGTCTGCACAGAAGAGATAAGACAAACTCTTGCCCTGAAGAGATTCATTTGCCTTGATGCTATGAAGCAAGTCTGTCATGCTCCATCAGCTGCATGAACTCATTGAATTTAGCTTGTAACTCTTCCACACTTTGGCCACTAGACCACCATGACAAAATAGGCTTCTCCACTTCAAATGAATACTAACTTAATTGAATAAACATTGTTGTATTTCAGATTTCAGGTCCTAAAAGTATCTGTACTGGGCCAAACTAAATGTCTGGTTAGTCTAGTATTCTGTCCTGTGTCCCAACAGGAGTAGGTGCCAGGAAAGAGTGCAAGAGCCAGACAATCATGTGCAACTCTCCAGGTTCTTCCCGTCTTCTCTTACCTCTAGTACCTAGTGCTTGCCTTCAGAAGCTGAGAGCTCAGAAAGCTCTTGAGCAAGATGCTATTTACATAAGTAATGCCTAATGGATCTATTTTGTGAACCTGTCCAGACCAGAGCCCACATAACTTCCAACCAGACAGTAGCAAAGTGTTCCTAATGCTCATTTTACCTGAGCTGTGTATGAAGACTCACCTTCTTTTATTTGTTTTGAACTTGATCCTATTTCATTGATTCCCCTCAGTTCTTGCAATGAAAGAGACAGTGGTGATCTAGTGCAGCCTCCTGCAGACTCAGCATTGAATTCAGACCAGGTGGCTCAGGCTTTTGTTCAGGTAACGGTGTGAAAGTGCTCCAAGGACAGAAATTTCACAGCCTCCCTTATAATTTTTTTTCCATGTCCTTGCACTGAACATACTTTCATTATATTAGGTTAGAAACTCCGTTTCAATGACTCTTGTCATATGACCAAATATTGAGTTGATGCATCAGGGTGCCTGTGGCTTTAGCATATTATCACATGCATCTGTTAATAACAGCAAAATACATTATTGAAAAAGCATGTTTTATTACAGTAACTTGCAGAGCTCTATTCTAAAAATAAGGTCAAGATGAAAACTTACTGTAGATTCATACAAGTTCATAAGCTGACTTGTGTTGGGCTTGTCAGAAGGTAGGTTTATGATTTGGATCCCTGAAGGAAGAATGCCTCCAGGCATCATTCATTAATAAGATTATCAGATTCTTCTGATTTTTCCTTTTTTTTATCTTTTTTTTTTTTTTTTTCCCCCCAGGCTCTGGTTCCAGTCCACCCTGGCTGATCTCAGCCACTTTTCTATTACATGTCATTTATTGCTCTTTAGAGGCACTATGTGCCTCTATGGAAGAAACTATTTGAGGTAAAATTATGAGTTTAAGGCCACAATATCAGGAAGTCAGCTAAAAGTAGTGAAATATGTTCTTCAACAACACTAAGGGTCAAATAAAGCTATGAGCTTTGAGGCTCCCTTTGTTGATAACTGGGTAATTCAAGGAGGCATGGTGAGGTCCCTGAATGCTGCAAATTTGAATCTACATATGGCAACTTTATAGGAATGTGTTACTGATGTTGCTTGCTCTGTCTGCATCCCCTGGGAACACTTTTTTGGATTACTTTTTCCTTGGGAGAGCAGTGATACATTTTAAAGTAAGTCAAAATCTGTATCTACACCTTTCATAGAAACACAGAATCACAGAATGGGTTGGGTTGGAAGGGATATCAACGATCATCCAGTTCCAACCCCCTGCCATGGGCAGGGACACCTTTCCATAGACCAGGTTGCTCAGAGGTCCATCCAGCCTGGCCTTGAACACTTTCAGGATTGGAGTATCCACAGCTTCTCTGGGCAACCTGTTCCAGTGCCTCACCACCCTGACAGTGAAGAATTTCTTCCTTATAGCTAATTTAAACTTACCCTCTCAGTTTAAAACTGTTCCCCTTTTTCCTACATGCCTTTGCTATTTCCAGTATAAAATCACTGAATATGAACATCCTTTCTATCTCATCCTTTTCCTTTGTTTTCAGTTCTTGCCCTTAGAATCCAGCTTCACCCTGTCAGTGGGAACATTCAAATCTTCTCATTTTCTCTTTTTTCCAGTTTTGTTACACATGTCACCACCCCTTGCACAACTCAGGTCTGCATGTTTCCCTGCACTTTTTCAACCTTCACATGCTATAACTTTTCAAGAAAACATGGAGTAGGAATCTGCAAATAATGCTGGAGACACTATATAAGAATTTTTAAGAAAAGTATAATTTCTGTCAGCATTAGATCCACTGTCTAGGAGGTTACAGAATCACAGCTGAATTTCAGGCTACCATGTACTCTAATGAGCTATTTCCTATTTTCCTGAGAATTGAATACAATTGAATTTGATGATCTTAGAGGCTGCTGCTGTTTCAGGAAACTTAAATGAGGCACAATGCATAGAAAAGCCGGCTGCTTATGACTTTTTCATCATGGCCTGTACATTTTATAAAGAACAAGCACAACCTTTAAAAAAGGTTGTTGCAAGGCCAGACAGAGGCAGAGTGTCTGAGGAGCAATGAATTTCAATTATTAAATATTGGTTAAGAAAGCTCATAAGCTGTAATGCAAAACATGTAGTATGCCTTTTAGCATGATTTTCCAGCTCTGCTCAGAACAGCTGAGAATTAAAACCACAAAAGGTTTCATGGTAAGAAAGATTAATTTGCAAGACAATTTCAGAGCAATTCATTTTCTGATTATACTGAAATATAGGTTATGGAACTGAATTATTCTTCAAGATTGTTCAGTGCAATTCCCATCCAGCACTGACAAGTGCTTAAGAGACCAGAAATCAATACCCTGATTCTTATAGATAGAAGAATATGTTAATCAGACGATAGAGGAAATAAGAAATATGAAAGAGATCTTGGAGACATTAGGCAAATCCACATTTCTGGAAAATTTTCAATGCCATTCCCCCAAAACTACAATGCTTTTTCAGATGATGGAAGAAGTTCACTAAGGAATCACTATGTCATATTTGTTCAAATTGGGGGAAACAACTTAACTGTTGGATTCCCAAACAGCATGGGAAAAAAGCCATTTTAGGAGAACAGTAGTAATGATTCTAAAAATAGTTCAAGAAGAGTAACAGATTCCTTTGTCCCTGGCTAACTCAAGGAGATATGCTGAGGTCCCCAATTCCTGCAAGTTTCAACCCACAAAGAAGTGGGTTCTACCACAAAAAGTGGTAGACTTCAAAAACTTCTAGATAGCTTGTCTTCAAAAGGAATTACAGAGAAAAGAGGGAATATATGTAATTGGTTGCCTAATGTCAGTAATTCAGTACAGAATAAAAATATTAGTAAATCAACAGAACTCTTCAATAATTTGGAAGAGAAAAAATGGCCCTGCACAGCTAGAGCCAGTGTCATGGTGTAGGATAAAGGAGCACTACAAAGAAAAGATCAAACATGCAGAAAGATTTACTTAATTTTTCAAGTCTGAAGTCCAACAGTTGTTTACAACAGGAAGAAGACAAAAATATTCAAGTCAAAGAAAGACCAAATATTACCTTAGTGGGTAAGGAAAACAAGATAACAAAAAGATCATTATTGTATTATTTCAAAACTAAAATGCAATTGATGAGATTTAATACATACCAATCAATTTAATTCCATGTTCATCCATTTCAAGGCAAGTAGAAATCAGCTTGATTTATGCAAGATGAATTTGAAGATAGATGCTACATAAAGTTTCCCAAATGTAATGAGGAGTAAAACAGCCTAAGTAGGAACGTCATGGCATTTCCTTCACCACCAATTTCCAAAGGCTGGTCCAGACAAAACTTCTGTCAGGGAGATTTTAAGTATACTTATTTTGTTTTAGATCAGGAGCTATGAAGAGATGACCCCCTTTTAGCCTAGATTTCTATGAAAATGAAAGCTAATTCAATATGTTAAGAATTTTAGAAATAGGTGAAATGCCAAAAATTATCATTGCCTGATATCCTTGACTAAAGAACACCATTATTGAGTGTCTGACTAATTCTCAGGAAGAATTCATGACAACCATTTGAATTTAAAGATTTCTGTTATTTACAAGGAGAGGAAGGACAATCCCTGATGTAGTTAAGAAAGATAAGCAACTTGCACAATGGTACTACTAATGTCATGATTAAATATAGACCGCATGCTCATTCCTGATCTGGAATGTTTTCATAATCCATAGAAGTCAGGAGAGCTAGACACAAGGAAGGGTGGCAAGAGTCACAAGCTAAGTACAAAAGTTAGGCACACCACCCACAAGACATCACCCAGTTCCAGCCTAAGTACATTCCAGGATAGAATTAATACATATTAATACAATGCCAAATAAATCTTGAACAGAACAGAAAAGGTATTGTCACAAGTAGATTGTGTTTTATATTTTTGTCAGTACTGACATTAAATGAAACATCTTTTGCATTTTGTGCACTGGTCAATTTATGCTGTGGTGAAAGTTATGGCAAATGTTAGACAAAGTAAGATTTTTAGAGCCTGTTTCCCTTGCAATAAATTGAGAAGTTTCCCTAAATTTCCATGGGACTGGTGTCAGGCAATAGAATTCCATGAGCACCAGAAGATAAAAATAGCTGATAAAATAAGAAAGATTAAATAATGGTAAATCTATTGTTGAGGTAACTCCAAATATGGAAAAAGGAATTATTCATTTTCCTGGCCACTGGAAAGAACATAAACAAGTTCAAATTGTATCCACAGTTCCTTTGAGGAAGATATGGAGCATGACATTGTACAAGAATAGTTTTCAGGCTCACTGTGTCACTGTGATCTGACTGATGACTGCACAGAGGCAGCAGCCCAGACAGTGACACTGCTGAGCAAGACAGATGGGAAAATGACATTGAGAAGGCAACACTTGTGCTGCATAACAAATCCAAACTTCTCCTTCCAAAACATGCTGAACTCTCCTAGGAGTAAAAAACTGATAATTATCTTTAGTTAAAAGGTTTTCTTTTCCAAACCACTGTCAGTTTTTAAAACTATGTTCATGCTGAAAGTACCCATTGTGGAATCAAGAGGATATCTTCAAAATAATTGTTTTCCTTAAAAATTTCCTTCCTGTTTAAAGACATCCTACTGATTTGTCCTTTAGATGCACATATCTGAATATATCTAATTACCTCTCTCACCTGAATATCCAATTGCCCAAAAGAATTATATTCACAGAATCAAGTTAAGCATCTCCTCTGAAACAGAAAAAAATGCATGCAAAAGCAAAAATCAATGAATGCATTTCCTAATTACTAAGTCAATTTTCAATTTCCTGTCATACAGGCTTTTATGATTACTATATTTAACACAGTCCTATCACTTCTTCTCTTCATTTTCTCTCTTTTGCATTTCACAAAGTCTCAACAATTTACATACCCAGCACCTAGAACCCTCACACTAAGATATATTTGGTAATCAAATATTAAACTAAATAACAAACAGTCACAATTCTGTCATGACACATCTTATCATTATAAACAGGGGTGGCAATAGTTAAACTGACAATGCACAATGTTGAGGTTACTTGTAGAAGGGAGAAATACAAAAGAACAATTATGCCAAAGTCACTTACACAATCATTTCCAGAAATTTAACTGGTTTTTATAATGAACATTTGAGAGTATTTTTCTTATTTTTTGTCAAAGGACACTGTAAGCCTGGCAGCACTGAGAAACCCTCAGTTCTTCAATATTGATACACCTGTGACTATCAACATTTGGCTTGTTTTAAAGCAGACACTCAAGTCAGTTCCATGTTTACGAACACAAAGAGGTTACTGTCATTCCAGGGCAGTGGACACCTGAGTATGAAGAAGACCCTTTTTTAAGGAACAGGACAAATGCAAAGATAACCATCACTGACCTTTGAGACTATAAGCTTCAAAATTTTAAATCAAACTGTTCAATTTTCTGATGTTTTCTCACAAATTATGCATTTTACTTATTTTTCCAACATGAGATACCTCACTTCTTTATTCCCATGAAAGCTTTTTTCCCCCAGCTTTGAGTCCACTATCCCATGACTGGTGTTACCCCTTTTTCCAGCCCCTCTGGCAACTGCCATTACCATATTTGCCCTTTTTTTGCAACTACATACCACACTCAGGGCAAGCAGGATGTCTCATATTCCAAACAATCATCACTAAGACATTTTTTTCTAAAGACATTGAAGACCCCTGAATTCACTATCCAGGCTCCTCCTGAAGTTTGCTCTTCATTTGCTTTGCAAGACCCAAAACTTCACCCTTAAGTCCCCCTAATAGTAAAGCAAACTAACCTGTTTGACAGGATATTTTCAAATTCAAATGTGTCGAAGCCTTTGATAAAGCAGATTTTCACTTCATTTTTCCTAAAACACCCATAAATAGCTTGCTGCTGCTTTGTAGATCACTTAACACATGTCTAGGCATACTAACAGCAATCCCCACACAAGACTCCAGACATGATTCAATTTTAGCATCTTCTGCCCTATCTTTCCAGACATCTTTGTTTCTCAGCAGCCTTATAACTCATCAAGGTGTCAGCCCTCTTCCTAAATAAGCTTTTGCCAGGCAGAACAATCTCTTCCAGGCTGGGTCTCCTAGTTCCTCTTTCAAAGACTTTTACAGGAGAATTTAAGATTTTGATTATCTGCTTGGCTCCAGAAGGAGAAAACTGAGGGTTAACCATCCTTCTTGATTTTTCTGATAACAAGTGCACATACCTCATTGCAGCTTTTCAGGATCCAACTTCCTTCAGGTTTCTTCCTGCTTTCTGTTACAATCCTAGCAAATGTGCCTTCTCAACAATGCCCCTCATGTGTTTTTGCCTCTTCCTATGCTGGGCTCAGGTTCTTCCGTGGTTTTCCAGTCTCCTGCTACACACCTGTATCCCTTCCACTCCTGGCTTCAGTGATTTGCAGCAGCAATCAGTCAGTTTCCAAAGGCAATGCGATAAACCATCTGTATGTGAGCATGACATAACCAGTAGCTATAGTAACAGGAAAGCATACTTTAAACAAAAACAAAAAAAAACCTGAGGGATATTGCCCATCTTTTCTTCCATTCCCAAATGTCACATGGCTCCCTAAATATCTTTTGGGTTCCTTCACCCAATTACGTCTTCCTCTAGCCCAAAACAGAGTGAGAAGGAAATAAAACTTTATTTTGCTTGGTTTAAGGAGGAAAAAAAAAATCACACACAACAAAACTAGAAAGAAAAGATTGTCTCAGAAAAAAAAAAAAAAAAAGAAGAAAAGAAAAGAAATCTGTAAGTTGCAAATCCAGGATAGGCTAAATTGTCACTATCCCTTAGGTTCTATTTTATTTGCAGATACAGGATTGGCCTCAGGACCCTGTTGAGCTGTGAAATATTTCCAATGTTCCCTTTTTATTGTCTTGTTTTCTCAGTAATCTCCCCTTCCTGCAGTGAACCCATCAGCATGACCAGTGTCTCTCAGTTCCATCTCAGATGTAACAGGACTGAATAGTATTCTTACTTCTCACAAAGATGGATGGAATGCAGGTGTGCAGCTAATAATTTTGAGTTACAAATTGGTCTTCAGGGCAGCATCATCCAAAGGCTTCACCCAGGGCTGAAACATCATTGCCTGGCTGCACCGTCTTCCACCTGCAATGCCCAAATCCTGGGTATGCAGGTGGATTCAGAAAGCCTTGGCACCTGGCATAGGAGCCAGCCCTGAGGATGAGAATTCAGAGGAGCACCCCCGCTGTGCTGGACATACACAACCAACTCCTGTAATGCAGCTCCCACCTCAGATAGCTCAGTGGGTGCAGATCCCCAGGGAGTCCCTGGAGCAGTGTGGGAGGTTTCCGAGGGTTGATCATTTCCCCCAGCATGATGCTGTGCTGCCTACAGAGACCTGTTCAGATAGAGACCTGTTCAGAAGCAGTAAGGCCATGTGTTGATACTTGCCACCCAGCTCAGTGTTACACAGAGCTGGAGACCGATTTCTAATAATGCAGAACAGCAGAGGTAACTTTTAAAACATAGATACAAAAAGAATAACCTTCTGCAAGTTCTTGAGAAGAGCTCTTGAATCTGACTGGACCAAGTCAGAGTATCAGAGAAAATATGTTTGTTTTTTTTAAAACCATCATATATTCCTCATTCCTCTAGAGCTTGTGTAGGTGGACTTCCACAGAAAAGACCAAAATAGACTCAGGGTCTCAGCTTACTTTACTGCTAAAAAGGTCAGCAGGGTGCAAAACATTGCTCAGTAAATTATAGTCCTTATGCCTGTGTCACACTTTTTCATTCCTGCTTTTTAAAATATGCATGTCAAAATAGATAAACACATAGACATATAAACATCTATAAATACATATAGACTCAATCCATACAAAAGAAAAAAGTCATTATTTTATATAAATTAAAAGAACTAACTTTTCTTCATTTACTTCAGCATTACCTTCCAAAAATTATTCTTTCCTATTTGACACTTCCTTCCTTGAGGGAATAGAATTATTCCATATATCTTTTACATACATACAAATTTGTTACTACTCACAATAAAATGCATCTGAAATAGATTTCCTTTTCATCAGTGAAGTAAGTAGCCATGCAATTAAGGAGAGAGAATTATGTATTTCAGCAAGGTATAGCCTGATATTTGTCAAGCTGGAATATTATTATGCCTGATTCAATTTTATACATTGACATCTCTCCATTGTTATTGATTAATGGTTAAAACTCTCTAAGGTTGTTAGAAAACACTGTTATAAAGAACTTTTATTATTTAGATACATAATAAATGTGAGCTCCTCAAATGATGAATTATATCCCACTTTTAAATTACAGAGTCCTCTGAAATCTAATTTAAATAGTAGCTAAGCAGATTAAATTCAAAAACAAGAACAACAAGCTAGTTTGCAGAATGATACATTTATGGGGTTTTCTTCTCAGCACTATATCGTTTTTCCACAGACTGTTTTGTAAAGTATCATCTTTCTCAATATCTTACCAGAACACTGTAATCTGGATTTACATATTGATTCATTCAGTTCCAGTGTCAATCCAAACATGAAAATTTGATAAAAACCAGCTCTAATTGTTCCTCAGAGACTTCGCAATAATTACTCCCATACCATCTCAGTGAAGGACATGTCTTTAACATGCTCTGTTTTTCAAGCATAACAATTGTACATTTCTTTTGGGCACTGTGTACTTCTCAAATCAGTGTTTCACTCACTGAGATGTTGAAGGCTGCCTTAACAACATATCACACAGGGGCTACACTTGATAAAATTGAAACTGTATTCTGTCAACAATAATTTTGTGGGTGTTTTGCTCATTTCCTGCTATAGCTGTCCCATGGCAACAGCGTAAAAGCAGCACTCATTTTTTAAATACATAAATGACTCCTTCGATGACACATTTCTGGCTCAGGTTTGGAAAAGGCATGGCGAAAACAAAGACTTGTTTGAGAAACTATTACAACTACTTCCATTATATGCAAATCTGCAGGGAATGTGCTAATTCCCAAGTGGAGGGTGCAGCTTTGCCAGTAGTAGTAGCAGTAGTGGCCTGAGGCATTTCCAGATATTGATAACGAGGCAGGATTTGCACTTCAGGCCATTCTCTCCACTTTCTGGTGAATTTCACAAGAAATACCTGAACCAAAGGTCATTATTCCACTTAACCCTGCCTTTGGGGTTGTTGCTGCTGCTAGGGCAAATCAGATAAAATCAAGTTGGAAGTTCCACTTGCTATCAGAATTGTGCCCATCTGGAGTGCTGAAAAAAACAGCTGGTGGTATTGATGATTTTGTCATATAAACTCTGGAATATAATTATTTTGGTACATAGGAAATCAGTTTTCCAATTTTCAGTTTTAACTGTTTTGAGAATATTTACTTTTCTAAGATTATTTTGTGGCTTGTGAATCAAGCTGAAAATAAATAAGTATTGTATAGACAGTTCATAAAGCAGTTACAAGATGAATTGGGATATTGCAGGTTTCACCCTCAGCTCTCTGAACATCTAAGCTCTGATGTAATAAGACCTGATGGCAGGATCAACTGCACCTACAACTCCAGGCATTTAAATATTAGCTTCATTGAGAAAAAATAGCAAAAATGATACCACCATGGTTATTTTTTCTTATTATGAGCATCCTGACTAAACTTGTTTCATCTAAGTTGATACTAATGTAATGAGAAACATCTGGAGATTAACAAAGTGAATCAGATTCAGGCTGGATTTTTAGAAGGAACCATTTAATAACCTACCATATGTCCCTGGAAGCATCCTTTCTTTTCATTTTAACATTCTAGAGGGATTTTAAAACCAAAATGTTACACTAACCAAGTATAGGATCCATGGATATATGTAAGATATATGTATTTAAGCTATGTTTATAATAGAGTTCAGTGCACAACTGTTTTGTATTAGGGGAGAGAAACAGAATTCAGAGTAAGGCAACATATAATGTCAAGCTGTAGATTAGTATGTTAACAAAGCCCAATGTTCCTGGAATGTCAAGAGTGAATCTTACACTAGCCACATATCAATTGTCTTTTGTGTTGTCACATGGATGTAAAGGAAACCAAGAGTGTTTGCTATCAGCATCTGATTAACCACTGAATTCTAACCATAGTTGTGGAACAAAGAACAATTTCATTTGATGCCAACCATTGTCTGTAGCAGTGAAACAGCACAGTTTCCATTAGAGGAAGATGAATTTTAGTTCTGATAAGATATGGGGATGAAATGTTAACCTATGCCAAATGAATATTCATATAGGAAAGTGAAAATAGGTGTCAAGGACTTGGTGCACTTAAGTCCTTGGCTACATGAAAACTGTACACCATTCAACAAAACAACAAGGTTTCTAATGATTACTTTCCCCATATAATTTATTCATCTATTCCAGAGCAGTGTTTCAGGGCTTAATGAGTATTTGTAAAGCTCTGTCTGAAATGCACTCTCTAAATGCAAAACATTATACTATTTACAAAGAATGAAGTAGTGTAGATTACTGGTTCAAAAAAGCCACTAAAGCTCATCAACATGTGCATTTGAAGGGTGTATTACTTCACCAGCTAGGAAAGCCCCCTGTTAATGTCCTGTACAGTTGAAAGGCTAAGTGTGCTATGCAGAGACAAATGAAAAGTTGAGGAACTTTGTCTCTTCTCTTATTTCACCCCATTTCACCCTTATTTTTCCCATATGGGGCAATCCTGTGTCACATCTCAAAGACTTTCTTGGAGAATAAATAAACATTATTAAGTAGCAATAGCGCTTCCTTTGGATACAGCTTTTCTTCATTTCTAAGATATTATAGTTATCTTACTGACTTGGTCCAAATCTCTTCTCTTTGTCCTGTGAGTTCAAGCCCTTTTATCACTATAACTAACACCAAGAAGACAGTGCTGGAAGATCAGGAGAGTTGAGCTCTTTTGGCCCATCTCACCTGGGCATGTTATTCATAGAATCATAGAATGGTTTCGGCTGGAAGGGACCTTAAAGACCATCTGGTTCCAGCCCTCCCATCGTGGGCAGGGACACCTTTCACTAGACCAGGTTGCTCAGGGCTCCATCCAGTCTGGCCTTGAACACTTTCAGGGTTGGGGCACCCACTGCTTCTCTGGGCAACCTGTTCCAGTGCCTCACCACCCTCACAGTGAAGAATTGAAGTCATCTCTTCTTCCTTGCATGGCCATGTTTCTCCTTGGAAGATCAGCTTACTGAAACAGAGACTTCTCAAAGTGTATGACATACGGCAGACCTCCATGAGCAGAAGTGGCAAACAAGATAATCTCATGCTTCCATGTGCTGTCTGTTTGATGATGTGATTCCTCACCCACTGTTGCATCTGTTGCAGATGCTGTATGCCTTTTTAGCCACCAGCGTGCTTGTAGCAAGCGTGAGTAGAACCCTTGTAAATCTTCATTCCCGAAGCCTAGCCGTGATGATGCCTTTTTAACTAGTTAAATATCTCTTGATAAGAATGAGATTTTCAAATGTTAACTTTCTTAAACTATAATTTTTTTTCTTCTTTGTACACTATGATAGTTGCATTATCACTAATAATAAAAACTCATTTAGCACCAATGAGTAAAAAGAATAATAAGTAAAGAATAGTTCCACTAATTCTAGAAGAAATCCAGGACTTCATAAGACCAGGGTTTAGCATGAAAAGCAAAAGATCAGGCACAATAAAGGTTCTGGGATTAAGCAGTCCTTCTTTCCAAGTTGCCCAAACACTTTTTTCTACATGTTGCTATGCACTATAAATGAGAAGTCAGGAAAGGGAAAACCTTGGCTTTTAGGATCTTGCACCTTTCTGCCCATTAGCTCATCTCTCCCACACCTGGCAATGATGGCTATTTCTAGAAAGGCTTTTACTTTCCTCATACATGGCTTCTACTGCATTTTGGGGCACAGGAGAGAGTACAGTTTATATTTATATGCATCAATGCCAATGTACAAACAAAAGATAGAGCTGTCAGACATTCATGGCAGCCTCACGGACAGAGAAGTATACACATCATTGTTCCCTTCTTTTATTAAATTAGCCAACTTGAAAGTTTAACTTCATTTTTCCTCATTAGCCAGTCACAGCAACTAGTTTGGCTAAAATATAAGCTAGTAAGAAGTGGTCCATGTGGAGACTGCGTTCTCTTGGGAAGGAAAAATTCAAGAGTTTAAAAAAAGATTGCCCAGGAAAAACAGGACTGAAATTCCAGATTATACCAATTTCCTTAGCAGTACTGTACTATATATGCAGATAATATTTATAGAAACTAGCATCTCTCAGAAACAGGCATTACATTAATTAAAATGTGTTATAGCCTAAGATTATATTTTATTAATTCCTGTTCGCAAGAAGATCATGAGTAATGATTTCCTCTCAGAGTTACTGGTTTTAGCAACTGGACCATTAAAATTTTGATTTTTGTTCTACTGTAAAGTGAATCAGATTCAGAAACCCAAGTGCCAATTCCCTGATCTTTCAGTGTTCTTTTTAAGGTTTTGCCCCAGTGAGATTTTTTCCCATTTTCTCAAGTGAAAACAGCTGCACATACAACATAAGGAATTGTAATTAATTTTGCATTGGTCCAGAATAAAAGCCATGTGTCCAGATAACTAGGATACTCCAGGAGTACAAATATCCAGCATAAATTACTGCAACAGCCCAGTACCATTCTCAAATGCCTTATCCCTGCCTTACCACAGCTGGGACAAATATGCAATTCCTTGTGAACACTTCATGGTGAATCACACTGTAAATGCATATTAAAATACGTATGACATTTTACAGAAAATCACATATTCAAAGTATTCCCAATTAATGGGATATGAATTAAAGAATAACCACCAGCTTCATTTTAATGCCTTGGGGACTGGAAACATTCTGACCACTGTCAAGACAGTGTATTAAAATCTCATCTATTAAAAGATCTTGGAAGCATGCAGAAATTCTGTAGAAAACATCAGAATGGTTAGATGGACAGGCAGAAACTCAAAGACACAGGATCAGTTTATCTATTTAAATAGCAGGCAATGATTTGTTATGGATCTATTCAGAATATATCTGTGTCTAGTATCACTAGAAGCACTAGCACATAACACACAGCACATTACACCCTTCTAAGTAATATCAATAAGTCTCAAACCCTTCTAAGAAATATTAATTAACCATATTACTGACCTGAGTTCACAGAGGGATCAAACCAAAAGGAGTTAACAAATTAAACACAAGTAGTCAGTGCTGGAGGAGGGGGTTGGGGGGAGGCAGGAGAAAAAAAAATCCAAGTTTCCTTGAAGATCATTTCATACTGATTTAAGCAAATCAACATGTAGTTTATCTCATTCTCTGTAACCAAAGTTACGTCCAGTCTTGGAGATACTGAAGCACTCACTTGACTTAGATTTGCCCTTTGAAGTCAATGAGGATGTTCAGCCAGGTGATACCAGGTATGCCTATAGCATCAGGGTCTCTCAGTCTCAATTGTCTCCCAAGATATAAAGGGATTCTATGACCTAATTCCATTCTCCTACAAGCAAATTGGTGCTATGCATCTTACAAAACATTTGGCCATGGCTGGCAGAAGTATCTAGTGCATGGGTGAGGAATTACACCTATTTTGTACACCCTAAAAGTTATTCATTTAAATTCCTGTGTGTATTTTGGGCAATCTGAGTACCCATGGTGATTGAAAGCATCCTGTGGTACCAGTACATGCTGTGGTTCTGTGTCCAGGGTTCATTCTTGTGGGTGCCTTGAAAGTTGCAAGCTTGTCAAATTCAAACACAAACTTAGCTGTCCCTGCTGATTAATGCAATATATTGGCACAAGAAATGCAAATATATGTAATCTTGTGTCACCAGGGGTGCCTAATGACCTGAGAGCAGATGCATCGTGAAGTGAAGAAAGGTCTTTCAGACAGGTAAGAGAGAGTGGAATGAGAAATACAGCCCTACCCTCTAAAAAAGTGCTCCAGACAGATTTCCAGCATTCTTTTAATCTTGCTAGTTTTATGTGTCCTGAATTTGTTCTACAGCTTAAAAATCCTGTTGTTTTGACATTTGCCTAAGCAGAAACGTCATTCCTAGCACCTGCTTTTTGAGCTCCTGCAGGAAAGTCTGTCAGTGAAAGTAGCTGTCTCCTAAAGAGGCAGCAAAGCAATGTCGGAAAACTTGTTGATCAACTTCCTGCATTCCTGTTCCCTTAAGAAACAAGCTCAGAAAGGCTTCTTCAAGGAACAAGAAAAGTCAGATGCATATCAAAGGTCACAGTCAATGTTTTCTAGAAAATTTTAAGCTTAAGCATCTACTAAGGCTTTGTTCACATAAAGAAATATCAATGTTACTAAATTTCTTTAGCAACTCGATGAAGTGCCATACTCCTCCTGTGGGCACAGGTCTGTTTATTCAAGGCAGTCTAAAGAAGTAGATGTATTGTTTTTACCAAGATCAAGGGCACACAACTGAGGAGGATCTGATTATGACAGCAGTGCAATCAACAGCTGAGGCAAATTAAGGGCACAGGTACAGCTTGTTACCAGTCCCACATGGTTAAAGTGCCCAAGCCAGCAGCACAGCAATAGTGAAAATATTTGGGGGGGTATACAACATCTCCACTTTACCTATAAGTGAAAAAAAGTTGCTGTTCTTTCCCCAGGCTTCTTGTGTGGCATTTCTCAGTCCTTGCAGGTGATCCAGGGTACTCAAACATTTCACTCTTTCCACCTGCCAGTGACCTAAGTTCTCTTCTCCCTTATCCTCTTCCTTCCTCCCCTAAACTGACCTGAAGTAAATTCTGCCTACAGATTTGACCCATACCTTGGAGCAGCTTCCAAAACCAATGCAGTTGCAAAATGTACAATTGTTATCTGCAGATAAGGCCCAGTGTATCCTACAAAGCTTTGATAATACAGTTTGTCAGATAAGAATGTGAAAAAATACATACCTTATCTTATATGGCTACATTGGCAAAATTACAGAATATTTTGTTGGTTTTCAGGGAAGCAGGGAAATAAGCCCAGCAGAAAAACTTTCCCGTATGACATACTGCATTTTCCATATGGCCCTCTGCTATCCTCGCTACACCAGCGCAGGCAAACTAATAATACTTACAAGTGTGAGATATGCAGGTTTATAACAGCATTCCAGTGGGAGTAATTGCAACCAGTTTTAAGACAGAACTTGGCAGGTTTAGGAAATAAACTGAATGCTGTTGTACCTGTGATAGCAGGAGGCTGGATGTAGTGATCCAGAAGGCCCCATATTTCAAAGTGAAAAAGAAAATGAATGCACTGAAATCCTGTTTAGAAAAAAAAAAATAGTTGAGCCTCAGAAAGAACAACAGCAGAACAAAGGTAGTTACACATTAGCCAGCACACGTGGCTTCCGTGGCTGGATTGCTGGAGCTCCCAGGGAGAAGATCATGAGCTAGCAGGGCCAGGGCAGTCCCTGCCACGTAATATCTACTTTGCAACACAAAATAGGAAAATATTGTAAAGCAAGAAAGAAAAGATGAAAAAAAAAATTAAAAAGCAGGTTCTTTCCATCTCTATTCTATTTCCCAGACATAGGAATCTTGGAAAAAGTGGGAGAAGGGAGGTAATATTTTCAGGGATGGCAATTCATCCGCAATTCCTAGCAGCAGGCAGACTGAGCAGGCTATTTTGGTGCTGTAGTGGCCATGAAGACCTTTATTGCACTCAAGGTGCAACTGACACTGTGCCATGAAAACGTGTGCTGGGATATCATTCCTCCTTGGAAGAGTATGTGCCTTTAAAAAGTCAAGACAAATACAGAGCAAGAAAAGAGATGGAATGTAACTTATCCAAAGGGTGAGTCAACATCCACCAGAGGCAAATGAAACCTCCTGAATGTACGTAATGCCAACGTCCTGTCCACTACCTAACCCTTCTGTCTTACTTTCCTGCCTTCTACCTCGTATTCTTCAAACCAAAACTCACTCAGTGGAAGCCTACTTAAGCCAGAGTGTGACGGGTCTCAAGGACCCAGGGGTAGTGCAGAATGATATAGAACCTGTGAACCAAGGAGCAGTATGTGGCTTGATCTGCTGAGGGTGTAACATCAACCCAGTCTTTGTAGGAAAAGGGGTTTTATAGCTGCATTAAGGCCACCTAAAGTTGCTGGTATCTCTGAAGTGGCATAACAATATTCCTCTGTGGGTAGGAGAGAAATTTATAAAGGAATGGATACATTGTAGATTATTTCTGAAGTTTGCTTGTACTTTACTAAAATTGCTTTGAAAAACATTCTGATTTACAACTGGTGGCAGCTTTCATCTGACAGTATCATTGACATAAATATTTAGTATGCTCCTGCCAAAACAAACATGACAGAAAATTAACATGCAAGGCAGAGAGCAAAAGACCAATTCAAATTCCCTTGGAATTTTCTTAGGAATCAAAAGCCAGTTGGAGTAAACATTTGCCAGTTCAACAATTTGAAATGTCCTGTACACATCTCTCTAATAGCCTCTATAATAATTGACAGAGCACAATACCTAGAAAAGATGCCAGCACATCACAAATATGAGGCTGTTGAGAGGATTAAGCATAATCCTGTCTTACCAATGAATAAAGAAAATAAGAAATGCAACTGTGTTGTGTTGAATAGCACTGAGTCAAAGATACACTTATGACAAGCTTTTGGTGTTTTTTTTGCCTGACAGAGCTTCACTGAGAAGGTCATGCGTGAATTCTGAAAAAAATGGCACTATTACTGAGGAATGCCAGGCAAAGCAGGAAATAATCTTTAATTAATTTGTGAGGAACTTTCACTTGGCAGACACAGTCTGCCAAATAAAGACAGAACAGTAGCTTTCTTATTAAGCTGATAAAATCGACCAAAAGTGAAGAAATCCCAGTCAAAAAGCATTAGAACAATGAATTTTTACTAGGGGACGTAATAGAAATCCACAGGGAATCCTGGCAACACTCGCTGGGTTTTTTGTCCAGAAATCAAAGCTATTTCTGACAGAAACGTAAAGAAAAAAATCTTTAGATTTTCTGCTTTTTTGGATTTTGACTTGATATCTGACCCTAAACACAATGAAATGCAAGTAGATTCAGACTTATTCATTAATTCTAACAATTCAAAGTACCACACTTTGTTTTTTCTTGTTGCTATTATTGTCTCTGTAATTCCATTTCCAATTGCCACTTCCATCTCCCAGAGGCTTGTACAGGTATTAAGAGATATTTTTGTCATTTGTAAAATGCTGGAAGAACTTGTGATAATAGGCACTTCCTAAATGTAAGGTGTTATTTTAGTGAAACTGGGACAAACTGCTAGCCTCAAACATAATTGGCTACAATGGAAAAACTGGAGCATCTGTAGGAAACTGGGACATGGCACATGTGAGGTGCTAATATTTATCCTAATGTGGCAGGTTTGCCTCTGTACATAGGAAGTGCACCCTTTTATTTAGGGATGTGAGCAAAAGAGCGTTAAAAGAATTTCATCTTTATTTGAAAATGCTTCCTAAGGACAGGAAGCAATTCAGCAAATCAATGTGTTTGTTTTTCACATCCACAAGCCAAAATTTAAATCGCACTTAAGCCTAAAGGGAAACAAGTTGGGAAATTTCACCATAATCCCTTCAGAAATGTATTCTCTTCACATGAACACTGCTCAGCACAGTAGCAGCTCTGTGCAGGAGAAGCCTCACACTGAAACATTAGAACTGCTACAGTTTAGGTTAGGAGGGAGAGTCTTTGTTGGCAGCCTTTATAACAATATCCTATGTAAATTCAAAAATAATCTTAGCATATTGACATCCTGGAAAGGAAATGTGAAAAACTTGCCTAGGAGCTGCCTGCATTAATCTTCATTCTATCCTGTACTGGCATTTTTCCCAGTTTCCTATGCCTGAAGTTCACAATGTCTGTTTTTAAAGGAACACACTGACCCTTGTAGAGAAGAGCCCAGAAAGCCTAATTTGCTACTAGTTTTAATTTTTGCATCCTCTTTCCCTACAACAAGTAGGTTTTGAAGTGCAGCTTCTAATGAGACAGGGGGAAATAGGCTTTATGTGAAAAACATTTGGCGTGCAAATCAGATGACTAAGGAATGTGGATTTATCGCACCACCGGGCCTTATGGAGAGAGAATAAAGTAGTTGTATGCCATGAAGCTAAAGCTTATGGTCCAGCCTCGCTAACATGTACCAACACTGGCCAACATGTCTTTATCATGGGCTTTGAGCAGATACACCGGAGCTGGTTCTAGTAAAAGTCACAAGAATGTTTTCAGCCACAGTCTGCAAACTCCTTACCATGGCTGACAGGGATTTTGCCTTTGTGGAGTGGATTTGATACAGAAACTCCTAGAACACCCTCTGAGTGAGGAAAAGTGAAATCAGAGCCAGGCTGCTGAGAGCTGCAGTGCAGAGAAACTCACAAAGAAGTTCCTGGAAAAATAAAGTACTGCATGCTGTGAGACAAGGAGGTTCAAGGATTTCTGTACAACAGAACCACTTTGCTCATCCAGGAAACTGTCAGAACAAAACACTGCTTGTGGACATGCAGATCTACTGGCAAAACAGAGCTCATGTTGTCATCAGAAAAACACCCTCTCTCTCAGTGAAACAAGCTGACTACATAACAGCTCAAGTTGCCAATGTACCTGTTTCATACATGAACCTCTACCATCACTTTAGGAGTCCATAGTTCATCCTTCTTGTCAACAGAGCACGAACACACCATCAGATCTTGTTGTATAGATCTGACTTGTCTCCATGTATGAGAAATCAAAAGAATCCTGGCACCTGGGTTTGGGAGGAGACTGCTCTGGAGTCACTGTCCTAATGCTGTCAAGTGTGAAGTCCCCAGCTGTCCCCCTGCTGAAGTCTCCTGGAACCTGTGCAGTGCTGAGTTTTCTACCAGCATGTGCACCCCTTGCAAAGGTTAGTGCAACATATTGAAAAGGACACTGGCAGTTCTGGAGTGACACTGGCTGCTCCAGTAAATGTTGTAGAAGACAGACAGGCAGGAAGGCAGGCAGGCAGGCAAGACAGACTTCTTGTTGAAACCCCTCACAAAGGGAGCAAGGCTTGCCAAGGTGTCTTGTCAAGAAGATGCAATTGCCAGTTTCTTAGACTGAAGAGACTGTCACCAAGTCTGGGAAAGAAGTAACACAAAGTCTGGTGTTGGGGTATGTGTATAAATCTGGGGGGTCAATTGACATTGTCAACCATGTCTATCAATAAGCCCCAAATGCCTTTCCAATATCTTACTTTCTCCTTAACAGTGATGGTGTGAATTCATTTTGGGTTTTCAGGCACCTTCTGAGATGAATACATAGTTTCTATACTAATCAGCTCCAAGGTTAGCAAAGGATACTGCCTGCTGCTCTTGCTTATCTAAGCTAATTTATTGAAATGAAGTTAGTTTACCTGCTGACCTACATGAGATGCATTCAGGGATTCTCCAATAATCCATGACACTTGCCTCTGGGAAAATCTTACAAAGAAGAAGAAAAGACTAATACTTTCTAAAGCTTTACTAAGCAAAACTCCCCCGTAGCAAGGCTGTTACCCTATAGCTCCTGTCATAATACAGCACATACTGTGCTAATGGAGATGCAACACTGGCACGTATTCTAGGTCAAGTTTCATACATTTCCAGCACAGTTACTGTGGTTTTAGCCTGGGAAATTTGAAAGAAGAGTTTATCCCTCTGTGAGGAAGTGAGGACAATGAGAGAAGACCGCCTAAATTAAATACAATGCACTTTTTATGTACTGGAGATCAAGAATACCTTTGTTTCTAACATTTTGAAGTTTTCCCTCTGATGCATGTTCATAATTCCTACTGATATCTATAATGCAATCCATGCCCCAATTCCCATTATCCTGGCACACTGCTCTCAGTGACAAGGGACAGAGAGGACAAAGACAACAATAAAAGAGACATTATTAAGGCAGGTAAAGCTTCCCAGAAGAGTAAATCTTAAAATATGTTAGATAAATGGGCACAAAAATGTCTGAGGTTGCCTTTATTACTCAACTAAAAAGACATTTAGGAAAAAAAACTATTTCTGCTGCCTTGGCAAGAGGCACAGCCTGTATTTGCTCCCTGAACACTCACCTTCATAGCTTTCCCTCAGTTCTACACAAGCACCATAGTCTGGTCTAGCCAAAGTTTCCCCCTCTATGGCTGATGTAATTTACACTTTGTCTTTATCAGTTGTGCATAGGAAAGTGAAAGATATCACAGCCAGGCTGCTCCTTGCTCCTTACACGTCTCCCGCTCCTCCCATCCCACCTGGATCTGCTGCACAAAGCACAAGCAGCTAGAACCGGCTCAGTGCCCTGTGATGGAGAACTCAGTGTCGTGTTGGGCATTTGCCAGTGAAGCCCAACACCTGTTTCATGTCCCAGGTGTTATGAAATGAAGAGATCGCAGTCCAGCACATATCGTTGTATTTTAGGCATTGCTTTGAGATGAGATTTACAATAAAGTATTACCAGCCCTGCATCTTCAACTTGGGTCAGTCCCTAAAACCAACAAAAATAGCTAAGAAATTTTTTTTGTTAAAAAAAAGTAAATTTAACAAAAAAAAAAATCTGGCATTCTTTCTTTTCTGGGCTTTCTGTTTTCCAGCCTTAGGTTCACACTCCCAGGACCCTAATCACCCTCAGGAGAACTGGAATCATTTCATTTTCTGACAAAATCTGATAGTCTGGCCTAACCCCATGACTCAAGGCCACTAAAAAAATAGGAATGGGGGGCATGGAGCAGAGTATATAGTGCATAATAAAGCATGAAAGCTACCAATTTCCAATTCAGGGTTGTATTCCACACAGGTAACAGCAAAAATTATTCTGTTCCTAAGAACTATTCTAACACAGCAAAAAGTGACCTTTAGTAAAACCCCTCAGGTCCGCATTTTACTTGCAGACACTCTGGCAGGGTGAAAGCCCAGGCAGAGACCTTTACTTCATCTGTCACTTAACAATTTTTGGAACATCTCTGTTACTGAAACACTGAAATTTTGCAGCAGTGAAATTTCAATGTATGGGAATGGGAAGCAGGGGTAAAGAGAAGCACATACAGACGAAGCTCATGAAAGAGCTGCCAAACACAAGCAAAGTAGCTTCAGAGTTTATTTCACTCTACTGTCATCCCAACCATATGGCAAATACAAACCAGAGGAAGGACATCTTATGACTGAACACTGGCCTGGAACATTTGAGTTCAGTTCCCCAATATTTCATAAAGTTTCAGACTTCAGTTGTCATCTCACAAATATACAAAGGAAAATAATGTTTCCTTTCTTGCACTCTTGTTTTGTCCTTTTTCTTCATATTGTGAATCTGCCTCTTAATTGATATGAGCTACTTAACAAAAGGAAGCTCTGATCTCAGCAGGGGCCTGGAGCTGCTGGAACAGCAAATCATAATCTGAACCAAATCCCACCTCAAACCTTTGCAAAAGTTCAGTTCTGGATCTGCCTTTAGGAGCATGAACATTACTGCTGTAAACAGACTTGGAGCCAGTTGTGAGCAGATATCCTGTGGTTCTTATAGCAACCTCTAGCTTTTTGACTAAAATACTTAAAAAATCTAAAAATACAGTGAGAAATAAATCATGCTGCCTGAAATTCTACTTCCCCTCCCCTCAAATCTTATGCCTTTTATTCTTAAATGGAAAAACGGCAAAAGTAACAATGAAAGGGTGATTATTAATCTTTGATCCTGAGTCACTTTCTCTTACAGAGCCCTATTCTTCACCTCAGGAAGTACGATACGGGAGCACTCCCACAGCCTGATTAAAGGTCCAGGTATGGGGTCACACAGTGCACAAAGAGAGCTGAAGACTTTCAGAAAGCAATGTGTATTTAATGTCTGACTAAAGGCAAGTACGATAAAGAACAAAATAATGAACATTCCTAATGATTGCCATAACTGCAAAACTGCCACAGAACTGCTTGAGGTAATTGTGGTAAGAAAGTGAGTTGCTTTTTGAGAAAGAAATTACCAAATCTGTTTCCCAGAGTGTTAGCCTGGGTGATTACAAAACAGACCTTGCTGAGAATGCCAACTTGTTGGAAAATGGCAGCGTGCCCTCCTCAACTGAAAACAGCAAAATGGACCTAGGTTTTACTGGCTCACCAGAAAGCTAGCGAGTTAGAATTGAAAACGACCTGGGCGAGGTAGCTGGCAACTGGGATTTCAGGTTTGCCAGCAAAGAGATGCCTCACAGAAGGGTCAGAGGTTACACCTGGAGATTTAGGAGACAATGACAAAGTTCAGAGAGTCAACAAACCCATCTGGTCACTCAGAAAGCAAATTGTTGTTAAATAGTTTCGATAAGAATAACTTGGCTTAAAATGCAAAATTCATTACTTCCTAAGGAAGATGCTCAGTCCAGCTCTACCTTTATTTCTTCTAATCCTAACTGAAGAAGAAGAAATACTTTCAAAAATTATATCGTAGTCTGAATTTTTTAAAGACTCCACAAACAAACCAGCTTTTGCAGGAGCCTCACACCATCCCAGGTGACTGAAATAGCAACCCCCCTGCAAGCTCTTACCACTGTTCCCTGTAAAAATTACTTTTATGGCAACAACTTTTCTACAAGGGGATTGCAGCGCTCTGAAAAGCATTGAAATTGCAGATGACAACAAAACTGTCTCTCCCTGAGAGCAGGCAGCCCGGAGAGAGCAGCAGTCTCGCTGCCAGCCCACTTTGGGAATGGCATCCGAGTCCCGCCGCCCCGCATTGGGCAGGAGCCTCTCTTTTCACCAGCACAAAGGAGGACGTGTGAGCATGAAATCCACTTTGAGCACTGTTCACTCCACATAGCTGAGAGTAAAGACTGCTTTGGCCTGGCCACCATGAGGAGCTGCATTTTGATGTTCACAGTGTCAGAAAATACCTTTTCTTTTTTGTTTTTTTTTTTTTTTTTCCCCCTGTACCATTCATAGGATTTTTGTGTCCTAACTCACCTTAGGAATCCAGCTTAAGAACTTGATTCTTACTATCACTAGCGTTTATAGCATTTCCAAAAGCTATAAATATTATGGGAAATCAGTAACTTTACTCTTAAACTACAAGCCTTGAGGGAGAGATACAAAAAAGCAATTTTCTGCTCTAAAGTCATACTTTACACTCATGTGTAACACTACCAAACTTTTGGTAATAACCTGTCAAGAACAGGCAAAACATTAGGACAAACTCAACATTTCATATGCATTTTACTAGATCCAGCAGCAGTGCAGGATATATCAAGAACTCTGCTCAGTTTATCAGCCCATGAGCAACCTTATAACCAATGTACACATAAAGGCTCGCTTACTTATTCTGTCAATAGTGTTGCTGGGTTTTGTGTTTTTTTAATATCTTAAAGAAATTTCGATTTGACAAAATTCAAGGGAGGAGTTTACAATCATTTAATAATAGAAACTAATAAAATAGCACGCACTTTTCATTTAAACCTGGTATTCTGAGAAGTCCTAAAATATGAAAGCATGTTGGCTATCAAATATGATGTGGGCTTTTGTGCTGACATGCATGAGTAGGAGAAGAAAAGATTTTTCGACCTTGTTTCTGAATGTACCTGTGAAAAAAAAACCAAAACACTAAAACGAAAAAATCCCAAACAATCTCTGCTTGCGAGGGTTCGTGAAAAGCCATAGATCTATAAAGCTCTGGATGTCCTTTGTCTCATCTTGCTGCATATTAGGGATATATTTCACATCCAAATATGACTTACAGCAATAAGCAGCCAGTACAGTTTATGCCCTGTGTGACTCTCAGATTATAGTCAAATACACTGTTTCACAAAAGGGCTGTCAAGGACACTTGTCAGTGTTCTAGAAAAGAGCAGAACCATCTCTGATAATTCAGACACTGTAAAATCCCCACGCATTTTGTACCATCCTTACTTAAAGAACTGAAGACAGTAATAGCTACCAAAGATGAAGCACAGATATATATGATGGTTCTGCATTATGTTATTCTTAACCTTTTCTATTTTTTAGTTTCTATAAAAGCTGCTGCATCCATCTACTATACTGGAAAATTCAGTGGGATGAATGGTTCTAAATTTAGGATGCAGGACACTGCAGCTGTGATAACATTTCGGAAGTGGAAGGCATAGTGGGTACATGACATATTTAGATAAGAGAACTATTTTTAGTCAAAATGAAGCTCAGTTTTGGCTGCTTTAGCAAGTGCATTAATGTGGCTAATCAGTTCAGATACACTTTATTCTAGCTCTCATTCTCACCTACAAGATACTGCACACTGCGACCCCTTCTATTTGTCTTATGAAAAATAACAGGTAAAGCAGGACAAAAGTAATCATAGATTTGTCACATAGCATTTCTACTACCCCTTCTTAAGCATCCAGTAGCAGATATTTGGAGACAGGCCAGCAACCTGTCTAGTCCACTATCCCCTGATATAGTACAGCCATGCTCTCCCATAATTTTCTCTTCTCACTCAACTACTTTTGTTGGTCTCCTCCAAATAGAACAAATTATCTGCTGATTCATTTCTGCTAAGTTCAGCGTTTTGTTGTACCTAAAGATAATGCAGTCTACTATATCTCTTCTACTTAGTACAAACTTAAAAAGTTGCTCCACGACTGGATCATTTTTCATCTCTTTTTTTTTTCCCCACTAGCAACTTGTCCCCATTTACATCCTTTCCTCCTTTAAACACATCTTGTCTTCAAAGTAATCCATCCTGCTTTCTTAGGCCTGAGCCTGGCTTCTGTAGGATCTCATTTTGACACACACTTGCCTTGTCATTTTTAGATAGCAAGTATTCTATCACATAGAAACAGGTCATTCACAGGAGCAATTAAAGTGGCAGTTCCAAAATCAAAGTCCAGACTTTCAAGTCAGGAATTATCAGGCACATGCTTAAAAAAATTCAGTAGTGACTTTTGTTGATAGAAAGAGATTTTTAATACATTTCAGTAAAAATGATCAAGACTGAATGCAGTTATTTTTTGTAATATTGAGACAAATTTTCATTAAGAAACTGCATACAAATGACGGTTCATTATTTCCCAACTAATCCATACAAATTTCTCCAAACAAAAGTTTAATTTTTTTTTTTTTTTAGGAGAAATTGGCAGTAATACGTTTCAAGTACTGCTGTGGTTTTTGTCTCCAGCCAGGAAAGCACAGGGGGCAGTGAATCTACTAGGCGCAGTCCTGATTGTTTCATATGATCGGTTTTGGGGCATGTGCAACAGAGCAGTAGTTTTGGGCTTCTTCAAGAGCACACAGCTCAGCAGACTGAATTACGTGTTTAAAAAGGAAGCAAACTCTGCGTGCTAACGAGTCCAACCCAGCACACAATATCCACAGGGAACTCCCAGTCTGTGACCCCGCAGAACTGGCAGCCAGCTCTGAAAGTCATAAAATCTGAATGTCATTAAAGATCATCTGGGTCCAACCCCCGCTGTGGGCAGGGACAACTTTCCCTAGACCAGGCTGCTCAGAGCTCCCTCCAACATGGCCTTGAACACTGCCAGAAATGGGGCACCCGCAGCTTCCCTGGGCAACCTGTTCCAGTGCCTCACCACCCTCACAGTAAAGAAGTTTTCCCTAATATCTAATCTAAAGCTACTCTCAGTTTCAAGTCATTCCCCCTTGTCCCGTCACTGCTCCTGTAAAAAGTCTCTTTCTGTTTTTCCTGTGGGCTCCCTTCAGGTACTGCAAGGCCATAACAAGGTTACCCCAAAGCCGTCTCTTTTCCAGGCTGAACAATCCCAATTCTCTCAGCCTTTCCTCTTAGAAGAGGTGCTCCACTCCTCTAATCATCTCGATTGCCTCCTCTGGACTCACTCCAACAGGTCAATGTCCTTCCTGTGCTGGAGACCCCAGACATGGACACAGTCCTCCATGTGGGGTCTTACCAGACCTCCCTCAATCTGCTGGCCATACTGATTTCTACGCAGTCTGGATAAAAGTCTGGAGCAACTTCACCTTTCACTGCACTCAGTACAAGCTGTGCTTCCTGCAGATCTGAGGAGCTGGCTGTCCCCTACACAAATATACACACACCACCAGGTTACACTCCCCGGAATAACAAGAAAACAGCCCTTTTTTCAACACTGGAAAAATATGGGAACGAACATATTTAGATTATCAGCAGTGTGATTAAATTGGCATAAACTCCTTGAAATTTTCTAAAGATTCCACAGTCATATCAATGATGTCTCTAAGAAACTTAAATCTCAATATCAGAAATTAGGCACCATTCATTATTTTTATCCCTTAATCCTGCTGAGCTCCCAGAAGATTTGTTGTACTGCATTTGAATTTCTTTTTCAGTACTTCAGTGTACATTTTGATGGAAGAATTCCACTACTAGAGGCACACTTTCCCATCTTATTACGCCAACACTGCTCTCTTGTGGCAGACACTTAGAGGGAATTATTGATCTGCACTCTACATAAAACTCAGCAGATACAATCCAGTTGGCAAAGAGTATATACAAAGCGAATCACCAATAAAAATGGATTTTTGATAGATAAGAGAGACAAAAAGCAACAACAGACCATTAAGTTTGCCTTCTCAGGTATAAAATATGCAGGTGTTCATTCTCATGCCTCTATCAAAGCCAAGACTTTGTACAGGAAGCTCTGATATTACAATTCTCTTTTCCAACCTGTCCTCCTGAGATACATTTATCAGACCAAACCCAACAACCATTCTGTGCATTTTCAAATACCTTTCAGAAATTCAAATCCGCTCCTCAAAATGAAACACCATTGTTTCTGCCTTTTAACTCTTAGTTACCTGATGATTTGAATTCACCATTTATAAAAAAGTTACTGTTTCTCTGGCATGATTCATATTAGCAAGTTAGTGATGATAATAAGCTACTAAATACATTAATTTTCTTGATTTAAGGAGCGCAATGAGGACACAAATTCAATTAGCAGGAGGCCAAGGGACTAGAAAGTTGCCTACAAGTGGGAAAGTGAATCCCAGAGTGCAGTTCACAGTTAGATAACTAAAGTGCTTAAATCACCTGCGGTTTTAATGGATTTTTTTATTTTCGTGGGCTCTGAGCATATCACTGATGCCCTACTGTAGCAATTCTTCCCTAGATAAACATCAAGAATGGATTTGCTACTTTTTGGGGGTTTTCTCAGACTAAAAATGGAAAAAAAAAATAAGTTCTTTTTCTTCACCATGGTAGGAAAGACTAATTTGTGCATAGCACGCACAGCAACCATTAGAAGGTACTGTGTCACTCCAGCCTCAGACACAGGGACTTTTCTTCCAATTCTCATGCCCTTTATCATCGCACCCTATCCATAGGAAGGATTTGCATATGCTGCACCTCTTGCAAACAAGTTAATTGAGCAGTTTCCCCAGGCAGCCCCTAGGAATCAAACCTTTCTGTCCATTCAGCTGTTTCAGAAAGGTCATGACAGCAATGATGACACTTCTTTATCCTTCCTGTAACTGCTCGGTACACGAACACTGCACAAGCACCCCAGCCAAGGCCAAGAGCTACAACTGAAGTACCCAACCCTCATGGCTAGGGCAGAGGACTGAAGAGCCAGGGTACCCACTGGCCAAACACTCCTGTGACCTCCCCTAAAGAAAGGCCAGCAGCATCACCATGGTTCTGACACTCTAGGAGGGTGACCCACAGCTGAAGAACAGCAAGCGTTTCTCTGGTGGAAACCCTGCCTTCTTCCAACACAAGCAGCTTTTTAAACTCACTGCATAAAGAGGAAAATCCTTAAAAAGGGTCCCAGGCTAAGGCTGATTTTGCTTTGTCAGTGACAACCCCCCATATGACAGAACACAGGCGTCCGGTGTTCCACTCAATTGTCATGTTTTGATTGCACCTGTCACACACTGGTAGATCTTCAGGTTGAGAGATATGATGAGCTTTTAGTTTTCCTTTCTTACAGCTTCACACTGTATGCCTCTGCAGGAATGAACTTGTCAACCCAGATGCAAAATGAATGAATGGCTTTTAATCACTTTGATAATGTTAACGTTATTGCTTTGACAGAATAGCAGCAGATACAGTTTGCTGATTCAGCCACTTGTATAACGATCTAATGGGCTTTTCTGGCTAATGCCATGCTCTAAAAATATACACTGGACTAATAGATGAGCTTCTGCTATACTGAAAAACAGGCTCATTAAGACAATTCCTCTGAAAAGTGGCATTTTTATGACAAGATACTGAAGCATTTAATTACCCTCTATCCTGACAGAGCTGAAAGAAATTAATTAAAGAGGAATAAAAAAACCCTGTGCAGCAATGTAGCAGATCTTGAGGTAGGAAGAGATGCCAACAGTGTAAAGGGAAATTTGAGAACTGTGAGGCTGTTTCCCCCAAGAAAACAGTCTGTTGATAGGCCACAGACTGCCCTGCATTTACACTGAACAGAAGGCCAGTTTCCAAGAGGGGGTTGTCATTACAGCACAATTAATTTTCCCTGCTGTGGTCCGTGCCAGGGGAGCATCGGCTGCTCTTGAAGGACAGTGACATTGGAGGTTTGGGAGAGCAGAAAAGACTTCGGTGATATCTGAGGTAAGGGACTTGTTTTCACTGCAGCGTTAGTGTGGATTATCCATCCTTAAGCTTATTCCCTGCTCCCCAATGAGCATGCAAGGAGAGCTTGGGGCTCTGCTCAGGCTGCACTGTGCAACACAGCGACTGGCCCCGAGGTTTAGGCAGTGCTGGCACATGGGATTGTTGTGCCGGGAAGCAGCTCCGAGTGAGTCGAGAGCAGCCCTGCAGCCAGCTGTGCTGGCAGAACCCGGGTGACAGCACTGTACCATCAGCACAGATGGCATTAGCTCAGCGTTGTTGCTGGCCCTGCCGTCAAACACAAAAACAAACCTTATGCAATCCCTGTCGCTTTTGGGGCACAGATCTGCTCCTGCCTTTGCTCCACTTCCTTTCAGAGCTGTTTGTGCAGTGACATGGGAAAACAGATCAGAGAAAAGACTTGAATTTTTTTCTTTTTAAATCAAGCAAATAAAGGCCCTACTTAAGATTTAATTTTTTCCTTCTCAAACTCTACTGTCTTTCACTCCAACTCACAGTCCTGCTGCAGCAATACCCTTGCCAACACCCAGGGAAGGGCAGAGGGGTAGGAAAAGGGGCCTGAGAGGACAGCTAAATCCTGCTTAAACAGGGCTGGTATCACATGAGAAATCCACAGCCTGTAGCACTAAGCAAGCCTCAATGCACATTTCCTTACAAAGAGTTAACACTTAATCAGGCTAAAGACTTTTGCATGTGAGTGCAGGTTAAGTCAGTAGCCTGGCTTTGAGCTGGACTTCAAAGTGGTGCAGTGGTGAAGACAGGCCTACAGGGATCATGAGTGGAACAGATGGAGTTTTCCCCCTCCATGAAGAACAGCTTTACTGGGCACTAAGAATACATCAGCTGTTCAGTGAGGCATCCCTTAGATCTTGTTTTTGCAGCAAGTTCAAGATTTAAAAGAACCATGGTCTGTGGTCTGTGTGTCACACACAGCCTGGGCCTCCAGCCCACAGTCCTTTCCAGCAGCTCTCCTTCCATTTCTAGCATAGACACACACACGTGGGTGACACAGCAGGGAGAAGAGTCTTACAGAATAGATGGAACCTCAGCTGCCCGGGTGGCCTGTGCCAGCTTGTCCAGTGATGAAATGGGGTTGATTTTTCTAACCCTTTTCCTTTTGTCATTTCACTGTTGGATCACTGTTCTGAGTCAGCAATGTGTGCGTGGCTTCAAACCTCAGTGGCAAAGTGCAGCAGTGCCAAGGCTGTCACCCTGAGCAGCCCACTGACATGGCCAGGGGAGTACACGTCCTCCAGAGTCAGAGATTTGCTTTATCAAAAGCAGTGAAGCATGTGTTACCCTTTGCATTTAATTCTCTGTGTGTGTTTGTGTAAAAAAATGGACTTTTTTCATTTTTGGCACAAAAGCACAGCCACACACACCTATTTATTTCAGTTCTTTGGAGAATTTTCATTGCTTTAAATAGCGTGGTCCTAGCAAACAGATATCCAAGTACCTCTAAGCAAAGCTGAATCAAAGCCACAGCTTTGGAGGGCACACTGATATTGGTATCAGTGGGAGATTCACAGGGTAACAGGACATTACAAATACTTCAACAAGGACACACCTAAGCTCCCTGCCATCCCACCAGATGTACCTGATCCGCACATCACTCCAGCGAGGAGCTTACAAACAGCCAGCGAGGCACAGGGCACACATCCGTGACTGACATGTTCTGCTCTGGGGAGACCTGTGGAGAGCAGGTAATTGGATGCATGGGTGAATATGCTGCTAAAAAAGATCAGGAAGCAATGAACTAGATGGTCCCCCTAGTGCTTCCTTGCCTTTGGCTGTCACTGGGAAGTTGGCACGAGAGCGTCCCTGCTCACTCTCATCCTACTGCCAGTGGAGCGGAGTAGCCCCACACCTGCTGTGCATTACTGCCTGCCTGGGAAAGGTGACCCTTTTGGCAGGAGAGAGGCTGCAGCAGTTCCCTCTTTGCAAGAGCCACTCTTCACTAGCATAATCAATGGCTCTGTCCAAGATGTACAACATTTTTATTGCTGCAGTTAACCAAAAGGAGCAGCTGTTCAAACAATATATATTGAGGAAACATATCCAACTACAAAATGTTCAGCACATCTCTTCATTCCATTATTGAGGATAAGAGAAGGACTGAAAACAGCTGAGTGGACATAAAGAACTCACAAATGCCTTATTAATAAGTGTGTTGGATCTAATGATCTGTGAAACTGAAATGAGATTATTTGGATTATCTCATTAAACAAGAATAATAGCAATAGTAACCGAGTAGTAATTAGGAGTGGGCCAATCCAAGGACAAACTAAATAATAAGGCCAAAAGACTCTTAATTAACACTCTGCATGTATGTGACTGTACTTCTACACCCAGAATTTATGAAGAAATGAAAAATAGTGGCTATCCAAACAGCCTGATTTTAACAACCAGAAAGGAAGCCACTGTCTACTCACACCTGCATGGAGCATTCAGTCTGAAAACTAAACAGTGATTAAATGGGCACAGCCAGCCCTGAGGAAACAAAAACATGTAGCCAAAATGCTAAACTGTTTTCAAAAGCTCAGAAGTTAACAACCAGCTCCAGGCAAACCTGCAAGGCAGGGGCAGAACAGAAACAATCCATAATCTCAGCCTTTAACACCCGGCCAATCACAACCTCCCAACAAATGCATGGCTTCTTCTCAAAGCTTGAGAGCAATTCCTGAATGGGTTCAGAGCGTAATTGAAAGTAAAACACTACATGAATTTTACCTTTAGACTTTGTTTATATGTAAGTATCCAGAAGCTCTTTGGCTCAGGCCAAAGAACAGGACACCCCTGCAGACTGACAGGGACGGATGGGGCATGAGGGATTAAACATGACAGAATCAGCCTGAGTAGCATTAGGTCAAAAGGTCTCTGGTGTTGAAGCCTGAAGTAATTACTGGTGTGCAAAACCTACTGCTTCCCCTGGCGTCCTCCTTACTTAACAGGAAAAGCAGGCAATTTAACACACAGTGCAGTACCAAAAGGCTTTCCCAGGGAATTGGGTAAATGAATCTAAAAAGTTACGACAAACTGCTCCAAGTCTTTGACACACAGCACTGTCCTCTCGTGGGTTTGCTAAGGCAGCATGATCCGGATGCACTTAACACGCCAGAGTTATTGAGGCCACACCACAGCCCAACCACGCACCACGGACTGCATTTACCAAAGGAATTTAAACATCAGGACACAAAGCGTTTATTTCACTTTTAAGACTTTGCTTCCACATACCAAATTATTAACATTAGCAAAGAAAGAAAAACAAAAGAGTAATTGAAGGAAGGTACTCTGAAAAAAATGTCTTTGCTACTGGAGTTCTTATATCGAGAACAGAAACTTCAGCCCTACCTGTCACATTCATCATTCTCCACAGAGAAGAGCACAATTTCAATCTTTCTTTTGTAGCAAGCTTGAACTATAAAAGAGCTATGTTTTCGTTTTAAATTACTGTAAAAAGTGACAATTGCTTAGTAGTTATTTGAAAGATCAAGAGAAGGGAGAGGAGGAAAAAAAAAAAAGAAAAGCAAGCCCAATGACTGTTCAATTACCCTGAAGGGTAAAGAGGCAGAGCTACCTCTAACACATGAAAAGCAATCAGAGTGATTCAAGACTGAGGGAGGAAATATTTGAACAATCATAAAAAGGGTAAAACTATACTAACAAGTTTGGAGTCCCTCTGAGAGGAACTATAACACTGCTACATATAAAATTAATTATCCTAATTTTCTGGGGTTTGAATTGCCTCTCATGGCACTGCTTGGACTGTGGCCTGCATCTGCACAGGGCAATATCTCTGTGACACAGACTTTCTCTTGACTTTTCCCTTTTTTATCACAGACCTATGTGGGTCACATAGCAGGGAGTGGTAGAGAGTCTCCCAGAAAAGGAACTGGTAGTAGCAGCCTCCTGCTATCAGGACCGCAAAAACTCATCTCACACAGTTCCCCAGATTTGTTGGGTTGGTGACACCCAGCCTAGAGGGAAAGCTGCTGATGTGCCAAGTCTCCTCCAGCACGGAGTGAGCAGCGTGACCCGCACACCCACTCACTTCTGTGCTGCCTTGAGCCAGCTGTCAGGCAAAGCTGAACCTGCAGTCGGCATGACAGCAAAGAGCATTTAACAGATAGCCATGCACTGAGAGGGATCCTCTTCTGCCTCCCACTCCGGCACTACCTCTGTCCTCATGTCAGATGTAGTACCTGCAGACTGAGCTGCAATAGTAGCTCTAGACTGGATTGCACTTCCAGCAGCAGCAGGCTGCTACACCAACATTGCTCAAAGAGTAAACTGCATCTTGCATAGCTCACTGAAAGAACTTCAGCATCCTACTCGCTGAACGGGAGTGCCAAAAGTGTCAGTGGCAAGAGGGGGGGATCAGATGACAAAAAGGAGCCATGCACCTGATGAACAGGGAATATATCCAAAGTGCACGGATATGGATGCATTGTTCTTTATGAGATCTTCACCCCTAGAGCAAGTTGAAGCCTAAATCAACACGCATGAGGCTTGGCTCTTCTCAAGCTGTGGAACCAGGAAATGTTTCCAGCACCAGGAGCCCACCTGAAAGCAGATAGCTGGAAGGCAACCCATTCCCCTGCTTGGGAAACAGGTAAAAAAATAGATGGCAAATCTGTTTCCCCTTCCTCCTCCAGAATGAGAGACAGATGCTTGCAATTCGTTATGTCCTGCACCAAAATGTATAGCAGCAGAGGAAGCATCCTGGCAATGAGGAGTAAATGCCTGCAACTTGAATGGGTGAAAGATTTGTTTAACCCAGCTCTTAACCTGTATCTTGAATGGACTCCAGAAAGTGAAAGTGCACCTGAACAGGCCATTGTGTGTGTGAATGATGTGGGGGAGGTCAGTGTGTGCCCATGGAGAGTGCAGCAATCAGATGGGTACCTTTTTGTGCCCTCTGGGAAGAGGTGATATGGAGCCAGCACTACTTCTGGCAAAGGCTTTTAGCCTGGGAAGGAGGTGTCTTCAGCAGATCACCAGGATACATTGGCTTGGAGGGGAAGTGATGGAAGAGACAGCACTCAGACTATCCCAGCTATATCTATATGGCACAGATCAGAGAAAGTTACAAATAACACACTTCAGGGCTCCAGGCACTTGAACATACTCCCTGATGAGTTTCTGTGCTTTAATAAGTGCAGGAGTACGTGGGGACTACAGAGCAGGAAAAAAAGCGCCACTGTTTGAAACACCCAGCACAATCTAACCCACAGTGTGTATATGGTTTTGTGGACATAAAAACATGGAGTTATGCTACTGCTGCAGACCTCCAGGACAACTACACCTGAACACTTCTTCACAGCATTCATTTCTTCACAAGAGAAATACACAGCAAGAGGGAATTTTCTACTATCTCCCAGCTCACAGGAGAGGAAATATTAAGCCTAAAAATACATCAATGGCCATCTCTTTTACACACATTGTGTGCTTGTACCTACTCTGCAGTATAATGCTAGTAGGGCTTTCTTTCACTTCTAATATCTTTTTAACACAAATGTTTAAAGTTAATATGCTTGAAGAAAGGCTTATTACTCAGGGTATTGTGGCTAATGAAAGGTTTACTTTTTAAGACTGGCTGACACACGTGAAACATGTTCTACTCTAAGCAAAAAAATTCTTGTAAATTTTTATGAGTCTGGGAGATGGAGCTTTGTGGAATCCACACAGTATCTTTTGTCAAGGTTCCCATGCAAGCCACTGAACCAAATCTATTCATATACTTCTAAAATCTGTGTAAACACTCCTCTAAATCAGCACTTCAGCACATCTGCTTTACTGTCAGTGTTGACTCTTGCATGATCCACGTCTGCAGCTTTCCAAAACTGCTGCGTAGTTCCTTGTGCTTCCAGAGTGAGCCACTGCAAAAGGATCAGACTGGAGTTCAATGTATGTGCTGTTATAGCAAATACCACTTGGCAAACCTCAGGTTCACCATCCCAGATGCTGTTTCACTTGACCTTCACTACAGAGTAAGTGAAGGGGCAAAACACTCCAGTTTAACCTGGTTATTGGTCACATGGAACACTAGAGTGAAAAAGAAAAACACAAGCGAGTACACGACGGTGGAAGGAATAATCTCGGCCTAAACTGCAAGCTACATAAACATTACTAAACTGCTGTGTGCCATGGGATTATCCATCATTGTGATGAACTGCAGCCAAAGGCTGTGTTTTGTTAGACTGCATCTATCATCAGTA
This sequence comes from Xenops minutus, assembly GCA_035221455.1. Taxonomy (NCBI): domain Eukaryota; kingdom Metazoa; phylum Chordata; class Aves; order Passeriformes; family Furnariidae; genus Xenops; species Xenops minutus. The sequence continues at coordinate 13,065,882 of JAWWEE010000158.1, forward strand.
TCTGCAGTATGACATTTCCGATTACAGCTGCTTTCAGAGGAGCTTTTCCATTTTGTTGGGGAGACAAATCTAATTGCTGTTTAATACCAAACAACACTGCAGCAGGACATGATTGCTTTGCTTAAATAACATTGTTTCATTAAACCACTCAGATTTGACCCCATTAGTGGGATCTTTGGATCAGACTAGAAGCAAGGCTGACAGAAATCCTTCTAGGAAATAGAATTTCTTACTCAACTCATTTGTGACCCTCAGAGTTTTATTACACAGCTGCAGAAGGTACTATTAGGAAGGGGAGACACAATTTCCAGAGATCACTGAAGCATGGGCTTTACCTATGTTTTAAGGAAAGTCCTGTATATTTGGCAGCTTAATCAAGGGGATTATTGTGCAGGATTTTACCACAGAATTTGTAAGTGAAGAAGTTTCAAAAGTGAGAAGTGACAGCGTCCCAGCTGCACAACAGGGCCAAGCTCCTAAATTTTCCTCTTTTTATATCCTCCAAATCCTATATCCAAAATTGCCATACACAAAAAGACAAGCAGGAGACCACATCTCAATCTGCTCTGAGCTGGTAGAAGCAGAGTTATGCACCCCACGAGAGCACAGGCAGGTAGACAAATCTCCAAGGCAAACCTGGCTCCATTTCCCTGTTGCTCTATTGGGGAAGGAAGACAGGTCCAGCCCACTCCCCATTCTGGGTAGGAAGAGGTTGGGGAATTGTTCCCTCCGCTCTCAGCCTTGCACATACATCGGTGCAAAAAGGGATTATCATAACTGCCCACTCTTGTCCAAGAACAGTCACAATGTGGGATTCTGCCAGGAGTCAGTGCCATGGTCTGTGTCCCTAAATGCTTCCGTGAACTGCCTTCATGCTCAGCTCCACGTGACTCCCCACATGAGCCATTCCTATATAAACATACAACTGTGCAACTATCACAGGCTCACAGGCAGGACATGGAGATTGGGATCCAGGACATGACAGCTCCATGCTGAGCATTCCTACTGCCCCAGGCATTTCACTGCTTTATGCTTCTGTCGCCCTGCAAAGCTGGGGGATAGTCTACCCTATTCTCACACAGACCACTGAGATTTATGGGTCAAAAGTACTACATAAGACCTGGACATCAGTGAAATAGTGTTCTTGCAGCATCAAATTTGCAACACTTGCATATGGTGAATTCCAGGAAACTAATAATTTTGTCCAACAACTGAGTATTCCTAGATCATTACACACTACTTACAAGTACAAAACTACTTGGAATTTGGGACCACTGAAACAGTCAACTCCTTGCACATTACAGGAATGTTCTTTGTTAGTAAGGGCTTTATTTGTTAATCAAATGTGTTCTTTAGATCCTAGCTTAATTGACAGTAGCTAAATACTGTTTTAAAATATTATTCTTGTATTGATTTTCAGATACAGTGTTGGAACTAACAGAATACTAAACCAAAGAAAACCCAGACCTGATTCTACTGCTAAAGAATACCAGGAATAATTACTGAAATGATATTTCAGGAGGTATCTGTAGCATGAGTCTGAGCTGTAAATGGAATACCCAATACAAAAGATAGGTATTGCTCCATTAGCAATTTCTGAAAGTTTTTCAATTTATAGTCCTAGTTTTGCCAAGACTGGCAGAGCTGAGCAAAATGGAATGGACTTTAAAGAAAAAGATGTTAGGGTTTTTCCAGGACAACAAAATAACAGGAGAAAAAAAACCCCAAACAACCAAAAAATTCACAAGGAAACAAGTTCTTTTATAGCCTGTATTTCACAACAGCTTTCAGTGTGACACTGTGTCCACTAATGTGTATTATATTGAGAGATGCTTCCATCCCCTTTCTTGAAAATCTCAAATGCCTTCACCATCAGAACTGGTCCTCTGAGATCTGGATCCTTCCCAAGTTCATTTAACCTGATTAATTTTTAATGGCTGTCACTTGTTTTTTTTCAGTCAGTCAACACCTCCTACAGTTCAAAACACCAGCCACCCTCTTCCCACTTTGGCATAACACAGGACTCAGGATCTACGGAAATGATTCATCTGCATCATAAAGAACTTGAAGGAACTGTAGAAGAGATTGATCCCTGACAGGTGCACTAAACTTGAAAGCCCCTTCCTGGCTCTGAAGAAGGAGAATTCTGACCTGAAAAGGGGTCTTGAATGAACAACCTCAAAGGGAATAAAATATCAGCCTGTAAAACCAGCACTCGCTAGAAAACTCAGGTGATCTTTTAATGTAGGTACACCTCTTGCCTCAGGCACAGCCAGCATAATTACCTGCCACTCAGTATCTCAGCCCAGGGGCTCAGGTAACAGGCTGTGCTTTACTTCCCTTTGCCCCAAGCACTGAGCAAGCCTTCAGAAAGCGACTGCCAGTGCTCCTTCTCTAGTCATGGGACCCTGCAGCCGTGCTACTGTTTATCCTCACATGCAATACATATTGCCATGCCATTAACATTGTCCTTTTATACTGATTCAGCTCCAGTTACAGTTCCAGCCGTGCTGGTTAACATCTCTAATAAATCCTGTGGTGACAGGAAAGCACTCACACCAGTCAGCAACACTGTTCATTACAAAGCTGTAGGTTTCTAACCAGAGGTAAAATTTATCCGAAAAGCAGGAGAGGGGGGAGACGAAGGAGGGAAGCCTTCATTTATCCAACTGCAACCATGTCCAGAAATCCGTGGAAGCAAGAAAAGGACATTCACGGACATCCCATTAGTGCTGCAAACACTGTGGAACCATTTCCTGCTGCCAAGATATGTGCTGGCGAGGGAGGGAGGTTACCAGGGCACAGCGACTTATTGTCATGCAAATGTGCCGAGGTATTGAAGGCACTTCCCAGCAACAGCCGCATTTTTTCACTAGTTTGATCCCAGCATTGAAAAGGAAACAAAACAACTGCATGAACGTGAAGCAGCATTAGCCTAAGCCAGAATCACCAGTTATCCCAGGGCTCGGGGAGTACCAAACCTGCCTTTGGAGAATTCCATAGGCCCTACTGCTCTTTATTTAAATGGGAACGGGTAAAAAACTGGCCCTTGAGTCCCGAGAAACACGTGAGGTGCTTTTTAACTACATTGTCTTTCATGATCTGTAAGTGACACTGAAAACAGTGGAAGAAAGTGACATACAAACCTTCACTCAGAAAAAATCAGGATACACATTTCATTCACATTTTGCTATTTGGTATTAACTTGCAAGCAGTGATTTTGAGTTGAAAACTAGAAAGCTCAGAGACAGAAAACGCAACTGAAAACACACTTTACAATCTGTTTTCCAGAAGAAGCAAGGCAGCATATACTTGCAGCTGTACATTTGTAAATCCAAATTTCATGTCTTTTCTGATTGTTATTACTGTGGCTTGGTATACTTTTTTTGCCCCTTTTCAGCTAAAGAAATTCATGGTTTCCAGCAGTGGTAGTGACTTGGCAGCAGAATACCTGTTGTTTCCATACTTGAAATAAATCAATGAGGTTCTTTTTATTTTTCACAGAGGTAGAGGTAAAAGATGGTTTATTTGCTTCCACAAGGGAACCAGTCACACATCACCAAATCCCTCAGAATCAACAGATACCTAGCACTCAGAGAAGTCCTCTGGTCAAAACTGAATCAAAGCTTTCCCTTAAATCCCTGTTAAGGTTAATCCTTTTCATACTTAACAGTCACCTTTCAAATGCTTTCCTAGAAACAAAGGTAGAAACTGCACATGGCACCTACTGATTTAACCAAAGACTTACCTTTCTGGACTTAACCATTCCAGGCTGATCTGCAGAAGTGAAGAAAACATTAAGTTGTGCTCCTGCATTTGAACGCTGCCTTAGCTAACTCACGTCAGAGTAGGCTAAATTCATGTTACCTAAAGGAACAGAGGAAAATTGGCTTGACTGATCTGCAAGAAAGGGGGTAAATTCCTTAACAAGAACTTGGACACACATCCAGAAGTGTAAAGGCAAACAGTACCCAGAAACTTGGGGGAGGGCAAAGAGAAGGCACATGCGAAAGCCCAAGAAAGGCAAGAGAGGAAAGACCTTCACACTCCCAAAAAACCCCATGTATTAGAAAGGACTGTGTGGAATTAGAAGAATTGAGTACAAAAAATCAACTTTTCTAATCCATGAAAAAAATAGATTAGACAAATCTGTGTGGAAAAACCCAACCTAAAACCTGAATAATGCCCATGTCCCATCTCCCTGTACCACCTCCCATGAGAGAACTCAATTCTTCAGACCTAAGGAAACCGATTCTCTCCTTACCACCCTCAGCAACCCAGAAGTGACTGCAAGAACCATCACTGTTCTTTCTAAAAACGCACTAGGTTTTCTATGGGGGGAAAAAAAATAAATCATCATTCAGATTTGTACCTCCTGGGAGAGCAAAAAGTGCTGCAGGAAGAAAAGGAAACATTGGGAATTCAGAAAAGGTTGCTGGGAATGAGGCAGAAACAGCAACACATCTTCAAGAGGTTAAATCAAGACAAAAGAAACCATAAAGAGATGTGACATTTTGACAGGAGAAAGCGAGAGGGCAGTGGGGCTCGAAGCCTGAGAACACTCCAGCCTGCTGGGGAGAGGGAAGCCAGAGTGGTGCCTGGACATAACCATGGAGCAGGGACAGTTTGTGCTAGTCTTTTAAAAGAATTCATTTTGGGCAACGATTTGCAGATTTGGATTTATTCCCATTATCACATCTCTCCAGGTGAGGGAAGTTATAGTACTTTTATGCAGAGGAGCAGGACAGACTTCACTAACTCTCCTGGGCAGCTGGATCACAGGTCTGAGCTGTCAGGCCAGTCCTGGTGCACAGCTAATACAACAGAAGCTTTAAGACACTACCTGAAAGTTTCATTCTCAGCTAGCATAGCCCAGTACCAGGACCTCGAATTTTACCTGATGCTTTTCAAGTTTACCTGATGCTCTCACGTGACTACATTCCTCCCGGTCACACACTCCTCTCCAGACACACTGCAGGACCATATTCCACTAACGTGTTGCTTGGTATCACGTGTTGCAGGGTTCAGGTCCCCAGGGAGGATTTGCCCTGGCCAGGGCTTGGCTCCACTGTCCCCACAGCTGCCAGGCACCCACTGCCCTGCAGCACAGCAGCTGATGCACTGGAAGAGGTTGCCCAGAGAAGCTGTAGATGCCCCATCCCTAGAAGTGTTCAAGACCAGGTTGAAGGGAGCTCTGAGCAGCCCAGTCTAGGGGAAGGTATCCCTGAATACGGCAGGGGCAGTTGGAACTATAGGATGTTTATGGACCCTTTCAACCCATTCTATGATTTTATGATTAATCATCCTGAGAACAGACAAGTTACCTAAACTAGTCTGAATGATTTACAGGAAATACAGAATCTTTACTACCACAAGCAGTAGGACTCTACTTGCATAACAGCACAATTGCAATTTCTCACCATTACCATTTCTCAGCAGGAGGTAAAAGGTACCTCTCCTTCTTCATCATCAGGAGTACCTTCAACACCTGGATCTGACCGTACTGCAAGCCCAGGATATGTTTTCATTCCTGACAGTATAGCACAAAGCCATTATTTACATGGTGGTTCTCCTTTCCTGCACCCCTGTGAGGCAGACCCCATCACTGTAATAAGCCCTGCCCTTTCCTCTTCTCCTACAAAGTCAGCAACTTTTAGCATCACCAGATGGGTGAAATGCCACAAAAGCACAAGCAGCCTTCTGCCCCTCCAGCAAACCAGTGCCAGGAAAAGACAGTAGGGAATGTGTTCAGACTGAGACACCCCAGCAGCACAACATACAAAAACTGTGTGAGCTCCAACATGCCTGTGCCCAAAGCCACTGGATCAGCTGGCACCACATTCCAAACCCTTCAGCTGTGCCGGGCTAGGGCTGGCGGCCTGACCCGTCACCTCCAGGCGGCGCTGTTTCCAGAGGAACCTCCTGTTTCCCAGCGCCATCTCCTGGTGCTTTCCCTACTTACAGGCATTTCGGAACAAGGAGCAGGGAAAGCGTCGCCGTGCTTTCCTCATGGAGGATGGTGATTCAAGATGGACCAGACAGGAGCACTTTAGAGTTAAACCGAAATGAAGTGCTGTTCAAACTTTTTTAAACAAATCACACGTCTATATTTCGTTTTGTGATTTGGCAGAGGAATCCCATCTCCCTGCAAAATTCAGAAGTTACCAGGTACCACTGGTTATGATCTAGAAATTAGCTGCTATGCTACACAAAAATGATAGGGCTTATTTGAATTTACTGAAGTTTCCATATGGCAAAATTTAAGTAATGCACCAAGACTTAGATGCAAGTGTCACCAACTCAGAGTAACTCCATTTATAATTTTCTCCTAGAAAAGGAAAAAGCTGTCAGTCTGTTATTCATGTACCTCCAGCAGAAAGGAGACTCTTCAGGCCAAAGCAATCAGAAAGAACCTGGAAGCACAACCTTGTCAAGTTACAATAGCTCCTGTCCTTTGGGTTTAGGGAAAACTACCTCAGCAAAGACACATCTGGGAAGAGCTAAACTGCTGTCTGTACTTACCCAAATTTCAAAGATTATTTCTTGAATTATTTTTCTTTAATTTCTTAAAATTACTCACCACCAGTTACTGTCAGGAACTGGCTGAGGTCTGCTTAAGCTTTCTGCAAAAGCAACAGCTCCACATGACCTCCAATTAATGAATGAACCTCTCCAGTTCCATTTCCCTAAGCCCTCACCTCCTGCACAATCCCTTCTGCCATTTCTAAATTTCCAATTCTTCATCCTGTCATTGCTTTCTTCCCCACTTCTTCCTGCAGGACACAGAGGCACAGCCCCACCTGAATAAAATACACTTGTAGTGAATGACCAGGTCACATCACTAGCATGAGGCTCTCAAATTAAAAAAAAACCCTAAACCAGTTTAAGCAGAGACACCAACTGTCCAGCACTGTAATGACCACGACCCAGATTTGGTACTGCAGGACAGCAATATGGAAACCATGGCCACACAGCTGCTCAACCTGGAAAACCTCCCAATGACATGCAGCTTCCTGAAACAAGAAGCTTCTAAGACACCAACCATTCAGACACAACACAAACTCAGATTAAGAAAATTTATTCTTTCAGTAAGTCACAGCCAGCTCTTATGCAACCAGGGCAGAAGCTGTCGATGATTCACTAAACAGAGAGAAGAGAGAGAAAAGAGACAAATATTAATTGCAGAGGCAGTTTTTCAAACTAGATGACAAAAATACTGCTTCACTTCAAAGCTTTAACTACCAGTCCTAAGCTAAATCACTGTTTAAAAATTTCTATGGCATAAGATTTAACTCTTCCTTTCAAAATATAAATACTAGGAAAACAGCACAAAACAGTTTAAGAACCTGGATAGCTGCACTTGAGTCTTTCCTAGAAAAAGCAATGTTGGCTAACTTTATGAGAGGAAAAACTATGAATTGCCTTAATTTTTGCCACACCTACTAGGCCATTTCTCACGAAATTTTTGAAAGTAACATGACCTATGAAAGTATCCAAGTGAGAACAAAGACTACAGTTTGTATTGTTATAAAAATTACCCAGTAAATAGGAAAAAAATCATTTGTTTCAACAAATGAGGTCACTAAGTGTTTCTAAGTGTTACAAAGGCCATTTTACCCAGCAGCCAGTATTTATAAAATACCTCTTCTTTGCTGCTTGAGTTACCTACACACTTCATCATAACACTCTTTACCCTTTGAGTAACAGCCCCAGGAGAGTTTACAAAACCTACAAGTCTTCAGTGACACCAGGAATGAAGAAAACTTACTACTTCCAGTTGGGTGGCAGCACTCTCTTAGTTTTGTAGTAGCGAGCCAGCCTATGGATCCTGCTTTCAATCAGAATCAGGCGGAACTTGGCATCTTTATCCTTGAAAAGAAAGTTACATTACAACCAAGCACTACTTTAACTACTCAATGTATAATTCAGACGTGCTTCAATAAAAGAAAAAATCCACAGCTACTGTTACAAACTCCACATTCCCCTTCCCATAGCCTGATGAATCCAGTAAAGTCTGAAAAGGACCAGAAATACATGGTTTAAACATTGCTTTTAAAAGACTTTTCATAGACAAAGACCATCCTTGATGAAAATGCCTCCCTGACCCCTTATGTTTACCTAAAGGGGAGCTAACACAAAGCTGCTTTGCTTTGCCAAGCTGTACATAAACTACTGTTTAATTTAAAAACACAGAGTTATCTAATTAAATGAGCACACACCTTTCTGTTTCTCTCAAGATGTTTGCGAACAGCAACAGCTTTCTTGATCAAGTGATAAAGATCCTCTGGAAGGTCTGGGGCCAGTCCCTTCGATTTAAGGATTCTCAGAATCTTGTTGCCAGTAACAAAGCGAACCTGGGCAACACCATGGGAATCCCTCAGGATCACACCTGAAACAACATTTACATCTTACAATGAAAAGAAAAACCATGTGCCAACAAATCTTGTGAAACCAACCTTACACTTACAAGATATAAAAAAAAGTCTTCTCCAAGTTAAAAGCTTTCTAGTGAAAACTGAAGAAATGGTAGATATTCAGTGAACAAAATACAACTTTGAAAAGCTGAAACACTTTATGGTAACTCTTAAAAGACAACTAACACACCCATGACACTTAGGCAGGTAGCACATGAAGTGCTACAGTACTATGAGAAAATTTTCAACAGGACTCATTAAAGCAATGTATGCCATCATTCTATGGATCCCTCTAGGAGGGATTATTATTACTTTCAGGATTACAATAGTTAAAAAATTCATTTGTACAGCAGCTAATTACACTGCATACATAGCTCATGACCATATAAAGCTGTGTCACACAAACACTTCAGCTGCAGAAGGGCCCAAGACACTGAGAACTAGTCTATGATGCAGCTACAGTGCCTGGCTCAGTAAACCCTGAGCACAGGGCTGCTGTATTTGAAAAGTTCCTCCAGGAAACTGGGCAGACTAAACTTCCCTATAACCCTGCTAGCGGCTATCCCTAAGGACATGTTATGAAATTAAACAGATGCTTCTAGCTTTCCGCTTGAAAAAAAACAAATGAAAACTCACTACTTCACCCAATACCCTTCTTGCAAGAACAAGACATATAACATTACACGGAGTCCCAGCCCTGGACTTGATAATCCTTATCAGCCCCTTCCAACTCAGGGTATTATTTTATGACTCTCAGAGGTATCCACAGTGAACACACAGGTACACAAGAAAGGCAGAGTTTTCTTAGTATGTTACTTAATATAGGTTGAAGGAACAATGACATCACAGTCAGAAAAATGTGGGTTTGGTCCCTGTTCAGGAGTGGTTTACAATCCTTACCGATTTGGGAGGGAGTCAGGCCCTTTTTAGCCAGCTTGTAGATCTGTTCCTTTACATCATCAGAAGTAAGTTTCAGCCACTAAAGAAAATTAGAAAAAAATCCCAAACTGATTAACACTGCTTAATATGGAGGCACAGGCTAGCTACATAAAAGCTTTTTATATGCGGTAAAAATAGATGCTTCGTAATGCTTGAAAAAACAATCAAAAACTGAAATTGTACTTTTAATGATACAGAAACCTTTTTAAATATAATAAACCTACAGTACTAGTGAAATGTGGTGGAGGAAGGCAGAGGTAAAAGATGAGTCTCAATTTTAAAAAACTCCATAAAGCATCTACCATCTGCTTTCTCATCAGTTCACTGCAACTGCCACGCCAGAAGCACGAATACAAAGTTACAGACAAAAAAATGACTGCCATTGGGAAGGAATTCTTCCACTTTCAACAGAAATAAGAAACTGAGACCCATTTAGCCACCTCTTAGTAAAGCACCTAGAGAGACTAAAAAAATCAGGCTTTAAGTATAGTAATTAACTGAAAAATGAAACTGAGACAGAATTACTAGAGCAGGCACAGTTCTATGTTAAACTGTGCTGATAAAGCCACTGCTTCTATAATTATTAAGGGGAAGACCACCACCAAGCTAGGTAATCCTCACTTTCAAGGAGCTACAGAAGCTCCTGGGTTTTTTTTTCTTTTAATACTGTCACAGTATGAAAGCAAAAAGCAAAGCAAAAGTAAGTTTGGAAGTGCTATAAAGATTGCAATTTAAAATTGAATAAAACTAAGCAAAAAACCCCCACGCTATTTTTAGAAGGAAATATAGCATTTGATTGTCCTGATTTTTACCTAAATGTTTAACCATCAGGAGTACTTTAAGTAGCTTCATATTACCTTGCTTCAACGTGTACCTAAATTTTATATTTTGTGCTTTAAAATTTTCATTTCACTGTTTTTCAACTCGTGCTTTTCCACACATGCCACAAATCGCACTTTCTGCTGACAGACCTCCAAGAAAGGGTCTTTCAAAACAGGACAGAGAAAGCATTTCTAAATAACCCAAAAGAACTATGGGTGTGCCAAAATGACTTACTTTAATCCCCTGACCAACAAAGTACCTGGAAATATTTTTGAAAGCAAGCAGTTTATTCCACAATAGGGGAGGCCAAACTCGAGAGTGACTACTTTAAACTCAAGGAATTATAAGCACATAGACTGAGGCAGCACTTCAATAAAAGGAGGCATAAAGAGGAAAAGAAACTTTTGCTGCCCAGCTCATCATCTGGCCAAGAACGCTTGCTTCCTTAGTATCCTAAGGATCATCACAAAAACACAGAATTGTTAAGTGACTTCTGGACATCATCCAGTCCAAGCCCTGCCAATCCAGGGTCCCCGGGAACGCGTCCAGGTGGGTTTTTTTGAGTGTCGCCACTGAGGGACACTCGACGACCTCCCTGGGCAGCCTACTCCATTACAGGCGAAAACAGCACTTCACCAGGCCATAATTTAGAAGCGACGACACAAAACACTACAGCTCCCTTTTCTGGCCTCCGTCCGCAGGCACTGGGGCCTGGAGCAGGGGCTGGGGAAGGAACTCACCGTGGGCACGCTGCGCCTGTAGGGCAAGGCCGACTGGGACAGGCCCTTTCTGTGGGAAGAAGCAGACCAGACGCTCAGCGCACCGCGCACACCCAGGCCCGGCCCGAGGCCTCCCCCGCCCTGCCGCCATGTCCCCTCGGCTGCCAGCCTCCCCCGCCGCGCCCGCCCCGCTCCCGCAGCAGCCTTCCCGCTCCCGCCCGTGCCCGCAGCGCCCGCCGGTGCGGCCGGGGGCGCGGCGGTGCGCGGAGCCCCGCGGCGAGGGGCGCTCACCCCGGAGCGTGCATGCGGCCCATGATGGCGGCGGCGTGGACAGTGAGGGAAGGACTGGGCCTGGCCGCGCGCTTCCGCAGGAAGAGCCGGGCACGCGCACGGCCCCGCCCCCTCCCCGCGCCGCAGCCAATCAGCGGCGCCCGCACCGCGCCACGCGCCCCTGGCCACGCCCCCCAGCGCGCCAGCCAATCAGCGGCGCACGCACGGCTCCCGCGCGCCCCCGTCAGCCGCCCTGTTCCCCCCCCCGGCCCAGAGAGCAGGAGGCGCGCGAGGTTTTATTCCAGAATAGTGTTTAATGCACGTACAGGAGAGTTACGGAGTGACCTCGAACCCGGCGGCATTGTACATCTTTATTACCATCGCTTCGTTATTAAAGTATTTGGTTCTTGGAGATACAGAGACAGAGGGGCGCCCCGCCCCGCCCCGCCCGGCCCCCCCCGGCCCCGGCGCTAAGGCGGGTCACGGGCTCTCCACACGACCCCACGCTCGGAAAAACAGGGAAAAGAGCGCTTTCCAGGGATCGCAGGCGCGTCCGGAGCCAGGCAGCTGTGGGTCGGACAAAGGCAGTAATCAAAAGTTCAGTGCAAAGTTGTAGGTGAGCAGAGGGAGAGGCCCCAGCGCAGCTGCGGCGCTCGGTCACCAACACTTCTGGCTGCGGGTCAAACGGTGCATAAAAGAGTTTCTTTTCATTAAACAAGATACAAAAAAGGCTGTTAAAATTACATTTTTCAAGCTACTTAGTATACTGGTAAATTCCATCCCGATCAAATATTTCCCTCTTTCACATCCATCTTGGTTTTTTGTATGTAGTACGGTAAATTCTTATTGCAACAATCAGTTTTTCCTTAATTGAGAATAGTGCAAAGAGGTGCAAGCTTGGTGCTGGTCCTCTACACGTGAGGAGAGGCCAAGGCCAGATCCCACAGACAACATAAAATCCATGACCATAAAAAGCTCCAGCCAGTGACTACTTTGAAAAGGAAGGGAAAGGCACAAAATGAGTTAAGCTATGAAGATTAAATCAGAAGTCAGGACACGTGCTAACAACAATACAGTACTATACATTTTTTTTTCAGTCCAGACAACTGTTAAAACTGCAAATCATTTTTTAAATGATTTTAGTTTAATTGTATTTTGTGCTGTAAGACACTGTGCTTTAATAGCAAACTGCAAAAAAGGCAGTCCATATTGCTTTCATTTTATTTCACAATGGAACGTTTCACAAAAACAGTAGTCTACTTTCCTGTGTTTTAAGTGACTTGTGATTCTAATGATGGAATGGAGTAAGTCTCAAAAGCATCAAGTGAGCAGGAAATATATCTAGTTAGTTATATAGTTTATTATTTACAGGCTATATACTAAATGAAAAATATGCAGAAGATGCCTACTACAACTGGGATTTGCTAGCGCCCATTAGTATTGGCCCAGTTTCTAACATTCAAGATATCATTAGTTTTTAGTTGTAATAATTACTATGAAATTGGACCTTGAATAGTTTAGGCACCAGGAGATTCAAGTTTACTTCTCTCTTCTGTATTGAAGGGAGATTGGTCAGTAGGAGGGGAAGGAAACTCGGATTACAAAATTGGTTTTTAGTGTTGGGTAGATTGAAGGCTTTCCCCATATTGTGTCTTTGTTCATAGTTGCGTATTTCACTTTAGAAGTCCGCTTCAAGATTTTGTACTAAAGAAGAGTGTGCAACTTTATACCTTTGTTTAGACAGAACATGAACAACCTAAACCCCAAATAAGGTGAACATGAAGGCAACACCTGTAGTGCAGAAACACCCATTAAGGAATCAGTGGTATTAACAGGAGATAGCGACATTTGCACTCCACTGTCACAATACAGTTCAAATCTAATGCTCCTTGGAGTGAAGAATTTTACTGAAAGTAGTTCTTACTGGGAGTGAAAAACAGTATTGCTGTTTAACTGTTAAAGAAAATAATCTCTTAAAGAAGAAAAGCAGCCAAGTTCCTCTCTCAAAGCTCTGTTAACACAACTAATTTCTGGCCTGTGATTCATCCTGCAGGGGTGCTTTTCAGCTAGAGGCTATCCTTCACCTGCAGATAAAGGTGCAGATGCCCCTTTGGATTAGTGTTTAAATGTGTTCCACACTTAATCACTGCAGTATTTAAAAGTCCTAGAAATTACAACAAAAAAACCCACTGAGAAGCTGGGCACATTTCCAATGATACCACATTCAGCCAGTCTTCATTTAATTTTTGGAGATCATGGGTAGCAGATGGAGTAGAAAAAAGTGTATCTAAGTTGAACTAATTATGAAGATCAGTGTAAGTGATGGTATTTGTAAATAACACGTTTTGGGAAAGGACTTCCAGTAGGACCTGCAAGTTATTAAATATGAGAATATTCCCCCTTTATAAGGAGCTGAAAGTTAATATGTATACATATTTAAATACCAGAAATGAGGTAAAAGAGAAGCATTTGAATTATAAGGCACCATTATTTACAACTTCCATTATTGGCACTCATTCCAATGAGTCTTAGAAAAGCATGAATCTGGGATTAAATGCAATGCTAAGGAATTTTTCCAGCCCTTCAACCTTCATTTCTACAGGTGTGTGTGAAGCCACCAAAATTTTACCTGTCACTGCTTCTGTGATGTCTAGTTAGTAGTGGGGATGTAGTTCTAAAATATGCCATTTCTTTGATGTTCTCCAGCATTGTGCCATGGATGGCACAACAGCAGAAACAAATTAAAATCAAAAATGCACTATATCCGCAGACCTAAGGACTTAAGTTACAGTTCAACCAACCAGCATGGTCAAACTGTCCCTCTCACTTTCATGGATGGTTTAAAACCCCCTTCTTTTACCCACAGCTCTTAAACATTTACAACGAAGCCTTGCTAACATCACATGAGCATAAACCAGGTTTTCTAGAAATCCTTCAGATTAGGCTACATGAACATTGGTCCAACGTATCTGTTGAAATGGAGAGTCTCTTATTTAAGATGTACAAGTTATCTTCAAGTAGGAAGATGCACAAAGCACAAGTGAATACAATTGTTCTGGTCTTACTCAGGTGTAGAAATGAGTTCACAGATAGGGTACAGCAGTTAGTCGATACCAGTTAACAGTCTCCTTGCTCAAGTTGAAGTCCTTTAGTGGGAGTGTAATTCCACCCAAGAAAAAGTTCTCACGTAACGATTCTGCACTGAGCACACTTAACTGAAGTTCTCTCTGTTTCAGAGTCTCCATGCTATATCCACTGTACACGAGCTAGAAGGTAAGAAGAAGTTGAGAATTTTTTGATTAGCCAAATATATTACATCTGTCAGTCCCTGGGCAGTCTGTGTCTTAACTGCACATTACAACCATTCGATATGTCTGTTTATCAGAGAATGGGCTGATGTATATCCCTATTTTATTTTGTGCTCCCCATGTTAAGTGTTTAGAAGGACTGGTGTTTTTTGACTGAAGTATGGTTTACATGCCAAGACTCCTGAATTAATTTTTCTCCACATCATGAGTCGGTGAATCCAGGGCAGGTGGCTCTTTAGTTTTAAGATTTCTTTCCTTCTCCCTGTTGCTCCTCAGAGTCAATCTGAGAAATTTCTGCTTACTTGTAATAGCACACTGACCTACTCAGGTGCTTTATTTTTAAATAGGGCACACAGTTTTTCAAAACAGTTCCTTTTCCATTTCTATATCTTCACAGTTTTTTTGGGGTTTTTAGACAATATTTTAATTACTGCTTAGAGTAAGAGATTATAGCAAGCCATAGGGAGTTACTAGTTAAATTTCAACTTGCCATTTCATTGAAAGTTGGATTTCTTGTCTTCCTGGAGATTTTGGTTTTGCGTTTGGATGTTTTGTGCGTATCTGGAAGTAAGTATGTTTTTACATAGGGATTTGGATCTGCACCATCTTCTGTAACCTACAGTCAAAAAAACAAGACAAGTTAGAAAACTAGTTAGTGCATAACTGCTTGAAAATAAATATGCAAATACCTAGACTTAGCAATCAAGCTAATAAAAAGCAGCAATTAATTAAGCTGACAGTTGGAAAATGTGGTGCAAGAGGGATAGTTCGACCATTTCTGCATCAGTCAAGATGGTAATTGACTAAATGGAAAGTTTTTCGCAGTGAGTGCAGCATCTCTACTTACCAGGTCTTTGATGTGCATCACCATGATAAATAGAGTGCTATTTCTGTAGGATATGGATAGCTTCACTTCTCCTCCCACTTTGCCTGAGGTAGGACTTGATGGACTTGTATCTGAAAAAATAAGACAATTGTTTCTTCTTTAATATTTGTACATTTTCATCAGTGCTACACTGAATTATTACATATGGGAAAAAATACAAGCTTTAGATCAAGCTCCTTTTCTGATTTTATTTCTAGTTCCCTTAATAGGGGCAAGGCTATAGGCTTTAAGGAGTTTTTGCATTCTCTTGCAGGAACCAGCTTCAAAGTTTGGAGTGAAAACCTTAATAATTTAGTCAAGCCATAAACAACTCCAAATGATCATATATATTGTTGCAATTTTTGGTATGTATTTCCTTGAAACTATATGCAGGCACAGTTGAAAAGACAGTGATGCAGTTTTAACGAGGAAAAACTACAGTCAACTAAACAAGATTTAAAAAATTCACATTGTAAAGGTGTCATACTATAGTCATTCAATTTATAAACACCTCTCCCCCCGCCAAACATCACCTACCTGCAGGTCTGGATATTCCATCTATTCCTTCCACTTTGTCATCACGAAGTAACGGATGGAAAAAAGTATAAACAAGATCACACTAAATTTGGAAGAAATGTTACATATTAGTTTAAGTGTTAAAAAGCATCAAAACCTGAAAACTTGCATTTCATTTAAATTATTTGTACTCACTTCTGCCACCTCTGAAGAGCTGTTCATCAGGCTCTGTATGTAGCTGTTGAGCTCCACTTTTCTTTTAGCTGCTACATCTTTTATATGTGTTCTTCCCAGAACCATCTTATTAGGAAAGCTACATGAACAAAATAAAATTTTCAGTTAATTTATCAGAAGGAAGTACAGTTACATTTCATTGTCACTTTCATCCTGAAGTACTAACATCCATTTTTCTTTCTGCCAGTCAGGAATGGGTACACAGCATGCCAATAGGTTATGACACTACAG
The DNA here is from genome assembly GCA_035221455.1 of Xenops minutus. Taxonomy (NCBI): domain Eukaryota; kingdom Metazoa; phylum Chordata; class Aves; order Passeriformes; family Furnariidae; genus Xenops; species Xenops minutus. The sequence goes on from JAWWEE010000158.1 coordinate 13,082,200, forward strand.
AAAGGCAAGAAAATATTTACAGGTAATTTTTATACACGATATGACACAATCTCAAGACACTGAGATGCTTCTCTGGCTCTTCTCCTTAAAACTTAGAGACAACTGTTTTCTCCCTTAAATTGCCGACTCTGAGGTTTAGTTTGTCTCTCAGCAATTTTGTCTCTATTTCAAGCTATTTCTTCCTCCACCCAGCTGGGAGCAGTTTTGTTGCTTTCATAATAGTGATGAGCGAGTTAAGAACATACCCTGGTAACTTCCAAAGGGGAAAGAGAATGCCAAGTTTGTTGTGGAGCTCCTGGAACTCATCAAATGTTCGGAAGACAAATGTTGGTTCAATTTGCCCTTCTCTCAAAACTCTCACTACATAGATCTGCCCAAAACACAGAAACCACAAAGATAAAACTAGTTTATAAACAGTATTATAGAACTGACTTAACAATATAATTTTCTTAACAATCAACTCTCCTATGGTAATCCTTCTTCTGAATACATATCCTGTTATTATATCCCACATCCCAGCATTTGCATTTTATAGTGGTTAGAATTATAAATAGCCCTTAATGCAAAGTAACATCCCACGATTTTCCTGTAATGTAGATCCACAGCTGACAAGGAGATTAAGGTAGTTAAGGCTAAGCTGTCTGCACTCTCCCTTTCAAGCCTTATTGTAAGTTCATACCATATACCTATAGTATAGGTATACAAAATGTTAACATCAGTGCAGGATTACATCGAAACATGTATCTGTGAGACCAGGACTACCCCAAAACCCTTCAAATGTAATTTTTCCCATTTAATTCCCAGCAGATTCTAAAGAATTCCACTTTTAAAGTGATAATTTTTGTGGGCAGGTGCAAGTGTACTCCATTATACAAAAAGAATTTTTAAAAATACTGGGGGTACAGTCCCAGGATACAATTATACACTTTATTAAAGGGAATTGGAGGTTGAGAAGCTGCACAGTGGACTCATGTTATGGCCAGATGAGTTAAATGTATAATTTAACTTTAAAAATCTAGACAGATTTTAGACCATCTTAATAGCTTCCTGGACGACAAGAGGCTGTTATGGCTTATACCAGGAATACTCAAATACTTTTACTATATAGCAATTCAGTACAAAACTCTTTTTCACTTCCAGCATTATTCAGATTTTTTCTACCTTCCCTAGGTGGTGTCTTACCAGATTAAGACATTTACAGCAAATACAGCTTGGAAAGAGATATACATTTGCATCTATCAATATAGCTCAGTTTATAAAAAACTTCAGGAAAATATAACTTGAGCTGATTACTCCAGCCCTGCAAATAGTAGCAGAGAAATAAAACAATTAAAAAAAAATGAAGAGGGTAAGTTTTAATGTGTAACCCAGGTCTTTTAAAATCCTGAGGGCAAATTGCCATGCTTTCTGCTTTTAGTAAGACTAACAAGGAGTGTAGGTGTATTAGTACAGGAAATGATGCTTTTACTTAGGAGGAACAAATACAACTTTAATGGAAGGTCATACCAAAACCAGAGTGTTTGATTTAATGACCCCTACTCAGGGAGCAGCCATTTTACAGAAGGTAGCTATATAAGCCCATAAACATGAATCAAATTCCCGTATTTTAAAATACTCTCTACCAACGCTACTTCCGCCCTTTCTATTTCCTTCTAGGTCCTTTTCAAGATGTGTTTTCATTTTGAAGAATATTATGGGATGCTAAAAATACCACTCTAGCACTCCCGTGGGTGGTTTACCCTGGCCAGCAGCTGAGTACCCACACAGCTGCTTGCTCACTCTCACCCCCTCAACAGTGGGACAGAGGGGAGAACGAGCAAAAGCAAGAAGACCCATGGGCTGAGATAAAGACAGTCCTTAAGGAGGGAAGGTGACACAAAGACAGCCTCTCACCACTCCCACAAGCAGACCCATGCTCAACCAGTTCCCAAACAGCCACCTTCGAAGATGACACCGTCCTTGCTCTACCTCCAGATTTTATTGCTGAGCGTGACATTATATGCTGTAGAATATCTCTTTCGACAGTTTTGGTCAGCTATCCCTGCTGTGTCTTGTTGGAAGAAAATACATCAGTGTCATCACTGAGTGGAAACAGACTCCACATACTTACATAATGTTTATCAGGGTTGTATCTCTTCTGATATGTAAACACAGACACTTGTTTGATTCGGCCGTCTTGTTTAAGAGAATACGTTTTAGCAGAAAATGAGAGAATGGGTTCATCATTCGAAGGTAAACCTGAGAAACGCAGCTGAGCCAAATTGTGAATGAAGAAATTAAACTTTGTGGCAACACTTCCCAGACTGGATTCAATGAGCCTAGAAAAAGAAAAAATAACATCAAAGCACACAAAAATGGTTATGCCAATGAATCACAGCAAAGTCTAAGAAAAATAACCCCCAATTTCTTATTGACAAAGTTTTTAAAATACATGTGATCAATGGGCCACTTAAATATCATCATATCAACACTTAATAGAAGATCCAGTATCCAAACTTTGGAATAGGTTTTTATCCAAGAATTGAAGGCTTTCCAGACTTAGTAAAAAGCCTGGAGTACGACATCCAGCTCTGGAGCCCTAAGGACAAGAAGGACACAGACCTGTTGGAGCACATCCAGAGGAGGGCTGCAAAACTTAACAGAAGGATTGAACACTTCTCCCATGAGAACAGTCAGAGTTCAGATGGGAGAAGGCAAGGCTCCAGGGAGACCTTATTATGGCCTTTCAGTACTTACAGGGAGCTTATAGAAAATATGGGAACAAACTTTTTATCAGAGCTGTTGCAGGAGGACAAGCGATAAACTATATGAGGGCAGATTTAGATTCTATGCAAGGAAGAAATTACAGTAAGTGTGGTAAAATAGCAGAATAGGTTTGCCCAAAGAGGTGGTAGATGTCCCATATCTGGAAACATTCAAGACTAGGTTGGACAGGACTCTGAAGAACCTGATGTAGTTGAAGATGCCCCTGCTCATTGCAGGGGGATTGGGCTGGATGGCTTTTAAAGGTCCCTTCCAACCCAAATTGTTCTGCAGTCCCAAGCTACATGCATACTACTCCAGTTTCCTCTGTATATTTAAAGTGAAGTACAGTAACACATTTTCTAACATACAGCAACAACTCAGTTATGCTGTACACACCCCTCCACTTGTTACACTGGAGAATCATCCCTCCTTCACCAGTGTGCAAAAGCACTTCTCCAAGAGAGAATTTCTTTACAATACATTACATCGTATAGACTGCTGTTAAAAAATTTAGGATGTATTCAAAATGCAAGTTTCTAACCCCCAGACAGAATTATCTACTCTCAGTATTTTAAACAAAATTTCCACACAAGGTTACTAGTACAGACATCAAAGTATTTGACTACAAGCATTACTCTTATATGAAACTGATCTTACATAGTTATGTTTGTACAGTATAACTACTGAACTTCTAAAGACATGTTTGTAAACATCCTTCATAATTTTTTTCATAGCAGAAAGCTCCCATTAAGAGAATGATACTGGGAGATATTTTAGTTTTCACTTATCCAGTACCTTGTAAAGAAAATGGTGGCTTCTGCATCTGTTGTTTGAGGCTGGAGAGCATCCTGAACATACTTCAAGTCCTGAACCCCACTTAGTTCTGGTAACCCAGAAGAAAGCATCTGCAGGACATTAAAATTTATAGTTTTAATGCAATAAAACCAACATGATTTTATAGTGAAATAATTAAAACTTACACCCTCAAATTCATTTGTAGCTACACTTAATTGCCAAATGCTAGCAGTGGTAGCAAACAGTTACTTTTAATCAGCAGTTATTCATCACTCCTGCTGAATTAAAAGCAGTTAAAAACACTATGCAGTGTAATTTATGGTATCACCTTGGTTTTAAATCCTCAGGAAAGAGGTAGGAAGTAAAAAAGCTTAAAAATTTCCAAATAAACCTTCCCAGAAAGTAGATTGAGTATTTCTGGCTTTTAAAAGCACACATTAAGAGTTTCTGCAGCACAAATAGCATTTAATACAACCCAACATCAACCAAGTTTCAATTGAACTTGAAAAATTATTACCAATGAAAGTAGGTTAAGGAAGAGGCTTGCGTGTTTTCTTATCAAATTGTAAGCTTGACAACAGAGATCCACGAACAACTGAAAGCGAATCGTGGGCTTTTCTCCACCATTAATGACATAAGCCATATCCGATGTGAGCACAAAAGGAGCTCGATCCCTGTTCAAAAAGCACAGTCAATTCACAAGTTAATTATAAGGTCTATTCATTGTCATGTGCTTCCTCCTCCCCTCCATCCCCACCCTGAGGTAATGATATTAAATAATCCATTAATGTAATTTCACATTTTTGGGTCGGGTTCAGCTCCCTCGTGCCACGTCAGATTACCCAGCACAGTCACGCGGCACTGGACCTAATGCAGATCTCCTGGAGCAACACTTGGAGGCCTATATGACTATAATATCACCAGATTAAAATATAACTCCTCCATCCTGGATACAGATAATCTTCGCCTACGCAAAGGAACGGTAAATACAGACTTGCTGTTCACCCTTTTCAATAACCTTGACATTCACTACTGTTTTTATGATCTAGAGTCTGCTTGCAATTGTGTCACAGTCATATTCAGATGATGTAAAGGCTCTGGCAATTTCTCAACCATTGACAAAGTTCACCTAACAGGCACACAATATATACACGGCATAACAATACCTATCAGGGTCAAGCTACACTGTAGCTTTATCCAATATTCCTGACACCAAGACTTGTGTTAGATGTAAGGCTCCAAAATATCAACAGAAAGTTATATTAATCTTTTCCTGTACCAAAATACTTGGCTTCCATGACTTGGAAAGCAATTGCCACTGAAATCTGTCAGTTGAATATAGCACAGAGTTTTTAAGAAGTGAGTGCAGTTTGGAAGCATTGAGGTTAATGATGTTTAGGAGACCAAATTCCTTATGTGATCTACCAGTAGCTGGAACAGTAATTTTATTTGAAAGTTATGCCTACGTCCTTTGTCTTAAAACAGAATATGGAAACAGGAAACTGGAGCCTCTTCAAAATTAATTACACATTAAAATATGTGTAAGTTCAGGTGAGTTTTGGAAACACTGTGGTTAAACTAGAAGACACTGGCTTCATAATGAGTACAGCAAATAACAGGAGTTTAAAAGTTAATGCTTAGAATTGTAACACTTATAAAAAGAAAAAAAACCAAACCAAACAAACAAAAAAACACCAACCAAACAAAGACAACCCCCAAACAACAAAAACCTCCCACTTCAGTCTCCAGATTGCTTAAGTACAAAAAATACCTTTTAAAGCTACCAAACATTTGTGCATGTCCCAAAAATTTTCCAAAGTCAATGTGAAACATATGCCCAGTGTTTCGGAGCATTATGTTGTCATTGTGGCGATCACAAATTCCCAGTACGTAAGTAGCTACACAGCATCCTGCACAAGAGTAAATGAAGTTTTCTGAAGCCTGGGAGGGAGAGTAAAAAAGTGAATTGAGACAAAATATCAGTGGGAAAAGATAATTTATGCATTCAACAATCTTCATGAGTGTAAAATCCAAGCCAGGCAAGACAGGTCCCAAAATTTGCGTTTTTCCAAAATACTGTTCTTTAAACAGATAGGTTTGCAAAAATCTCTAGATATCTCACTTTACAGCAAAAACTGTCATTTTGCTTTTTAAATAAAGGGAGGAGTTGAAGTCAAATCACAAAACTATGTTAGCAAAGAAAAGGGTACAAGATTTATATCTCCAATGTGTTTTAACAGCCAAAAGAAAGCCTTTTAGTTTTTTAATCTCATATGCTTGTACAAGAACAGGCCAATGCTCCTCAACCACCATTCCTGCCTGTCTTAAAGTATATTTTTTTCTGTATCCAATAAAACTCGTGATGTGAATCCTGAGAATCCATCTGGCTCCTCTTTAGTTATAGGAGGGATTTTAATGTACTCTTTTTCAAGGGTAGAAAGAAGTTTCTTAAATACACAAAACAAATTTCAATGGAGAACCTGGAACATGAACATCATTCTTTGATAAGATGGTATTTATCCCTTTTAAAAGATCTTCAAAAGAGAACAATGCTGAGATAAGTTACCTTTTCATACTCCTCCTCTGTAGGGTTATACTTCCGCAACCATTCTGCCAGCGGTTTGTCTTTAAAAGAACCTGTCACTCCATATTCCACTTGAATTTTCCTAAGTGTATCTGAAGCAGGAACAAGCTCTACCATGCCTTTATATAAAATACAACAAAGTGTATTTAACCATCTCCTTATGTTATACTGCATTTTCATTAATCAGTAGAAACCTTTCTTGACAAGGATGAATTTTAGTCATAAAGTAATCTCTTTTAAAAGCCAGTTAGGTGTAAAAATAATTCTATTAGTCTACTAAGCATTTCCACAGACTGTTACAAAGCAAACCATGAAACACATGTAGCAATCCAATTTAGCTTACTTTACTACAATTAGTTACAATCCCTAGAATGCACATATAAATTTAAATAATTCCTTTCTACTACATAAACTACCACTGGTCTATAAGCAGTAACTGCAAAATATTTTGATGCTGACATTTCTCAGACACTGACACTGCAGTAATCTACCAACTAACTGCTGTCAAGCATTGAAACAGACCAGACAGTGAGCTTTACATGTGGCCTTATTTTGGAAATACAATTTACTAAAAATATTTGTATAGCTAAATCATAAAAGGAAAACATTCAGTTGATTAACAGAATTTTACTTCCATCTTGGCAGGGTCTACTAAAAGTAAATTTGTAACTTACATCCATTTTAGTTTCCCACTTTAATCCTTCCAAGTACTTTAGGGACACACTAATATTAGCAGCAAGAAAAAAAACATGCTATGCAAACCGATTCATCATTCAGAGGAGGAGGAAAAGCCATCTGTTTCTCTAAAAAGCAAGTCTTGCATAGAAACTTTTTGCTTAGTTTTGCCAGCCTAAATTTCCAACTTTTCAAAGTATTTAAGAGTGTTTGTCATGCTGTTCTAGCATCTGACTGAAGAAATATGTTATTGTTTATCCTCTTAAATATTTTGGGTTTGACTGGCTAACTAGAGAATTAGCTAAAACTAGCAAAAAGCATGTTCAAGGTGCAGGGCAGTATTTACACAGAGTTCTGTGACCTACTTTTAAACCCAAGAGACAGCCTCATATTGCCAAGGAACTTTCATCAGCATATGACACTAATTTTGGAGGATAGTGTGTGTTCATGGCAGGGGGTGTTTTAGTTTGGTTTTTTTTTTTTTTTTTTTTTTTTTTT
>JAWWEE010000158.1:13089596-13147137 GCA_035221455.1 Xenops minutus
GTATTTTTTGTGTTCATGGCAGGGTGTTTTTTATTTTGTTTTTTTTTTTTTTTTTTTTTTTTTGCATGTTTCAGTACATGAATGATACTCCCTGACACAATGGCAGCAGATTCCAGATACTTTAACATTTTGGTTGTGATTGGAATATTTCTTTTACCATAACTAAACTTTCAGAATAAGGATTGCTATGGCACCATTATTTTCTTGTGTTGCAGTAAGAGCACAAAGAGACACCTTAGCTTTTATCACTGTATTTGCATGTTTGCACCATTGTTCATTGACAGCAGAATGCTCAAGAGACACATTTAAGTGCCACTCAGCCATCAGGAAATTCAGAACAATTTAACTTGTTATACTCTCAAGTACTGAAGTTCCTTGCAAGTTGAACTGTTCTTTGGCCCCCTCTACACAGATATTTCTCACTATCAGCATGACAAGAAATAGAAGTGGGGGAGCAAAAATTAAAGGCAGCATCTGGTTTTGCACCTCGGTCTTTTCCAGTTGAGAGACACTTGAAGATAACCATCCTTAGATCCAGTCCCTCTTGCAGCCAGATCTTATCCATAATCTTAATCATTTGTAAGGCCAACATATCTTGTCTCAGATCTTCTCCAACCTTAAATGGAAAAATAAAATTTAACTAGAGACATAGGCTTCCAGCAAAACTAAACATCACAGATTTTAATTGCTTAACCGTTTTGGAAGTGATACATTATGCTACTTCCTTATAGTTACACAGATAAAAGAGAAGAAAACTACAATTAAGCTTTCACATGTGGTAGGCTTATGTTCTTTACCTGGTTTAGACATTGGTTTCTAGATACACAAGAGCAAACTCACAAAACTAAGCTTATTACTCTATTCTAAAGTTAACTGATACCAATTAAATGAAACAGTGATTATTGTTCAACTTTTTTCCCCAATATACATGCAAGGCATACCTTAAACATCACGTTAATTTCTTCTCCCAGAGGGTCTGCATTTATCAGTGCAACTTTCAGTGGTACTGCATTGGAGCTGAAGAAAGAACATGCCTGCAAGTAGATTTAGTGTTAATAGTCAAAAAGGACTTGGCCTGCTAGTCCAGAAAACAAGACATTCTGACAACAAGCAGGTTTGACACACAATGTGTCTATTCAGACTTCTAACATTGCAATTGTGGTGAATACGTGCTTCTTTTGAATAACGAGCACATCGGCTGTTATTTGTTGCATTCTTGTACAAAAGCCAATAGTTCTGCACAGTGATGTTTTGCACATTTTGAAGGAAAGAGTGAATAAAAAAATGAATAAATATTTTACCAGCAGCTTTTTTTGAAACCTAGAAGATACACTTTTTACTTATTGTACTTGTGCATTTCACAGTACTTTCCTCATTTATTTTCTTTCAAGTACGTATTCATAATTTAATAGTTACAGTAGAGAAAGAAAGCAAGATGAACTGTCTCTCCAACATAGGATTGGTTCAAGCACTAACAGACCTTTAGGTTTTCAGTCATGCATGATGATATAATCAAGACTGTGGTTGAGCAGATAATGTCAAACCCTGTAGAGTTCTGGAAACATAATTTACCTGCTTCTCCTACATTCTAGCTTTGACTAGATGTAATTTTTACAAAAAGGTTTTGAAACTCTGAATGTGCAGTACCTTAATATTTAACTCTTTTGCCACTAGACTGGGATTGAGAGGCAAGCGGCATTTGTTCTTCAAGAAAAATAACTGCACGCGTTCCATACCATTTTGCAAGGCAACCTACAGACAAAAACAAAATTCAGCTAACATTTTGCTAATTAGAGCATCTACAGAAAACTTCTGGACAAAATTATCCTAAAGCAAATGTTTTAAGTCTTCAGTGTCAGAGTAATGCTAGAAACTATAACTGCTGGTTTAGCTATTAAAAATACATAAGCCTAGCAGTATAACACTAATCACACAGGTTCATGTTTTGTTGGGTTTTTAGTTTGCTGGTTTTTGGGTTTTTTTTACTGAACCAGATAATAGCATCCCAGTCTATCCATCTGAGTTGTATTATTAGCACATAAGCAAATATCCCATCCTTTTGCATAATGGGAACACTGTTCAGCAGCAATAGGTTTAAATTAATTTTCAGTTTATTGTATACAGAAACCATCCCATCGAATCACAGTCTTATGTTTCAGATGACAACAAACTTGACAAAAACATCAACTTCATTAAGCTTTTAACTTGTTAAAATGCATATCGGTAGATTCATAGACCTTCCTATATATTATAGAGAACATCTTAAACTTAGACTAAAAAGGCAACTGAGTGGATTAGTTTTGAGGTATACACAATCTAATCTTCCTAAAAAATATTAAAAAAATATACACACCTGCCGAGCAGATCCACTTGTTTGCTTTACTTTTTCTGCTACCATTCCAAAGAGCTGCACTAGTCTGGTCTGCTTCTCCAGCTCTTCCCTCAGCCTTTTTCCACAGACTGAAAGAAAAGCTCCAAGAATTTGCTCATACCTTACACCAAACTTTGTATCATACAATGTATCCTTAAGAAGCCTGAAATGAAGGATATATGTTAAATTTTCCTAAGGGAAATACTGAAAACAATGTAATATTAAGACATTATAATATTTTAATAAATCAGTACTATATATGTCTGAAGTTATTGATATGTAGGAGAGAAAAGGAGGAAGTTTGTGCTTTGTGGAGATGCTATCTTTTCTTTCATTAAAAAACACCCCTAAACAACCAGGACGTACAGTTTGTATAATCACCATTTATAACAGCCATTGTTATGAATGATGATATTAAGAAGGATTCTTTGTATTCTTTTTTCAGAAGTACTGCTCTTGTGGTGCACACACTCCACACACAGGGGAACAAAGAAGATCTTACCAGTACAGGTAGTGCGCTATCCGAATGCTTCCCAGTGCCCGAGCCAAAAGAAATTTCACAAGAGCACTGTCAAGATAGGTTTCATACTTCAATGCCTAAATACAAAAAAAATGAAATAAATCAGGTCTGGATTTAATTTGAGGTAACAACTGAGGTTTTATGACTAATGCACAGACACAATCACCACAAATCCTTAGGATAGTCACAAAGTGATTTTTTTACTCAAATTGCATTCCCTACTATGCATTAAAGTTATTGGAGTCACACAATTGCATTTCTGCTACTAGTCATCAGCAATTCCCTTGGGTTTTCAAGAGCAATAAAAATTCAAACTTCTGAGTAGGCAGAAAGTCTTACCTGTACAAACTGAGGGAGGAAGTCTGTTAACTCATCATCACTTAATGTCTCTATCCAATTCACAGCTGTATTTCGTACTTCCTGATCAGCAAACCTAGAAAGTCACCACAAATCCATATTAAGTTCTCTTTCTTCCCCCACCCCCTTTCTTTTTTTTTTTTTTTTTTTTTGAAGGCAGCTGGATGGAAAAGAATCAATATAAAGTCTTTAACTGGTCAGTAAAGAACCTACAAGTTTGAGGCCCTTCATCACATAAGATGCAACTGCATGTGCATGTTTAGGACAAGCACACCAGCCCCTCAAAACTTGGTTTTGATAGCTTGGCTCTATAGTTCCTCTCCTGTCGCACATTAGACTTCAGAATCCCAACCACTGTTGCTATAGCCAAGCCTACATCAATAGAGTAAGCATATGTTCTTTAAGATTTTAAGAACATTTAACTTTTGCTACAAGAAATTCAATATTTTTCCACAGAACATCATTCAGGATCTCCTACTGAAGAAAAGTCACGTAATGCTCAACAACGCACAGAGAATTTATTTAACAGTGTTTTTCTTACTTTGAATCAAGTAGTTCCAGTGCAGCTAAGGGTGATAAAGGAGGCCACCGCTGAAGTAATGAATATATTTCTGGAAGACTTGCCCAGTCCCAGTGAGGGGCACTAACCAATATTTTTGGTAGGCTACTAGTATGGTTATGACAATAATGCCTTTTCTCCCACAAAAATTCTTTATCTTCTTTTGACAGCCTGCAGAAAAAAGCATCTCAGTTTATAAGTCACATTTCAAACCACCACCTGAATAACCCTAATGCTACTGGTGATTGTATATGTCCAGATAATTTAACACACAAAACAGAATGACATTGAAATGGCTATTTCCTCTGCAAAAGTCAAAATGAGAAGCCAAAAAAGCCTCAAACATTAAGGAAATAGTTGTTCAAGGTTGTAATTTGGGCAGAACAAAAGTAAGTTTTAGTATAATCTAAAATAAACCAAAATGTTAATGTCAGTTTGGTGCAGATGAGTGGGAAAGCCTGCCAGAACAGCTTCCATGGCACATGAACAGTCACTGCTCCCCATAGCAGAAACTGCCAAGCAGGAATGGGCAGATAAAACAGGCAGCTAAATGGGCAGCAATCTTGTAAAAAGAAACTATTATAATACCAGCCACAGAAAGCACAAGGCACCGACTTCATTAAGTCAGTACCATTGTTTCACATGTTTAATTCCATCTCTTGTTTAAGTCTCTATAGGTTTTCAAAATATATATTAAAAAAAGTATTAAAGAAGCTTAAGAATATGTAAGCATTCCATACTCTAGCCACAAATTATCATGTGCAAAGAGATCACAGCTAGAAGGGATGAGCATACCCTATAGTGTTATCCTTGGAGAGAATGGCAAGGAGACGTTCTCTCAGTGGTTTTTCTAATGTTTCTATGGAATGATGTACAGTAGTCTTTGCAGCTTGAGGAATTTTATATTCAATATCAAATGCATGGGATGGGAAGTCAATCTGGAAAAAAAAAAAATAAGCTCACACTTCCAGCAACCTCAGATGTTTAGGCATCTAAATCTCTTTATTCTACATGTGTAAGTCTTCAGATACTATTCCCTGAGTATTTTTTTCCATCTCAACTCTTCTACGTGGTCCTTAAATATACAACTGTGTTGTTGCACAATGCAGTGGTTGGAACACTCCTTAGTAGAGAAGTGAAGATTTTTAGAGTGGAGACTAATCACAGAACGATTCAAATTCCTACCAGTGGTTTCAACCCAACCACCAACTCAGACCATGTTTTGGGACTGCTAAGCCATGCCTAGTAAGGCACCTTCTCTTTGGAGAGAAATTTGGACTCTGAATTTAGAAAGAGAGGCGCTTGTGTTCTGTAAAGAAGCTGGAATTGCTAGTGCTTGGATCTAGACAACTCCCGTCTCAGCACACATTTCTATGGATTGCTTTCAAAAATGTTCTCTCCCAGTACTGATGGCATGTACTGCCAAGGTACCTCCAGTTTTTCTTACTTCAAAGTAGTTATTCAATAACTGATTTGTATGGACTTCCAGGAGCTTTCTATTCTTCGCCCTTACTGGTTAGCAATCACTATCCTATACTGGCTTTCAAATATGACTTAGCAGTATTTACCCTCTCTCCAAAACATTCCTCTATTAGGACTCATATAAAACTTACAAGTCACAATATTCAAACAAAAAATAGAACAAGTCAGAATTATGTATAACCTGCAATACTACTTTTTCCATATTTCCTTTCTTACTGGACATCCCTGATGGATGATGTGGATGTGATGAGGTCCACAGCTGCAAGAGCTTTGTCCCACAGGTTAACAATCTGAGGAAAAAAAAAACATGCATAGGGTATTAGTACGGCAACCAGTTTACTTCACCAAGACATTAGCTGTCAAATGAATTTATTTATTTTCACTGGCTGTCTTCTGTATTTTAAGTGCTGTACACAACTTTTAGGCAGAAAAGACAAAAAAAAAGTGTATTCCCAATATTAATACCATTTCCAACTGTAGTAGGGAACAACTGAGGACACTTCATAAATCCACTAAGTGGTAAGTGTTAGGTACAGAAAACTTCTATCAGATTTTAAAAATCAAAATGCTGTCTCAAAAGACTGCTTGAAGGCCAAGCCTTAAGTATATTTTGAAAGATGATTTAGAGTTTATATGTATTTCAGTTAAAAAACAGTTATATGTAAATATTGATTAACTGGAAGCTTATCATGCCAATAAAAGTTACTAAATCATGCTACAAAAGCATAACTGAACAGCTTGTTCTTTTTAATAATTCTCCAGTTTAAAATACTTGCCACAGCTTTCTGTCTCATCTACAAGTAATGACATTTTAAGCCACTCTTAAGACACACTTCGGCTGAAGGAATTTTTGCTTGGCTATGGATTCTTCCAAAGCACATACACGACCATTTTTATTCTTCCTACATCTTAGTTAGCTACAAGTTTTAGCTCATGCCTGCTATTGCTATTCTCAACTGTAACTGAAATAGTTGGGTAGTATCTTTAATTACCTGGGTCTGGATTTAATTTACATGGACTGCAAGTGGATTAGACCACTAAGCATCTCTACAGCTGCTACATACAAACCACTCGACAAGCTCTGGCACAACACATTCTATTGTAGTGCTCTGCATAAATAGTTTTCTCCCCAAACTAACTACTATGAGAACACCACAAAGCATGAAGACAGGATACATTTGCAATTCAAATCAAACACTGTGTTTTCAAATACTGTGAGAAGTGGTATTTAGATAGGAGACTGAAATGTATCTTTTAAACAGAAGGTTGAAATAAGCATTCTTTACGAGAAGAAATCCAAGTTTCAGTGGAGACTGAAAGCAGCTGCAGGCCATCTTTGCAATGCAGGAAGGAAATCCTAAACTCTTAAACACCCTCAAGCTGTTGGAATCATCACCAGACAAAAGAGGAAGCAGGACAAGTAAAGTCAAACCTAGAACCAGAGGACAGAAAGCACACAAAACAGACACAAGCAGTACATAGCAGCATTAACTGCCCAGGAAAAACTCAGCTGTCTTTCTGCAGCCTTGGTGGACAATTTAGACTTCCAGTAAGACCAGGAGTCAGAGCACAGATAAACAGGAAATCTTAAGCATAAATGCTGAAGCTATTTTGCAATGGAGTGATCACCCCTGCAACATCATGCCTAATTCTGTCATCTGTGGTGCCAGTCTATTGGTTAATGTCTCACTGAGTAGCTATCAAAGTGATAAGCATTTTGGAATGCACTTTATGATGAAAGTTTCAAGGACAAGGAAATTTGAACCAAAGCAGAAACACTTAACCTGGGAAAGTTACAGCAGGCTTTTCATTCTTAGTGAAAAAAGTATAATGGGATCCAGCAGCCATACTTGAAGGAAAGCCAGTTCAAACTAAAAACATACCATAAGTGCAACAGAGTTGTTAATTATCCCTTTATTTTAAAATGAATTCAGCTCTGAATCAAAAGGAATAACTTCAGAATATTCTGGGATATAATATAATAATCAAAAAAATATTCAACTTCCTCCAGGTAACTTTTTTCAACTGGTTAGATGGAAATCCTGTAAGATAGGCCCATGTTTTATCCCCTATTTAATGGAAGGTATTATTTCTGTAACAATATAGTTTACAATTCTTACTTTTACCATGGTCTGCTATATTCAGCGTCAGAGAGGCAGTTTTTATAGTTATGGGAGTGGAGTAAGCTTTATACAGAGCAAATCTATTAATACTCTTACCCACATTTTGGATACTTACCGCCTAAAATCAAAGAGAGGTAGAGAAACCTGACCCAAAATTTCTGGGCCCTTTCTCTGCTTATTTGAATCAGGGGAACTCCCACTACTTTGATTTAGGATTCCAAACAAAGTCAGACATAAGACTGATTCCAAAGGCAACTGTGAAATCTGGATGGGGAAAATTATTCTATAAAATAAAAGTATTAAAAATAAGTCAGTTAGAAGAAAGGCAGCTGTTATTAAGTTACAAGCTTATCCACATAACCCATTTATGCCTCTTGCTTTCAAAAAGTTAATGAACATCAAAGAACAAATGGTAAATTTCCATGCAATCATATTTCATTTCACTTTATCTCCCACCAAACTATTGGTTTACAAACCAATGGTTTGTAAATCCTACTAAATTGTACTTCTGCACTGTAGTCAGATTTGGAACAACCCTTTTTAATCTTTGTCTATTAAATCATATTCCTCACACAGAACTGACCTGTCCAGCATGACAAGTCTTCCTGCTCTACTCACTAGGAGGACACACACAATTCCATGTTAGCCACCTCCTAATCTCTCAGATTTAAAGGATCAACTGACAACAGTTTCACATCCAAATGAAACAATCTATGAAGAACTACTGAAAGTTAAATTCAAATGGTACAAAACCTATAAAGAAAGCAGCTGAGGAATATCCACCTCACTGAGCCATTCAAGCTCATTTTAAGCAATCTAACAGATCTTTCACTGTAATACACTTGTACTTGCCAGCAAAGGATCTGACAATTAATCCCTTGCATCACTGGAAAAAAATGTAGTTGGAGTATTCTCTGAAGGCAGGTGTTCTAGAAGCTCTCATTCCTGGCCTGAAATAAATTTGTTCACTGTAAACTGTCAGGGTATTCCTCAGGGTCTACCTCTGACCTTTAAAAACAGTCAGGAGAGTAGATACAGGGCACAATGGAGCTCACATGATGCTTCAGCTGTAACAGACTGTCTGGTAACTTAAGTGGGAGAGAGAGCTGTGCACAGATAGCCAAAAATTTTCTCCTCTCAGTTATCAGATACCACCTGCCATTATCTCCCTATTTTTCCATTGCATGCCCTTCCTTCCTCCTTTCTACCCTCTTCCCCTACCCCATAAAAAGAACCTGCAGTTCAGTAGCTCAAACTGGACATTCCCTTATGCTACAAACTGATACTCTAAAGCACTTCTGCATCTGCTCTGTTTATAGCAATGATCCTAAATTCAGATACAGAGTTGTTGCAATGTATTTGGAACAAAAACTGATGGAACATTAATGTTAGTAAAAGTGAGTTGGTTTTCCTCTCCGTTTACATAAATTGATCAGGGCTTACATGATCCCTCTTTAAGCAGCACAAGCTGTTCCTGTTACAAGGAGTGTTATGACCTTCCCAGCTCCCTATGACTGTATACTACAAACTCATTAGCACAGGGCACTTGTCCAGCATTTCCATTCCCACTTTTAAAATGAGTAGTGAAATACCATTTGGAAAAATATTTCTGATTTTGGTCAGCAAGTCTCACAAATTGGTCTTTGGACACTTCAAGTGGAATCAGAACCAAGAGCTGGTTGAATGACTGTATTCAGCAGCTACCTGGGTAGGTACTAGCTGAAACAAAAGAATTTATTAGATTTTAACATGCTGAAGTCACTTACAGTTCATCCCATTTAATCAAATAGAAGAAGTTCTTGTATGTGCCAACCTTCTTGGACTGCACAGGTTTGAACAGATCTTTTCCATTATGGGTCAGAGAACAAATCAAGTAGTATTTTTCATAACTGGACAAAGAAAAAAAGTTAAGTTAGAAAAAAAAACTATAAAAGGAAGAATTTTACAATTAATTAATTACTTACTTTGACACCCAAGCAGAAGAAATGCCATGAGCAGCAAATATTGTGAACTGGAGATGTTCTGTAGCAGTCCAAGCTTCCTTGGTACTCTTACTGTCTTCTGAAGAAACTGGTGCAGAACTGCTACAGGAATTCATGTGGAGTCGCAGAAGAGCCTCAACTGCTCTTGTTAACTGGTCTATACTCACTTTCAGAGGGTTTTCAGGCTGCAGTGAACCTAAATTATAATTTATTTTTAGTGTATTTCTTCCTAAATCAGCCACCTAAGACCAGTTTTAAAATAAAAACTGAAGAACTTTACTCACCAGATGAGCTCTTGCTAGTGTCTTCACCACATTTTAAGGATACCTACACGGTAAAATTAGAGCAAATTTCAATACTTGAGAAATCCATCCTAGTTTTCCATTGCTCTTAATTATCTTGTACAGAAATTATTAAATATCTGAACTACACCCATATTTAAGTTATGTAACACATCTTTTCACTCAAAGCTCCTTGAGAGTTACCTGACAGCATCAGAATTTTCATATTGTGCAGCAACTATTCATCGAGTTTAAAAGCTCATGTGCTGTCAAGTCAACTGTTTTGACACTCTTTGCGAACTCACAAAAGACACAGCACACTGAATATTGCTCAAGGATACTGAACTTCTCCAGGCAGAAATAAAACTTGCTCAGGGCCGTTATGGATAAAAGCAGAGGTTGTTAGCTCTATTACTCAGTAATTTAACTCTGAACAGCTGTTTTGTTTGTGGCATCTGTTAAGGTATCCTTTGCTGGCAGAGTTATGGTAAAATTACTGAATTAAAAAACGGTAAACAAATGAGAAAACTGAACAGTAAAGTACTGTTACTTTGGACTATATATTTGTTTCTTGGTCAGTTAAAACTGAAGTCTAAACATGATACACCATCACAGCAATGTCTAGTCTCAACAAAGACACTGTTAAAGCCAAAAGGAGACAAACAAATCATGGGAATTTATTCCCTTGTAATCAAGAAAGGTTTTGTGCCAAATTCACCTCCTGACAAAACTAAAACTTCTAATGAAAACAAAGTTTGTGATTTAAAATCAAAACCCAGGGAATTCCTAACACTTCAGAGAAAGTCTCAGAAGTTTACCACAACTGTTGCAGAAGAATGAGAGCTCTCCTTATATTTTTAGTATACTCACTGAGCATCTCATCAACAATAATTTTGAACTACCAAGACACTTCATGTTCACTTAGAAAACACGGTCACTTCTTCCAACCACAAAGAATTATTAAAAAAAAAATAAAATCAAACAATATCTTACAAAAGGTTTAAATTCAACTATCAATCTTTAAAGCAATTTTGTTTCTGAAAGCAATGTATATCATAAAAAAAAGGCAGGGTTTTCCTGATAAAATCCCACCTCTCTCAAATTTTAGTGGGATAGTGTTATTTTGGGGAGTTATTTTTATACTGTAATCTAATTATTTCTATAGCTTTCTGCTATCAAAATGCAAACACTGAAAAAATATTTTATATGCTGTATTTCCCTGTTCTCTTAATGCCTTCTGCACTTCCCCTGCAAGAATTTTAGTTCTTTGGACAACTGTATTTATTTGTGTGTGCACTTTGCAAGCCTTCTGCTCAGTATTACAAACACATCACTGAACCAATGAAGCCAGAAGCAAATAGAGCATCACGTGAATCGCCACTCTAATAAGGCAGCAGGACAACAGAAACAGCATTACAGGATTGTTTAGCTTTTTTATTTGCACACTTATCGACTGTTTTTGACAACATGAGACCAATTCTGCTCAAGTCAATCATTCATTATAAGGCAGTTGCATCATCAAATTCTGTGCCATTTGAGAGATTTCAGGTTCATCCATATGCTCAGGAATGCAGGAGCATGAACAGTTAGAGTTTTAAGGTGCTATTGCTAGTCACATAAACACTACTGGGAATATGCATGATGTAAATTCCTCCTTTAAAGCATAACTGCATTGATTTTAGAGAGCATGAGCTAGCTGTCAGTTCCCCTTGGTCAGATTTAGTGGCATCTGCTGCAACACAAGTTTCTAGTTACGGAACCAGAAAACAGTATTTTAAAAGTAGTTTTTTAAAAGTCACTATTTCGAAAAGGAAAGTATTCTAAAAGCAACTGATTAATGCATTAACAGCAGAGAGACATCAAAATAAAGGGAAGATTAAAGTAAAATAAACAAAACCCAACAAAAAAAGCCCAACATAACCCCGGACAGAACTGTTGCTGGTATTTTCAGCTACTGAAGATTATGAAATACTATTTATCAGCGTTAGAAAGAGTACCTCAAAATGCAATTCATAGTGTGAGAGTTTACCTCAGCATTTTTAGTCCTTGGAAGATTAACAGCCCTCCTTAGCTTCTTCACCGATTCCGTTATTGCAGGAGTCTCTACATAATCCAATGTAGAACAGATTTTTCTGACAGTCTTAATTACATGATCTACTGCTTTATGCTGGTTCTAATAAGGAATGTATAAGAGAACAGATTGATCTGATCACAATTGTGAAACCCAGTATTGCTTTAATTTTTTTAAATGAATTTCCAAGAAAATTTCACTAAGAGATGCATATCTCGAGTACATTCAACTGTGGTGTAACAATTTGATTAAAGAAAAACCTCAGTACTGAGAACTTCTTTATGAATGCCAAAAACACAGTAGTATGGATTCTCAAATGGGATCCCAGAAAACGTTAGGAGGTTCCCAACCCTTTTTCCGTTAAGCTGTTAGCAAGTAAGGATTTTCTAATGAGACACTAAGCTCAAATTCCCTCATGGCATAAAAAGAAAGTGTAGTTTAAAAAAGCCTATTTAATTAGCTTGAGGAAGCAATTCCAAAGAAGCAGCATTTCAACTTCACTCCTCACAAACATACAGGTTCGAATTACACTTACACTACTACTGCTTACATTACAGTATTGCTTCCATAATGCAACTTTACAAGTTTGTTGCAGCTTTTGTCTTCAATGCTATTTAATTTAAATGGTTCTTCCAGATGAAGCAATTGCAAGCTGTCAACTTGGAGTATGTAGGAAAGGAAGGGGCGTTGCACACTTAACAGGAAGCTTTCTACAAAGGAACAGATCAGCTTCTAACCACAGAATGAAAATGCTAGAAGACTACTTAAGACAAAGTTGAGATGCTTCTAACATTCTCTTCCTTCAACCCTTCCAACAGAAGAAAATCCATTCAAGTTAAATCTAAATTACCCTAGGTTTCTTGGTTTTTTTTATGTAAGGAAAGTCTTCACCCAATTTTAAGAGATCCATGGAGAAAATGAAAATATTTACTTTAAAATAACATTTAAATTTTTAAACATTTAATTTATAGGTTTCTTTCACATTTACTTATGAGCACTTACAATTAAATAAGAAGGATTATTACTGCAATATCCTCTTGATAAGATGTAAATTGATTCCCAACCCCTTCCCTCCCAGACATATTGTCATGGCTTTCCTACAAGTGGATAGCAAAGAAGCCATTTGAATCTGAAAGGTGTTCCATTGGGAGTAACCTGGCAACAATTAACTGTCCTGGTACGAAAACAGCCTCAGAAGTCAGAGGACATGGTAAATATTTAAGCCATCCTTTCAAAGGTAACACTGTGAAGTTAACAGCTGCTCTGAGTCATGAAGAACAAAATTTCCACTGCTATTTTCCACGCAGGCTCTCAAATTAATCTCAATAAGAAGACAATAGATAATTTTTAAAGTGTTCACGGACATAAAATCAAAGCCTATATACAAATTTTTTATGGATTACTTCACACTTTTGCACTTTGATTAGCAAGGTTCAGCTACTGAATCTGAATAGGAATTCACTTCATGAAGTAAAAAATTTCAAATGTAGCAACTGCTGGTATTTGGACCTAATCATCACCACCTACAAACTAGAATCCCTATCCTAAGTCTGTAGAAGGAGTAGAACCTAAGTCTGAATGCTTTGCATTCCTCATCTCAGCATGTGAAATCACAGTTAAACAAACAAGCTGAAGCAGCTGCAAGAGCAAAGCAACAAAACCACCACCATATCAAGCAGCAGTAACAGCTCACTCTTCTACAAAATGATTGTGTTCAAAACTACCCTTGAGAATGGGGTGAATCACCATCAAGGGAATTAAATAATATTAAGGGAGTATGTAAATAGTGGGCATCAGCCTGTTCAGACCTGCATTCCTGGAGAGGCAAACAAACATAGTGAAAATGAAAAGTATTGCAATTAAGTAATTTGTTTCACGGCTGTTCTTACAGAAACTGGTTAAGAAACAGTTGTTTAATGTTTAAGCATTTAAGTCTCTAAGTTACATTACTATCAGCAGTTAAATGCAGCTTCCCCTTTGGGAAATGGGCAAAGCAGGTTACTTTAATAAGCTTTTGCATATGGGAAATCATTCAAAACTAGTCGACATGCAAGCCACTGTAAGCTACCTATCATACACCAAAACAGACAATGTTCGTGACAAGGTATTTCAAGTTAATCAAATAATGTAGAATAAGACATTATTATGCCTTGTGTAAAACTTACTGGTATGTTCCAAACATCCTTCAGTTACAACTCCCATTGTACACAGCTATTACTGCTCACTATTGCGTAGGTTTTTATCTGTTACCAAATATATCATTCATGGCTGTCAACAATGGACACAGTCAGGATTCAGACCTTTGCCCTTTTCCCCTGAGTTTATCGCTTTCAGCATTTTTGAGGAAAAGGTTGCTTTTCACCCCAGGACTTGGAATATACATTTCTAATTGTGACAATTAGGTAATAATTAGTTTGCAAGAAAGGAAATCTAAAAATCCATTATTCCAAATTCACATTCAACAGCTTGTTCAGATCTCAATGTCCCTAAGAATACCTGCAAATCTTTTTCACAACTACCTTATGAGTGAACTTTCTCATGCTACTTTTGGTTCAGCAATAATTTATGATGACCTTACCTCATTCTTAAGAGCTGCATTAACTTGCTTATGATATACATCAAGAAGCTCTTCAATAGAAGGCCTGCAAGAAATAATAGTTATGGAACAAGAGCAAGAAAAGAACATAGTCTTGGTCAGGAATTCAGCAGTGATCAGCACTCAGTTACTAAAATAACCACTAAACATTACCTTATAATAGGTTCTCTGAAAGGCTTTTCTACTTTGTAGAGGTGTTTGGTTAGATGTATGGGTGTTCTGTCATCATCTTCCTGCAATAAAATAATAGATCTTAAATCCAGTTCTCATCTTTCTATAATCTGTAATACTATTTTAGAAGATTAATTACTAATATCTGTGGAGTTGAAGGGGAAAGATATAAGGTGATCTCTTCAAAAGGGAAAAGAAATAATTAATTAATAGCCTATGAAATGTGTATACCT
Source organism: Xenops minutus (assembly GCA_035221455.1). NCBI lineage: Eukaryota > Metazoa > Chordata > Aves > Passeriformes > Furnariidae > Xenops > Xenops minutus. The sequence goes on from JAWWEE010000158.1 coordinate 13,104,343, forward strand.
GGGGACAGAGGGAAGAAACAGCCACATAGTGCCTAACTATGCAGATACCAAATATTCCCTCTTCCTCTTTGATGGTCTGATACAGATTTAATTAAACTCAAAAACTGTTCTCAACTTTTATTTAACTCTGAAATTTATTGCTTCTCTTTCAGGCCTCAAGTTTAGTCCAAATGCTTGCATACTTTTTCCAGGTATAATACTTTGTCTAATAAGAGACATTATACATATTTGTATTACCTGCCTTGTGAAAATTCACTTATGTATTTCACTTCCTCTTAGTATAAGAGGACACAATTTCCAGCACCAAGCAGACCTACTAATTCGTTAGCAACACAAATAGGCCACACCTCAGATCCACCATCTGATGCAAACTCCCAGCCTCCTGAAAACCAAGAGGTACTTACTGTTCGTGCCAGATCACTGCATATCACACTGTGGGTCAAGAGCTGCAGTTTGATTTCGGTGTCCCACTTACGGCAGTTCTGAATATATTCATGACTTCCTATGCAGTGCTTACTGTTAAACAAAAGCAAGCTATAGTCACAACAAAAACATACAGTGCTCTTCAAAAAGCTCACATGAAATATTTAAGGCAACCTGTTGCCTCAAAGTAAGGAAGTGGTGAATCAAACTCCACACCACACTTGATGGGATTTTTACTTCTGCAGAAGTTTTAATACACTATTACAGACACCTTTATTTTTGCTAAAGCTCTTAACTACAGTGACTAACACACAAACCAAATATTCTCACCCAGGAAACAAAGAGGGTTTTGTAAACTATTAGTTAACCTCCCCCAGAAAAAAAACCCAAAATCAGACCAAACCAAACAACCCCAGATTGTTAGAAAACAGCAGAATTTTTTCCTGGGATTTGAAGAGCAGCTGAAAACTACAACATCCATCTACAGAAATGCTCTAGAAACCTGCATCTGAAAACAGCCTTTTTTGTGTTCCAAACAACAGATGGCAGATTAGAACATAATTTTAGGAAGGTGTTGAGAAACTACTTTGCTGTATCCCAGGGCAACTCAAAAGAATTCTGATCTTTGTGCAAACAATGACTCTTCTACATTTTTAAGATTTCTGCTTTCACACATTTAATCACTAGAGATAGACTTTTCAATAACTGTGTCATGAAAAGGCATGAAATTAAATACTAATGAAAAGGAGTTTGCTTACTTCTGTAAAACTTCTTCTTGGCCACAGACTTTCAGGATATAGCTGCCAATGTCCACTTCATTCAAGTCATCATGCACCCAGCAAAGTGCCTGCATTATTATAAGCTCGACAGGGGAACTCACTGTTTAAAGAAATTACATCTAAAAGTTAAATATAAATCTATAGCGAGTGATATTAACTATTGCTCACTCACAATTTGCAGTTACTTATTGAAATAGTTTCTTTATATTTCTAGGAAAGACTCTTATGCTTCTATTATCTCCTAAATGTCACAGTTTGAGATCTTTGCTTTTTCCTCACAAAGAAAGGTAACCCATAAAACTTGTCTGTCCTTATAAAAAGCCAATAAATTCTTTTTAAATTAGGATACAGTGTAGTCACTTGACCAGAACTACAAACACAGTCTGCAGGACTGAGGATAGCCTGCTTTTTTTTTTTTTTTTTTTAATTATAAATGTACCATCTTTAGTAAGGACTTGAAAAGGTAAGTGATCCCAGAGGCACTTAAAGTTTAAAAATCATTATCTGAAGATCTGGAGATGGAACTCCTCTATGTGTTCTGCTTTTGAAGAACTGAGTATCAGCTGCAGCTGAGGCAAACCCTACTGAAAGTCTTTTTTCCTTTTTCCTTTCCACTCGTCTAGGGCAGTTTCCAATTTGTACAGAGCAGAGATCAGTAAGCATCAGCAAGACTTTGCAAAAAGCCACTCTGAGTTACCAGCACTTTCACATCAGGCTACAAATGCTTTTATGAAAATAATCTCTCTTCCATCCAGCAAATACAGAGCAAAAGAAATAATCTCAATCAGACCCAAAATCCACTCCTCCACACCCACCAGCTGTCACTGACAAAAATACATAGATATGTTTTAATAGCACAAATGTTTAAATACAAAATTTTCTCCAATACTCCCTACCTAGTTCCCCACTATCTCCTTTAAATCATTCGCAAACAATATCACTAAGTGTCTCAAAATTCTATAAAAACCCTGTATAAAGATGACTTTTTTTGTCATTACCTTCAGACTGGTTTTTTCTCCCCTCCAAGGACCTTCCTAATTTCTTTTTAGGAAAGAAATATTACTACTACAGTGGACACAGAGGTAATGCCACAGTATTTTCCACCAGATAACACACATGCTTCATATCCTTAACATAATTATTACAAGCACAGAGGTATCTGATAGCATATGAAGAATAACTATGTGAAATTCAAGAGCAAGGAATGATAGGAAGTATGAATTCAGAAACATGATTTAACTAATTAAGATTTTTTAACCTATTGTTAATCTAGAATGAAACTGCTGTACTACCTTCAGCAGAGAATATGGTAGTTGAAGAGAAAAAAGATACAGTGCCAGTTTATGGGCTGTAGTCAGGCAGCATTAGCAAAGGTCTGCCGGCTCTGCAAAGCCCAGTGCAAAAAAAAGAATAATGCAAAGATGTTACCACCTTTTCCCTGCCCTACTTGAAAGACATTTGTTTCTTGCTGACACAAAATGATTGCTCAGATAGACTTGTATTTCTATACAGTCTAATAAATGAACACAAAATGAATGCAAATAATCTCTAAAGTTCATCTGTTTGCCTCTTGTGCCCTTTCTACACATTATGTTTTCAGAGCACTGAAAGGCTGCAGTTCCATCCGAGCAAGGCTGAAAGGCATACTAATGTAAAGGAGTTCTAACTTTAGGATTGTAAGGTATGTAATAATTTAACCAAGGACACAAGGAATTAAAGGTAGAGAACAACTTTAAATATGCCTGTTGCTAGTCACATACCCATCCTTCACCAGCTATGGAAGACAAGTAGTTTAACTGTGTTCAGTTTCAGCATCAGAAACAAAGGGAGCAGAAAGTGTGAAGAATAAGATATGTGGGGGTAGAATGCAAGATACATTCCAAGCTCGTCACATAAATAGTAGAAATAAAAGGCTGCAGCCCTAACATTTTAGTTACCCTAATAAAGCCTTTTTGCAGGAAAGGATTAAGCCCATAATACTCAAAAAGTGTAATCTTAAGGATTAAGAGCAAAAACCCTTCCTAGGCTATACTTACAATCCACTTCATTTTTTAGCAAAAGAGTATTACATCACAGCAGAATAAATATAAGATCCAGCAAATTAATATAGAATGAAAAGACAGATGCACTGAGAGTTCCTTCTCCAATAACAGCAGCTAGTTTATGTGAGCAGTAGAGCAGCTCTCCATCTTTTGGGAACAACCAGCTCTAAAACATCAACATTGCAACGTAAACCCACTATCAGGTCTGGGACACGGTCTGGGAATGGGAACCTTCACAAGTGCTAAGAGACTACAACAGTATAAGGGCTAAAAAGGAAGTTGCTCCTGAGGTAATTTATTATTAGTTATTTCATCACCAAAAACTGCCAGAAGCTGACAGCACGCAGAGTTACAGCCTTGAACACAAATGCTATGTTCAAGACTGCACAGAAAATATGAACTTGTATAACAACAAGGCAAAGGTCCACCCCAAACCAATATTCCTGGTTACCCACAAAACTGGGACAGCAGGTTGCAGCACATTGTGACATTATTATGACATTGTGACAGTATTATTTTGGTGTTTGTGTTCATAAGCATATATTGAAGTCAAATAGTTTTAGCATTTATTCTTACTTTCCAGCAGCAATTTGTCTGAATTTTTAGATAATCTCCAGAAATTTATTTAAAAGTACATGAGAGTGTTGAAATAAAAAGTTAAATGTTAAGAATCTCACTCCTGGTGTCATCCCCTCAATTACTATAAAGTAGGTCAAAGTCTTGAAAAACTGTTTTATTCTATCCAGCTGTGGATAGAATAGTTTCTGGTTTGCTTGACTTTGCTTCTTTAAAGTAAATGTTTCACTTTGTCAACTTCTAAGTATTTTCTGATGGGGGCACTGACTCAGAATTAGGTCTTTCCTCAGGTACCTTTTCCACATTTCCCACAAACAATCCATGCACCTGAGACCCAGGGATTACAAAATGTAGAAGGCATTGACTTAGGCTCAGTGTACAGTCTTAACCCACCATTCTAAGTCTTAAAAGAAGCAAACTCCATTTTAAAAAGCAGAAACATACCATCACATGTAAAAGTTACTGGTTGCTGGAATTCTTCGATTTCTATAGAAACCTTGATACTGGCACTCTCCCCACTTATATTTCTTTGCAGCATGATTGGACTCAGAACAAAGCCTGGGTTTGTTTGCTGATTAGAATAAGGAAACTTGGTCCTCAATCTGAAAGCAGAGAAGGTTTGTGAAACATTGCAATGGAGAAGTCTAAGACTAAAGTAAAAAATCATGGTAATAACCACAAGCCAGAACAGTAAAGTCTACCTTTGGCTCTCTACCCAAATTGAATGTACAAAACACCATTTAATTTTTCTGCTCTCAACGCAGCACTGCCCACAATAATTATACAAGTGGTAGTTAGACAGGAAAAAATCCTAGCTTATAATTAGGCAGGTTTTCCACGTAGCTTCAAATATTTAATAGGTCAATGCTTACAGGATATATCTAGCTTCTGCAAAAGCTAAGCTCTAGAACAGTTTTTAAAAAGGTATTCCACAGCATTTGCTAAAAATTTATTAAAAAAATAATCATTTCTTTTATGTAGAAAAGACAACAAAACTCTTCACATGTTTCAATTTTTAGAAGTCTAATCCAAACTTAGATAATTTAGGTACTATGCAGAAGGTAGTTATTCCAAGTTGTGGAAGTTGAGAAAGAGGTCTTAGTTAAAGAAGGGACAGGCTTTTATTTAGGACACAAACAGTATAAAACATTCACCTAGTAGTGAATAGAGAGTACTTTGATAACTACTTTTTATTTTCACCATTTAACATGGATAAAATAATTGAACCCAAAACTTCTATCTACACTGAAGTAGTATTATGGGAGATTAAGAACAGAACTCCTCAATAAGGGTCATTTTTTGCATCATCTGGATTCCTAACAATAGCAAGGAGGGCAAAAACCCCAAAACCCTCTAGCAAGAATTGTCTAGTAAAAGACAGCAGTATTTTAAGCACTGGGCCTTGAAAAAAGAGGCAACAATTATATTAAACTAGAAACTGTTGCAACAAGCCTATTTTATGTGAGCTTTGTCTTAAGGATGTTCATCAATAAGTTTCACAGGTATATGAATTCTCATTGGTTTTACACAGTTTACTTTTAATTTCATAAACATTCTCATTTTAATAAATAGCTGCTATCCTTCAGTTTCAGAGATCTCTATTTCCTCCATTATTTCTTGGATTTTGATCTTGAAAGTTAGAAAGCCAAGATTCCTAGTTTGTCTTTTCTAGGAAGAGAGCGAGAAAAATAATCTCTTGTTAAATTGTGGCAGTCAGAAAAAAAACACAGAAGGAGCATTCTGGGGTTACCAAGTCCTATCTTCTTTGGTACAGCCTTTAAGGAACTTCACCACCTGATCAAAGCAGGGACAAGTTTGAAGGGTTTTTTTGTTAAAATATTCTAGTTGTGGAAGCAATAAAAATTAAATAATTTTAGGGTTGGAAAGCCATTAAGTAATAGTATTTAGTGAGGTGAGTCAGCTAAGAGGAAAAAAATAAAGATTTGAAATTCTTGCAAAAGAAATTGTATTAAAAAACCAGAAAGAAGAAAATACAGAGAAATAATTTGAGGATAAAAAAGTATTATAAAAACAAGTTAAAAAGTGAGAGGAAATTCATGGGACCGAAATAATAAAGAGACAATATGATAATTCAGAAACAGTACTCAACATCTTTGCAATTTTGATGCATTCTTAAAAAAACAGGACAAAACCAGGAAAAACTGGGATAAGGGAAAAGGACATATACTGAAATCTGCCGCATCAAGCAAAAAAATTTAGGACTATCCTTGTCAAGCTAAATGACAGTGAGTCATTTAGGTTTTTCTTCTTTTGAAAGCTTACTTATATTCAGCAATTTCTTACTTTGTAACTGCTTGAGAAAAAGCTGACAGTTCTTGGTTCTGCCCTTCAATTGCTTGGAGAAGCACGTTTTCTGTCAGCATGCCAGTGGTCCCATTGTCTTTCTGCAACTCAAAGATAATACAATATTTAAATAGCTGCAAACATATTCCTATAGCCAGCAAAGCCACATGTAGAGGATAAGTTTTCATGAGTCTAGGTTCCTTTTATGCCTACTTCTATATAGAGAAAAATGTATATAATTACTAAGCTGAAAAGTAAAGATTCGCTGGACCAGTGACTCCTTGACAAAACCAATTTATTTAGAGCATCATTAAGATTAAGTTGCAAGCATATCCTGAGCTCTCAGCAGTGACCTGTTGCATTGGAATTTGGATAGATTTGGCTGAATCAGAGGTGGAAGACAGACAAATTTCTTCCTCCAATTCTCCCATTCAGCCTTCAGTGTAGTTCCAGAAAGAGCCTTTATACATCAATTGTGCCCATGATTACCTTTTCCTACAAAGCAGGAAAGTACAAGTTGTACATTGGAAGGAAGTTACATACTGGAAGGAAGTAGCATTCACAACATGAAACTCAGGACTAACCTCGTGGTATCAATTTACTCCTGTTTACCCAGTATGCTGTAGGCACCCACCAGCTCCCAAAACTGCAAACCACAATTTTTAAATTATCTAATCTAAAAAACAACTGCTAAAAGAGAGCATGTCCAACCCAGAGTCATTGCACGCCGAGGACAAAGGCTTCTGACCAGTTACATTTTTCATCCAAAGCTTTTATAATGCTTACAGAAACATTTCGTTCAACCCCAGATCTAAAGGAGTCAGCTAGGCAACTAATTTCATTAGATTATAACAGATAATATAGTCAAACTAGACAGTCTCAGAAAAGGGGTCAAATCATGCAGAGATAGGCACTGTCAGGTCTTTTAGCACCTTTTTCCCTTCAAATTAACTTGTTTAAGCAGCATACCATAAACTTGGAAGAGATACAACCTATAATTGCCACTTGAATTGCATTTAAACCTAGTTATTTCAGCTAAAATATTGGTTGCATGAACAGTGATCAGTCACAAGGATAAATTCTATGTAATTGGGATTAGCAATACCATAGGAGGCAATTAGAGCAGGAAACTGCAAAGCCACAAAACCTGGAACAAGCTTCATAAGCATGTATAATACCTTAAATTTGAAAAGGTTCTTCTATTCTAACATCTCTGACAAGCTCTGTCACATAAAAATACTTTTGGGCAACCACACAAGACTTGCTGACTAACCCATGCAACTCAATCTAGTACATGTACTCTCTAACCAATTACATAATAACAATGCCAAAAAAAACACACAAGGAAACAGGAAGGTAATACACCAAGGGAAAGGTAAACATCTTGTATAAAGGGTCAACTAACTATTGGTCAGCACTCAGCACAAAACTCAGTCATTTCAAATCAAGGAGTTGTCTATAAAAATGTTACATTCTACTTCGGAACTCTTTTTAAAGAATACTGAAAATAAGTACACCAAGCACTGTCCACTCATAGTATAAATGCACTACAGAAGGGGATTACTTAGAGTCACACCAGCAATGCAACGACTCCATTTTATGCCACTATATGACACTTTCGAATACTTAAAAGAAAAATTTGCAGGTTATTCTGCTGTTAAATTCAATGAAGTTTAGAAAACTACAAGGCATGTGAACATGTGCAGGTTTAGCCAGTGTAAACAATAAATTCTAATCTAATGAGCAAGGAAAAAAAGATTTAGTTTCCCATGGTTGACCTCAGGGTCCCATTTGGCTAAGGAGAGAAATCTAACGTTATTACAAATATGCAATGATAAAAAAGATCTCCTGGTGGAAAATTAAGAACGCTAAATATCTCCTTCCTTTTTAATTGAATTTCAATATTAATTTTTCATCACTTTTGGGAAAAGGATTTCAGGATGACAAGCTCAGAATAACTAAGAATTCTGTTTAAAATTCACTGGACTCAAATGGGTTTTGAGGAGTTTAATTTCTTTAACTTCCAGATGAGCCAGTCTAAGAGGTGCAAAAGCTATCGGTAAAACAGGAAATAACTTGTAAGAAAGAACTTCAGGCCAAATGAGATAAATAGTTCATATCAGCATAGACCGCAAAAATAGACGGGCTCTGTAAATACAATTACTCTGAACAATGACAAACAACCCAAACTCCACTCCACTAAATTACCAAAAGCCAAGTTAAATAAAAGTCCCATGAGTATATACAGTCACAAGACCGTTCAGCTCTGTGGAAAGGAAAGGAAGACAGCATAAAGTATAACAAAATGATGATTTTTGCCTCTGCTTTCAGAAAGGAGAGTGACAAACACGTTAGTATTTAAAGGGGAATACCGGACCTACAGATAGTTCAAATACAAACAGATACAAATAGATACTGCTATTTGATCAAAACAAAGCAATCTATTGATTCAGGGATTAAACAGTCATACATATGGATAGAATCAAAATGTATTTTTGACAGAATCAAAATATATGACTAGACTTTACTAATAGTTTTGCTTAAAGGGGCAGTGAGACTGAGTTATTCAGGAAGGGTGAAGGGAAATGATCCAGACTAGTTAAGATGCAAGACTTCAGAATATAGTTCGAAGAACATTTATACCTGAGGTAAATTGGATAAAATACAATAGAACTGCCAAAAATAGGGGCTACGTAACTCAGCTTCCTACTATACAAGGTGGAAAGATATTTAAACTTGAAAATAGAAACATGGGATCGGCAAAAGATACAAGCCTCAGGTTAGGCAAGGATATCCATGAGACCTTTAAGTCTATTTATTATTTTCTTTAATAACTTAGCAGAAACAAACATGCTAATTTACGGTCTTGTAATTTCATCAGCTAATTTCATAATACAGACTAGACTGAAGCATGATGACAAAACTAGTCAATCACAGAGCAGACAAGAAAGTAAATCTCAAACCTTCTATTGGGCATTCACTGCAGAAATCTGCTATAAACTAAGAACTTGCTTGAAAACGATGGTGGCTTAAGAAAATGAGATCTATTAATAGCCTACAGGATTGATATGTGCTGCTGTGATGCCATAGTGAATAAAGCAAATGCAATAGCGGGGTCTCAAGCAGGATGCCCCTACCTGTAACAAGGATTTATTCATGCTGCTGCACGAGGCATATGGTGCATGGCACACTATGCTCTCTCATAGAGAAATAAAATTCTCATAAGCCATCCTCAAAAAACGTGACATGAAAGAGAAGATCTCATATAGAGCTCGCAGCAAAAGCTGACAGAAAGTCATTGTCTTTTATAACACATTGAGGCAAATATCAAAATGATTCTTTTATCTTAAAGACCTGCTTATCCATCCTGAAAGAAGAACATTTGCTAAGAGCTAGTTACAGATGCATTCTGCTGAAAATAAGATGACTTATGAGGACAGTGAGGGCCCAGAACAGCCTTTAGATCAAATATAGCAGGAGGAAAAGACCACACAGCAGTGCAAAGGCAGAGCTTGAGCTTTATTTATCAGTTAATACGTGACATGCAAATAGAAGGAGACTGAACTTCATGAACAAGAAAGACCCTTTTAAAACCTGTATTCTTGAAAAAACCCCTGGAATTTATAATTTGACTACTGCTGAATGAAATCTACTTTATACAGACACCACCTCAGAAGCACTGATCCAACACAGTCCAGCTATTATCGTCAACAGTTTCATTACAACCAACCCAGCACCACTGGAAAACTGACAAACACATCACCAGATGACATAGCAAACTGAGAAGCAAACTGCTACAGAGCCCAAATTTACATGCCTCTCCAAATACTAGGGAATAACTGAGTTAATACATCACAGTTCAACAGTGAGTGTGGAAAAAAGTAAAAGTAAGTCAGACTCAAGATCTACACACATGCAATGCTAAAAGTGTGATCCCATAAAAACAGAGGTAAAGGAGTTTTTTTGGTTTATAGGGTTTTTTTGGTCCTTCTCCACTAGCCTTCTATTAAACTTTTGCCAGAATACTGACAACTAACCCAAAAAAAACAGGAAATCCTTCAAATGAGGGGCCAAAAATTTCACTTCAGTGGAAATTCAGACAGCCCTTTAGGCCAAAGTCTAGTAAATATTCCTATTTCTGAGAAAAAAACTCCTTTTGTTTGGGTGTGGGGAGGGAAGAATTAAGGAGCAATTTGGAAAATATCCTTGACTGATAACAGTTAGGTTTTTTATGGCATGTCCCTAGCCTATTAAAAACACCTAGAAAGACAATATCTAAGATTCAAAACAGCTGCAATCCAAAGTCTCCAAGGCAAACAAATCAGTTACTCCCCGCTCTCTAGCCAGTTTTTTTCTGCCATTATCACCCTTGCCAATGTGCTGGCTCTTCCACTGAAGTCTCCTCCTTCAGCTTTTCTAATCTCTCTACAAACAAAAAACAAACAACCCCTCACACAAACCCCCCACCCTGCCCAGAAGTATTCATTTCCACTTTCGAGTGAGCTGACTAGTATTTAAAACAAAATGTCTTGTTTTATGATGGAATTATCACAAGAAAAAAAATACAAGAAAAGATAAATAAACTACAATAATTTACTGGACTTGAAAAAGAATAGAATGCACTTCTGGGGGCATAGTTAACCAGATGAGATCACAACAGTATTTATCACTTGCTGCACAGTTTAGTTTTGACACAAACTGCATGTGCTCCATGTCCAAATATATGAGTGCCACAACTAAAGCCCCAGTTGAGAGTTTTGTCATGAATATTTCATTAAAGTGAATGATCCTAGAGCAGAAGTCACCTTTTTGCCCTTTCTGGTAAAAGAAACATCACAGAAAGATGGTTTCCCTTCTTCCAGAGGAGAAGTGCAGCATTTCTGACCCAACAGGCATCCCACCATCTGAGACAGTATAACCAAAAGGTTCTCTAGCATTCCTGCACAGAAGAAAAGCTACAGAGGGGGTCCACCTACAAAAGTTGCCCTATAAGGCTGCAAGTGACACTAGGAAAGCAGAAAAGATCCTTGACTATACAAGAAAGATTTTTGTCTTTTAGAAATCTAAGACAAAGGCTGCTCAAGATAAAATTTTCAGTGCTTACCTCACCATCTTTTCATTTTGCACTACCAGGTGAATTGCTCATAAAAATTTAATATTTATCAATATGATTTAAATACTTAACTGTTCTAAATATTATTTCCATTTCTTATTGGAGTGTGTTCAAAGACAGCAACTTCCACAGTAAATGTAGAAAGATTACAGAAGGGCAGTTTTTTTGGGAGATAGTTCAGTAGTACTGTCCAATTTTCTGAATAGCACTGATAAGTATGCCATAACAACAGAGTATTTGGACATTGCTCAAGCTAAGTAACAAAACAAATCTAGAACTTAAAGCATCTTTAAGTACTGTGATTAATCTTGACTACTACACTGCTATTTAAAGATATCCATTTACATACCTGTGATGTTTGGCCCTGTAACTTTGCAAGCTGAGTTGTTCGCATGTTTAAGGACTGGCTCCTTGTGACTGTTGCTCCAGAAGCTTTCCCATTAACTTTTCTTTCCAGGTGACAAGTTACTAACAGCTTTTCTTCTAACAGCACAGCCTCCCATGGATCTTCAGCAGTCATAGTTGAAGCCCTCTCTCTTTCATTCTCTGTCTTATTTAAAGTCTCCACACTATCCACTTTTGGTTTACTTAGGGGATCCAAATCCAACCAGTCAAATTTACTAACATCCCCACAGGTTTCCGAGGCTGGCAAGTTAGAAACTGCAGACTTTATAGCAGTCATTTCTAGGTCCGTGCTTGACTTCCCATTTTTCAGAAATTCTGAAGTGCTTGCAATTTTGTCAAATACTTTTGCCATTTCTGGTGTGAGTACTGGAGGATATATAGGTAGGCTTCCGTGTGGATGGAAAGGTGTGGTAGCTGCCAATGGGTATGAAATGTATTGTGACTGTCTTGGAAGACCAAGATAAATAGGCTCTCTAGAGGGATAGGATGACATACTTGGATGGAATCCATTCTGAAATACACCAGTCTGTTTTGTGTAAGAAGCTGAGGTGTAAATAGGAGGTAAAGTGCATGTCACAGGTGCTGGCATCCCAGGTGTCCACTGTCTCCTCTGACCCGCAGGCCCCAGATAAAATTGTGAAGACAAAGACGGGCTCAAAATAGGACTTGCTGGTAACGTAGGTACTTTACTAGATTGAAAATTGTCATCCAGCAGCAGTTTCTCTAGTTCAGCATGTGTAAGCTTCTCTATGTCAATGGTACTTAGTTTATCTTCCATGCTCTTGGCATCAGACTCTGGAAACACCATGAGGTCATGGTCCTGTTTGTTATGAGTCTGTGCTTTTTGTCTGGGGCTGCTTAAAGGATGAAAGGTTTGTTTATTACCAGCTACACCTCTTTCTTTCTGCATCTTGGCTAGTGCCTCAGCTTCCATCTGCAATGCCTCCTCTTTGTCCACGTCTTTTGACCTTGCAGCTGACAAAGAAGGCGATGAGCGCTGCTTGAAGCCATTGCTGCTGGATATCTGGGCCATGCCGCAAGAGCAGATGTCCATTTAAAGTAGCAATACTTCCCTTGTACTGGTTGTCTACCCTTGCCTTCAGAATAGATTTAGTAGACCTGAAAAGGAAACAAAACATTAGAAACACATAAAATAATCATTTGTGGACAACTACTAAGTCATACATCACCAATTGATAAGGTTGCACATGCTCTTTAGAAACCCAGGACACAAAATTTTGAAGAGAGCAATTTTTACTTTTCTGGGGAGAGGAGGAGTCATACTTAAAAGGAAGCCACACAAATAAATTCACAGTCTTTGAATTATGCAAGACCCATTTGTTTTTCTTACTCTACCTACTGGTAAATACTAGTAACTATTTGGTTTTGCTTTGCACCACTAAACCCAAGACACAGAAAAGCTACCTTCAGGTACCTAGTGGTTTTCAGATTTGAGCAGTTACACGGGTGAAATCTTGGAAGTAGAAATCTATAGAAAGACTATACAAATACCTAGCATTGATAAAGCACATTATCAAGCGAACTTCCAGCTTACTTCAATAGATTACAAACACAACAGACCTTCCAAAGTGCTGTACCATGATTATAATGGTCATAATGACACTGAAGGACCTCTCTTCCTTTGCAAAATATTGCACTTTACCCTCTTAACAAGCAAAATAATGCTTATGAAATGCTATTTCTTGGACAAGCAAAATAAGCTATTTAAGTACAGTTGCTCATTGAGTAATCTCTTTAACAGCCCCTTAAAGGAAGTGTCATTCACTACTAGGTAAAGGAAGAAACTCTGAAAGGTCACTTTAGCTTAAGGCCACCACCGAGAAAATGATATCTTATGTTTCTACAATTCCAGTCTTGTGCTTAGGACTATGATAAAACTTCCCATATTCACCACAATACCTCTGTCTCTTTATTAAAATAATCTTGTAAGAGATTACCACAAGAACTCTGTGATTATTCAGTGTTACTTCTATTTATTCTACAGCTTTTGCACCCAGCCAGGTCAGAGCTGAGTCCAGGAGATAAGATGTCTTCCAGCAACAGCTAGCATGCATATCAAGTAGCAAGATAAAAATCAAGAATAATGAGTTTCTGCTAGGAGGCTTACATAATCAGCAATCCTCATTAAAACACAGTTTCACTGAACTGAATAAGCCCTATAGATGCAAATCATTGTGAGTTTAAGTCATGCAATGATCTACAAATTAAGAGTTCTCTGCAGCAAATAATGTAGATAACTCTTAAGTCTTCTTGTTCCCTTGCTATTCACACCCATTAGAAGGTTTTGGATTTTGAATTGGTTTTGCTTTTTTTTTTTTTTTTCCAAAGTGATATGTGCTCCAAACAAAGTGACAGTATTTTTCTGGGCTCCCCACATAGACAGCAAGATTCTGAACAGATTTATAAAAGATTCTCTAAATTCTTTAAGACTGGCCAAGATTTTGTTTTATTTGCTTCATTTCAAAGGCTTGTAGCGTGAAGGACAGAAATCCTTATAAGAGGTTCTATACCTTTCAGCTAAGTCTAAAGACAAATTCAAGTGAAACCTTCACAAAGCAAGGTTAAACAAGAAGTGATGTTACAGGTACCAAGACACGATTTAGACCAAGGAGGGTGTCTTCAGAAAGACTGAAACAGTGACAGACTAAAAAAGTTATAAAACCCTGAAAACCACACAACTAAAGTCTTGGGGCATAAAGAAATAAGGAGGAACTTTGGAGATTACGGGTATGTATCCATGCCACAGGACAACTATATAAATATTTAACACAGACAAAGTCTGCAGAAAAAAGCAGACACTGGATCCTTTTCTGTACAGTATACTAAGCTGCAGAGTTTGATGTACATTAAACCATAAATATTGCTATTAGGGCAAAGTCCTGTCTACTGCCTGTCTGCAGACTGAGAGCAGAATCCACTCAGGGAATCCATTGAAAAAAAGCCTCAAACTATTTTGCTGTGTTCCTTTATAGACAGTGCAGGTCCCTGGTCCCATTAATAGCACACCTGTGGCCTTCAATTATTTACAATGCTCCTGTTAGCAGGACAGTCATCTTAAACCTTCTGCTGAAGATGTGCGGAATATTTTGTAGCAGTCTAAGCCCACTAGCCACAGATAATATCCTAGCAAGAAGTCTAACATACTTGACACCAACTTCTCAGACTGCCTCGAAAGCCAAGTAGGCTTTAATCTCTTTATTAACTTACGGCTGTTAAAATTGCTATGTCAAATTTTCAGATGCAAGGACACCTTGACTTAAGTCCTCTCAATAATTCCTACTTGGCTTTTCCAAGAAGCAGCAACATGAAGTGCATGCAGTTTTCACAGTTTTGCTGTTGTCTAAGAATTCTAAATAGCAACAGTATTTTTTCCTGAATTTTATTCAAAAAGACTAAACTAGGATCATACTTTCTGAGACAGTTCAGAACTGTTTGGTCTACAACTTTAAAGATTATCAATGCGTTCTGGTGCTGCTTGATAATTACAACACTAACATCTGAATCTTTAAAAAAATAGGAAGCCTTATTTTTGTGATGAAACCAACAGCTTTGATTTCCATATCGCCAAGCAGTCTCCTACTCACAAGGAGGCACTGTTCTACGAAGTCACAACTGCAGATAAACATGCATTCCTTAGCACTCAGAAACATGGGGCACAGCTACCACAGCACATTCATTCATAACATACAGAGAATCCCAATCACTCAATAACTGCTTGTTTATTTTACAATTTCACTTCACAGTGCTGCATTTCTGTCAGTGGCTTCTAGCATTCAAGGCAGAAGATTATTATTAGCAGTTATCTGAAAAAATTGAATTTTATTTTGATTTTTGGAACACAGCCTTACCAGCATACATACACTTAATTTGACTGCAGTACTTAAGTCCTGTCCTTGGGAAACTTCTAGAATCAACTCAGCTTGAAGATTAAAAAGTGATAAAATTGCAATAGTTTTGGCAAACCTTTATCTTGTATGCCAGTTTTAAGCAATAAATCCACATAACACATCACAAGAAGAAAAGCTCCCTAGGCATAAGCATGACTACAATACCGAAAGACCTTCTTTTAAATGCTAACTACTACCAGTTCACATTTTCATGTAAGTTCAGCTCCACTTTGAACCTCTCACTAAGTTCAAAGGTAGAGAGTGAGCAGAATTTAAACTTCTCCGACACTTACAAAGAGAAGGGCAAATTCCATTAGGACCATCTATCATCAGGGAACTCCTCTCAAACACTCAGAAGACTATGTTTCAATTCAATTTGCCTGAACCATTACTAACCATGCTACAGGAACTCACCAGAAGTTTGCAACAACTGGAGGTCATCAGAAGACCTAGAAGTAATCCTCACAGAGTCAGGATTGTTCTCATCTGAACTGCTGCACGCTATTTTAAGTAACAGTAATAATCAGTTTTCAGCTGTCAATCTATTCACCCTCAAGAGCACTACTCTTGCCAAGCACTCAAAGAATGTGAGAAACATTTCACTTCTTTTTAAAGGAAAACTAGAAGCAATTCAAGAGATCTTTTTATTGCTTTTGAATTTCTGCTATAATCTCCTACACCACTTCTCCCCTAAATTTGAAATTAAACAGACACATTAATGCTTTGTATGAAGTCACCACATTTACAGTGCCCTAGGAGTACCTCACCAATACTGCCTGCTTTGTTTAAAAGCAGGTCTAAAATCTCAACCACACAATTTATCCGCAGCCTTGATGAATGGTAATCTGTCTCTTGCAGTGAGACTTCATTAACTTTAAGTAAATTCTTCGTTAACTATTTGACCAGTTGTGATTAGACATGAGTCTGCAGCACCCTTTGGCTCCAGTCTGGTAGTATTATAAGAGCAACACTTCCTTGGTGACAATTTTAAATAAATGTGTTTAGAGTCTCTAGTTAATTTTATCACTCAAGTACTTGTAATTTTATTTGAGTATTGCATGTCATTTGTTATTCCAAAGGAGTAAAATGCCTTTTTTTTAAAAAAAAAAAAAAAAGAAAAAAAGGCAGCAACAAACCTTTATTAATATCAAGAACCAAGAAACTACAAGATGCCTGATGATCTCCTTCAGATCAAAGCCTCTACATGGAACAGTCATTAATTTTAAACCAGATTTTCACTTACAGTGGCTTACATTAAAAAAAAAATTACACATACACTAATGTAGCAAATACATAAAATGTAACCAAGAAGAACTTTTTTCTTAATAATGAATTTATAGGTTTGTGGCAAGAAACTTCAGAGGAAGCAATACAGGACATTCCATCTCTATCAGGATAAAGACTCCCAAAATGTGAATTAGTTTCCTAGCTTAATGCGCAAGGGATGACTTTGTTAGACATAAGTCATGTTACCTTAAGCAGAGGAACTCTCACCATCTTCTCACGTACATGTTAACAGTCTTCTTTACTTAGTATGAGTTGCACAATTTTCTTCTCAAAAAAACGCCATGGCTTGTAATATTCTATTTATAATTTGCTCTAGTGCTACGCAAGCACAGAACATATTATTTAGTAATTTATTCTCAAGAAGTACTTTATAGTTATCACAAATCAGTGCACATGAATTCCCTGGAGTCCAGGCACTAAATACAGAAGCAATGATAACAAGTCAGGCCATTTCCTGCACTCCTTATAAAGTAATGCCCTGGCAGAGAGTAGCCAGAGCTTCCTCAAAACAAATGCAATTTTTACAGTAACTTTGAGGTTATTTTGCTGTTACTTAAAAAAAAAACCCAACAAGTATTTGAGGCATTTGCCTAACATGGAATGATAGCTAACTTAAGACTTAACAAATCTTGTCTGCATACCAGAGACAGCAGCAGTTTTATCCGATACCAGGGAAAACTTAGCAAACTATGACAGCAGTAATATACTGTGGAAAGTACTAATCATCTGCAAAGGAATTCATAGTGAGACATTTGCCACAGCAGGAAAACTCCTTAGCAAGAAAAAATAAAAATCACAAGTACTTTGATGTTCAAAGCTCTTTCTGCCAGATGCATTCAAATTGCTACAAACAGAGAAAAAAAACTGAACAGACAGTCATGACATGACTTCCTGAACTAAGGCTGTTGTTTTTTTAAAATACTGTTAGGTTTAAATTGGAAGTTTCTCAATAATACGTACACGAGCACTTCTGAAAGGTCAATGTTAAAGCTATGTAGTTCTAACATGTTAACTTTCCATTAAAAACTTCACAGCTTCTTTAACCCTGTCATTTTAGCAAAATTAAAAAGTACTCCCTTGCACATGAGATCAATACACTTAACCAGAAGACTGCATCCATTTTGTTTCAGGTCACATCTACAGAATTTTCAAATTCAATTTCACTAGCTTAAGTGCAGGTGGAATTTCTAATTGAGCACAAACCCTGAACCAACACTCATTTCATTTGTTTTGCTCAAATCATTCAGCTCATAAATACCAAACCAGGAACTGCATCTCGACTGTGATTTTGAAATTTCATTTACGTCTAAAAAGTACAATTTCATCACAAAACCTTTGATCTTGAGGGCTAGGCAAGAATAGGATGTTTCTAGTACTAGAACAGGAAGCCTCAACCTACAAGGTCTTTCAACATCAGCAATAAATCCATTGAAAAATCCACCCCCAACTGTTTCAGTGCCTATAAAAGCTCATGAACTCTTCTACTGAAATCAATTTTCATCCAGGACATTGTGCAGAGGGCTGTTATTAGATATGGCATACTTTGTAACTGTAGAATCTGGAGTTTTTGATCAATGTTCCAAGAAGCATCTGTCACGACCTTCCAGCCAAACCTCAGTGTAGGCAGCTACAGCTACCTACAGATCGTATGTTTTCCATTGCCACAAAGTACTCCTCCCCTTCTGGAACCAGTGTTTTGCATCACTGGCCACTGCAAGCCATTCCATCAGTAGATGTGCATACGCGAGATTTGCTACAGACGGTTTGCAAGCTTATTCAGCATTTTTATGCTGTTATACTTCTCCCCTCAGATTTTGAACCAAATGACCATTTCATTTAAGTCTGTTAAAGAGATGGAGGTCTAAAAGATACTTAAATTCCACGTAAGTTTCATAAAAACAAGAAATCAGACCCTGCCAAGAGTACTGGGTGTCACAGCTAGAAAAAAACACAGCATGAGCTCATATTACTGGACAACGCAGATTTATTACTAGGGTAATCTTTATAAAAATACTTGAATCATGGCAAGAAGTCCTTAAAGCCAATCAGCTGAAGACACAAATCAACAGGAAACTTGGCATCTGTTTCATCAGCTGTAGAACGTATTTCTCCCTGTTCTAGTCTCAGCTCTTTAACAGCATACCAGCTATTCTGTTCCAGCCTGGTATTGTCTTGATGCAGGTACCAGAAAAAAGAAATAACCAAACTGATGGCATCCCAGGCTGTTTCATTCTGATGTACTTGGCCAAGATTTTTTTTTTTCCATGCCTTTCAGCCAAGTTTATTACCAGCATTGTTTGACAAAGGCTAAGAATTCTAGTTCTGTTGCAATGTCCCTCCTTACGGAATGCTTTCTTCAATTGCACTCCTCTTGTTTCAGAAGTTTGCTTTTAAAAACTTTTTACTAGTTCTCTTGCTTTACAGACATCTCTAAAGTTGTGCTTTTCTCCACGTCACCCTGACTCTTCACTATTTTTTCCACCAATCCCTCTTTTCAAAGGATACTTGAAAACACTCATGCAACACAAAATATTTCATACAGAATCAACATTAGCTACTGGCTTAGGGGTTTTTTCTCTATTCTTTAAGTAATGCCATTGCCCCAAATATTTTGATTACCCAGTTGAATAATTGGTGCAGTAATCCCTGATTTGCAAAGTAACTTTATTCTGGAATATCACTTTCATGAAACAACTAAGACTGGGATGGATCTTGGAGGGGGTGGTCTCTAGCTTCATGACCTGCTCAGAGCAGTGTCAGCTAGGAGAAGGTGATGGGATGCTCAGGGCTTTAGCCAGCCAGCAACATCACAGACAAAGTTTTAGTTACTCATGCAGTGCAGGTCTGACCACAGTAATGCAGAGCAAATTATCTGGAACATCTATCTATACTAGTACTTCCATTAATCCCAATCCCAGGAGCATTAAGCAGATGACAGACAACATTTTAAACTATATATCCAATTTTATCAAAACCATCGAAAGTGACTAGTGCCAGGAGAACAGAGAAAAAGAGGACACAACCATTTGTGATCTCTGCTTTAATTACCCCAACAGAGATGCCCAAACACCTTTCATGCAGTTTTATAACATTCTACAGCATAGACACAGGACCACGTTAAAACCCCAATTTTTCTTAAGTTATGTGCCTGAAGTAAGCCCTGCAGACATCCTCCTAATGTCCCAAAACATTCAAAATGCAGCAAAGTGCAGGAAGTTCATGATGCAAGATCCAGTGGCTGTTAACACAGGGAAATGAAAACAACCCTCCCCCACAAAGATCCTCCCTGTGCAGCAGTGCATAGTCTACACCTTCAACAAAACACAATCAAAAGCACGCACTGAGAGGAAACATTGACAGCACAGCTCTGGCCCACATTTAACTTTGTGTCACTGTATTAGTATCACCCTATCAGTCTAACCAAATGCAATTCTGCTGCAGTAGCCAAATTATTTCCACCACTTGCTTCAGCAGATGAGTTTCCCCTCAGGCAGGAAACCTCCACAGTTTCAGTTATAACCAGTAGATACTTCTTAGTCAACAAGCCACGTATTCATAGACGTATTAAGCAGAATTGCTGATTATTAATTGACAGAACAAATGCATGGTTCACATGTACTCTTTTGCTTTATCCATTAGAAAATACTAAATGCTTATTATGTGTATTGATTCAATGATTATGGGACTTGTTTGTTTTAACAATACACAGGTAGAAACCTGAATAGAGTGGCTACACTCAGTCTGACCAAAGGTTCATCTCATCCTTATCTTGTCTTTAAGGGTGGTTTCAGAAATGCAAATGAGAAAAACCTAAACCAAGACAAGCATGTAATGACACTTCCTCAAAATACCCTTCTAGTCTCCACTAATTTGCCACTCAAGTACTTCCTGAAGCCTGAGGTAACTTCTCTAAGATTAAGACTCCTGATGAACTTTGTCATCCACAAATTTTTCCAGCTGCATGTCGAACTGATCTAAACTCCAGCAGTCGCCTCGTAACTCAGCACTGTCACCACATTCTGCTCGTCACTGTGACTACAATCTAAGAAGAAGGTCACATCACTTATTGATGATCTCTACTCAACGTGTCTTCTACAAACATCAACTACAATATTCAAACCTACAAGCTAAATTATTTCCTCTAGGTTGTCACGCACTGACCAACCTCCAGGTGCAAATCACTGACATACTCTTAGCACAAATACCACAAGGCTCTCATACACTACATACCACAAGTTTCCAGTTGTGGTTGGGTTTCCATAAGTGATGTTTTCTTTGTAACTTCAAATAACAAGTTACATGAAACAAAACATGCAGACATACCTTCACCCCCTACTTCAGTTTCTTCCATGAAAGCACCCTGAATTGACCATTACTTTGAACAAACTAAACATAATCTAAGGAAACAATTTCAGATTGCATTTCTAAGGTACTAACTAAGGTGCAGATCAAGGTAATATTTCTCAGAACTCTTTTCAATGTGAACTTTGAG
This sequence comes from Xenops minutus, assembly GCA_035221455.1. Classification (NCBI taxonomy): domain Eukaryota; kingdom Metazoa; phylum Chordata; class Aves; order Passeriformes; family Furnariidae; genus Xenops; species Xenops minutus. The sequence goes on from JAWWEE010000158.1 coordinate 13,125,672, forward strand.
GAAAGCATTTTATTCTAAAACTTCTATAGCTTGAGTGATATTTATCCTTACTGGCATGCTTTGAAACATTTCCTCATTCCCTTCCATGTCCAGTCTGGAAACAACTTCATCTTTCTTCTGCAGAAACTGACATCACAGTGAACTCCTCACCTACAGAGGGGCTGGATGACACTGTATTTATGGACACTGATGTGACACTGATTTTATGGACCACTGTTGATAAAAACTGAACTCTGGTTCTGGTAATTAATGACACATCCACTTCTTCTACCGAAAATAGAGCAATATGTTTACAGTTATGCTTCCACGAAGCAAACAATGTGTTACTCTAAAAATAAATAAATACCAAGTAATTCCTGCACTGACTGCAGACACTGAAAGACAATACTTCTAAAATAAAAAAAATCATCATCTGAATGTCATTATGGCTGACCTTAAAACACATACTATATTTTATGAATTCTAGTCATGTTAGTCTTACCCTTACACTGGCCTACCTACCAGTGCTAATTTACTGCAATTTTTAAAGCTCCCATAAACCTTGAGATTGTTAAAGGGTTTAAAGGCAAACAACATGCAATCCTGCTCAAGTAAAATTCAAACCTAGGATTCATTTTTCTAAATAACCCCATACCAGTCTGGTTTTGGTCCCACAGAAAAGCCTAAAACAACAAAAAAAAGCTCCAAAACATCACCTCAGCACTTTTATTTCTTAAGCAACAATTTCATCCAAGTTTCTCCTGCTAGACAGCAGATATAGTAGCAGCACTGGATACAAAGTAATACCAGTTTCAACTTAGTTTGAGAAGTAAGAAACAAAGGAATGCAAATTCAGAAAATATTTTTTACCTGACATTTTGAAACGCATCATCTTCCATTTAAGACATTCTATTATCTTTGTTACAACACAGAGTGCTACTCAAATAAGATAAAAACAACTAAGTCATCAATTTAAATACACTGGTTACCTGTACTGCTCAACCTTTATGTTTGAGTTCTTAATGATGACAATAATAACTGAAAGGAAAGAGGAACCTCAAGTATCTAAATCAGGATCACTACTGCATTGTAATGAGGTATGGCAAATCTACTTTATTAAATCAATCAAAATTTAAATATTTTTGAGATCTATGTATTTTTATAAACATCTTTAAGAGACGTAAAAGAATCTAAAAGAAATTTGAATGTAAAAAAAGTTCAAATACAGCACATCATTTAAGAAGATGGGACTCTAAATAACCTATTATTTGTCTGGTTTGTGGTTCCCTCCTCAAAATGCCACTCAAGTATTTGTCACTTCTCCCTGTGTTTTCTCCTACTGCCTTTATCGTCTATGCAACTTTCTTTCCCTGTCCAGTTACTCGTACTTGCTTTTGCTTCAAGCAGCATATCGAAAAAAACAGAACCCCAAAAAACAAACAACAGAACTTGGTGGGAATTATAGTCCCTTTCTCCCCACTCCCCCAAATGTGCTCAGTAATCTCCAATTTAAGTGATCCCAATTTAAGCAACTTCTCCTAGGTGCATTATGAAGTTTTCTCCAGGCCCACTGTCAGTGTTGGGGGAACGAAGGACACAATTGCCTTCAAAGACAACAGAGTCAACTAACAAAATACTTTTGTCTGATTTCATTTCCCCTGCCCCATTTCTGCTTCCCCTTTGGATTCTTCATAAATCATCCACCACTACCACTCCAGAAAACAATTTATATTCTAAGCGAATATTGCACAACATCTTGTACAAACACCACACGTTTTTTTCTTGAATTTTCAGTTCCCTTTGGAACGAGATCTGCATTAAACACGCAAGTTTGTTATTTAAAAACTCTGCACCTCCCCTCTACGCCAAATCGGTCTGTGCTATGCTCTAGCATCACACTTTTAATAACACAACGATTGGGAAGACCATCTTTATTTTCTTCCAAACGCTTCTTTTGAGTGTATCTTACACCACATCCTGTCCCCGACAACAGCACAGCTGGAGCGGGAGGTCACTTGTGCAGGTGTACCTTCTTTACTGCGCTGATACAGAATAACAAACCCGACCGAGTCACGAACAGCAAGCCATCACACCCTTCCATGGATCACCAGGAACACCGGAAAAGCTCCCGGAGGGAACAGCAGAGCTGTTTAGGGATCAGCTTTGTAAACACCCAACTCCCCTGAAGCCCGGGCCGAGCCCACCCTTTCAAAAGCCAAGCAGGGGATGAAGAGAAGGGGAAATGCGAACCCGGGGGGGTCTCTGGAGCGGCTGCCCATGGCCCCCCCGCCCCTCGCTACCCCGGGGGCTTCACCGCCGCCCCCAAACACCGCCCCAGCGCTCCACACGCGCAATTCCCGGCTGGAAGCGCTTCCCGCGGGCAGCGGCCCCGGGGACAGGCCGGGCCGGGCCGGGGCGGCGGCCACAGCGCCCCGAGGGGCCCGGCGGGGCGAGCCGGGCGGGAGGGGGCGAAGCGGAGCCCGGCAGGGCAGGGAGGGACAGGGGACGGTAGGGTAGGGTAGGAGAGAGCAGGGTAGGGTAGGGTAGGATAGGAGAGGGGAGGGAAGGGGAGGGGAGGGGAGGGCAGGGCAGGGCAGGGCAAGGCCGACGCAGAGCCAGAGCCCCCCCGGCTGCCCGCGCCTACCTGGGCCATGTCCCCTCGTCCCCGCCGCTCCCGCCGGAGCGCTCCGGGCTGCGGGAGCTCGGCCCGCCGCCGTGCGCTCACTTCCGCCGGGACCGCCGGGACCGCCGGGACAGCCGGGGCGGGGCGGGGCGGGGCGGGGCGCGCTCGGGACGGCCCCGGCACCGCCTCCCCTCGCACCGCACCGCCCCCCGGGGCCCGCACCGCCTCCCCTCGCACCGCACCGCCTCTCCTCGGACCGCACCGCCCCCCGGGGCCCGCACCGCCCCCCGGGGCCCGCACCGCCCCCCGCACCGCCCCCCGGGGCCCGCACCGCCCGGGGCCGGGTGGCGCTGGGGTGACTCGCCGTCATTTCCTGCCCTTATCGCCCGATCTGGCCGGGAATGCCCGCACGGGCGCGCCGCGGACACGCACTGGGCTCCCCCCGCCGCGGAACCCCCGGCGCACAGCGCTGGCCTGCAGCGGGGAATGGTTTGGGCACCCGCCCACCGCCGTGGTTGGGAACAACGTGTGCCACTTCACAGAGTTTTGCTTGGTTTAACTTCTGGAACTACCTAGCCGGCACGGGCAGATCCCTGTTGTCGAGTCCAACCTTCCTGACATACCGACGCGTCTCAAAAAGACCAAATATTTTGGTTTGACCTTCACAATGGCTTCAAAAGAACATAATGCTTTGGGTATACCCAAAAGTATTGCCTGTGGGATTTTATACAAAGTTTAGACAATGGGCCTTTCTTAAGATCAAATTAAAAGTTGTCACAGGCATTTAAAAGTAACAATATGATTTGTAATGTAGTTGTAGAAGAGTTCCAGAGGGAACAACTTTATGTTCTGTCCGCTCAGGGTATACTACTTAAAATAAGCAAAGAATTCCATTTATGCCTATTGGTATTTTATTCAGAACTTTCAGCCCACCAAAATTCTGAAAAACAAAAAACACTTAATGAAGCTTAGGAGACACATGAAAAAGTGTCAGTTTAGAAGCTACAATATAAATGAATTCACAAAAATTAGTCAGAAATACATTGCTGGCCGTGACATTTTCTGTGTGATTGTATATAAGCCCCACCATTTCAGCATCTAAGCATTCTCTACTGGGAAAATCTTGATCTGGCACCATTAAGGTCAATGAAAGCTCTTGCAGGTGATTTCAACAAAAGCAGAATGGAATCTTGGAAGGCTGACACGAAATGTGTTCCCGGAGAAGCATCATAAGCATGACTAATTACACAGATTAAAAAAAAAATTACCAGGGTTCTTACTACCCTTATGATCTAAGCCATCAGGGGTATTTCAGGCTGTCAGTTAAGAGAAGAAATCAATCCTCTCTAGTGCCATTCCAGTATTGACAATCAATAAGCCAATTCTGCTCCAATTTTGATCACAGAACAGAACATCAATAGAAGAAATCTACTTTGCTATCAAGCTCCAGGTTTCTTTCCAGACTGTCTGTCCAAATACACCTTCCTTTCAGATTGCATTTTAGTGTTTGTCCTGGCAATCGTGTCTCCTGGCCACCTCTGCTGGGCTCCTGTGGTGATCCTGGCCAGAAAAGCAATGCAGCTGGAGGAGTTAGTGACCCACATAACAATCAGATGGAGGCCTGTGCTGTGCTTGCCTGGCTTTCAGACCTGTTTTGTCTCCCTTGGCTGCAGGATAAACTGCAGCCCGTTGTATCAGGAATCTGCAGGCAGCTCCCACTTGGTACCAGCGATTGCACCATCTGTGTGTCCTTGGCTTTATCCAAAAGTGGAGCAAGTTTCCCATGTCAACACTCCTTCTGTTTGTCAGTATAAATAATGGACAGAATTATTGGCTTGTAAGGAAATTCGGTAACAGCTGACATGGGAAACCCTTTTCTAGGGATGGGTTGTGTGCTGTGCCCACTCAGTGCTGCAGAGCTGAGGGTTCCCAGCATCTATAGTGGGGTAGGATTATCTGTTCTATCGTCTCTTTCCTCATAGCGCTGGTTGTAATAAACAGCAGTTTAAATTATACTTTACAGTGCCTTTCTTACTGGGATCCTCAAAGACTGGCAGCTCCTGGTGCAAAGCAGTTCCAAGGTGTTTGTGCTGCTTTCCCCTTCACATACAGGTCATATTAAAATGCTCCCAATTACACCTCCGACTCACTGGCCACATGGTTTAGCCCTGGGACAACCATTTGTTTCATCCATCTCTAACCAAAGGAGTACTAATCTGCTTAGTCTGAATAACAGGCAGCTGCCACATCCAACAATTTCAACAAGATCATGTTGGACCTAGATGATCCTTAAGTCCCTTCCAACCCAAAGCATTCCATGATTCTATGATTCTATGACCATGACTCTGACTGACCAACCTCCACCATGTTACATAATATGTGACAGTTTAAGCAGATCAAATATGAATTGTACTAGTTGAGATAAGAAAGATGATTTGGTTCATTTTGTGGATTAGTGCAGAATTTTAGACTATTATCAAGCCAGCCTACCAGTGCCATGATAATTTAAAGAACCTTACATCTCTTTCCTCAGAAATTATTTCCTTCTTGTCAGTAATTTTTCCTGCTATTCTGGATTTATTTCAATAATGTAAGCCCAACTTTTTTAGCAGTATCTCATTTTTCTTCCAAAATGTTCTAAAGATACTTTATGTTAAGTAGGTATTGATATCCTTTTATTATTCTGAATACAAACTGAATGTGCTATTCCTTCCTTTGCTTTCACAAAATCATTAAGGTTGGAAAAGAGCTCCATGGTGTGCCTGTTTGACCCTGGCTGAACACCTGGTGTCTGCCCACTGAGTCCAACCTTTGACCGATCACCACCTTGTCAACTAAACCACATCACTAAGTGCCATATCTAGTAATTTCTTGACTCCTTCAGGGGTGGTGACTCCACCACTCCAATGCCTGACCACCCTTTCAGTGAAGAAATCCCTTCTGATATCCAACCTTAACCTCCCCTGGCACAACCTGAGGCCACTTCCTCTTGTCCTGTCGCTGCTTGCCTGGGGAAGGGCCGATCACCACCTTTGCTCCATCCTCCTTTCAGGTAGTTGTAGAGAGGGATAAGATCTCCCTGGAGCCTCCTTTTCTCTAGGCTAAACACTCACAGCTCCTCATCGGACTTGTGCTCCAGAACCTTCCCCTTCTGTTGCCCTTCTCTGGAGACTCTCCATCACCTCAATGTCTTTCCTGAATTAAGAGGCCCGGGACTGGACACAGGATTTGAGGTGCAGCCTCACCAGTGCTGAGTACAGAGGGGCAATCACTTCCCTAGTCCTGCTGGCCACATTATTCCTGATACAGGCCAGCACCTTACACAAAGAGCAACTCCAAGAGCAAGTTGTGTATGAGATGCCATGTACTGCTCTCCACAGCTGGGCAGCCAAAACAGCTCTGCTTCAAGAGAGAGACCTGGATGGCATTGGAAGCTCAGTTTCCAGGTAGAGTGACTCTATCCCCTGGAGAGCTGAGTCAAGGAAGAGAACAATGGCATAGCCTGCAGACTTGCTAAGGAATGGATGATTACAAGTTACGCATTCCCACATGTAAACATGACATCAGTTTTAAAGTATTTCTCATACAGGAAGCTATTAGTATGGCAGTGTAAAAGCAATGCACAATGTGTGTGTCTCAGCACACTCACTGCCTTGCTAGTGTGCCTTGTGCGTGATACATTGACCAGATGCCATGGTTGCTCTCATGAGACACTTGGTAAAGCTATATCTTATAAAAACCACACAACTTATTCAGTAATATTTTTATGAAAATTTAAGTTGCATACCACAGGCAGAATAAATGAGAGAATTTGGTCAAATATTTGGAGAAAATAAGCACTTTGCTCACTATGTTGATACACAAACATCCCAAAAGCAATCCCACGCAACATATGCAAAAAATCAACTTGTGTAACTAACAGCACTGACACTGGCATTAACTGGAAATACAACAAACTGCAGCTGGCAGATGCCTTTGAAAACAATACTCAGGATACAAGGAAGCTTGATGTGTACTTAGATCAAAGGATGGTTACTGTAACAAAGCTTAACAAATGTGTTTTGCTGATGATAACACATGGGAAATAAGAAAACAGAAACAAAATAAAACAAAGTAAAACAAAAAAAACCCCACAAACTAAGCCTCCCCCCAAAAAACCAAAACACCGCCCCATCAAAACAAAAAGGAACAAACAAACAAAAAAAACAACCCAAACCAACTCACTTTAAACCCAAAATTTCCTTAATTTTCTTCTCAGCCTAAAATGCACTTACGTAAGCCCTTCAAATTTAACAGATGAATGCCTTAATTGAACTACTGGAATTGCTAGTTGCTTTTGACTAACTGGAAAGAATAAACTTGATGTCTATTGTTAGAGTAGCCTTTTCCTGAATGAGAAATTGTTACTAGGAGCACAGGGATTATTAAAGGGCAAATATGTTTCCCCTGACAATAGTAAGACAGAGCATATCGTACCAAGGACAAAAACCTTTTCGCAGAATCCATGACGTGTGCCAGAACGTGGTGCTCACTTTGTGCAGCGTGGAAGTCTCTGAGCGGTCGTTCATCGGGGTGCGGATTACAACACAAAGTTCACCTGCTGATACACACCACGTGTGGGCGGGTGTCTCACTGCCCCAGGGAGCCGTCTGGCAGAATGCCACTGCGAGGAGACAGTTCGGCAGGGTGGGCAACGCTGCCTTCCAGCCAGGTGCGAGCACCCCCTGGAGCAGGGACCAGCCAACGTCAGCATCGCAGTCCCAGCGCATCGCTAAGAACCCTCCAGCACTTGTCAGCTGCTGAGCTGTGCACAGGGCTGGAGCCATTCTTTTGTGTGTGGGTGTCTGCAAAAGCCTTATGACCTGTGACCTATGGTTATGGAACAGTTTAGAAACTCATATCTGAAAGACAAATACTTTATTTGAATTGTAAAGCAGACTATGCAGGAGAGAAAAATTATGCATCTACATCTATACATACATCTATGACTGCAAGGTTAGGCTGCTCTTCAGGATACCTGTAAGATTCAGTAATGTTTGAGTTAAAGGAAAAACAATTTAAATGCATCTTGTTGTATTTTCTTAAAGATGTACATATAAAGAAATCATATTAAATATACTCAGAAAGAGAGCTTAACTAGAGTAAATGCCACAAAATCTACCAATCCTCAGCTAATCAATACACCTCAAGGTGACCCCTATGTATTTGAAGGCAACAGGTTTTAAGACCTAATTCTGGAAGAAGTGGGGATTTGTATCAAAAGTTCAGCTAGGATTTTTTTTAGTATCTAAAAACTTTTTTTTTTTCTGTGAAAACCAGCAGAGGGAGACAGGTTCTTTTTTACTCCTAAAGAAAGCAAAAGATTATATTACTTCCTCAAAAATGACAAATTCAGAAAATGCACTATAATTTCCTAAATTAGTTTTGCAATGTCTTTTTTTGATAATTTTGAACTCTAATACTCACTTTTCTTTTTTTTTAGTGTTTATCCAAGCTTAAATGGCTATTATCACATTCTGCAGATGTTTAGTCAACAATATGTTCCTATTAATATTTCACTGTGGATTTCTTTCAGGGAAAAAGGGGATATCATCGTTAGAAACGAACAAAAGAAAAATTAGGCTGTGGTTATGTTTTTCATTGTTTCACTATTATGCAACAGTTTGTATATGTTTTCAGCATGTCTAAGGTCTGCATATGGCTCTCAAAATCTATACAATAATATCAGCTGGCTATATATAAGGATTAAATATACAAAGAAAAACCTGTTCTACAATGAAAACCACAAAACCAGCTGGTGATACTTTTAAGTGCAGTAAAATATTCTCTTGGATTCATTTCTTAGGACCCAGGTCCTGCTTCAGTAAAAGGGAATTTAGGCATTACAATCCATATTAATACAGATCTTGGCACAGAAACTTAGGTATGTCCCACAAAGTTTAGGCCACATTCTCTACAAAATGGCATGATGGCATACATTTGAAATTCATGAAATGTTTTTCATATTTCCCCTTATTTTTTCAAATAAGTTATATCCAGAAGAGCTACTAGAACAGGGAACTGAACAGAAACAATTTCCTACATTTCACTACTTGTATTATTGTAAACACTTTGTGACAACTTTTAATATTTTGGTTTTATATAACTCCCCTTACAGATGGTTTATTTAATCAGAGAAAAATTCTAAGAAATCGTTTTTGGATAGGATGAGTTCTATGTGATAAGCACAATTTCTGTAGTTTGAAGGTTTTAAATAAAATTAAGTTTCCAAAAGCTCCTAAAACAGAGTGGAAGCAGGAGAGTTAGAAAACACATGCAGGAACTGTGTCAGTGCTGCAATGTACTCAGGAGGTACCGTGGGATAGTTGCTAGTCCGTAGTGTGCTGTGGTAAGGGCTATTAATGTAAGAATGATGGCAGAAAAACCTGAGTGAGAGACTGTGGGCAACAGGATGCGTGCCTGGAAATAGCAATCATTCTGTGGGCAAAGATAATTGAGGTAATTGGGAAGCCTTCTGGCATTTAAAATCCCAATGACAGCAAGTCATGCTTAATCAGACATCCAAAGACAGAGGATGATAAAACTTTACATTGACTACTCACTTGAAATATGCTCTATCAAAAAATTTAAAATAAACAAACCAGCACTACCTGTAGGAGTTTTACACAAGAGACTTCCACAGTGATCTCTTTGGAATGCTCCTAAGAAAGAGGCTACCAGGGTCTTCTCCCAGCTGCCCAAATTCCTGCAGCTCCATGGAAGATTCAAGCCCTTCCCAACAAAATCTGATTCATTTCTGGTGTAAGTTAATTGCATGAAGCTTCTTGTAGTAACCCTATGTTAATCAGTAACACAACTTCCAAATTCTTTAAGCATTTCAAGCTAATGGAAATATCCTACTATTATACAAATATTGAACAATTCCTTATGTCCTACATTTATTTGTAGTCACACAGTTTATATTGGTGAAAAGAAAGTGTCCTATCAAGGACATTCAGAGAGGTGTTTTCATATCCCTGTCCAAATCTGAATCTGTCATGGCTCTGGCCCTTAATCCTTGTATTTTGTTATACAGTTTTTGCAGTTTTCATAGGAGAAATTAAGTTCACAATATGTTTCCTGGAGGACATTTGTAGAAGCAGTTTTCAGGTTAAGGGTCCATGATCCAAATTCAACAGATTTTATCTAATAGATATTCTGGAAGCAGCAGAATTAATTTAGAATCCCTTAAATCCTTGCCATTACTTTTTAATTGGTAAATAGGAATCTTCTACTTAGGAATGACAGTTATGTAACAGTAGAGCACTGGCACATGATTCAAAGGGATTTATTGCTTTTCTTTGCTGCTTACATTAATGAGTAGAAAGACACCCATGCTTGAGGGACTGAACTGGATAGAGTTCTAATGAAAATTACTTCAGATGGGATTGCAGTAGTCAGCCCCCTGCGGAAAGAAGCCAACAACAAAAGAAGCCAACAACATTAATACATGTCACAACTCACTCAAACAACTTGACACAGAGGTTTTGTGTGTGGGAGGGAAAAAAGGTAGTGTGTGTTCACACATGCACAGCTCACTGAGAAGCTTCAAGGAGAAAGACAGCTGATTGTCACACCGCACTGTTCTGGCCTCGTTACAAACCCTGTCTTTGCAGATGCTCCATCCATCAGAACAATTCTACCAAATGGATCATGAACTTTGTCTGGATTGAGCTTGTGCACCCAGGTGTGGGTGTACAGAATATGTTGGTAATGCCCCTTCTTGCCTCCCAAGGTGTCAGAGAAACCACCTGTTAGCAAACCTTCTCACAATCCACAGTCATCCTTCTACAATGAAACAGTGACACATCAGGCCACAGAGAAATACAGCACTCATCCTAAGTAAGCTGAGCACAGGCAGTATTGAAGCATTTGGAAGTATTACTGTTAAGAAAACTACTTCTTTTCCAAATACAATTGTAATATGAAGGTTTGAATAGTAATTGGCCTTTACTTGAGAAATATACTCAAGAGTAGCTGAAGGATACAGATAAGGAAATGACACTTCAGTAGTGACATTCAGTAATTCTGTTCATGATACCAACCTAACTTGCCACAGTGCAGCAAGTATTTAAGTTTATGTGTGTGTGTGTGGTGAAAGTACAGAATGGCCTAATGACTCTTCAAAATTACTAAACAGAAACATTTTTAGCAGCCTCATTTTAATGAAATCTCAAGACTTTCAGAAAGAAATATTAAATTGCATATGTCACCTGCAAGTACTACTTCTGTTAGAAGTGAATATTTAACTAAATTGCAAGCCTTTTAGAAAAAACTATTAAACAGTGTATATGTCACCTGCAAATACTACTTCTCTTAGAGTACCTTGTACTCTTTTGGGAGAACAGAAATTAATCATCCAAGTCAGGAATTCATCATAAAGCATGGCATACTGAAAACATAGCACTAAAATGCACAAATTATCTTTACTTCCTCCCACGAAAACTAATAGCGGAATCCACATGCAGTGTTTTGGCAGCCCCAAAGGTACCTGGCTGAATCCCTGTGAAAGCTATATGTTAAAATACGACACTAATGAAAAGTTAGATCCTCCAGCTATTTGTTTGTTCCCTGTTAGTAAAAGCATCCTGTCCATCCTGGTCTCACATTATTAAAAACAAGTCCAACTCTCCGTCATGAGACTATGAAGTGCCCACCTCCTATCTAATATTAAAAACCTTTGAAAATCCAAAGGTTTAAGTCAGAAAAGACAGTATTTTTTTCAAAACAGGTGACATTTAAATGACATTTAAAACACGAATAATGATTAACATGCTAGTCTTATAAAATGTCCCAACTGTACAGTGAAGTATTAGGAATGTAGTTCCTGGCTACTACATTTTTCTAGAGCAGCAGAGACTACCTAATATTGAGCATCTCTGACCTCTCTTTTTGGCTAAGAGAGACTTTAATAGCTTGTTCCAAAGACAGACAGAAGTGAGCTTTTTTCCAAACCTGAAAATATATGAAACATACTCAGCCTTTTAGAGAATTCCCTGGATAATTTTGAGTATGCATACAGCTTTCACTAACAGGGGAAGGTACAGATTTGAAACAGATGGGGTTCTTTTTTTTTTCTAAATTTATTGCTGTCACAAATGCTACAGTTTGGAATAATCAGGCTAAAAATCCTATTCTCAGTTATACCACTTCTGCATCCTTATTTTTTCTCACATCACAGTTTCATAAGCTCTTCAGTCAATGCACAGTTTTCTAAGGAAAAGGACAGAAAGCCTGACAGCTGTAGAGAGTTTACACTGAACACATTTAAAGAATCCTTCTTTAATCTGATTTTAGTGGAAATGAAGCTTTACTCATTTTCTATTTCTATTGAAATTAACAGGGTTGATCTCACAGATAACTAAGACATCCCTAGGAGTTCGGAATCTGTTATGTCCAGTCTTAAAATGTATTATTGTGTCGCATTCAGAGGAAGGGAGGAAGCAAGGAAGATAGAACAGAAAGAACCAGAGCAAAAAACTTAAACTCTCTCTGACAGTGTGTATCATAATGTAATTTGTTAAGATTCCATCTGACCCCTCAATAAACAGGATTTGCAGCAAACCCTGGATTATATTCAGCCCCTGAAAACCAGGCCACATGGCAGGCTATGGTTAAGACCAGAGCTTGGGTATCCAGCTTCCCACAGGCTGTTCCATAAGCATTAGATTATTTCCAGACAGCCCCATTAAACCCTAAATTACTAATAATTTTTTAATCTCCTTTCAGATATCACAATTTGGAGAATTCACTAACCTTTTGGAGTTAGTGAGTAACATTTTTCCACTGCTGTCTTTGTGTCCCCTTCTTAAGTATGTAGGTTAAGGAAACTCAAATAAGCCTGCTAGGTTATTTCACCATCTACCATTTTAGTGACCCAGCCCAAGTCATTTAGGATGAAAACAGACTTTGACAACACTGAAGACCCTGCCACTCATTAGAAACTATTAGTTTAGAATTAAAGAACAAATACTGTGTTATGCTCTCAACTAAATGCACACATACAGATTAGAGAGGACTAATAGGGCATGACTGGCACCTTTGCAAACTCAGGACTTCAAAGGTAAATACACTGCCTGCCTAATGGCAAAAGGCAGACAGATGTGATGACAGAGGGAAAGCTTGTATTGAAAGCTTTTTTTTTTCTTTTAAAGCCATGTTTAAACTGCATATCCCTCTGTGATTATTAAGCACTAGAAATTAATGTTTTGGACTGCTGCAGTAAAGAAGGATTTAAAAGAATCTGGTGCTGATATCTTCACTGGCTTTGAAAATCTTAGAATTATTAAATAACAGGACTGTAGTCTATTACTCACCTTTAGTGGTACAGAAGTCAGAATATTTTGATGCAAGACATCAATTTTGCCCAAAATTTGAGTCCTATGAGGGACCCTATGCCTCCAGACATTAATATGAAGGACGTTTCACTTTGACCAGATGATAAAGGCTTAAGACTGTGAATATCTAAAAAGAATTGTGCAGACATTTCAGTTGGCAAAGTTCCTTAAAACATCAGAAAATAGTATTAATTTAAAAATAACATGGGAAGTAATATTTGTTTCCATCTCTTCAAGTATAGACATTTCATTCAGCATGGAGACTGCATGATTTGGTGGGGAAGCTGGACAAGGATGAACCTTCAGAAGGATTTTCAGGGTCTCCCTGTGCTCCTTCAGTTTTGGTGAGAGGCAGCACATAGATAACCAGTGCTAGGAAGATCTTATGTGTTGGTTCCCAGGGCAGTTTTTCCACTTCTACATTGTAGCAACAGGTTTTGAATTTTATTGGCTTTTCATTTCCAATATGGCTGTTGCTCCACAACCTGGAATAACTTCTTTGTTTCATGATCATTGGAAGCCTTGGCTTAATATTTCCCTATTTCAGAGACTAAGTATGAACACTAATCACTGTAAAATATTTGATATTAAAGCTGCCTGTAAGAAGAAACAATGTCTGAATAATTATAACATGATGGTATTTTAGTTGCACAATTGATTCAGTACTTGGTTTCCAAAATTATTCTAAATGTACTACTATTCTTTTCATATCACTATTTAATTCCTGCTTCTGCAAAATAATATTCTTGAGAGTGTTAGTTGCAGGAGTATGTGGCAATCTTGGTTTTCTTTCTCCACAAGGTTTTCTGTTCCCTTTGCTTCAAACCGTCTTTTGCCCTCCCCCCTCTCCTCCACCATGTCATGAGTCAGTCAGGCCAACCACATAACTTTTCATCCAAATTAGGTATATTCAGTAAAATAACTAGTTAAGATACAAAAGCAAATGTCTACCTAGAATTAATCTTTTGAAATAAACCCCAAGCTATGCAAAAAAATATTATACTGATCTGTTTGTTTTTCTATACCAGGATACATAATTTGTTTTGAAAGAGCTTGCATTATGATTTATTTCCATTCCTCTGTGGTAGGTAGAAGCCTGTATTTCCATTTTGTAGACACAAGCTCGGCAGAGGCCAGAAAATAACAAACAATGCTCTTTCAAATATTCTCACTCAACCTTAATTTTATGAATACTTTTGGGAGTGAGCAAAAATATCCGCAATGCTGCATTAAACATGTATGAATTAACAAAGACCAGTGGTTGATAAAGTACAAAGGGTGATAGAAGTGGAGTGAAACAACTTTTAAGCTACTTTTATGTTCAACTAGGGTTTATGTAGGTCAATGCAAACCCTGCAAATTCCCCTCTGGCATATCTTTTGTAGAAATCTCTCTTTAAAATTTCATCAAAGAAAGGAAAAGTTGGGATGGTGTCCCTTTCTCTAACAAAGTAGCTCCTTGCCACAGATTATTTACACATCTTGCTCAGAATACTACTTCTGAAGAGAAAGTGTTTCATCTCTGAGATAGACAAAATGTTTCCTGATGGCCAGGGTCCAAAACAGCACAGGATGGAGCAGAACTTGCAACCATATCCTCCTATTCTTGTAACATTCAAATTTCCTCAACAAGTTTTTCAGGAACAAGATAATGTTAGGTCCCAACAAGGACACCAACAATACTTTTTAATAAATACTTTTTTTTTCCAGAGTGAGAAACAAACATCCAGTCTATACCTCATTGTTCCACTGAGCACATAGAGAGATTTGGGTGTTTTGTTTTCAATTTCCAAAACTGTCAGCACTATTCTACAGAGGTCCATAAACACGTACATTTCATTTCAGTGTGATCAGATGTAACAGTCCACAAAAGGGAGCTGCATGCTGGGGAGGGTCTGGAAGACTGGGGAAATGCCTTCCAGATCAAAACGCTCTTGCTACCCTTTGACTCAAGGATTCAGTCCTCAGCACATTCCCCAGGGAAGAGTAGCAGGGGAAATGAATAGACTCAGACAGGTGGGGGACTGGGGAGTGAGAACCACCCCTCCACAAACATTTTGGTGGAGCACAAGAATGAAAGGACATAAATTCTGGTTTAAATCCTCCATTTTCTTATTTCCTGAAAACCGCTCAAACCACCGATTCACCTGCACGCTCACTCACGCTTGTGCATGCTCACACTCACCAGCACACAGTGTTTATCACACTGATGCATCTCTACATTCATCCACAAGCTCCCCACAGCCTGTTTGCTTACACATTGACTCCTGCTCTGTCTCATGCTCACATGTACCCACTCCCACTCACTTGGTCATACAGCTGCACCCCTTGGCACTCATGTGTGCTTCCCCCCATCCTTTGAGATTTTGCTTGGTAGAACAACTGATCACTCACTCTTTGCCTAAGCACTTTGTATTTTCAGCGCTGAGTTCTGCTAATGGCATCGATGATTATTTTGTCTGCAATTAAAGATAAACTCTCACCAGGAATGGCAGGCACCTACCCTCCACCACATCAACACTCCTGCCCAATTTAGTGTCATCTGTCAACTTACTGAGGGTGCGTATTTAAAAACCTAAGGGAAAAGGCAGAGCTTTGGTTTGTACAATTCATGACAACACAAAGTAATGGCACTTTTCATCCATAGTGCCTAAAGAGCAGAACTGTACTTTTCATAACATGCATAGGAAAGGGAAAACTGAACTTTAATCTCTTCAAGATATGTCAGATCCTACCTCATCTTTCTCCACAAAGCAGTTAAAAAGCTTATACTTTAACTCTGCTCTGCAATCCAGCCCGAAAGGTGGGATAACTTCAAAGAGCAGGTGACAGCTGAGACATTGTAGCATGCAATACCAAGGGAAGACAGGCAGCAATGTTCAGCATGTACCTCTGCAGCTGCCACGATTTCATTGCTTTCTTCCTGTGTTATTTGCCTTCAGCATGCCACTCCTTACGAGACCTGCATACTGTACTTACCATACAGACGTACAATGGATTCATGTCACAATATAACAATTCTCTTCATTTCATACTATTATTTTCCCAGCAATTCCATTCCTCCCAATACGTGCTATTTTGGCCTCCACTAAGTGTTGCACTAACATTTTCAGAGGACCTTCTTATTACACATCCACAGTCTGAGCAGTAAGAGAGTTAGTTTAAAGCTTGCCATTTTGGATTTAAAAAGCCAAGACTGCCTTTTCTTCATGGCAAATCAATTTACATTACTAATATATAATTTATTGCTTCATCACCCAGTTACTGTGTATCATGAGCTACTCTGCAGAACTAAAGTAAAAGTTTTACTCCCAGTGTTATTACCCTAAGAGATTCCCTGTCATCAGCAAACTTTCTCATATCATTTTGTACCCAACTTTGAGAACATTTATAACACTGAAGCACAGAGACCTGGTATAAATTCCTGGGAGACATCACTACTGACTTCCCTCCACACAATGTTAGTCCAAGTTTTATAAAAAATAATAGCAAATAAACACCCCCAAACCCCATAATTATCACAAGAATAAATCCTTCATGTTGACTGCTCCTTTTTGCCCTGCAGTAACTGAGTTATAATCACATGCATATAATTATGACAAGACAGATGCACATATAATTTTAAAAGACAGGCATTTTTTAAAATTACTACCACAATCTTGTAAATATCTGGTAGATACTTAGCCAACTATTCAGATGCTAATTATCTACTTTGTGATAAGAGTGGCATTATAGAAACTGCAGATAAACTGGGGAAAAGAAATATAAGGAAATATTAATTTGCATGAGACATCAAGTTAAAACTGCATCAGGAATCAGGTGTTACCTTTTCCTTTAGTGAGCCATTTGTATTATTTCTTGTTGCATGTGAGATTTGTGTCATATACATGACCTGTATCTCTGTTACCACAAGCCTTTTTGTTCTACTTAAAAAAATATTTCCATTACTGAAAATGAGAAGGCAAAAAAGTGCTGTGATAGACTTCCTGCTACAACCACAGTACCCTACTTTTTACTTTCTGTTTTTCTTGCTGTTCATTATTATCTTATTTTTAAGGCACCCTCTCTTCACTTAAGAGTACTGTTTGTACCAACTTAGATGTCTTACCTCTTTCTTATACAAGATATCATTCCTCTTCTGTCTTCTCTTTGTGACTTCTCCATGTTGCTTCAAGTCTGAAATTATCCTTATGTCTTGTACCAGTGTTAATACTTTTTGATGCCTTCAGAAAGTTCTCTCTCAACTTACTCTATTCTTTCCTTCTGAATATATTATGGGTCTTGCCCCAGTTCTGACTCCAAGTATTTTGGAGGGAAGAGCGTGCCTGTTTCTCTGAAGGCATCCCCTTCTGTGTTTCTTAAGTAAATTTTTCAGGCATGATTTGCCCTGGTGAAGCCATATTGGCTGTCATCAATCACCTCCTGCTCTTCCATATGCCTTAGCACAGTTCAGTAGTTACCATCATCGGAAGGGTCATTGGCACAGCCACAGAAAATGGGATGCCCCCTACCCAGAGGTTCTCCACCCTCCAGTTAAAGGAGTTTCCAGCCTGACATGAAATAGCTGCATAGTATTTGGAGAGAGAAAAATAAAGAGAACAACTACAGTTAAGGCTACAGTACTTATCAGCTTGTGATTGGGAGAGGGTGAAAACAAGCTTGAAACAGTCAAAGCTAGGATCAAAATCTTCTCCACTCAAGCAGCAGGCCTGACAACATCATGGAGCCTGTGAGAAGAAAAAATAAATTATTATCTTCAGTGGCTGGTTATTTGTTTCTAAAACTACAGAATCAAAGAATCATAGAATATGTTGGGTTGAAAGGAACCTTAAAGAGCATCTAGTCCAAACCCTCTGCAGTGAGCAGGGACATCTTCAAGTAGATCAGGTTGCTCAGAGCCCATCCAACCTGATCTCGAATGTTTCCAGGTATGGGACAGCTACAATCTCTCTGAGCAACCTGTGCCAGTGTTTTACCACCCTCATTGTAAAAAACTTCCTCCTTCTTCCAAATCTGTCTCAACCCTCCTTCAGTTTAAAGCCATTTCCCCTTGTTCTATCACTATTACCCTACTTACCTACCCTTGCAAAAAAAGTCCCTCTCCAGCTTTGCTGTAGGCTACTTTTAGGTACCGGAAGCTGTTTTCTCTGTGGAGCCTTCTCTTCTCCAGGCTGAACCACGCCAACTATTTTAGAGGAGACAGTTAGCTGGAAAACAGTTGTAGCTCCAGGAAAGCCAAATAACAGCCACCATAGTCCTCACTGTACCCACCCCGCACACAGACATTGCACTGGCCATGCACACACTTGCTGTTCACCAGCCTCGAGGCCTCTGGCACCACCAGCAGAAGGGATTTGCTCCAGCCCCCTAGCACCACCCCACCTGCCTGAACCACATCCCTCATCTGTCTAAAGTATCTCCCAGCTGTTCTGCAAAGACAGCATCCAAGGAAAACTCTGCTGACCTGCAGGCATAGAGGTGAGCAGCTTCAACAGGTCACCTCCAGCGTCCCAAGCGTGATCCTCCCCGTGCCAGTGCCCTGCTGCTCCAGGCCCTGGGAAGCACATCCCACGCTACAATGACCCAGGTGGTATGGCTGGGAGGGTCAAGGCTGACAAGGAACAGCAGGAGGAGGAAGCCATAAGATGTGGGAGTATGGTCAGAGGACTACAGGGATTGGAGAAGAAAGAATAAGAATAAAAGCAAGAACAAATACAGGAACAATGAGCACCGTCACCCTCACTTCCCAGGATTTGTCCTGCTGAGCACAAGGCACGCTGAGTCCCCTTCTCCTGTCCATGCCCCACCTGCCTGGATACTGAGGGCAGCTCTGTCATGGGCCTTGCAAAAGTCACACTAAATGGCTGTCACTGCTCTCCCTGTATCCCATGAGGACATTCCTCTCCTCCAAGAAAGATCATGTTCGTGCTTTCACAGTTTGTCCTTGGGGAAGCTCTGCTGAGTGTTCAGTGATGTCACCTGGCCCTGCATGTGCCTCCAAGCCACCTTCCAGAAGGTATCTGAGAAGGGCAGGTTCTTCCTGGAAACCTGCTGGAAGGCTCCCATGCCTGCCTCTGATTCTTCCAACAAAGCAGAGAAACCTCTTTCTTGGATCAGGGAAACAAGAGGCCACAAATGCTTGGTCCTTCATACAAGCAAAGAGCGAGGGTGCTTCTCAGACTTAACTCATCTCCACCTCCAGGTCCTCCCCTCTCCTTTGGGTTCTGCACTCTCCACACTCCAGGGGCGGAGCTGAGGCACCTGGAAGGAGAATCTATGCAATGCTTGGCAATCGGCAGCTCTTCTGTGAAGTGTTGCATCCCTCTTTCCGTCCACCAGAGGCATCTCTGGATGCTTTGCCCCCTCTCAGCCACTATCGAGTACCAGGTGCTGGGTTGGAGAGTCACTGAGGACCCCTGACCCTCTTGGAATGTTGTTGCCACTGTCTTGCTGAGGGGACCCCAGACATGGAATGAGGAGGGTGCTGGAGCTCTTGTCGCCTATGGGGAGGTGGCAGGCGGTCCCTGTGACCAAGGAACAGCCTTTTTCAGCACAGCAGCACAGCAGGTGGGAGCGAGCCCCAGGAGAGGGGTCCTCAGACCCCACGACCCTCCTCTTCCCACATCTGGGCATATTTCAAGCCCACAAACAGCTTACCAAATTCCAGTGCTTCCAGGTCCCCAAAATGATAGTTCACACACTAGTAAAGAATGCTAACTGACCACAAAACTCTGTTTCTAAAGTGAACTGTAGTGTAGGAAAATGATTTTCTAGTGTGAGACAGAATCTTCTTGGGAGAAAGTTCCAACTAGTGTCAGCCCTATTACTTTCACAGCTTTATTACCACAGATGTCATCACAGAAAGTTTACAGCCCCATTTTCACCTGCATAACTGAGAAGTTACAGTTTCAACCACCAGTTTGGACTGATTATAATTAAACCTCAGCCCTATGGCAATTTTGAATTTCTTCCCTGGGCTGAGCAAATCCCACGAGAAGTTATTTTTTCCTCTGATTTGTATAAACTATTGCAGCAGTTTCTTTAAAAAAAACCCCAAACTTGTAGATACTTACCTTGTAAATCAGAATTACAGAAATGCAATGCACAGTGACAAAAGTTCTTCAATAATTTGCAAGTGTCAATACATGTCTTTAAATGGGAGTACAGGCTTACAGTATAGAGACACCATCCCAGGTTACAATCAGAATTTATGCTTATTCCCGAAATCAACATTTTATAGGAAGTGCAGTGCATTTGCTATTATAGCTAGTATTTACCTATCTATTAAAAATAACTTTCTTAGTATTTTCTGAGCACTTTTATTACAGCATAAATGCCTAGAGCACACAGAAAATAGTTGTCCAAAAAGCCCCAAACCCCAGGGACCACACTCTGAAACCGGGTGAGAATGGAAATTCCCAAATCAAACCTCCAGCTTACACTACGCACAAAGGCGCAGGTTGGAAACAGTTTCCTAAATTGCTTAATCTGCACGGACGTCAAGACTTTCCTCCCCTAATAAGGGAAAACCAGGTCGGTTAAGGCTCAAAGCAGCGAAAAGAAACGGGAAAAAGAAGAAGGATGCATTTCACTCTGGGTTACGTTTTCGAGTTCCCACACGCCAGTTCACGCCTGGATAGGGAACAGGAACGACTGGCTGCGAGGGAGGGCTGTGCACGGGGTGAGGCCTGCGGGGGTGAGGGGGCTGCCCGGAGCACACGGGGGTGGGGGTGGAGGTCCGGGTCCCGGTCCCGGTCCCGGTCCCGATCCTGGTCCCGGTCCCGATCCCGCCCCGCGGTGACGTCAGCAGCGCGCGGCCGGGCCTGGCCCCGCCACGTCCCTCCTCGGCGGCGCGCGCGCGCGTCACCGCGCCCCGCCGGCGCGCCTCGGCCAATCGGGGCGCTCCGCGACGCCCGCGAGGGGTCAGCGCCGGCCAATGGCGGCGCGCCGGGGGGCGGGCGCTGTGCCCATGGCAACGGGCGCGGGGCCGCGGCGGGGCTGGCGCGCCGCTCCGCTCCGAGCGCCGCACGCACCGTACATCACAGCGCACAGCGCCCCGCACAGCGCCCCGCAGGGACCCGTGCCGACCGGGAGGACCCCCGCGGGACACCTCACCCATCGCCCCCCGCGCTCAGCAGGCGCCGCGCCGTTGGGAAGCAGCGGCTCCGCTCCCGCCGCAGCGGGACCCGAAGGTAGCGCCGCCCGCCGCGGTGCCCAGGCCCGGCGGCGGGGCAGCGTCTGTCGGGGCCGGGGTGGGCGATCGCGGGGGTCTCACCGCCCTCCTGCCCGCCGGGGTGGCGGCGCTGCCTCCCGTGCGGGGCCGGAGGGGCGCGGATGAAGTTTTCCCGGAGCGCCCCGCCGGGAAGGGCTCCAGGGGGGTGTGTGTGTGTGTGTGTGTGTGTGTGTGTGTGTGTGATAATGACTCCTACAAATTTCAGTTTGTAATCTGAGTGACTTGGAGCTCCGAAGCCATCATTTGGATCTCGCTT
>JAWWEE010000158.1:13147237-13374931 GCA_035221455.1 Xenops minutus
GGGTGTGTGTGTGTCTGTGTGTCTGTGTGTGTGTCTCTGTGTGTGTGTCTCTGTGTGTGTGTGTGTGTCTGTGTGCCCTCCATCCCGCCCTCCCTCCATCCCTCCGTGCCGCAGGTGCCCTGCCGCTGGGAGCTGCAGAGCGCCAGGGGAAAGGAAGGCAGAGCTGGCAGCGGCCGCAGCGGGAAAATACTGAGTGTCTGCTGATTGCACAACCGCAGGGGAAACTTGGGCAGAAGACTCGACTGGTTTCGCTAGAAAGGGCAGAGCTTTTCAGCATTGCTGTCATAGAATCACACGATGGTTTGGGTTGGAAGGGACCTTAAAGATCATCTAGTTCCAACCCTCTTCCATGGGCAGGGACACCTTTCACTAGACCAGCTTGTTCAGAGCCCCATCCAACCTTGAACACCGCCGTGGATGGGGCAGCCACAGCTTCCCTGGGCAACCTGTGCCAGTGCTTCATCACCCTTCCAGTAAAGAACTCCTTCCTAATATCTAATATAAACTCTTTCAATTTGAAGCCGTTCCCCCTCGACCTGTCACTACATGCCCTTGTAAATACATCTCCCTTGTCTCTCTCTATCTTTCCTGTAGGCCTCCTTCAGGTAGTGAAAGGCTGCAATTAAGTCACCCCACACTTTCTCTTTTCCAAACCTAACAATCCCATTTCTCTCAGCCTTTCCTCGTAGGAGAGATACTCCATCTCTTTAATCATCTTGGTTGCCTCCTCTGCTCCAGCAGATCGATGACCTTCCTGGGCTGGTGACCCCAGATCTGAATGTCTTGTACTATTACTATGTTTGCTCCATAAAATACTTCAGTGCTAGGCTGGCTGCTGCACTCAGAAAATATTCCAAAAGAGGAAAAGGTTGAGATATGGCTATAGAGATTTTTGGAATTTTTTTTTTAATGAAATAGCTAAGGTTTTCAAAAGAGTTCATGTTTGGCAACGCATTTTAGTAAGCCTGTAGGAGAAAAAAGCCTCTGTTGTTTGAGTTGCAAGTGTTTGCTGTGGAGAGATAGCATCCAGAAGTTTCAACACAAGACCATCACAGTATGAACAACGATGCACGTGTGCAACCATGGTAGCAACTTCAACATGGAGCTTTGCTTTGTTTTGTAGGGTTTTTTGGAGGCTTTTTTGGTCATTTTGCTTTCTCACACTCTCAAAAAAAGTCGTGTGGTTGACTCAGTATTGGTGCAGCTCTACTCTGAATTCTGAAGTGACTGTCCCTCTTGACCAAACAGAGCAGCACAGGGAAGATTCTTACTGTGAACCCTGTGTGGGAGGGGAAGAGCCACTCAAAAACCTTTGAATTCAGGTTTTGTTTTAATCTTTATGGACCTCTGCTTAAAATTCATGGAAGGTTTATGGGAGAAGCATATATTTCTGTGAGAACTTAAGATTCAGTTATAGCTCTGTTACTTGCTACACGGTGATCTTGTACAGTCATGGCACCATGTCCGTCATGGACTGTAGGTTAACTAACCTCGTTACATACCCTACCTTCTACCAATTACTACCTATGTTCCCTTTTACCAACTACTATAACCTCTTGGAGGGTAGCAGTAGTTTATTTTAAGATAGGAAAGATAATTAAATAAAAAAGAATAGCATAGGTCTATCCTTAAAAACAATGTGAATATGAGTCTCATTCACTTTTAACCATGATGGTTAACACAAGCAAAAAAAAAACCACAGGGAAACAAAATTATAAATTAATATTGCCCATTGGGTCTGCTTAAAACTTACATTAGCTATTGGATAAAAAGGCATCTAGTGTAAATTTGTTTGATGCTATAATACTGCTTGAGATACCATAATTTGGTGTCTGAAATTATATTCAGAAAAACCCATCAGGTAAATAAAACCAAGTAACAACAGAAAGAATTATTTTTTAATAAGGTTACGGCAGAATTTTTTACCTTGGCCACATAATACTGGCAGTACTGCTGATGTCAACTTTCTATTCATATAAGCCAAGTTAAAGGCTTTCTGTCAAAAACTGTGCCCCCCTCCCCCCCGCAATGATATGTATATAACTGAAGTGTTAGCCATGAAAGGGGAGAGCACTGGTTCCCTGAGATAATAAAAATGTAAAATATATTGATTCAAGTGTCAGAGGTGTGGAAATACTGATTCATAGTTCTAGTGCTGTGCTGACTCAACAAATGCACTTTACATAAGAAAGATAAAATTGTTTATTGTTAAAAGCCGCTATCAGAGCTGCCACGTTTTGAACTCTTGTGCACAGAGGTGTTTTATCTAGTGAGGTATTGTGCTCTAGGCTGTTTGATTGCTCAGTAAGCAGAAGAGATTTCCCTGAAGTTCCTGTTAGATACATAGTAGACACAAGCCTTTTGGATAGGGATGTGCTTTTATGTAGCTAAAATCATGACCAAGTGCTAATGCCAAACCGAATGAAATCAGAGGCAAAATTCCTGTTAATTTCAACAGGTTTTGCTCTTATGTACTATACATGATTTGAGAGTTGGAAGAATGAAAGAGACTGCATTTCATTAAACCGTTTTGATTAAGTTGTAAATATTCATCATAGGTAATTCAAGAAATATATAGACCCTGTTCATGATTGCATTTCTCCTGCTTTATATTCTTAATAAAACAAGAGTGGGACATTTATGCACATTTGGATTCCTAAGCAAGTAGAAATCAATGGGAATTAGCAAATTGTGGACATCAATCTCATTAAGCAGCTATCATTAAGTGCCTAAATTTTTTAAGTCTGGCTCCGTATCATTAGATCTAGATTTATTCTGCATAGCTATTCTGTAGTTTTTTTTGAAAGGGGGAAAAAAAGTGCCTTGAACTCCTGGGGCATTCAAAGTTTACTTTAGCATCATTGTTTATTGTTGACTAGAACAAAATGCATATTGTTAGAATAATTGAAGTATTTTTTCATTTGAGATAAGACTTTGAGCTAATACATTGGTTGTATATAGTAGCATATTTGAGGTTGCTTTTTACGTCAGCACTGACAAAACTGCCATTTGCAATTATGAAAAATGAATTTGTGAGATTCCAGGTGTGCCATTGTATTATGTTCTGTGTGGGAACTGAAATTATAGATCAGGAAGCTATTTTTGTAGCAATAGTTTATATTTTTTTAATTTGGTTTTGAAGTTGATAAGATTTTTGTCAAGTATGCATTGGATTCAGTACAAGTCTTTGCTTGATTGTTGGCTTCATAAATGTTTTTCTGAGCCAACTTTGTTGGAAAGAATTGATAAAATCAAGCAAGTTGCTTTGAGAAACAAGAACTAATATTTCATCATTCTTCAGTTAGTAAGGTAGCTTTGTAGATACTGATGTTTATTTTTTTGAAGCAAGGATGGGGGAAGTTCCTTGGAGGCAGGTACTATTATAAATATATATGTATTTGTTTATGTGCAAACAGGTTTTTAAATAACGAACAGTTAACATTGCAACAAGAAGAAAAATAGTTTTCAGACTACTTATGACAGAGCTAAGCACGTGTAGCAGCGGACATACATTTTGCTTCTATGCCGTCCTTATTTTTGGTCATACATTTGCATTGTTTCATGATATTATCTTACATTGTTATATTGTTTCAGCATAAAATTGCTTCTTTTCCACTGGAGTGCTCATAGTTTGTATTACTATATAGTATCCCCCAGCATTTGGGTGACTCATTAATTAAAACAGCTGAAGTGCATTTTTTTAAAAGGAGGTTCTGTCAGCAAATGTTGTGGTAGGCACGGTCAAGGCTCACTTCTTTCTGGGAAGCTGAAAAAAGCAGCTGTTCAATCAGCCAGGTTTTAGCTGTAAAGAGAATGAAGCAGCTAAAGTGCAGTGAAAAAATATAACAAATACAGCTCAAATTAATTTAGGCAAAGTAAACAGGATGAAAAAAAAAGATTTTGCTGCCTTTATGCACTTAAATAATATTGTTTTATATAAAACTGTTTATGTGCAATATTAAAATGCTTCTTTGAAAAAATAAGGAATATCTCCTGGTGCAGAGAACTGAGTGGGGTATGCTCAAACGAAAGATTAGGACAGCATGTCCAGTGTGAAACCTGTTGGATGTTGGCTGGAAGAAGAAAAAGCAGCAACATCTGAATCATGGGGTTAATGGAAAACTTTGACAGAAGAGAAATAATTCTTGAAGGATAGTGAAATCATATGTATAGTTATAGCAGTAACAGCTACCTTGTAATAGTTAATAGCTCGCATATTAACTTTTAAAAGGATGAGTTTACATTTGGGAAGGGAAGTATGCATATGTTTCTGTATTTTGAATGCTAACTTGTAAAGGGAAAACTACTGCAGCTTGTAGCCATTTCTCTTTTCATGAGATTTCCTGCTCATGTCATCAGTGAGCAACCTTGATCTATGGGACTGATGACCCAGTGAAGAGACACCTCACCACAGCCAGAGGTTTAGCTTAACATTTGAGCAGAAGCAGGTTTTTCCACTTGCTTCTCAAAATTGTTGCCACATTGCATCTCTTCTAAGGCCAGATTAACTCATTGGACAAACAGTGTGAAGAAGATGCATTAATTAGTGATTCATTGACCTGCCTCATTGCTTAAGGTATGATAGCTTACAGTGTCTATGTGGCAGTTCCTCCTGAAAAAACTGGGAGGAGCTAGCCCTGGTGTTTCCAAACACAAAATATGGCAGAAGAATAATCTGTTTTTTAATTTCAAATATTTACAAATAATTTTTAAAGAAAAGGAAAAAGGCTATGTATCTAAACATTCCCTATTTAAACTGTGATATATGGGCAGGTATATCACTGTTTCACAGAGGTGAAAACAGATTCTAGGTGCTAGATGGCTGACTCAGACTGCTGAAGGAGTACATAGCTCAGATTTCGTTCTAGTACTGAGGTTAGAATATTCAGAAAGGTGAAGATCAGTTGATCTATTTTATATATTTTCTGGGTGTTTTGTTTATTTTTTTAATTAGGACTGCCTTTGAAGATTGTTCATTTCTCTGAAGTACAGCACAAAAATAGGAAGTCACATACCTGACTATAGAGAACATTGCTGTCATCCTGCACGTCTCACATGGGTTTAATTACTTCCATATCAGATACAGCAGGCATATGTAATAGTTTATGAATAGGTAGGCTTATTTCTGTATTGTGTCAGTATGGACTTATGTTTTCATTGCCCACCATAGGCAATGAATTTGGCAAGTGCAAGTGTGCAATATGACTTTTACAGTGTTGTGCTGTTGTTGCTTCATAATCCCTCACTGCGCTTCTACATGTGCAGACACTGCACCATGGTATCACTATACGGTTTTGCCAATCTCAATTTTAGGAAATTTGACATTGGGTGTTACTTCTTTAAAAATACTTGTACTTTGCTAGGAAGATGATGAAGGTGTCAGACCAGAATTATGCTGTTTTCTGGGCAGTAGGTGTTACATTAATGAAAAGTAAATTTGGGGGTTTGTATTACAAACATGTGGCAGCCATGTAAAATAGGTGTGCTAATGCTTAGCAGTTTGTGTTATTGTTGCTAGAACAAGCTTTAGAAGCAGCGTTTTGTAGTTACGTTTCAAAGCCTGTAGCTCTTTACAATTCGAATGTTTGATCTTGTTACACTGAAGTTGATAGGAATTTGTGATTAACTTTAATGGGATCAAGATCAAGACTGCTGACAGGCAGCCTGCTGCTTTTCTTTTCCAATTGTATTTTTTTGTTCATGCAAGTGCATTGGTGTCTCTATTTTCTGCTGACTGTCTCATTCTTTTGGCTCTCGCTCTATTTTTTTAAAATGCTTTATAATTAGAGAAGTTATTTTTTATTTTCCATGGAACCTTAGGATATCAGCTTTGTTTATAAATGACAGTATTTGTCGGTTCTAGAGCACTAGTTTTATGATTAGTTCTCTTTATGTATTAGAAGTAGAAACGTTTGTTTGTCCCTCTTGGAAAGATGAGGTCGATTTCTGATACCAGCAGATTACAGTTGTGCTACCTTTTCATCTAGGTGGCCTACCTGTCTTTGACTAAAATCACGTAAGTTCCAGATAATTGTAACATTAACTCTCTCCCATCTGTCTTTAAGAAAATAACTAATTAGTGGGGCAGATCTGTAACAGCTTATATTTCTCTTAAACTTTATAGAAGTAGGAATAATAGTAAAAATAACATTACCCATGGCAGGGCAGGGGCTTGTGTGCAGTGCTTTTTTTTTATGGCAATGATTAAACAGACACTGCTCCTCTTCCAGAGTACTGGGATTGACTGTTGAGTTGGTGGCTCTAGTACAGAGGAAATCACATTCTTGGCTCAGACACATGGATGTATTCAAAATGCCTGGGAAGGGATGGGCATCCAGGAACAGGTTTCTCAGAAGTCCAGAACTCTTGAAGGTAGCTGGTAGCAGGCTAGGAGCGGAATGAACTCTTAACAGTAAACATGCTTAATGGAACAAAAACTGGAACCCCAGTTTTCCTCTCATCCTGCCTTTTCTCACTCTTCCCTCTAGTCACTGAATTTGAGTATGATGCTGAGTTTTTTTCTGGCAACTGACTAATGTTAGAAATTGCAATGGGCCTGGTTTCTGTCTTCTGATATGGGTCAGAGTAGGGTGTGTGCTCAGTGACTGTCACACTCTAAAGGTTGATGTGTATCTTAGTCACCTGCTTTTCTTAAGGAAATTTTCAGGAGTATAGTCTTGGATTAATAGATACCTAAAGACAGTAACTCTGTCTCCACTAGGTAATTATTTTTTATTCTGATAAATGTATTTCCAATTTGCTTGATACATGATAGTTGGGTTCCTCAAAATACTATGAGAAATCCTGTGTTTGGCATAGTAGTCTGCAAAGTCAGCTGCAATGATAGAGATATTTTTTGCTTTTAATTCTTCCTGGTATGTGTGAAATTTGTAGCCTGTTTTATCAAAAGAGCTACAATAAAAACACCCTATGCAAAACCTGAAACAGCCTGATGTAGTCTTTTCTGAACAGCCTATTACATCAAATAGATACGAAGAACATATTGTGATATCATCCTATCTTTCCCATTACACATGACAGCATGTAATTACAGAGGCTGGTACTTCCAAGGAAACCCTAATTGCTCATGAGCACATATTCCAGAGTAAGTCAGCAGACCCAATGACACTGATTAGAGCTTTTGATAGATAAGCTCTGCTGACTCTGCCACAAATGTAGTTAAGGATGTTATAGCTCCATTTGCCCATCCTAAATTTGGGGGTGATCAGTGCTCCCTCATATGAGGTTTGGCAGAACAACACAGTTACTGATATCTTAATTGTTTCAGTTCCACATGGACATTTTATGCATTGGGTTTCCTCAGTTGCAAGGGAAAAATTCTTACAAATTTGTGTGTCCCCCTTCAGCCTAAACCAACAGTATGCATCTCCACAACTGTTCGTGTAACAAGAAGTTATAGGTCAGGAGCTTAAAAGAGATTAGTTATGTCTGTAAAATGGATCAAAGACCAAGTGCCATTGTTGAAAGTGTTGGCTTTAGTACTTGCCGTAGGCAAACAATGAGTCAATGCCACAACTATGGTGAGCACCTGAATTTCTGGCTTCTCTTTGTCTCACTACATCTCACCTGTTGGTGTTACCTGGAATGAGCAGGCTCATTTTATAGCCACAAAACAATTTTCTAAAACACTGTTTACACACCTTACATAACTAGAGTGGCCTATAATAATATTAAATTACTTTTATTACTATAACTTAGTATATATGAAAATAGTTTGGTTGGAAAAATATGTCCATTGGGGTCCAAATTTTTAGCATTATCTGAAGGCTACAGTTTTTAAAAATGAATACTTCAAATATATATAACCTTTAAAAAAATGTTTCTAAAAAGGCTGACTATTTTCTTATATAAGTATTTTGGGGTTTTATTAGTTTTGTTTCATATGCATTGCCTAGACTTCATGCATGCTTAAGGCCTTTAACTTAGTTTACTAGACTGCCCCATTCATACTCTTCAAGAATTTCAGCAAGGTGGATTTCTTTTACCTGTGCCCCCTTTTGGCTGTGGTGCTCTGTGTCTATAGAATTTGTTGTCCAGGCTGTTGGTCCAGAATCTTTCAAAGCAGATTTTGAGTTTCACTTAGCCCCTATTGATTTTCTAAATACACATGGTTGACAGATACTGAATTAAGTGATTACATCGCTTTTACTTTCTTGGACAGTGGCTTCCTCACAACTGTATCAGTCTGCTTTGAAAGGGAATCATCACCTTGCAAATATTCTTTGTCCTACCTGTTCTATCTATAGAGTTTATAAACATTTCTTGTTATGAAACAATGCTTCAATAAAATCTGTAACATAGCCTAGGCTGGCCAAGTTTTTATTTCAAATCAGACATTAAAGGACTGGAAAAAATTCAGAGAACAGTAACAAGAATGATCAAAAGTATGGAAAAGCTTCCATAAAAGGAATCAATAGGTAAGCTATCACTCTTTAGGCTGGTATATGATCACTCTTGGAGAGCTATAATATGGAAATGGTAATTAAGAATAAATTGTTTACATCTTTTTCAATACAAAAACAAAGGGGGTCATTGAATAAGGTAAATGGATGACAGGTTCAGAGAGGAAATGGTTCACACAACATGTGTTATCTGTATGCCATACTTATCATTTTATAGGTAGTCTGTTAGAGAAACCTTATTTTCTATTTCCATTCAACCTGCTGCTTAAGTGAAGCTATTTCCACTTCCCTTTCATTGTAATAAAGCACATGGGGTGATCTAGCTGTATTTGTATGTTGGCAGGTATATCAAGATGCCTTGGTAAGGATAAAATAACAAGCAGCAGCATTCAGAGAATGACTCTGACTCCAGACATGGCAATTTACTTTTGGAAAAAATGGGACAACATCAGTTCATCTTGTCCATGCAAATGTGACAGTAGGGTGATGGTTGTCTGCCAGCTAAAAGAATTGAGGACCTCTATAACATATATTAACTTATTATTGTTATCCATGCCACTGATACATAAAATGAGCTGTGCCACTAATAGACTCAACTGATGGCTCTAGTTTGTGACTTCTCACCAGCATTGTTGTTCTGCCCTTATAAACTGGCCTGAGACTTCTGGGCAACTTTTTTTTTTTTTTTTTTTGTAATAAGAGTGCTTTCATTTTCCTGGCAATTGGATAGGGGTGAGTAAAGGGTGTCAGCAACGCTTAATATTAAATACATAATGTTATGTACATTTATTGCCATAGTAAAGGGCAGCTTAATCCAAGCAAAAGCAATGCTTTCCTGTCAAGTACCAGCTCACGTAGTCAGAAAAACTGGCACTGACACCATAATTACAGTTTGTCCCCCTTACCCCTCCCCTAAAAGGAGGTTTGATGCTGGTGGACATAAGTACTTTTGACAGAATTACTTGCATGACCAGCTAAAGCGCTTGTACAGAAATTCTCCTTGTAGCAGGTATACTTTTGAGTTATTTGACTGCACATTTCTTGAATGTTATGTCTTTTTCTTTGACATATCTAAGCTAATTTTAGACAGTCTTTGACTGGTAAGTTTCATTTTCCAGGAGGGGATTTATATTACTAATGTAGCACTAGAGTTTGCTCAAACTTTTTATACATTATCCAGAGACTGTGGAGCGTCACAGGCTGAACTGGCCAGATTGTCTCAAGAGCCTGACTTTGCTATATTACGCTGGACTGCCATCATTACTTTTTTTTAGCTGGATTTTCTGTATTCACACCATTAAGTACTCCATCTGGTAGAATTAAGCTATTTTCAACCAGACTTGATGGAGGGGAAGAAGACAAAGGTCAAGAACTCAAAGTGCTCAGTGTTCATCAAACTTAAGACACCAAAGAAAATCTAGAAAAGACTGGCTTAATAAAGCTTCAGCAACCATTTTACGTAGTGTGAGCACTTTTTTCAGGAACGTCTGTCAACCTGAAATACGGATATAACATATATTGTAAAATACTATTCCTGCAAGTAAATTTTGGAGGGGATCTTGACTCCAAATTAGGCAAACTACTTCATTACTGAAACATAAAAACCACTGGCATTACTATCCAAAGATGTGATTCAGTGTCTATGATTATCCTTAGGAGTTTGCCAATAAATTCAGCAAAGACATGAGCATGGTGGGAATGTCACTATTAGTTATGTGAGACTTGGACATCCTAAACAGGTGTTTCCCACCTGTTACTGATAATACCTCAACATGCTACAAACCTCTCACCATTTGCAGTACAGCTTAGGTTTGGCACACAACAGTAAATTAATCTGAGGAAATATGTTTGCATAATAATGGCCTTTAAAAATGAAAGCTGTATCTAATTCTTTGAGTTGTAGTGTTCCTTGAGACCAGAACATAATATGCAAAGTGGGTTATTACAGGTATCTATGTCAAAAAATTCTAATCAGTACAGTATGATAACATCATTTATGTGAATTTTTGTGACTCGGTCTCGTTTCAGATGAAGTGGCTATCTGTCCTCCCCCAGCAGTGTCTTTTGCTGATGACATGTCTCCTAGTGGCCTTGGAAGCTGTACCTATAGACATAGATAAGACAAAAGTCAAAGGAGAAGGCCACGTAGAAGGAGAGAAGGTAGAAAATCCAGTAAGTGTAATGAAATTTATCTGATAAGTGTTTTTCAATCTGGGTATAGGCAACTCCCTTTCTGAAATTTACATGTTCTTTTCTGGAGTTACTAATGTTAGCTAGTACTGTTATAGGGTCTGCTATGGGAAGGTTCTGTTTAAATTTATTTCTTTTTTTTTTTTTTTTTTCAATATGCTGCTAAAGGTGAGGTGGCACATGGAAAGAATTCCCCAGCACATAGTATGAAGAATTATGAAGAATTTACTGTTCCATAGAGATTTATTTCAAGTGACCGGGTGGTGGCCTAGGAAATTCCACTCCCTTATTCCAATTCAGTGTTTCAAACAGAACAGTAATGAATGAATTGCACTGTTTTAAAAAAGCCACACACTATATTAACACGACAGATTGTTTATAAAAGCGTATTACATGGGTTCCTAAACAATTTTCTCTTCTTTCTTGTCAGTTGCTGAAACAAATGAATCATAAGTTGCTATAGGGCAACAATGCAAATCTGACAAAACAAAGATATGTAAAACAACATAATGCCTGTGTTGCTGAGATTAGAGTGTCAGTTCGATGATTGTATTTAAATAAGGCTAAATGTTTGGCAGTATATTCCTCTCTCAGTTTCACATTCTTTTTTGAAGGATACAGGACTTTATTATGACGAATACCTCAGGCAAGTGATAGATGTCTTGGAAACTGATAAACATTTCAGGGAGAAACTCCAGACTGCTGACATAGAGGAAATAAAGGTAGGTTCCAAAAAAAGAGTTAATTTAAAGTTAATTAAGTCCGTCAGTATGAGCCATGTATGTTGTATTCCATCTTCCTTTTTTCATACTCTTCTCAATTTTTGTGAGCTTAAATTTCATTTTTATTTATGTAGGTGTTTTACTAAATCTCTGTCTGTAGTCAAGGGACAGCAGAACTTCTTTCATTAAAGAATATTCCATAGCATAAAAAAATCCCTTAGCAACAACATACCCTTGATTGCGTAGTTTCTACCTGCTACCTGTCTACTAAAAAGCTGATTTCAGACTTTATGCAGGTAGGTACATCAAAACAGCTGCAATTTAGCCTTTATGTGTAGTTGTTTGCCAAGTAATTTAGAATTCTGTTTTGAACTCAAAGGTGTATCTGCTTTCTGAGATTAAGATAGTAAGTCACAAATGTATATGATGACACGGAAAAGAATTACAAGACAGATTTTAACATCTGGGGACATTGAGGAGTTATGCTAGAAGTAAAATCAGTGTATATAGGAATAAAACAGACCTCTGGCATTCTCCACTGCTGTCCTGTCTTTTGCTAATCTACACAGCACTCTGTCCAAAACTTCCGCACATTATTGTCACTTTAGTTCCTGGCTCTAAGTGGTGGCCGTTCTGCATGGCTCCTTTATCAGCTAGAAATTAGCAATGGATGGGTAGGAAACAGTCTAAAGTGACAGACTTAAAGAGGAGATCCTGCCTTTTGTGTTTCCTTTAATCCCTCGTGTTGCCATTGGCAGCTTTTGGCTTCCTTTTTTTCCTGTACTCCATCTAGTGTAACTCTTGGAGACGGCTGTTCATTACGGGGCTCTGACAATACACACGGGTGGCTGTTGTTGTGCTTGTATCTTCCCTCAAGGCTTACAGCCCTCATTGAGGGGATGAGCAACACCAGCACTTTGTGTGCTTCTCACAGTTCTTTTCAACTAAGTTGAGAACATTTGATCAAGAAACTTCTCACAAGCATTATTAGGCATTGCTCCTTCAAGGTTATGGTTTTGTTCTTTGGAGGAGCAAGATAGAAATTCTCTTTTCAGAAAGCTTTTAGGATTCCTCCCTATTTCTATAACCATAGGCATAAGAATTCTGAATCTGCTCTGTGGAAAAATACCGAGATTCTTACAGTGAGTGCTACAGTATGGCCAAAGACTGCCACTAGTCTTCTGTCTTACAGTTCATGTCTAATGGGAATCCTAAAAGCTACTTTCTTCTAGTTTTTATATGTAACTTTTGTTTTTTGACAGAGTGGAAAGCTAAGCAGAGAGCTTGATTTAGTAAGTCACCATGTGAGAACACGGCTGGATGAACTAAAAAGACAAGAGGTAGCAAGATTAAGAATGTTAATTAAAGCTAAAATGGATTCTGTTCAAGGTAAGAATACAAAATTTACCTAGGTGAGTTGTGGGGGAATTGTGTTGGAGAAATGCCAAAGTCCATCAGTTGTGCCTTGTTGTCAACAATAATAACTAAGCTGAAAGTGAGTGTCCTTTCTGAGCTGGCCTAGGGCCAGTAAAGACCTGTCTTTAGAGGAAACTGAGGAGAAGAGAGGAGCCATCTGTGTTTTATAAATAACTAAACTTGTTTCTGTCAGTGGACTTTTCACTGACAGAAAAAAGTTGAGTTATTTATAAATAAATACCTTACTTATATTTATAAATAAATTTGTTAGATGCTTCTAGTTATTTTTCAACTTCTTTTCTATTTTGTAATGCATCAATTCATAGGTTACTCACTGAGAACTAGTAACATAGTAAGACTATGTTTAAGAATATATGACACAGCATTTCATGTCTTTACAGGGAAGAAAATTTATCTTTTTGACAGTTCACATAAAAGTTTTCCTTCTAGTCTTCTTTTAGCCCCCTTTCCACCAGTTACAGTTTACTGTACAGATTTAGAACAAACATTAAACATTCACATTTAGAACATTATTTTTCTTGTGTTGGGGGCAGTTTTAAGCTCCTGAATAAAGAGAATTGTTTGGAGTGAAAAAATTCTCCATAGTATTTGCTTAATTTCTAATTAAATTTTACAAATTCAGGTAATTTCTTTTAGTGAATAAAGTATACAAGTTTCTAATTATTCTGGTTGTTGCATGTTTGTCTGGGAAAAGGTGCTATCCCTTTTTATTTCTTATTACTGAAGAATTTTTAAAGTATGCATTTAGAACCAATTTTGTAAATTCCTTACTAGTGATTTCTTTTTGAAGGGATTTAGTTACTCATAAACACAAATCCTAAGGGTGGACGCTATGCTCTTGTTTCTGAAATGGTGTTTTCACAAAGAAACTCTTAAAAAAGGGCACAATTTGCCTATGCAGATTATTTTATTAATAAAAATCTTTACAGGTTATGGGGAGGGGTTCCATGGAATTGAATACATCAAATTAAAATAATTCAAGAATGAGGATCTGTCTTCCACGCTAAGCCAAATTTAGAGGTGGCAAATAGATTGAAGAAATGTGCAGGTGCAAATAAGTGTTTATGGGGATGTTGCTTCTGTTACAGACAAGCAGTCCAGTGACATCATGGTGACATTCACAGTGAGTCAGCTGACAGCAGCTAATGGTTGTGTACATAGTAATTTTGTGTCTTTTGAAGTTTAATGGACTGATTACTTCTAGCCCTCGTTACTTTCATAAATCTATAGTAACTAACAGTGTCCTTTAGAAAAATAATTTCCCCCAACAGCTCAGATCTGTTACCATGTCAGTGTGAGAGCTTACATTTGGGAACAGTTCAGAATAGTCAGATAACTACTAAGATGTGAAAACATTTTGTAAAGTCAGCTTTGCCCATGAGTATTTCATATTATATACAACAAGTGTGGCCAAATTAGCTGTAAAATACAGCCACATCTACACACCTAGGCAACATCTTAGAATAGGTACAAACAGCAGGAAGAACCATTTCATTTCCTTTTATTTGGTCTGGTAATCTTTGCCCTATGACACCACTGAATAGCTTAGTCTTCTATCTTACCTAAAAAAAGAAGGAAAAGCATACAAATTCCCCTTTTTTCTTCCCTCTCAGATGGATCAGGTTTATTTAAAAAACCCAAACAAATCTGACATTATATTCTGAATATATTCAGTCCTCATCCAGATGTGTTTTAAAACATTTTCACCAAGATCCTACTAGACTGATCAGTACAGGACAGAAGAATGATGGGGATTTGGTCTCAGATAATACAGTAATGTGGCAAGTAAATACGGTCAAATAGAAGGAATCTTTTAGCCTAAGCATAAGAAACAGAGGAAAAATAGGTTTGGGGGCTAGATGTTTTGTTGTTTGTTTGTTTTTCTTAAGTCTATTGTTACACTTTTAAAAATGTTTCAAAATCAGGCAAAGGCCCATATATTTAAACAGAAATTATGATCTCACCAGGGAGGAATGATGATCGAAATCTGCCCTGGCCAGTGTTTGCTGTTTCGTGATAATACAAACAGCATTGAGTGTAAAACAGATAGTTTGCAAAGGAACAGCCTGTTTTCAATTCTTTTTTTAAACAAATAAAATATTATTTGCTAAGCCATCTAGTAAAAGCTTGTCACAATTGTTGTACTTAGCATATCAAAGTGCCTGCTTCTTAAGAGAGGGTACTATCTAGCATTAGCATTCAGAAACCTCCTAACAGCTAGAGAAGCCTGTGGTAGAAGTGTGCTCAGCTGGTAGTGCATTGATTCTGTTTGGTATCACTCCTGTCATAAGGAAAAGAAAATGCTTGCAGCTTTTAGACAGAAGACCTGACTCTCCACTGTCTTGCACTTCTCTTTTTTTACAAATGAAATCTGAATATCTGCTTATCTGATTAGATACAGTTTTATGCCATATCGTACATAAAACTGTGGCCAGATATAAGTCATTTGCAAAATGTACAGGCCAGTAGAAGAGTTGGAACTTTTCCTGGTTCAGGAAAATATACAAGTTGTTAGCCTTGATATAGCATGATTTCATAATTTCAAAATTCTCATTTACATAAAAGAGAATATTTTTCTTAGTTTATGTAGCTCAAACTGATTGTACTTTTCCTTGCTGAACCATAAGCCTTCATTTGTGTTTGTAAAATTACTGTGTGCAGTACAACACTGACACAATAGAAGGACTGAAGTACAAATTGCCATCAATTTTGCGAGCATCCTTCAAGAAAAACAACTTCAGAAATTTTGCTGTAGTTTCCTCCAACAGTGAAAAAATTACGCAGCCCTCAGGGAGCCTCAGGTACTTAAAAGGCACAAGCTCCCATATGAAAGACTTCAACTTCTTGATCTTGCTGGATTTCAAACTTGTTTTCATATTTTCCATGTGTACCTTATTCTTTCAGACACTGGCATAGACCATCAGGCTCTCCTTAAGCAGTTTGAGCACCTGAACCATCAGAATCCTGACACCTTCGAACCTAAAGACTTAGATATGCTGATCAAAGCAGTGAGTGCCAGATATTAACTACTTGAGGGGGGTTGAGTATTAATTAGTATGCCTTTTTTCTTCACTTCTGGTAAAGGCAAATCCTTTCCTATATACCACTTTTTATAAATGACATGCAGGTTTCATTTTCAGAGAAAAGTCATTTGTCTCCACCCACATGGGAAAACTGTTGTCAGTGTGCATTATGCCAGTACAAACAAATTTGGGAAAAATACACCTTTCTGGAAATCTTTAAATATGGTTTAGATAGGGGTACATTTTTGCCAAGTGTATTTTCTCATTTCTAATTCTAAATAATATAGGAGTCTCACAGAATGACATAAATAATTAACCCTAACCTATAGCCATATGAATTTTGGGATCTGTTATGTATATGTCAAGCTACAAAACCACAGCAAAGTAGAATTTAAGATATCAGTATTAGAAATTGCTTACACTGGGCATGGCATTCACTGCTTGTTTATTGAGGGGATGTAGTTAAGCATGGTATGGCTTTTTTCAAAAGCTACAGAAAAATACACTGTGCAAAGGCAAAAATTACTTACATCTCAGCTATGCTTTAAAGAACACTGCATGTCCAACGTGAGAATTTGAGAGTTTTTATATTTTTAAAATAAATTGAAAGATAAGTTATATTCCAAGCTTTCTTTAATTTGTGTATAATTTTTTTTACCTGTGAAAAATTTTATCTGTTTTCTGTAAAATTATTTTTATAGAGATGATATAATTTTTCTTGCCATTTCTGAACATCACTGCTGGGAAAATCGTGGTTGGCTAGGAGATGCATATCCTCCACATGGCAGTTCTTTATTATCTATGTTATTGTTTTGTCTTTTCATTTCTCACCCGAGATACTGACAGAGTGTAATGGGCATTTTAGGGTGTCTTTGCTGAGAAATTGTTATTTTATAAGGTACAGTGAATCTGAAAACTAAGATGTAAATCATGAAGAGACAATACCAGGTATAAACATGTACTTTGAAAAGCACTACCAAAAAATCATTTGGCCTGTCTGAATATGACATCTTTATACAAGTACTGGTTAGAAATTCTCCCCTCACTCTTACCCTTTCTCTCTATACAATTATTTTTTATTTAGTCTGTATTAAACCACTGCAAACTAACTCCCATTACCAATGAAGGCCCTTTTTTCATTAAACTGGGATAAACTACAAATGTTCTTATTCTGAAGTAATCAAGGAGTTAATGGTCCTGTTAGTATGGGACTTATTTAACTTGAGTTAATTTATTACAAACTGCTGAGAAAGGACACCTTGCTGCCTTCGTACAGAACCGTGCAATTGCAAAAATTGTCTAGCAGTTGAACCCTTGCAAATTAATTTCCATGAGAATAACAAAGAGAAAGGAACCCCCCAACTAGTCTACCCCATGTTTAAAACGAGAATGGCAAAATGCCCACAGAGCTGAACAATACAGTGTTTAATGTCAAGGGTGTTACATAATTGTGTGGCATAATCATATGTCTGCATATATCTGTATTTTTAGGCTACAAGTGACCTGGAAAACTATGATAAGACCCGCCATGAGGAGTTTAAGAAATATGAGATGATGAAAGAACACGAGAGGAGAGAGTATTTAAAAACACTGGATGAAGAAAAGAGGAAGCGAGAAGAATCCAAATTTGAGGAGATGAAGAAAAAACATGGAGATCACCCTAAAGTTCACCACCCTGTAAGGCCACAGCCTGTTCTTATGCGACTGAGTGAAAGCCTTCCTGTCCAGAGAGAAAAAGCTAATACACAGTACCTTTTGCTCTATAATTTAACTTCCTTCAGCTGTTGTTTCTAGATGAATCTGTGTGGCCATGACTGATTATTACAGGTGCTCTTTTCCGCAGAATATGCATTTCCTTGACAT
This sequence comes from Xenops minutus, assembly GCA_035221455.1. Taxonomy (NCBI): domain Eukaryota; kingdom Metazoa; phylum Chordata; class Aves; order Passeriformes; family Furnariidae; genus Xenops; species Xenops minutus. The sequence goes on from JAWWEE010000158.1 coordinate 13,164,896, forward strand.
TCCCTCTTTCCCTGGGCCTTTCTATCTAATGAATGTATTAGACCTGATCAAAAGGGCATTAAAGAAAATTCTATTGATTCCATTTGCCGCAGACTAATCAGCAAACAAAGCCTTTCAGAGAAACCATAATGCAAAGGTAATGCAGAAAAATTACACTAAATTGTCTTTTGAATAGTTTTTCTTTAACCAATCTGTAGGGAAGCAAAGATCAACTGAAAGAGGTGTGGGAAGAAGCAGATGGACTAGATCCTAATGAATTTGATCCCAAAACATTTTTCAAATTGCACGGTAAGAGGCTGCTTAGTTTTAATTTAATGAACAAGTGAAATGATTTTGTTTTACATTCTGCTGAGGACAAGTTTGTCATATGCTAGGATGAAGTCTTATACCTCAAACAATTTGGATGAGTCTGAATAGTATAGAGGAGAAAATATTTGTTATTGTTTGTAAGTTTCCTGCCAAGTCTTAAATGGAGCTTAAAATTTGAAAACAGGGGTTTTTTTAACTACTCCTAACATCATACAGTGAAAAACCAGTAGTGATTCCTCAGTGAAGTATGGGTAGTTAGAAGGCTGTCCATATCTTTAACTTTGCTTGCACCCTACATACGAGGAATAAATTCTCAGAGGTGTGTCTCTGGTAGCAGGTAAACCTGCTTTCTCATCATCTCTGAAAATAAATACCACACCCCTAATCTTTGGAATGGTCATAGACCTCAAGCCTCATCAGAAGTTGCAAGACTCCTTAGATAAAAAGCAAAATGCCCTCTAATCCTGCCACTGTGTTTCTGAGCAGTGTGCAGCTAGAAACAATAAGAAGTAACAACAGCAGAGATGAGGATGCATCTCAGTGGACATTTTGCTTTAAATACGATTATATCATCATGTAACCTTTCATTATGAGGTTGTTAAATGTTCATCATGGTACCACTGAGTAGATCCTGCCTGTCATTGGACTGCTCAGGATACACAGAACAGTACACAGAATTTGACTAATCCCAAAGATGGTGATTTAGATGAAGGAAAGTGTTCTAGCTTGAGTCTGAACTTTTATCTTGGCTTATAAAATGTATAAATATGTATTATAGTTATTAAATCTTACTTCTTTCTAAACAGGGATTTTGAAAGAATTTTCTGAAAGTTTTTGGTAGCTTCTTTGTGCAAATCCTACCAAAACACAAATAGCTGAAATAACCTTTTGCCTTAGAACTTAGTATTTAAAAAAGTTTGAAGCAATTAAAGAAAAATATTGCATAATACCATCCATTTGAATTAAACATTCTCCTTCAATTTCGGAGGTAGTATAACAATATTCAGAATACAATGTAGGATAAAAGATGGATCATTAGTTATCAAGTATTCTCTCTGCATTTGTCATGAGAAATCATTTTACAGTTATCTCAAGTGCTCCGTATTTATATAGATTTTCACATAATTCTTCATTTTGTTTTGAAGAGTCATACTGTCAATTAACAAAGTTTTTCTGCAAAATTTTGTTGCTTCTGAGTCTAATTACAAATCTAGTTGTTAAATTGGGACAACTTGTTCTCAGCAATATTTTTTGGCAGTTGCACTCTGCGCAATCCTGTGGTGACCTATTTCAGTTTGCTAATCTAAGAAGTAGGGATATTGCTCCAGACTTGTCCAACCAAACAAAAATGATAGTACACTTCAGCCAATGCCTGATAAAAACCTAAACAAAAAATCAACCTATGTCACCAGCTGTGCTTGTTAAATGAGGTTTTTAATCCACATGAGCTATGTACACTGATCCTTACTTAATTCATGAAGATCTATTACATGTATAACTTTCTGTACCTACTCAACTTGTATGTTTAACACCTTTTTTTGTAGATGTCAATAACGATGGTTTCCTGGATGAGCAAGAATTAGAAGCCCTATTTACTAAAGAGGTAAAAAAAAAAAAATTAGAAGTTTAAGTTTTTTCAGTAAATGGTTACAGGGATGTCTGTATATTTTCCAAGTATATTTTCTGGTTTTGGACTACAAAATAGTTTTTGCATCCTTAATATTTCTACAAAAATGCAAAACCTATCAGCAAGTAAAATAAAGCAGTTGAAGAATAGGAGGCAGACATCAGAGGTCTAGTATCTGTGTATTTCTTTGCCACAGGCTTGTTTGAGATTTTATAACTAGTCTGCAAGATAGCTATTACCTATATAAATTGCAATGCAGAGATTTGCATTCTTGCTCTGCCCAGATGCGGCCTGGTAGAGGTTTTGAGGTTCTGAAGGTGTGCTCATTCAGTGTTATGGGAAAAAGGCATACTTGTGTGACTTGGCTCATTGACAGCATGCTGTGGAAGTGGCTACAAAAATTTCATATATTTTGTGTCTGGCTAGTTTGGAGCACATGTGCATCTGGTAAAGTAGAGAGGCTCTTAGTTTCTTTAAGCCTTCGTTTGTTGTGAAAAACAAATATTAGTGTGACCACCACCCAGAGAGGTAACGATAGCAATGTACTGAAATTCCAGAGATAGGAAATACAAAATCAATAAGTAAATGAAGGGCCTTGGTCTTCATTTTCTCAGCAGGTTTGTTTTGGTATAGCAGAAACAAATCCCCTGATAAATTTCCCATTCAAAGGTCCAGGACTATGGCTGTCAATATCTAGTCCAATGTTTTTTTTTTTTCTGAATTTAATGAGCAAGGGAAGAAATGTGCTATATGGTATACATAGAAGCTTATAAATTCAAACTACTGTAATTTTTTTAAGAAACATAATTTGCAAATACAGATTTCTAACAATACTTTGCCCTAATCTGCTTCAATACAACAAAGATACAGGCAGTCCTTTTTGGCAGATGTCTTACTGTTTTACAGGTTTTTTTAGTTTAAAAAACAGTAGCCTGGGGTGGGGCCTTAAAATTACCTATGGCTAAGCAAGTGAACCTCAATGCCTGAGAAAGCAAAGTAGTAGCAAATAAACATGAACTCTCCAGAAAGGTTTTGTGCAAGAAGAGAAGTGGACCATTAAATTTAGCACTCAATTTGTCTTGTGATGTCCTGAATGCTTACAGGGTCAGCTGCATGCTCTGGTAAAAAAGCTACTCTCTCCCATTCCAGAAACCACATGGAACCTCTGCCTGCTTTGTAGAATCAGACTATGCACACTGAGATCAACTTTACTGTAACATCCATAGCACTGAATGGCAACAGACCACATGAATTAACTGAAAACTTCATTCTTAGGAAAGAAAGGCTCACTTGTTGCTAAATACTGTGCTGAAAGAGGAAAATTGCACACACATACTCTCAATCTATTGCAGAAATGGTGAACTTAGGTTTTTAGCAACATCTTGCACTACTTTTACAGATATACCAAATCATTTGAATGGGCAACCCTTTCTTCAAACGAACATTTACTAATTTTGAATTTCAGCTAGAAAAAGTTTATGATCCCAAGAATGAAGAGGATGACATGGTTGAAATGGAAGAAGAAAGGCTGAGAATGAGAGAACATGTAATGAATGAGGTGAGGACTGATTTTGATTAGGGCTAATTTTCTTCTGTGTTTAAGAAATGCAATTCTCCTGCTATGAAGTGTTGTCCAAGTGCAGCAGAAAGGGATGACATGTCACACTGCATGCTGTTTGTGCTGGGATTCACATAAAGTGACAATCTTCAAGCCTTATCCCTGTATTCTGATGTAAATGCCTGATGACTAGTTTTTATTTAAGAAGTTTCAGAGAAGGAATTGTACAGCAGCTTCTGTCTTTTGCAAATACTGAGATTCAATAGAAACTCCCGGTGAATTGTGTGTCAAATAGGGAAGAACTCCAAATGTTCTTTGGCACTTGGCAAATGGTTAAGATTCTGGTGTGTAGAGCAATGTCTTCTTTCATATAGCTCACCTCTGTCCCTTCAGAAGAGGATTCAGAGCTACAGGTATCACCTATGACAGTGAATACCTTTACTAGGTTTGATGGGTTTTCAGCTCAGGAGACAGAGGAAAGGGAACGGGATGTTTTGAACCACCGTGTGTTTAATAATTTTTCTGTATTCAACTGTATTCCTTAAGTTTGAGGAACACAGCGAGCCTGGTCTTCTGTTAGTCATAAAGGGAAGCGTTCCTCCCTTCCCCTTACAGGATTCTGACACAATTCAGAACCTCCCCATCCACCAGTGGATATAATTTTGTAACCGTGAGTCAGAGTAATTACCAGAAAGCTACAAAACATTTTTCTCAAAAAATCATACATTCCACTATTAGTGTGGTGACTGTAAACACACGTTTCCAATAAAGCCAATGATTTTTGAAGTAAAATGTGAATATTTACTTTTTAGTTCTACTTTTGTTAAGCTATATAAACTTGTGAGAAGCTTTCAGAAGATGTTGTGGGCGTTATATTTGAGGATATTGGATTGATGAAATTAAACATTAGCTCCACCAAAACACATTCTGTAGGTTAAGCTTAATTTTTTGCTTCAAATAGGTTGACATCAACAAGGACCGACTAGTGACTTTGGAAGAGTTCCTCCGAGCTACAGAGAAAAAAGAATTTTTGGAGCCAGATAGCTGGGAGGTAATGAGAATGTGTTCCAAGTTCAACACAGAGTAGGATTACCAGCACTCTACCAGGAAACCAAATGGCATGTCTGTGACCTTTGCTTTTTTGCAGTTCTGTGTTGGTATGTGTGTCGTTAAGCGTCTTAGCTAAATGTAACCTACAAATGTAGCAGCCTAATGTAATGCAGATGTGAGCTTTAAGGGCTTCACACACATGGAAAAGGTCTGGCGCCACCCTGGGGATTCTAGAAGAGCATTTCATACATGGTTTTCAAATGGAAAATGGACATTTTGTTTATGAATCACTTTAAAGGGAAGATAAGAGCTCAGTTTGGACGCAGGAGGATAGTTTTCTCCAACCTCTAAATCTGTAATTGAATTTTGCTGAAAAAATATCTGAAAAATGACTGTTTTGCTGTTGGCAGTGAGTTTACCCTTTACAGTGTCATGTCTGGTATCTTGTTCTGAGAGTTTTTTTAGTGAATTGTACAATTCACATAGGAATTTCAGTGAGGAGTTAATAAGAAATGTACATGTGTTCCTGGCTAAGTATTCACACTTGTATGTATTTTCTTGCAGACACTAGATCAGCAGCAGCTCTTCACTGAGGACGAGCTGAAGGAATTTGAAAATCACATTTCCCAGCAGGAAGATGAACTTAGAAAGAAGGCAGAAGAACTTCAGAAACAGAAGGAAGAGCTACAGAGGCAGCACGACCAGCTTCAGGCTCAGAAACAAGAGCTTCAGCAGGTACATGTATGAGAACAGAATACTTTTTTTCCCTTTTCTTTATCCTTATATATGTCACAGCTCGTGACAATTCCCAGTTCTGGAACATTCTTTACCTTGATTTCTCATATGAGTCCCAGCTGAATTCAAAAGTAATGGTACCAGAGCAAAACATAGTCCAGTATTCACAATTACAGCAGAGCAAGCATCTCAAATCAGCATTATACTCACTAGCCAAGACTTTACATAATGACTGCAAGATTTTTTTAAAGTGTATTCATTTATGTCACATTAGAGAAAGTGGACAATTTTAAGTTTTTCAACTGTCATACTTTATTTTTCACCAGGTTGTAAAACAGATGGAACAAAAGAAACTACAGCAAGGAAATCCTCCTGCAGGTCCAGGTGGAGAACTGAAATTCCAGCCCCGTATGTGTCTTTCTGTGTTGATACACAAACTTTAAAATAAGATTTGCCATGTAAAAGTCATTACAACTATACTTTCTGTTGAACCTGTTAACCTAATGCAGTTTTAATGACCTCTGTACAGAGGTTCACTAAACAGCCCTTAAGAGGGAAGTATGCAATTCTAAAGTATTCCTGAAATCTCAGTGCTTTTAAATTCATAGTAAAGAAACAGAGTTCTAACAAAAGGGATCAAATGGGCAGAGAAGGAGGACTGTTGTACTAAAAATATTGCAGTCTAGGGTATCTAGGATTTTGGAGCATCCAGAGAAGAACAGGGACATAAAAACGACCAGGTCTGTCTTATGTTCTATGGCTGCATCACAGTTTCAGACTGCAGAACAAATTGAAGCTTTTAAATATCCTCAGGGGTCAATTTACCAGCAATTGGATGCAACATGTCATGTCAACTTAGTCTTAGATAGTATGAAAGACAATTGCTTCAACACCTCAGAAGGAGGTAGTGGCATAATAAATCACTACATTTGCTCTTTGGTAGCAACAAAATGGCCAGATAGCACTTCTTGTCCATAACAGATTGCTCATGTTTCCTTTGTACTTTAATGGGCTCTGCTGCCCCATAGATCCTAACTGAGCATTTTCTCCCCCTCTGGGAAGGCTGAAACTACACTGGCTTTATTGGCTTCCATGTCCATGTGCTGACACGATCAGCAGAGCTCAAGAACTTGACATTCATCTCAAACATTGGCTTCAGATCTAGCCAGACAGCCTTTTAAATATTAGAAGCTCTTAACTGCCCCTGCAGGCCAGCAGTGGGATTTCAAACCTCAGGTGTACTCTGTGATTACAGCTTGGTTGGTACCCTGAAATTCTACCCACTCAGTTCTGTGAAGGGAAACGATGAAATTTAATAACCAATTTAGTTTTGGCTTTCCTTTGCTTTGAAACTGCCTGTGGGTAATTTCATTTTACAATCCCTGTTTCTCAGAGCACTAATTCCCCTCACCAGATGACATGTCTTTTGATACTGGCAATATTGTAGCAGATACTGTTCTTAACACACATTTTATGTAAAATCTTTCTGTGAAGTCATTTAATCGTTATAAGAATTCATTATATTAGCCAGAACTGGTCACTACTCATTCACTGAGTCAAGGAGATCCAAGTAGACAGTATTTTAAGTCTATAGGCCACTGGAAACACTAAGGGTACTTTAAGGAAAAAAGGAATGCCAAAAATTCAACTGCAAGTTCTGAAATCTTCATCAACCTGTGAAAATTAGTATAAATCAAGCATAGGCCAAGGGAGAACACTGTAAGTATTGATGCAATAAGGAGTAACAGACAGGAGTAAGTTGTTTTCTTTTTCAAGCTTCCCATATTGGGATGAAAGGTCCCACAAAACCATGAAAGAACAATCTCCAAAGAATCAATGAGTTACTCTTTAAAAGCATTTGACGCAAGGCAGAAACAACTAGTAATCTGAGAGGAAACACTGAATAATAATGCAGTCTATTGGGTAATCTCAATCTTATTTCATTGTTAATCACATAGAAAATTCTTGATTCCATATATAAACCAAAAAATAGAAGGTTTTGTTGATTGTTCCTGTGATAGAAACTTTCCTTCAGAGACTTTTCACATCTAGGGCCAATTTAATTGAGAAAATTAATTTTGGTTCTATTCTTGTTTTACAGCTGGGGAACACAAAGTTGGAGATGCACCAAAACATCCTGTAGGAGGTGATCAGCCTTTACCACCAGGACATGTCCAAGAACCAGCTGTTAGAACTGATCAAGTTCACCCTTAACCACTTGTGCCTCAACTTTCTAGCATCTTTATTATTTGGGATGGGGAAAAGGTGGGAGGGGCTTGGGGGGGGTGGGCAGGAAATCAGAGTGAAACATGAACTCTCCACTCTCTTCCTCAGACTGTAAAATCATGATAATGTTAGAGACAAAATATCAGTCAGATTTGATTTATAAATTAAACTAATTTCCTCTCCAATGCATCAGTGAGAAACACAAGGGGATCATCTAGAGGTTATAAAAGAGGAGGAGATTAGGGAAACCATTAATATTAAAGGTTTTTTTGGCCAGGGGACTGAGCTGTTGAACTTTTCTCTTACAGAGAGGGAAGAGATATCTGCCATTCTGTGTTTAGGCATGAATCAGAATCTTCTCAGAGAGGAAACAGGGAACAGGCCTGAATATCTAGTTAGGTCTGTTTTTATGTAAAAACTTTCCAGAAATGCTGAGAGCAAAAGGTGGGAAAACAGAGACCATAGATAAAGGCCTGCACTTTCCAGCACTACCAAACCCTTTCTTCTTTGAGACCAAATAAAAATCAAACTTCTTAATCACAGAAAATTTGCACTTTCTAAAAGTTAAATACGGCAAAGAATTATGTGGGACAGTGAACATTTTTCGTGTTTACAGAAGCCTAAGAATTTCACTGTAAGCCTTCAAAAGGAATACTGTACTTCTAGTGCATTGATCTGAACCGTCCTCCTTGTTGAGATTAATTCTGTGTGGCAGTTGAAAGCTCAACTGGCTCTTGGGACAATACTTTTGTCCCCATTTCTTTCATCAGATGTCAGCTGATCTCAAAATTTTGCATGTTATTAAATGAGCTTTTTATGTTGATGGAAATATTGTGCAAAACAGAACAAGACTCATTGTCTTTTTCTGTACAGATTATCCTACCTCCGACAATAAAACCAGATTTTTCAAAGTGCACCATGTGCTTCAGAAAGCGCTTCTCAGACATGAGTCTGGGACTCATTAAGAGTCTCACTAGTAACTCTTCTGAGTTTTTCAGCAGGTGGTTTAAGTTTATGAAGTGTCCTAAACCAGGGGTGCTACTTGATTGTATTATTTTGGTATTGAACCAGGACAGATCCCTAGTATTGCAAGCCACGATTTTACAAGAGCAAATTGATTTTCCTGTCAGTTTTACTATATTGTTGAAAAGTTGTGTGACTGTCCTTGCTTTTCATTCATTTCAAACTGAAAGTATCCTAAAGTGTAAACTCTGGATTTGTTTGCTTGGGTTTTGTGTGTTTTGGGTTTTTCTTTTTAAAGAGGGATTGCTCTGATTGTATAATGCTGGCTTTGAACAGATACACACACACCTTGGCTAGCATCCTTTACATTTCCTTCCTGTTCTGTAGCTAACTGCTGACAGTGGCATTAAAAGAAATATTTTGGGTTTTGAGCAAAGAAACAGAAGCATGCCTTTGTTATGGAAAGATGTTCTTTTCAGAATAAGACTTGAATATTTTGGGCAAACAAAAAAGATAGAAGGCAATTGCTAACATTTTATGTTGACATTTAGGAAGTTTCTCACTCTGAAGAACTATGATTGATGGAAGCTAGGCACATTCCTTCCATAGTCAAGGCTTCTTTCATCAGACCTGGGCATATTCTTGTGCTCCACACAACATAACAGAACTCAGTGCCAGAACAGATTAGGGTTCCTTATCTGTTTCATCTTGTTAGTTGTCATGTCACATTTCCTTCATTTATACCACTCAGACAGTTGGACTTTTTACCTTTTTTTCATTCTGTATGCAAGTAGTTGACATTTTTAGTTTCCAAAATCAGTGTCTCCACTGTTTGTCATTTCCATGCAATCTAACAACAGTTTGATGCTGTCTCTGTCAGGAGACTAAAATACCTTTCAGCGGCCTCATCTGTTTGCAAAGAGGCCCAGACAGTTACAGCTACATAAGGGTTCTCCATGCACAGCCCTGGCTTTGGGGTTGTAGCCTGGTAATGGGTAACAGGGTGAGGAGGGAAACAAAGAGGGAATTATTCAAATGTCATGGAAAAGGTGAGGGGAATTTTTTACTGTGTTCTCCTTATCCCACATGAAAGTTTGCAGAGGACAAGTGATACAGCCACAGATGTTTGTAGAGAATCAAGGACTGAAACCTTTAGTGTGAAGGCTTTTCTACAATACAAATCATTCCTTAAGGCTGCATCTGCCTTCTAAGAAATGCCATTATATTATCATGATATGCTTTGTAATGTAATGCTCAAGCTTCATTTTTGGTGCATTTTGATTGTAAGATCCTGACTTTGCAGTTGGAGATTGGCCCCCTTATCCCATTTACTTTGAAACATCTGGAGTTTTGTAAAGAGTTGTTGTAACTTGGGTGCTGTACTTGGGCAGTAGAAAGTTAAATCACAGATAAGTAAGGGACTGGAATATCACTGGCACAAGTGCTTTCACCTGCATTCTGCTTTTCATTTAGGAGGTGATTATAAGAAAACTGTATCTAACTTGATACAGACACAAGTTCCACCACAAAGAGGCAGAGATTTTGTTTTGTACTTGGCTGGGATTTCAGTAGGAAGATGAAGGGGTAAAATGTCATCAATGTTGTACAAATTCATCTCTCCAGTGCAATATATGTATTAAAAAAAAAGCCCCACTCTGTACTTTGTATAGATTAGTTTTTAACTGGATTAAACTGAAACTCAGCACAGTGACAGATGTTTAGTGTTTTATTTTTAGCGGGTGGGCAGGAGGCGGATTTACTTCTATGCACACAACTTTGTATTCACAGAATCATAGAATGGCCTGGGTTGGAAGGGACCTTGAAGATCATTTAGTTCTAACCCCTTTGCCTGCGACAGGGACACCTTTCACTAGACCAGATTTGTCAGAGCTTCATCCAACCTGGCCTTGCACACTTTCATAGCTTCTCTGGGCAACCTCTTCTAGTGCCTTGCTACCTTCACAGTAAAGAATTTCTTCTTAATATCTGATCTAAACATGCCCTTTTTTAGTTTGAAGCCATTCCCCTGTATCCTGTCACTACATGCCCTTGTAAAAAGTCTCCATCTTTCTCATAGGCTCCCTTTAGGTATTGAAAGGCCACAATGAGGTCACCCCAAAGCCTCTTCTGCTTAGGGGTCCTTCATATTTGCTGTCTACTTCTTGCTTTCTGAAAAGATGTGAATTTATAAAAAAAAAGTAAGAGATCTTGTGTTCTTCCCTGGCACCACCTGCCTCACTGCAATAGCTATTCAATAATTTGGTACTTGAATGCTCAATTTTCTATATTCATAAAAATACAAACTCAACTAATTAAAATGTTACTGCAGCAGCATTACAAGCGCTTAATGCCACACACTTTTTTGACTTGTTTGAAACAGAAATGCCAGAGGTGAAGCACTCATGGGCTTAGCAACACATTTTTCAATAGGTTGTGTTCTTTCCTTAGATTTTGCATCGGTAGCCAGGTGTCAGCCACTTGAGGATGTCAGAATGGCTAGGGCAAGGTGTCTCATGAAATTCAGAGGACGTGATGCCGTATCCAGCCACATTAGACTTTTCCATCTTGTAAATGTATCTTGACTATGAAAAATATGTAGGGTGGCATTTTGCAAACAAGCAAAGCTCTGAACTATGGCTTGTCCCTTGGTAATACATGCAAAAGTAGGTAGCAGATGTCAAGAGCTGTCCCTGAGGTTGGCCTCAGAGGCACTTTCTCATTTACATCCTGAAATAACTGTTACTGAAATTATGAGGTAGTTGCACCAAGGTTGTGAAATCAGAGCCCCATCTGAAAACAGCAATACTGACTATGGTTCAGTTACATTTCTAAAAATGATTTTGTTTTTATTTTACATAATGAAATATAGGGAACTAACTTGAGTCCTATTATTCATGCATCCACAGACAGCAAATATCAAAACCATCTACAGTTACCCTAATGTTACCAAATACCTTAAAAGCTACTCTTGCCAGAATAAGTTTGTATCCAATAGTAACAGTTTTTGTAATTACACTATCAAATACTACACTAAATAACAGCCCACATTGTTGCTTGTGTGGTGAAGTACAGTATCAGTGAGGGAAAGTAATTTTTTCAGAGACACCCAAGTTTCTACACCTGATATATTTTTCAGTGACAAAGGCAAGGATAGTGCAGCACAACACAATTGACCTCTCCTTTCTTTGTCCCTTTTCCATCCATTCAAGCAGGTGTTAGTCTGAATGACTGCACAGGGACTGCTGCTCAGTCTCCGTGCAAACAATTTGTATTTGCTCACTTGTGTATTTCCTTTGACACATAATAGCTCACAGCTGGTACCTCCTGAGAAACTGCCCACAGAGCCATTTCTCTGTTTAAGAAGGTGATGCTACATACAGTGTTCACAGTTTACCCCCATCACCCCCAGTATCTCATTTCACACCCTTTTTCATTATCTTATCACTGCTGCTAAAAACACATTCAATTTTTGTGCTCCCTATCACCAGGGACAGTGGAGAAAACAGGTTGAAGGTGCAGGCAGCCCTCTTAACTCCATTGTGCTCATACCAAGCTATCTCAGTTCACAAGTTCAGGGCCCACCTAGGAGGAGAGTATGAGTTATTCAGCCATTGAGTATAGTCCTCTGCAAACTTGTATGTATGGAAGTTTCCAGTCACAGAAAGACACTATACACTTCAGCACGAGTGAAGTTCCTAAGCCCATGTCAATTCTACAGGCCGTGCAGACCTTGCCAGTGCATTTAATACTGTGGAGAAGTGACACAACATCTGTTAAAACACACAAGGACTTCTCAGCCAACCTGCACATGCAGTTGCACACCATTTCTTCACTAGAGGGAGTCTAAGACAAGGATTACTGAGCACTCTCCAAAGCAAATTAAGCAGAAGACTGATGTCATACCAAAATAGGATGAAAACTGAATGATCCCTCAAAAGCCATAGCAGCCAACAGCTGCTATGTTTCAATAGGACGTTTTTCTTTTACAAAAATTAATTTCTTACATTATGCTATTTCCTTTTGAAAGAGACACTGAAAGTGCAAATAAGCACTAAACTAACAATGTTCTTCCTGAACACAAACCCCTCTGTACCATCCGAGTACAGTATGCCACAATGAGACAACAACAACATAAGAATTACTTGGTATTTAAAAACCCAAGATACTGACCAGGAAAAGCTACTTTTTACATTTTTTAGCCAGAATCCAGAGTCCCAGAGTAGGATTCTACGTGTTAGTGAAATAAAAAAGGCCAGGCTGTACCATTTCTGCCAAAAAAAATACAGCTGGAGGAAAGAGGATTATACAAGTGCCAGCTCATTGTCACTCCTGAGCCTGCTCGGGGAACAGCTTCTTTGGAGGTAGATGGCAAGTTGGTTTAGCTTTTTACCCCTCCAGGAATTATAAAGCTGGAAATTACATATATCAGAGTCAGCTTGTGGATGCTAGTTCACTCAGACTCTGAAGCTCCCAGGGAAGCATAATCACCAATGAATAGCCCAGTAAACTGATAAAGATAATTCTGTTCAATATATGAACTGACATAAAGGAATAGGGAGTTGTCATCCAGCCATGCCTTAAGATTTTGAGCAGTTTCCATGTTTAACTGTCTGTGTTCAATGTCATGGTGCTTACTACACATAAAACCACGGCTCAATTTCAGCTACAGAAGTTTTATAATTCTTAGTCTAAATACCCTCAATATACACATTTTATTTTTAACAAGGAAAGAAGAAAATTAAATGTTCACCTATTTGTGTTCACTATTATAAAATTATGAACTTAATAAATCACAGACACTATTCACAGTCTCAACTATCTGTATTTTAACTTTCTACAGTGTTTTCAGACAAGAAAGTCATCTGTCCTAATGAGTAGATTTAGTTCAATCTACAGGCAATAACAGTATCACCATAATAGTCTTTATTAATTTATCTATTAATTATTTACAGGTCCCCAGTTGCATTTTAGTTGGCTCAGTCTTTGTATTAACAGCTGCTTGTCTTTCGGTTGGGCTGATTGCTTTCCTGTACATTAAGCACTATCAACCACATCAGGGGTTTCCAGTGTCTAAATTTCAATTCTGATTGCATTACAATTTCTACATTGAAAACTGTTCCTGCAAATGCTTTTATTCTAAGGCTAATAGGAGAGATCAGCGACTACAGCCAGTGCTGGAACACTGCTTCCCTCTACTATGATCTTTAGCTCCAGCTCCCAAAAGCAACATTCGCAAGCTTTTGCTTCCATTTGCTTAAAAGCAAAGTTTTCCTTTGGTCCTTTGGCAGCTGCAGGCGGGCTGGAGATTGCTAAGCCATCTGTGCCGGTACGTGGCACTGCAGACCTGGGCCCTGCTGGCTTATGCATGTTTCATCACAGTTCATCTTTCAGTCTAGACATGTCCTAAATGCTTCAAATGTCCCTTGGACTCCTCAGGACAAAGCCAGGGTGGCACCAAGTATGCACAGAGCATTTTTAGTTTTTTAATTAAAAAAACCCACCTCCAAACAAATAAAAAACCTCAAAACCAAATTGCAACATAGTAGTTATGAAACAGGGAAAAAATAGTGCTGGGAGGAGATGCAATGCATTCACACACTGCCACAAAGGACTAACTGAAAAGATGCTGTTCGACCCAGAAAGTGGCAAATACAATGCCTGATGCACATGTGCCATCAGCAGATCTTCAAAGTGGTAACTCCCAAGTGCTTGATTATTATTATTAAACAATAACAAACTTAGGCATCTAAATAACCCTTTCACAAATTCACACAGAAGAAACCTCGGAGGCTGCCTGGCTGTGCTGACCGTACAGTCACACATCTGGCATCAGTGGTGGACTAAACACTATTTAAATAATTGCAGCTCTTTAATCCAGAGAATGTAATTGCATGTGTTAAGCAATAAAGCAATAAAATACTTTTATGCACTATCACAGTCTAGTATCTAAACCTCTGTAAAGTGAAGAATCGATTCATGAGTTGAAAAAAAAAAAGCTAACTCAAGCGTCTTTTAGGCAGCCATTAACAGTGTTTAAATGCAGCTCTCTTTTCACACAGCTGTTCTCAACAGTGCCCCAAAACTGGATGCAGTCTGTCCAAGAGTTATGGGTAACTGTGCATCTAGAAACAAGTGTCCTTTTTTCCTTACAGTTCCTCAAATAGTAGCAGCGTTCAAAGGAAGTACAGAAAAGAAGTATTTGGAAGAAACTGTTTTGGATCAGCAGCTTGGGGGCTTTCATCTCAACTATTAGTACTATTTATCTGAAGTATCCACAAGAGAGGAAGGTACAAATTTACGTTTGTAACACACAAAGAAACGCTGCAAGAGAAGGTAAAGCAATTCTGCTCAAGGACCAGGAGGATCTGAAAGCTTTACAGTTTCAGGCACACATAGAGGAGAATGGGGCTTTCATGGCTCCATGCATCGTTCATGTTTCTCCAAATGTATGTGAGCAGGACAGGGCAAAGCTTTCCACTAAAATAATTTATGACACTCATGTCATAATTTTTTTATAATATAAAGAATGACAAAAGTGGCATTCTCTTGAGTGGACAACACCACTGACTGTCAAAATGCTTTGCCATGCAGTGATGATATGATTTCATTTCTGGAAGACAGTAAGTTTCTGGATTTACAGTTGGTAGAGGTACAGTGGGTGTTAAATCAGATAACTTTTTCAAAGCAAGTGTCCATTTTAAAACTCCCAAATTTTCATCTCACTGTTTTAAGATGGGCATTCTTTTCTTCAGAGCAGCAGCCTTCTACTCCAGACACTCTCACATGAATTCTTACATGTTCACAAAGAATTGCTCTTACAGTAGTAATACTGTGTATTTTCTCCAAATAGCAATCTTAACTGTCACAGTCAGCTGTCCACCAGCTGGTCTTTTCCCCTTACAGGAACTAGGAGGATGCAAAGCATTTCCCTAGATCTTAAATAAGATGTCTGGAAACCATTTCCCCAAAGAAGTCACATTCTCTTCACAGAAGGCAGCTTAATCTCTCCAACACTGTTGGTCACAGCCACTGGATCTCTCTAACCAGTGAAAGCAAACACTGCAAACACCTCTTCAGCTTTTCTTCAGAGGAATTTACCAGGAATTTAAAGAAATCTGGTGATTTGCTTTTTAGCCCTACCAGTGGTGGATGCAGTGCAATATCTAATGGGCATGCCAACTGCTGTGGAGCACTTTAACTTGCAGAGCCCATTCCTCCCTTCCTAAAGGAACTGGACTTTTTAGGCACAGAGATGATGTGTAGTTCTCAGAAGGATCTTCTACATATGCTGAAGTTAAAGGGTCTCCTACTGGAGACAAAACTATATTGCAAAGAAAACCAAATTCCATTTACATACAGTGCAGTTCATTGCTGATGCTGCACATTCAAGGAATAGTACAAGGAAATCCTGTTCTCCCAGTTTACAAGGTGACTCTCTTATCCTGTGTTCTTTGGGCAGTATGTTTATGCTTTCCTCTCTGGCCCACTTGAAAACATCTGGAGAGAACACACTGCCTTTAAACCTGTGTTAGCTCTGCCATGGGTCTGATTTGCTCAGAGTCTGCCCTGGAGTGAGGTCAGTGCAGCTGTGTCCTGGATGTCCAGCTTTATAAGCAATGACATGCCAGAAATAGAGAGTTTTGAGAAAGCTGAACCTAAGGAGCAACAAAAATACTGCTCCTGATCAGATTTCACAGGATTTGTCATGATCTTAATAAAGTGTTAAGAAAAAAAAAAAATCCCACACAGACCTGAGTGTTCCACTATGAGACACCTACAGAGCACTGTACTTGCAAACTCATGCACAGAAAAGAAAGAAAAATATAGATGTAGATCTAAATCTAGCCTGAGGACTAGCTTCATCTTCGGAAATATAGCTAGCCTGGGAATTTCAGTGCCCACAGTATCTGTATTCCTGCCTCCCCTGCAGGAAATAAGGGAGTCTAATACATTGAGCAGACACAAGGGTCTATATCTCCTTTAAGCACAAGGGTCTGTATCTCCTTGAATAATTTTTTTCCAAAAAACTATTACAGGGGGGCAAAAAAAAAAAAAAGGAAAGAATAGCTCCTGGAGTTTGGTAAGTATGTTCCTGAGGAAGCATATTTTAATAAGATGACACTGACCCCTTAAAAGAAAATAAATATATTATTCCATAGCAGGGAAACCACTTTAATTCATAACCTTCTAGATTTTGCTGGCATAGCTGTTTTGGGGACCACGAGAAGGACTAGCAAGGAGAAGCCGGGAACTTTGTAAGCCAGGGAAAATAAAATATGTAATTACATGTTACATTTTTTACAGAAGCCCTGTAGGTGGATGAGTGCTAAATTATTTTCATATCCAGAGGGCTAGAGCTTTGTTGTGTTTAAGCTGTCAAAAGAATATTATTTCTCCTACTCCTTACTGTAACTGGATTTCTCTTTTTTTCTGTGTAATTAACCAAATATATAAATACCAAGGCTATAAAGAAATACATAATCAAGTTTCTTTGACCTCCTTTTCCCATCTTTATCTGCTTATCTAGCAGTAGGAAATACTATATAGTCTGTGTCTGTGTGCATAGAGGAAGTGGTTTCTGACCCAAAGAGATTCAAATTTAGTGTTTCCTGGAGGAGATATAATCAAGGATAGTGCGAGACAAGAGCTACTGGGCCACTCAGGCGACTGCTTCTACTCCATTCTTATTCTTTCATATTAAAAAAAAAAATTGCTTTTAAAGTAATGTAGAAAGTCTGGAGGAAACTAAAAGAGAAAAGGAGAGATTTCTAAGGTTTCCAAGTATGTATACTACATCTATGGGTTTTTTGCACTCTAAGGGCAATACAAAGCACTATTCGATGTAATTTGTAGGGGAAAATAATTTTGTTTCAGTTGTCCAGAGTCTTTATATCCTCTTTGGGAAGGAAGATGTAACTCATGAATCAGAGTGTAGGTATGGTTCAGCCCCAGGGGACACTGGCTAAAGCTTCTACCAAATTAATCCTTGCAGTGCTCCACAAAGTATATTCACTTGGCGTGGTTTTTTTGCTACTGAGAGTGTCTACAAAAGCTTCATCCCTGAATCATTCTATTTCAAATGAGTAAAGAATGTTACACTCCCTGCTATGAAATGCTGCAAGTAAAGTGGTTGGGAAAAAAAATAAATCCAGAAATTGAGGTTCTGTGACCTCTAATCCAGCTACTCCATCACCAAATTGCTTTCCATGAGATATCACATCTGACAGGATTTATTTCACTTTCCTTCTACCCTTTCAACCACAAGATGTAATTTCACATTTACCCTGCTGTAAAATTCTAGTGGGGAAAAAAGCAGTATAGATTTTACATTTCATACTTGAGGAATGTTAGCATCAAACCCTTTCCTGGGGCTTACTTCTTAACTAGTTTGTCGTTGAACTATAAATCTTCTTTTTTCCAGCACAGTAACAGAATGTTGTAATTGGCATGTGATGAGGAATGGGCTCAAAACAGCCTGCTCAAGTCAAGTGCTTAATTGCTATCATGTTGATACTTTGGTCATATTCCTGCTGCCAGGAAAATGAAACCACTCCCTTTAACAAAGAGCAGAATTTCCCTTCTTTAATATAAGCAGTATGACAATATTTGGACTTACGTACTCAGTGTCTGATTTGAGTCTAGGTACAGAGCACCCAAAACCCAGAACACATACCCTTTTTGGTTTTTTTTCCTGTTGTTATTCTTTCCTCTGTAATAAAACACTCTTGGCTTGGTGTCCCAGGAGGGTTTTACTGCAGCAGCTTTTTAATGGTAGATTTTTTCTCTTGGTATAGCAAAGTCTCCTGTTTTCTCCATGACAAGAAAAAATCCTACAAAACCCACCACAGTCAACATGACTGTGCCTAAAACTTTCCGTATCAAATTTTGTACCTGACAACATCAAATACATGTGTAGAACAAGCCTTTCACCCTAAGCTTGTAGGCAAATTGTACTGTTTTATTATTGTTTATCTGTTAGATGTTAGTTTAAATCTGGATACTAGTTTGCAAATACTCAAGCTTCTTTTAGACTGGCTGGGTAAAGGAATAAGACACCCCACAAAGTTATTAGAGGTATTGGAGTCTTACCTAAAGAAGACTATAATTTTAGGGAAGTATTTTGTCAAAATAACACAAATGTTCAGTTTTTCATCCTAGTTTTGCAGTGGATGAGCTGCAGCTACACCGTAAACTTCAAAAGCAAACTAAAAGAACTTTCCACCTATAACCCACTGAGGATCAAGTTAAACCTCTCAATGAAACCTGATCAGTACTTTTTTCATTCATTTAAACTGTTTCAGGAAAATGAATGAAATGTGAGTGCCAGCACACTATTTCAGCCAGGCTTTCTCTGAACTGCATCCAGACTTTAAGTCAGTAAGACAACATCTGTTGAATTTAGCATACTTTGGAGTAGTTTCTCTGATAGTCAGTGTGAAAACCAGTCATGACTGAATATTGAGTAAGACCTACTACTAAAAATTTTGTTGAGTGGTGTAAATGGGACAATACTTTTTAATACAAGACTGTGGATTTTTCTATAGACAGATTAACTCCCTTTATGATAGGTCAGTATAAGAGTATTACTACTGTAATTAATTTTATTTCTTCCTACTTTGTAGAAAAACCTAACAGGGCTGCTAATAAACTGCCTTGGTCAGCAAATCAAAGGCACACAAAACCTTGAAAGTTTTAGTTTTAAAACAGAATTATAAAGGCCATTCTGATAATACCACTCCTGAGCATGATCCTCACCTGAGACCAGGAAAACATTACTGGAAGGTGTGATAAGTGATAGGATGGTTTATTCAGCAGCAAGTTGGCCCTGGATCACCTACAGAACTCCAAGTTTGGGATCAGCAGCCTGTGTGTGTCAAAGGGGAAGAAACAGGCAGAATCTATATTGTCCATCACCAGCAAGTAAGCTGTGTCCAGGTTAACATTTGTAGTTTTTAAATGAAGCTGTTTTTTTATATGAAAGTCACCTGAAGGAGGCAGTAAGGGATCTCTGGCAGTCCAGACAGAAGTTCAGTGATCAAAAGGTTTTGGAACACACAAGTTTCACAATGGGCTTGCCCAAAGCCAAGTCCAAACAAAGGGAACAACCTGGCAGGGAATCTTATATTTATAGTTGTCTCTTCAGGTAGTTATTTCACTTTACAGTGAAATGTGAAATTTACAGTTTTAATAGTAAAACACAAGCCACTCAGCCAACATGACACATTTATGAAATAGCTTTGCTGCTAAAACACTTATTCTCTTCTCTCTGAAAAAGTAAAATAAACGATTCTGGTCTATCTAGCCAACAAGTAATTCCCACTTCGAAGATAAAATGCATTACTGCACATCCAAAGGCTACTGTGGATGTGACACCTCCGTGCTGGGTACACAGAAGGAATAGAAAATGGGTGAGTTTAGTTACCTCATTTAAGAGACTATTCCCAATTGAGAAAGTATAAAATAAGGACTGGATGAGAATGGATCTGGTTTCATCTCCTATGTAACTTGCAAAACAGAAAAGAGAGTGAAGAATGTAGGTTCAGATTTGAGGTGTCTAGTGAAGATGAGACTTTTGAAAAAACATAAATTTTAAAATTTCATTCCACTTAGAAAATGGACTTTCTTCAGTGAGGACAGATTTGCACAAAAGTAAAAACATTAGTGATACCACTGAAATATCTTAAGTGGCAGTACTGTAATTCAAGAGTTCTGACCACAGGCCAATGGCATACTGTGGAACTTGTTATTTTTCTCCTTAAACAGATGTTGTTCAAGAGCCCAACAGAAGTGACGTGCTTTGCAGGTGATGTACAGTAATGAATAAAGTAAGCAGGAAAAAAAATCAAATAAAAATTGAAAAAAAAAGAAACATGAAAGAACAACCTTTCAAAGGAAATAATCAAGTATCACTATCAAATGCATCCATTTAGTAAAGCAGGTGGCTTCTCAGTTAAGAATATCCAGACAACGCTTCACAGAAGAAAATATGTGAGAAAATAACAGATACTCCCTACAAAGTAATTTCCAAAGAGAGATACTGACTTTCAAAAAAAGAGTCTGTTTACTGCCTATAAATCTAGACAAATTCTCAGCAAGCATGAGCTTTTTCCATGGCTCATGTAGCCAGCCACTAGCTCTTTCAAATCAAGCCATCCTGGTGATGGCCATTACCTAAAATATCACTGGGGATGGCTGCACAGGGTAGCTTCTTTACACTCAGGTTCAACATTTACCATCATTTTACACAATGAAGCTGCTCTCTGGGCACTCTGCTGCACCAAAATCCATACGTTCCTGTTCATCTCACTGCTTCTCTTCTCCACCCATCTCATGAAAGAAGCATTAACTTGCTAACTTTTATTCCTCAAGTTTTAAAACTAACATCTCCATTACTTGTATGCACTCATCAGGAGACAGTGAGAACTTAGGATAAAAGAATTGTTTAGATTGGAAAAGACCTTTTAGACCAGCAAGTCCAACCACTAGCCCAGCTCTGCCAAACTCACCCTCAGTGAACGTGAATGGCCCTCGGTACCATGGCTCTTAAATACCCTCAGGGATGGTGACTCAACCACTTCCCTGGGCACCCTGTTCCAAGGCCTGACCACCCTTTCAGTGACAAAGTATTTCCTCATATCCAACCTAAACCTCCTCTGACATACCTTGAGGCCATTTGCTCTTGTCCTGTCCCTTGTTACTTGGGAAAAAGAGACCAACCCCAACCTCATTACAACCTTCTTTCAGGTACACAGCAAACAGGACAAGCTGATGTAAGACCACAACATAAACATTCAAGTCATGCAGATGCCTTAGCATAGAGAATTATGCAATATGCACAAGGGCCATATTCTCTCATGCTAGAGAACAGGAAATGAAACAAGATTTTTACTCACAAGGCACAGGAAGAAGTTCCCAGGAGATAGTGAAGCTGAGGAACAGCAACAGTATTACAGCAAAGGCACCATCAGGGACTATTTGGGTCAGCTGCACACCCCATTATCCTAATAGTACCCAACCCTAAGAGGAAAATCCTGGTGCTAATGAACTCCTTGGCAAGCTCTCTTGGATTTAAAGGCCCATGACTTAAAATGGGGACTGGATGTGAAGTTCATTGAAATCAAGGGTTTCTGTTCCTGGCGCTCACTCAATTTCTGTGCTTCAACTCTGTTCAGGAATAACATCATTGGGACTACAACAATAATGCTATAGTGTCTATCCTCCATTGGGCAGAGAAGACATAAAGGCAAAACTATAAGCAGGTATTGGCCACTTAAAATAGCAAATTGACAAGGGAGAGCTAGAGAAGAAACAGTGTGGCTCCCACCTCCTGCCATTAGCACGTGCCAGCCCTACTCCCAGCTCAGGGCCTCAGCTCCTGCGAGGGAAGGAAAGAGAGGATGTGTTTCTATGGGGCCACTGTCACAAGGCTTCTAAGCCCCCTTCAGTCAGTTAGGATGGCTTATTTAATGCTGCTCAGCTTTGCAACACGGGAGCTGCTTAGCAAACCTCTCATAGAGTGTTGCCATCGGCATTTAAACTCCTAAGTAAGTCAGGCACAAAGGCTGACAGAGGCAAGTGGTGAAGAGGAGCTGCAGGTTTTGATTTTTTAAAATTCTGTTTAGACTGAGTCATTCCCCTGTGCTAACTCATTAAAAGTCATGCTATATATTAAAACAGGGGCGTAAGCCAGCAAAACATGCAGCATTACCATCCTCTGCAGGCACCCAGCAGTGCTTCGAGCAGGATGGAGGCAGAAGTATCTGCAGCCTCTTAAGAATGTCTTCTGCTCTTTTAATAGTTCTCTTGGGGGGTATGGAGGTTTGTATCATGTATCTTTCTCCCCTTGCTGTATCAAAAATAGTGCACTGAGTCACTTGTCACAGGCATTAGACAGTCACCAGCCACACTGCACACACGTCCCCCTGCCTGCTCCGGTCCAGCTCACCCAAGGCCTCCTTCCCCCAAGGGTCCTCTCACCTCCAACAGCATCTCTGCTTCAGTAGGGTCTGCACTGCTGATTAAATCCCCCTTTCTGCTGCAGCATGTGCTTCCAGCAGGTTGGCAGATTATGCCCTTTGATCCAAAAATACACTGAACGGGTGGGAATTTTTCTCCTGCCTTTCAGGAAGCTTGGATCCAAGGCTGATGGGTTTGAGATGTCCACCTTGGAATGGCCCAGCTGGCCCTGGATAAATGAAGTTCCACAAAGGGAACATGCACTGCAAAGAGCACTGACCCTGTTCATTTTGAGTGGCAACACATAAGACTTTGAGCACGAGAAGAGGGAAAGGTGTAACCAGAGAGCCTCAAATGCAGTGATTTTGAAACGTCTCTTCACCTCAACCCTCATCTGAAGCAGAGGGAATAATCCATGGTGGTTTATTAATATCCAGTTCCTAGGAATGTACAAATAATCACCGTGAAAGCTGCAAGCTTGGCAATTTCACAGAGGTTTTTGAGTTTCTAATATCTATTTAAATTTTGAAGTTTATTTATCAAAACACTCTCATGCTTTATCCCAAAACAAAGCAATCTGTGCTAGCACACCTATGGTAATTACCTTTAGGGGTCACTGATATACGAAGAAAGAGTGGAAGAGGAAAGAAAACACAAAGAAACGAATTCAGTTTTCAAAGAAGTATTAACTACTCATTAGTTTGATATTATTAAGTATTAATAAATAACTAACCATGAGGGTCAGATGCCAAACAGTCCTCCTAACACTGCTTCCAACAGGGCTCTGTTGTGACTCGTACCTTGCTCAACATGCAGCAATATTTACCCACTGGATTGAGCAATGCTGATCATGTCTGGCCTGCAGTCTCTCCTTACACGGCAGCCTGAATTTTGACATTGACCTTGTTGCTGATCTATGCTAGCATGTAAACCACGGCCTTCTTAAAGACTTTTATACCAGCCTCTCCTATCTGCTTTTTAGGTCTGATCTCTCTTCTCAGCATTGTCACACTTTTGCTGGTTCTTCAAGAGAAAATGGTTTATTACTTATTGACATTCTTGTCTTTCCACTGTGTAATTTCTGGATTTTAATCTATTTATTTCATGTCCCTGACTCTCTTATGTCTTAATATGCCACTTCTTTAGTTGACTTCTGGTTTGTATCTATTTTATAGGGACATGTCCTGCTGAAGTATGCTGCTATAATACTGTACTTATCATGGCCTTGGGGGATAAAGAGACAAAGCTGGACCATAACATACTCTGATTTTGCATATGTATGTACCTTGATTTCATCAGGAAACACAGCATGAAACTGATAAGCTCAGTGGCTCACCAGCAGTCACTACAAGTCTTTTAAAACTATGGCATAAAACATGAGTGTTCTCCAGTCTCCCCTTCTGATTAATCAGCTCTTTGAACCTTCTCTCTATCCAAGCAGCTTCACAAACTCCCAATTTGAATGCACTGAACAGTGTGAACTTATGAGTACAAACTGATAACGATATCTGGACCCTGAAGCACATGAAAGGCAATTCCCATGGACTCAATTGGTTCTGTCACACCCAAAACTCATTGCTGGGTTGCTACAAAACCTGTGCTTCCTACTTCTTGTGTCCACGTCCATGTCTCAGACAGGGCAAGACCCCGACTTCCCTCATGCCCATTTCCATGCAGAGGACATGTGGGGCCACAGCACACTCTCCCCGACTGCTCAGCGGGATCTAAACTATGATACCACCGACCAAAAAGCAGACATGGGCTGAGAAAGAAAGAAAGAAAGTTCAAAAGCCCACTCACTTTGGACTTCGACTATGGAAAACGCAGCGTTTGCTCATTGCTAAGAATGAGGACTTTTCTACGTCAAACGATAGCACTGACACCTTCTTCAGAGCCCTCCTACAGAGAATGGGGGTGGCCAGCAGAAGTACAACTTGAAGAAATATTTCAGATACCTGTGCTCCTAAATACCCTGTAAATGACAAAATGAAAGGACCCCCAAAAAGAAGTGATATCCTTAGAGCAAAATAAATACACTTATGCCTCCTTGCTCTGCCCCTGAAATGCTTCAGAATATTTTAAATGGTGAAAGAACAGAAGGATTTCAGATCACAATCCTGAGATTCAAAACACTATGATTCAAATAATTCACTATGGTGATTTTAAGAGCACAACTCCTGCCTTCCTCATAGTATTATGATGCCCCTTTATTGCAAGACTTAGAAAATCAGGCAAATTCTTGTAAAGGAAGTGACATAAAAGATGGTCCTGACAGTAGCCCAGTGAATGCAAACTGTTTCCTCCCATCTTTCCCCTCCCATTCACAGTGAACAAAGATAATTTTGCACCTCTCTGCTTCACAGATTTCCCTGAGGCAAAAAGCAGCTTGCATCAGTTCTTAAAAATAGTTGCATGGTATTGCTGCTGAAACTGCTTCATATTTAGGTCAAATCTTGAAAAGAGCTTTAAAATGCAACCAGAGCTGAAAACGCTATATGGGAGAACCTTAAGGTGTACCTTACACATTGAAATAAGGCACTAAGGAGACTATGGAGAAGCAAAAGATTTCAAGTTACTGGAAAGCTAACAAATATTTTGTCTATGACTCTTGTAAGAATAGACCAGTGGTATTGTGACAAGTAATAAAACCGATGAACTTTCAAAGGAGAAAAGGTGCCTTGGAAATGCAGGTAGCTCTACTGTAAGTGCCCTCTGCCAGCTACAGGGGCAGTATAAGAGAAACCTGGAAATTAATGTGACAATTCAGCTCAGTCTTACAGAAGAAACTTTATCATCAAAGACATTTAATTGTTCCCTGTTTTAAAAAATAAGGTGGGTTATGATTACAAATGTAAAATAGGACTTTCCAAATTTTTTTTTGCTGACTACTTGTTAATGCTAGTTTTACTGCCTTTTTGTTGTGAAACTCATATCACACTTTCAGAGCTGTTCACAGAAGAGTATTGGTGTATTGGGAATTTGAAAACTGAGCAGGTGTTTATTCCTGAACTGGCAGTCTGATAATGCTGATACAGACCTTAATAAAACTGAAATACATAAACAGCAAAAATAGAACTAATATTCTAGCATTTTAAAAAAACATTTGATTTCAACCAAACACTATTTTGTTTCATTATAGATGCCTGAACACAGTCCATAGTTACTATGGAAGTTTTCTTATACTTTTCAATGAGTTTGTCATGTTGTTACACTGACAAGGCATAAAAAGTTTGCCGTATTATTGCCAACAGAAACCACTTTGGGTGTCTCTTGTGAACTACATAACACACAAGACTTGATACTAGAAGCTCCTTTAAGTTGAAACTAACTTGGTGCCTCTCTGCACAGCTTGTGTAACCAGGCATTGGATCACTTCCGTGATGTTTATTTAGGCTTTATTTGAACATTATAGTTTTTACCATGGGTGACTGGTTGCACTGTAGTTAATACTGGTGCTATCTCCTGATAACCCTGCATAGAAATAAAATTGCTGCTGTTACCAGTGTCTGCAGACAGTGGATTTGCAGGAGTGTGCCAAGGGGAACTGCTCCTCTTGTCACTGTGGAACCGAGCAGGGGAACATGGCTCCTGCATGTTTGCTGCCAAATGACAGATCTGGAATGCAACTAAAAACCAAGGCAGGCACCGGCTGTGTAGGGAGATGAATTTGGAAAGGGAATCATCTCCTCAGCAGGAGTATATTTTGTGACACTGCATCCCAGAAGTGACCACGCTGTCTTACACATCCCTCCCTCCCCTAAGCACAAAAACCTCGGCTTCTTTTACAAAAGGGAAAGGAGTGAAAGGTTTTGCCTACAGCATGCAGATATAATTAAGCATTCAGCACTGCCTTTCTATTTAAAATATCTAATTCTATTTTTATTCCCTGACTATCTAGCAGAATTCACCATGACCCAAGGGAGAGGTAAATTTTTTTACTGAGTATCCTATTGCCATGTGGCTGCAGGAGGGGGGAACATTGCTTCCCTTCACGTAGAAATTAAAATACAGAATTTTTCTGATTTATAATGAAACTGTATGTTATCTGTTAGTCCTTTTAAATGCAAAGCATTGCTTTATATCAGACATGTACAGTCCAAAAAGGTATTCCTGAATGTTTTATTTTGGAAGTGTCAAGGTTTTTAAAATAAACAAAAGATTCAAATACATTTCATATTGTATGTGGTAGGAGTCTCTCCATACAACACAATATGGATGATGCAAATCCAGCAGCGAATTTCTTTGAGACACAGCATATAATATATAGACTTCCAGATCTGGTCTTCTGTCATACATAATATTGTCTGACCCTTTTGTTATAATTTAAATCTGCCCTACTTTATTAATTATTAATATTTTATTTCGCTATATTGATTGTTCAAGTTAGGAAAAAAAGCAGTCAAAAACTACTGACTTGCAAACACTGCAAGACCCTAACAACTGCAATCTCTGAGGATAAATATACATTTATTTTTTCAGAAAATGTGTTATTACCTGCAGTTGAATCAAAGCAGAATGATCGTGCAATTAAATAGTCTGAATTGAAATTTAAAGCTGCAGACCATGATTTTCCTATACCCAGTTCTGCTTGAAATCTCTCACACCTTTAAAAAAATATAATTAGCTTTAGATTTCCCCACAATAAATAACGCCAGAACATACCTTGTGCTACCAACCTGAATTTAAAAAAAAGTAAGAGGCCACCTCAGTGTTTTGAGTTCATGAGATCTTTCAGATACAAAGCCCTAACAGAGTTTCCCAGTCAGAAGGCATCAGGAAGGCTCATCGCTTATGGTAAACTTGGGTTTTAGCTTGACAGACCTCCTCCTTATTGTGCTTTTAGGGGACAATGTCATGGTGTCCATAATGCTCTTGTCCTCCTCCAGCTGCCTCGCAGTGCACGAAGGGGTGGGCACTTTCACTGTGTTGCCAAATTTAGAGTAGTCCACAGAGTATCGCCCATCTTCCTCTGCCACAATGGGCACAAACCTTTGGCCCCAGAGGATTTCATCCGCCAGGTAGGAGGTTCTGGCTTGAGTGGTGATGCCAGTGGTCTCCACCACCCCTTCCAAGATGACAATGATCTCCAGGTCCTCGTGGTGGTGAAGGTTCATGGGGGAAATGTCGTAGAGGGGGCTGTTCTTGTCTATCACGTGGTAGATGATGAGTGGGGAGACAAGGAAGATGCTGTTGCCCCCCACGGGGTTCTCCATCTGGATGTCGATCTGGTTGAGGGGCACCACCTCCCCCTCCAGGCTGGCGGTCTTCTTCACCACCTGCATGCGGATGGTGGCACTGATGATCATGCTCTTCCGGAGGTCCCCCACGCGCAGCATGAAGCAGAGCTTGCCCTCCCGCAGCGCGATGACCGCGTGCTTGCTGAAGATGAGGGTCTCGGCCCGGCGGTGGGCCTGCGACGTCTTCATGAAGATGCAGCCCAGCATGATGGCGTTGATCACCAGCCCCACGATGTTCTGCACGATCAGCACCAGGATGGCGGCCGGGCACTCCTCCGTCACCATGCGCCCCCCGAAGCCGATGGTCACCTGCACCTCGATGGAGAAGAGGAAGGCGGAGGTGAAGGAGTGGATGCTGGTCACGCAGGGCACGAAGGTGGCCGCGGCCCCTGCCACCCCATCCGCGGGGTCCCGCTGCAGCCGCGTGCTGTGGTCCAGGTCTCCGTGGGCGAAGGCGATGAGCCACCACACCATGCCGAAGAGCAGCCAGGTGCAGAGGAAGGACATGGTGAAGATGAGCAGCGTGTGTGGCCACTTGAGGTCCACCAGGGTGGTGAAGACGTCCTGAAGGAAGCGCCCCTGCTCGCGGATGTTTTTGTGGGCCACGTTGCAGGCGCCGTTCTTGCCCACGAAGCGCGCCCGCCGCTCCCGGGCGCGGTACCGAGCGTGCTCCGGCACATCCTCGGCCAGCCGGGTCAGCACGTACTCCTCGGGGATGATGCCCTTCCTCGAGAGCATGGCTGCCCAACGCCGCCGCGCCGCTCAGCGCCGCCCCGAGCCGCCGGGGGCGGGGGGACCGCGGCCGTGTGTCTGTCCGTGTGTCCGTCCGTGCGCCCCTCCGTGTGTCTGTGTGTGCGGCCGCGCCCGGCCGAACGGCGCCGCCGCAGCGCCCGCCCGAACCGCTCCCGGAGCGCTCCCCGAGGGACCTGGGGGCGTTTCTTTACCTTTTACCCTCCGGGGATTTTTTCTTTTCTTTTTTTTTTCTTTTTTTTTACCCTTTCCTTTTTTCCACCCCCCTCCCCCTCGGAAGGGTTTCGCACCGCGGTTTGTGTGTAAACATTCGGTCCAGGAGGGATTCGCTGCCCCGGCTGCCTTCCATTAACAGGGGGCTGGCTGCTTTGTGGGATGCTGTGGCTTCAAGTCGGGTGATTGGTTATTCCGTAGGGGAAAAAAAAAAGAAAAAAAAAGGTATTGAGCAATTTTTAAAAAGGAATGTATAATAAGAATAATCATCCTTAAATTCACCTGCACGTTTTTCTGTAAATAAGAGGACAGTGTTCATCTAATAAATCGGGCTGGTGGTGACAGGAAATTTGCTTGAAGAAAGTAAATCGAAGGATGTAATGGTTATACAGAGACCTCGAACTAAAGGGGCTCAATCCCACTTATAAAATTTGCTAGAGCTATTTAGACTTAAACATTACTTCTTTTTTTTTTTTTTTCATAAAGAAAATGATGTAAGCTGTGGCTGCTCAGGAAAGTATCTATAGTCCAAACAGAAGTAAAAGCTGGGGGAAAAAAAAAGAAAATATGAGGCTGCAAAGGGTTAACCTTCAGTGACATGAACTTCGAGACAGGCATATCCTTGGAAAAGGCAACAAAAGGAGGCAGGAAGGTAGAACACATCTGTGGCACTGTGATGTTTCTGTGGGTGTAAACACATACATGTGCATGCCTGTAAGGATGTATCTTCCTGACAAGATGCATTATTTAAAAACATTCTGATTTGACTTCTCTACAGTGCAAACAGCAATATTCTCATCCCTGTGTTTACTTACTCTGATTTTAATATTTCATTTCTATTTCAGTTTAGACACCAACATTGTAGAATTGCTAAAACATCCTAGGATATTCTGGATAAGTGGTTTTTTTCTTCAGTGCCAATGGATTTGTGATTATTTTTTTTCTAATTGCATGTGTCCATGAACTTTCCCTTCAGTTTTGGCTCCAAGTGCTGTGGTGCACACTGCAAGCAGCTATTGGCATTGATTCCCTGGGCAAGGCAGTTGTCCAGTTGATGTCTGGGTGTCAGCCAGTTGGGACTGAAATTAACTTTCACCACCCTGCAGCTACTTAAAGCGGCCCACCTAGGGATTTCAGAAGAGTGTTTTGAAGCAATTTTTGAGTATTCTGAGCTCTAAACAGTTATCAGTCTTGTAATTAAATATTTACTATTACTTTAGACTATTTCTACTTTTTATGCGTGAGTATTTGCATGTCCTTGCACACATCCATTTCTTTTGGAGGGTCCAGTTTCCCAATACTACCTGATTTTAGTTATTCTAGTTCATCTTTCTTGCTTCTTTGATGAATAAAACTAGAAAAGCAGTAAGATGTCTGACACGTGGCTGCCAAGCCACTGAGTGTAGCCAAAGGTGCTTCCCCTTTCTCTGTATCTCTTTGCTATACTCTATGTGCTTGCTGTGAATATGTCACCTGCACCTCCACTTTTAGTTTGCAAAGTACATGATTTATATATACACTTTAATTCTAAAAAATGAGTGGTTTTTTTAAATATTTTTCCCCCTAAACATTAAAAAAAAACCCCAAAATCCCAAAAGGATGAAGTAATTTTAAGATTTACTTGTCGAAGGTGTAGTTTTCCAGCTGATGGCAGCTTATACTTCCAGCATTTTGCAGTGAGGATAAGCAGGCTGTATAACACCATGCAGTTCACAGGCAACATTTCACACTCTTTTGAAGAGATGGACAGAGGGATTTAAGAGGCAGTCCTGATTTCTGTGCCGTTTTTCCTTACTCTTTCCTGACCGTGGGCTTATTCTGTACGTTTTCCTCCAGAGGGCGGTACCTCCATGAATGTAGAATGGATAAAAACCAGGCTCTGGGAGAACGTTTGAAAGGGAAAAATGAACTGCTGTATCCCCCGGTGCTAGGAACGACCCATGGGACCCGCTACAACAAGGGGTATGGCATGAATACATCCACTGTGTTGGCTTTAGCAATCCTGAACTCGGCAGAGCCAGAATGATATTTCCTTGGTTCCTCTTCTGTTCCTTATTGGGACGATTATTTGCCACTTCTTTTTCTCTACCTCTGAGCACTTATGGGTTGAGATGGGATAGCAAAGCAAGTGGCTTTTGCTGAAGAATTTCTAGACCAGAAAAAAAGAAGCCCTGTCTCTGTGGATCAAGTGACAGATACTTAAAAGAAAGAAAGTGACAGATCTTCTGAGTAAGCCAACATATCTGTGTTAAGAGCTGCTGAACCAATTGGGCTCCCAGGAATGAACAATCCCACTCTGTAGTACTGAATCATGAGGGGTAAGTTTTTCCATCCAAAAAATAGGCTTTACATTCCAAAACTCCCCCCACCCCAATTTAACCTAATTTTTACAGGTATCAAATAAGATCTTGCAATAATTGTTAAAATTAAATTCTAGCTGTTGCCATGGTATTACTCTGCTTTTACAAGCAGAATAAGGCTACAAAGGCTTCTCTTAGAAATAAGAATGGGATGAAACAGTCACACCAACACAAGGGAATAAATGCTATAAACGTTTCCATATAATGGAAGCATTTATAAAAAGCAAGCAAAACAATGGTTACATCTCCATGGGCAGCCTATCCCACTAACACCTTTGGGACTGAGCTGAGTCCCATCCCAGAGGAGAACTCAAAGTCTGGCCATGGCTGCTCCAGTGCTGCCTTACACCCTTTTCAGTACAGCCCTTTGCTTAGCAGTGCTCCGTTGCCGTGCAAACACATACGAGCCTGAATCAGTAGCAACTTCTGGACTGCCTATCTCGAGGCAACAACTGACTTGGATAACCACATGGAGCCTCTCACCATAGAATAAAGTTCTTGGGTACTGGTTCTGGCCATTGTTGAGACTCTAACCCTTTGGATTTAGGGGCAGAAACTCTCTGGGACTTGGCCCATATCAACAAGACTAGATAAAATGTGCTGAGGAAATGTCAAGTGTGTCCTGTTCAAGTGTCAGCTGAAAGCCTCCCTGTTCACATGTATTTATTCAGCAGTCTGGTAGCATTGAAAAGATATATAATCCTTAGATATGAACCAACTCACTCTACTTTCCTGCAATACTGCTTCATGAAATACAAGCCCCATTGAAAATGGAAACATGACATTTGTACTTTGAGTTCTAGTTTCTTAACACTGTGAGATATAGTACAATCTTCTTAGCAATATGCTGTGTTATTTACTCCTCTGCATTCCCTTCTGGGTAAGGTTGTCAGAAGGTTGCGGAATAGGAGCTAGTCCAAATTGCAGTGTCAAATCCCAGGCACTTAATTAAAAGCATATGAAATCTCACTTCTCTGCCTCTCTCCTTCTGCCATTAGGATTTAGGATCTTCCACAGATGGCTGCAAAACCTCTGAGGATCTCTCTCTGCAGCACGAGTTTGAGATGTCCTGCAGAGCAGTTTCCTAAGCCTTTACAGAATGAGATAGTGCCTTGGACCAGTACTGGAGACAGCACACACAGCAGCTGCAGTAGAAACTTGCTCTGTGCCCTTGAAAGGATCATCACCTGTCTCCTGTTTCTTCTTTCATTGCCCTAATGGAAGCCTGGTATACCAGAGTAAAAACACATAAATAGTTATGCAGCAAATGATTCCCTGGAGGAGGAGATCTCTCCCAACTGCCCATTTTCTCTCTTCAAGTGTAGTGGGCAATGTCTTGCTACTACATAAATTGTTCATGCATTTCATTTGCATAACCATATCCTGCCTTCCCACTTTTCACACTGTTCATACTACCCTCTCCTGCTGGTTATATTTTCTTTAGCACAGTTACCTGCCCTTCATTATTGCCCTAACAACAGCAGGCAGATGCTGCAAATACTCTGCTGTTACACTACTTAAACAGCAACAAGAATTCTTCAGTTTTCCTTGCTCTCTGCTGCAGTGCTAGAAGTAATGCATTAAAATACCACATATCGCATGAGAACACCAAGCTGTCTTTTTCTAGAAAATGAAGCTTTTGCTTTTTAAAACAGATTCCATATTAACTGAGCAGACTAAAGAGAGGGAGAAAAAAAAAAGAGGTCTCCCTAGTGCTACAAATTCTTCAAAAAGGGGAAGATGACAAAAAAAATGTATGTAAAGGCAAAGTTGCTGTATAGAGAATAATGGTGAAAAATGCACTGTAGCCTTCTATAGGGTTATTGACATTCTAACCCCCTAGCAATGAAAAAATCCTGAAAGGATTCTCACAGGGCATAGGTGAGTAGCCATCTAGCCAACTTAGGATACTTTCAGTGGTTAAAAGTTATCTTAATAAGTATACTTATTAGATATAATTATATAATAATATATAATTTTCATACTAATAAAATTCTCAGGATCACAGTGAATCCAGAAAGAGCACAACAGTGGGTGAAATATGTGAAACTAGGAGACGATGAATCAAGTTCTCATGGCTCTGAGCTACAGTGAAAGGTTTAATACTGTTTATTTACCAGACTTGGAGGGATCATTTCCAGATGAATTGGTACGTCTGCAGTGGTCTGGAAACAGTCTGCATTAAACACTGATACTTTATCACAGCCTGCCTCCTCTCAGCTTCTTTACAGTCTGGGAAAGAGTCTGGCTCAATCCTGCTTGGAATCAGTATTCAGTGGGTATAGAGACAGAATCAGATTGTGACTAACTTCTAGAAAGTATTAGAGGAGAGTCTAAGAGACAACACAGGTACTATCAAGAAATCACAATATAAAAACTGTTTTATAGATTTTATATTTAGATATTAAAGCTTTACAAAGTCATATGATCAAAAGAGATACAAGCTTTTGAGAAATACCTTTGGTATATAATTTTTCCTTCTGCATTTAGTCAGTCACAAGCGTTATCTACAGTAGGGCCATGACACATGAAAAATAATTTGTTAATAAATAACAGGAAAGGTTTGAGAGTTACATAGGAACTCCATGCTGGCTATATTTATTTGATGTGTATCCTGTAGTATTTCACCCATGTAGGTTTTTTTTTTTTCCAACTATATTTCATGGTTCTTTGGTAGCAAATAAAGAGAAAAGTAGTTGTATACAAAAAAGTAAAGTACACAGATAATTCATTAGTGCTTCAGATGGAGAAAAATGGCTCATTTTATTAAAAAAGGAAAAGCTCAATTTATTATGAAATAATATTTATTTACAGGTATTTTACATTTATAGAAAATAATACAATTGTAATCTAAAATGCTTTATTTTTACTACTTATCTGCTTGTACAAAAGAAGCAAAGACACTGTCCTCTTGTTCTAGCAGAACCTCAGGCTTGTCATATTCCAAAATAACCCCTCTCTTCATTACAATAACCAAATCTGCATTGAGGATTGTGTTCACACGGTGCTGAAAAAGAAATAAACAAAATGCCAGGTCAGTATATCTATCCAATATATTCCAAGATAAGACAGACTTCCAGAAATTAGTTTTCCTATCAAGTTCAAGTTTGATTCAGGCTACATATCCTACTTTTCATCCTAATTTACTGTGCAAATACTGCAGATAAATATATACACCAAGAGCCATGTGTGTACTCAAGTACCTAAGGAGCACACAGGTACTTCAGTATGAAGAGTCCTATGAATTCACACTACAGTGTCCCCAGCATCCCTAATAAATAGCATGCATTGCTTCTTTTTTTTTTTTTTTTAATAAAATCCTTCAGTAATTTCCAAGATGCCTGTCAGATTCAATTTTCTTTGCTGCTTCCTTTAGCTTTTTTTCCACCACGTATTTTTAGGTTTTGTTTTTTGCATGCATCCCCATGAGTGTAACGGCATGGGATTTTTTGGGTCTGCGTTACTCCTGCAGGGGCATTTATTCTCAGAACACTACAGGGTCTGTTACACAGTCATTCTTCACCCAGAAGTTTCTTACTCAGGTTTTGGGCACCCTCAGTATCAAAACAACTCTTCTATTTCCTTCTGTAGCTTCCTAGCCAGACGTTTCATAAAATAATCACTGATGACATCTACAAATCTCATTTCTGCTGCAGTTTCTGGGACATTTAATCAGTCCACAGGCAGGGGGAGGAGACTGAAATATCACATTCCAGTTGAACTCGCTGCCCTTGTTTTCTGATCTCTTTCAGTATAACACAATCAGTGCTGTCATTCTGGTAACACAGCGAGTAACATAGAAGATAATACAGGGATAATACTATAACTCTTCCTATTCCTGTTCTTCTTAAACACCATTTAGGAATACATGGCTTTCTCTGGAAAAAGGAAACAAACAAAAACAACCAACCAACCCCCCAACCCCAAAACCCCAAACAAAAAAAAGGGCAAAACTACTACCCACCCCCTCAACAGTGTTATGATTCCACTACAGAATGTTTTTAATACAAACTGCTGTAAATCACATTTACATTTGGAAGTAAAAACATTAAAAGTAAGTTTATTCCAAGATATTGTTTGTTTGAACTGTGCAGTTTAAAACTCACTAAGAGAGTAAAAGACTAATCAATCTTTCTCAGCCTGTCCCCAAACAAACTGAAAAAGATACACAAATGCAGAATGCAGTGAAACTCTGAATTTTCATGCAGAGAAATCAAGAAATGTCATGCTTATGATTCCTTTGCTTTTTTATAATGACACACTGAATGGATACCATAGAATAAATCAGGTTTTCTATTATACCTGTGCTAGGTGAAAATAAATGATGCTCAAAGATTGCTGAGCATAGATTTCTTGACTCAGTTTTTAAATGCTAAGAAGCATACAGACTTTATTTCACCTCCCTGAAATGTTTAGTTTTTTTGACTTGTCCTTAATTAAATAATTAGCTTCATGAAGCTTATATTTCACAGTAGTCAAGGTATATTGTATTTTAAGTTAGCCTAAGATGGGTAACAGAAGACAGACTGCATACTTATATCATGTGCCTTTACAGGCAATCTCATTTGGCATCATGCAACACAGTTAAGAAGCTGCTATTATGAATTTAAGTAGGAAAGTAGTTTAAATTAGAAAGGAAAGCTTACATTTAAAAACCACTTAAAAATATTAATGTCCAAATTAACACATTTATTAACATTGACAAGAACTGACTAATGGGGCATTTCTGATTCTTGTTTGCATTAGAACAGCAGCAGAGACTGTACTTACTGCTATTGTAACCACGGTACGGTCAGCAAACGCAGTCATGACCACCTTCTGGAGTATGTTCTCCTACGGAAAGAAGAACATTTGGTGCTTTTCAAACAACTAAAGTTACATGACAGACACAGACACTAAGATGGCCTAAGTAACTAACCACTGAATATTCCATGCTTTTATTGTTCCTGCATCACAGAAATGAAAAATTAACTACATGCCAGAACTAAGCCCGAGCCTGATCTCCAGTTAGACAGCCCTGCTCCCTCCTGCCATCCCCACTGCCTCTAGGGTTCAGCAGACACAAGAGTGTGCTCTGAGCCCCAAAACTCCTGCTTTTCCTGACCTCAGTGCTCCAGTGAAGAAATCCAAGGTGAATTCTAGGTGCTGCCAGGCTGCCTGAATGCTGGCACCTCAGTAGTGTGCTCTTCACCCCACTGCAAGCCCAGGAATGTTCCAGCACACTGGGGACACCTAACACCAAGGGGTGACAGGGATAAGCAAGGGAGTGTGCTATACCTGACATATTTAACAGTGGAGATGATATTTAAGATGTTGTTAACATACATAGCTCTCACTCAACAAGTACTCATCCTTGGCTATTTAGGAGACATGTTGCATACCAAACTGCCTAGAAGTGTCACTAACACAGATACCTTCATTTGCTATTATCTGTTCTTTAGATAAGCATTTCAAGGGAGGAACTCTATCCTCAATGAGTCAAAATTCAAACTGTGTTTTAACTGGGCTGCACACAGTATAATTCCCAACCATACTAATACTCAACATACTAACATTTTACTGAACTAAAAATTGTAGCTTTTGTAACACCCCCTGCTCCCCAGTTATGTTCTTTACTTATAGTACGAAGGAGAGTGAAACATTTCTTGTAACAACATAACAGATGGAAAAAAAATCCTAAGAATGTACTGTTCTGTTCAGCTAAAATTCAGTCACTGCACTATTACTGAGAGGTTTAACATCTGCCTAGGAACTCCAAACATTTAATACAATAATCCTATATGTCTTTTCTGTGTCTCTGTTTATTTCCTTGACTCTCAGGCCTTCTAACTTCCTGACTTGCCCTGTCCACTGTGCTAGGGAAATTTGTTGCTTGCCAATTTACCCTTCACTTACCATTCCAGTTGATTTTCCAAAGCTTTGTTTACTTTAAAAACTCAACCTGCCAATTAGAGTAACATGCTTCATTTTCCTAATGCAAGCAGTTCTGGAATATCTATTAAATTCTGAGTGAAATGGTTTAAAAGGTCTTTAGATTTGTTAGCAATGACTCCCAACCACCTGGACTTGTGAACACATCTGCACTAAACACGGCATAAGCATATTACAGAGTAGAGAGAATTGCTTTCCACCTTTCTCTTCACATATTGTCAGTTGTCTCCTCCTCATGGAAAACAAGAAATCAGAAACATTCCAAACTCACTGTTGCCATGTCAATAGATGCCGTGGCTTCATCCATGATGAAGATGCTCGTCTTCCGCACAAAAGCCCTTGCAAGGCAGAACAGCTGCCTCTGGCCCTGGCTAAAGTTTTCACCCCCTTCAGTGACTATAGCATCTGGAAATGATACAGCAAAACCAGTATTGACGTTGTGTGTGTGTATGAGAGGGTCAAAACAGAGAATATGATTGAAAAACAATGTCTCATTTTCAGGATAAAGTAGTATTTCCTAGGCCTACAGCTGCTGGTGATATGATTTTGCCTGTTTTTTTTCATTGTTTGAAACAGCCAGTACTTTTGTCTCACCATATTCTTTATGCCTGTTAGATATCAAAGTAGCTAAGGATGTTTAAGAGCAAGTTCCTCTGGCACTCCATGACGCTGCACCCCCCTGTCAAAGCAGCATCCATCAATTCTTTACCCTAAGGCACTGCAACTTATTATTTTAAGGGTTTTTTGTTTGGTTTGAGGTTTTTGTGGGTTTTTTGTTTGTTTGTTTTGTTTTTTTTGTTTGTTTAACGGCTAAATGATTTACATCTTTAAGCTTTTAAAATCTTCCTCCCTGCACCTGACTATTGGAAAATACAAAAGAGCATATTCTAGATAACACCTGACTTGTTGACACCTTGTTTGAATACACGAGATCCATAAACCTCAATGCTTCATAATGAAGACATACTGAAATAAAATAATTTCACCACCGATTTGAAAAGAAAGAGGATTCTGCCCCACAGGTACAGTTGGTAAAGCAGTCACATGGATGTAGGACCTTTGCCTGCAGGCAAGCACTTTTTGTCACCTTCTGTAAGTCTAAAGAGCTCTTTCCTCATCAACTACCCTTTTAATAAATAAATGTGAAACAGGAAAGTTGCAAATACTGGAAACAATATTTGCAATAGGAAGACATCTTACCTAGACCCCCAGGTAGTGCTTTCACCACATGCTTGAGCTGTGCTATTTCCAGTGCTTCCCACAGCATGCTGTCAGTGCATTTCTTCTCAGGGTCCAGGTTAAACCTACAGTCATGGGTAATTCAAGAATGTCAGTCAATAGAAATGTCTGCAATAGATTTCTTCTTTTAGTGTGCTTAGAAACAAACCTGCAGATAATCAGAATTATGTGCTAAAGATCTGTGTCTGATTCTGATCTATCGCTGGTATAAATCCACTGAATTTTTCAGACTTAGTTAACATAATGTGACTAAGAAAAAAATGTGACTATTTCAGTTGAGCAGAAAGGGAAAAGCTTCCTGTTTTGCCAATATCTTTATGCTTTTAGAATTAATTTTGTTCTGAATAAACTAAAGAAATTTTCATGTTTTACTAGAAAAAACTGTGACTATACTCAGTCTAAATTAACATTCATTTTTTAACAAAGGCCAAAATTCTAACCTCTCTCCTTTTAAATCCAATGTCTCTCTGTTTTTCACTCCTATAGAAATGTTAACAGAATAATCAAGCTTCATATTGCATTATGAAATGCAACTCTTGACTGCAAATGAACAAATCTTGGATTTAGGAATAGATTAACATTATTTTAGCTTGCTGTGGCCCAGAAATGAGAGCAACAAATGTGGATCTCTTACCATACTACATTAGTATATAGAATGATAATAAAAGATTCAATGGTGCATAACACTCTATTTTTATGTTTTATGTTTGTGTATGTATGTGTTGTGAATGACTGATGCCAGCCTAAATAAAATTTTAACAGGTTAATTAATACAACAAAGGTATACAGTGATATCATCTGATGTGAATGAATCATGCTCTATTCAGGCATGTTTGGGAGATAACGAGATCTGTATTATCATGGAGTCAGCAAACCACAGAAGTCTGTATCATTTTCAGTGAACTCCAATGACTTTTATAGAAACTACAACTGCAGGTGATGTAACTGTGCACTAAGGATTGTACTGTTCTTTCCTAAGGTAAAGGCCATGGACACAGGGCATTTTTGGAAACTGGAACTTTTTGCCATTGTTTCTGTTGCATCATCTTCTCGGATAAGTAGGAAGAGAACAAAAGAAAAAGGGAACTAAGGTGTTTGGTGTCACAGATGAGAAACCAGCTGTAAGACTAGAGAAGAAACATGGATAGAGGCTCCAGGATAAAATAGCCCAGTCTCCCAGTACTTTTCATATTCTATTGCTTTCCCTCTGTCTACATCAACATTTTAGTCTGCATTTTTTCCATCTCATATTTTAAGGCAGACAGATCAAAACAGATGTAGAAGGAGGAAGGTTTCAAGAAATGTGGGGTGGTTATGGGTATTTGATCAGTGAGCTGAACTGATTACTGGATCCTGCAGGAACAAATAGTGGCTTTCCCTACTTCCCAGGCATGGGATGCCTTCTGCTGCCAGCGTGCTGTCCAGGCTCAGGCAGTGGGAAAGTGCACTGTGGCAGGGCTGAGTAAAAAGCACAGACAGAAGGCAGTGATCCTCCCTACTCCAGCTGAGGAGACTAGAATTGAACAGCTTGGCATAAAAGTCATCATATAATTATAAAATATAATTCATATTATATGACATATAAACAATGACATGGTTTTTTTTATTTAGTGCTGGTGCTTAATACTCACCGGATTGTTCCACTGAATAAAATAGGGTCTTGGAGAATGATTGACAGCCTGGATCTTAATGTCTGCAAGGGGAGCTTAGCGATATCTATACCATCAATGATAATCCTTCCTGTTCAAAAGAAAATGGACAGTCTGTTTATGGTGCCACACAGCTGCTGGCAAAGACACAAAGGCTCACTTGCAGGCTGAAATGCAGCCCAACAGGAACAGGCCTTGTATCAAATATCCCCGTCACTAATGAAACATGCTTTGCCTAAGCAGCAAACACAACTGCCTTGAGACTAATCCTCAGCTGGAAAGAACACGGAGTATACCTGTAGTATGTTGTGAATGATTAGGCACACTACCTAACTGCTGGACCAATATAAACATTTATCAAACAACAAGGTCACATATTACTTCAATCAGGGACTAATTACCAGGGGCAACAAGCGTTTCAGAAAGCCAAATTACTGTTGAGCACCGTGAAATTTTATCTCCAAGTACAACTGTCTGGCTCTGCATAAGGGCTCTGTGGGTGATGTGCCTGGGAAACAGGCTGAAGTCCTTTTTGGGATGCGCTCTGTGAGGCACATGGACATGGCACACAGAGAGGGAAATACAGGAGGAAATTCCAGGGCAGCAGGCCAAACTGCAGTCCCCAGTTCCTGAGTTTTCTGGGCCCAATGGATCCCATCTGTGCCTTGCACATGGATCTTTCTTTGTACTTGGACACCTTTCCCTTTTACCCTTCACTCCTGCTGTTGGATTTAACAGCACAAAAGGCTGTCATCTGTCACTCTTGGACTTTTGCTTCTGTCAAGTAGAATTTTTATTGATCCAGCTTAGTAATGGCACAGCTGGTAGGTGACAGATGATACTGGATTTAAACAGGGCCAGAAAGCGTGTCCTGCAGATTCAAAACTCACAGTTCAGAGCTGCTGATGTTAAGGAGAAGACTACCAAAGCACCTTCAGTAGCTAAGCTTGACTGATATGCAAAAGTGTAATCTTACCCTCAAAAGTGTCAACCATTCTGAAAAATGCAAGAGAGAAGGAGGATTTTCCACTGCCTGTTCGGCCGCAGATCCCGATCTGTGACACAAAAAGCAGATGAACATCAGGCAAGTGGAAACAGATAATGTCTGTACTTGACACTTCAGATGAGTGGGTGGAGGAGCTGTCCTGATCCACATGCTCCTCTTGTCCTTCTGAGAGTTCAGTCAAACTGAATGGGCCACACCAGAATCACTACACTCATTTTTTTCTTTAGGGGTCTGAGCATTTAAGGATAAATCAAAGCCACTCCTATATACAGAAACAATAGGAGAGCAGTAATGATGGGGATAAAGGCAAGGAAGCCACATGAGAATGATTTAAAGTAGGTCTAGCCCAGCAAGGGCTCACTGTCACTTCTTTTGGCAGAGTTTGCTGACAGCAGGGCCCTGGGATACTGAAAGGGCATGTGTACGCCTAAACATGCCAAGCTAAGAATCCCCCAAACCACTACATTCTTTAAGAGAAAAAAACTCTGTAAATCAGTCATCAAAATATTTTTCGGTATGTTTTTTTAACTCTGTGTTATGTGATGTGCTATCCTAAAGAGCTTCTCAGAATCACTACAGTTCTTTACCTTTTGTCCTGGTGAGATGTGGGCATTGACATGCTTTAGCACTGGCTTTAAGTTGCTGTCATATCGGACACTCAGGTTCTGGATTTGGATTTCCCCTCTGTCTGGCCAGTTCTGGGGAATCTGTGAGGATGCTGTACCAGGAGCACAGTGGGGGGGGAAAAAAGTACAATCAACCCTCTTGTAATAAATTAATTGGTCCATTAAGTGATTTACTACATTTTCCATGGTAATACACTACAAAATCATTAAAATTTCAGTAAGCTCTTTCTGCATGCTGCACAAAACTGCACTTACAAAGGAGCCCTTCGTAATTTTCGGCTTCTGTTTTGAGAAGGCCATTGATTCTTTTCACTGCACCCAGCTGGATCTCCATGTCAGCCAGGTTACGAACCATCCAATTCAGGTAGTTAGACACCTGATGTAAAGCAAATACATGACTAAATTCCAGATTTTTAGTAGTTTGCATCATTTGACCAGCATGCAGTTCATATTCCTACACAGTAACACCTCAAACAGTGAACAAACTGTATGATACACACCAACAGGGAGGCAACAATGACTAAAGGTTAAAGTTCCTA
This sequence comes from Xenops minutus, assembly GCA_035221455.1. NCBI lineage: Eukaryota > Metazoa > Chordata > Aves > Passeriformes > Furnariidae > Xenops > Xenops minutus. The sequence goes on from JAWWEE010000158.1 coordinate 13,206,870, forward strand.
ACTGCAGTGCACAGATACTTTGGTGCTATGGAGAGCTGATTGACACCAACAGAAAAGGGGGGGAGAACAATAAAGACAGGTGAAAAGACATTTTGCTAACATAAGGTTTGACAACTAGAATGATGTGCCAGGGCATAATTACAACTGATGCACTGAAAGTTTATTCTTCACAATGCAAGACAATATAAAAATTACGATGCATCTTGGCCATGTTTTGTTGACATATTTGAACTAACACCTTGATGAGTATTTTATCTAAAAACTGAAGAAAGCATGTGCTCAAATATGTCAACTATCAAATGTGAACTGAGGTAAGCACATTGTTCCAGTGATGTTACAGTACCCACTACAGACGTACAGACACCTTCAATCTTCCCGTTCATCTTTGTGCCCTGAAGAATTACAAAAAAATGTTTGGGAGAGACAGAAAGTGTCCTGAGATTCTTACCATAAGAGCATAGGTTAGTCCCAAGCCTACAAGTCCTGAAGTGAGTTTATTATACAGGCAACTGGTAATAGAAGTGACAGCTGCTATGAGTACCACACATGCTCCAATGTACTCCTGAAGGAATATGAATAAGTTCATAAGTCTACAAAGGATTAAAATATTCTCATAACTTTGCATACCAAATAACAAACCCATTGCACAGTTTGAAACACAAGCAGAAAACCCCATGTAACTCCATGCAGACCCTTCCAAGGAGCCCATTCTTACTGCCTTTAGCAGAGCTGTGTGTTTGGAAATGCTATTGTACCAACCCTCCTAATCTTCTGGAGAACTCAACACATATCTTAAGCATGTAATGGGGGTGATTGAAACCTTGCAGCTGATATTACCTGGGATAGGAGGGAAATGCTCATGTGATCCCATCTGTTAGCAGATCCTCTCTCTGTGGCGGATGAAGGATGAACTGTTGGCAGCTCTGCAGTTGCTGCTGAACTGCTACCAATCCATACTCATTCACACAAGCTGCTCTTGCACAGCATGTACCTATTAGTTGGACTGTGTCCACCCATAATGGGCTTCTGCTGCTTTAATTCAAATCATTGATGATTTGACTTTCCACAGACAGTTCTTTGAGAGAAATCGTATAACAGACTAGGAAACAAACTCTGTAGGAGGGAAACTGTCACTTGTCTGTATTTGCACTGTTTAGTGATAAAGGCACTGATCAGAATTAGGGACTCTGGGTAATCTAGGCCTGAACATACAAAAGGGTAATAACACTTCATTCATACTCCATACCTGAACTTAGGTAGCAACAGGTGCCAGATAATATGGAGTAAAAAAAGGAGGTATAGAGTATGACATCAAAAGTGAATTAACATACATTTATTACATATAAACAGAGTTCATGCTACCTGAACAGCAGCATTGCACCTGCATCTAAAAATCTGATATCACCATCCACAGCATAAAACCCCTTGATTTGTTTCTTAGAGAATTATTTTTAATAAACCATTTCTCATGCCAGGCCACTTTATTGAGAAGGAAACAGGCCACAGAATATCTTTGGCATTCTTCAGATGGCCCCGAAACAGGCACAAACCTATCTACAACCTTCTGCTCAAGTCACAGAGCTTGCAAGATGTTGAAATATTCCTAGGGAGCCACAAGACAGGGGCCTGCTGACACTGACTGAGATGATCCCACAATGGCATCCTGGCCGCACTGTGAAGAGCTCTGATCACTCTTCACACACACAGGAGCCAACGTGACCTAAAAAACTATTCTTGTCTTGGAAAAACAGCTGCAGGCTATGGGGAAAATTCATACTCCATTCAGTTTCCAGGATGGGTTTGGCATATGCTTGTTACAATCAGAGAGACACAGAGGGCAAAGGTATGGCTTTGAAACCCAGATGAGGCTGGATAACTGTTGGATGCCTCATCAGATTACCTGGAACAAAGTAAAAAATTCATTGTGTATACACAATAATAATGTACTTGCCATGCGAACTTCCAGCCAGCGATTGGCAGCTGTAAGGAAAAGGGAAGCAATGTTGTTGGAATCTGTGTATTCAAGAAGTTTTTGTCGAAATTTGGCTTCATACCTAAAAAAGATATAAGTAATGAATGGGGGAAAAAATAAAGACAGGAAAAGAAGAATGGAAAAAGAAAAGAAAGAAAACAGGAAAAGAGAGAAGAGGAGAGAAGGAAAAGGGGGAAGGAAAAGGGGAATAAATGAGTCAGGCCTTGGAGTCTCAGAAAAATAAAAAGTGCAATTTAATTTCTGGGGTATATACTTATGGGCATCTTGACACAGGGTCTAAATCAGCCTATCAATAGTTCAGAGTGACATCATCTGTAGACTTGTATCTTAATGAGTAAATGAATGTTATTGCATTGATAAAACTCTATAGGACTTCAAGATCCCACTGGACATTTTCTGAATGTATTTTATTACACGGTAATTGTGAGAGAGACAAATCTGAAACTGAAAAAATTTAAAATACATCTGAGAGAAGTAATACCTGCATGTACTCATGAAAAAAAGTATTAATGATTAAGAATGCAGTTTCTTTTCTCACTTAATCAGGTAAGCTCAAGTTTTAAAATTTAAAATACTGTAGTGCCTAGAAATCGTAACAATTTGTAAGTATAAACTCAAAATACCTGCAGTCACAGAGCTCCCACATTAGACAAATATGTTTGTCCTTATCAATAAACAAACAGAGCACTTTGGAAAACAGAAGTCTGAGTACATGGTGCAATGTAAAGTAACAGGTTGCAAAGAACTGTGTTCCTCTTCCCCTTAAGGAATTAGCCACAGTACACAAAACAGGATCAATGGCAAATAGGTCTGTTTACAGTTTCTTATAGTGGATCTGCACCCACTCATCCAAATAGCTGCATCAATTAAATCTGGCCTGAATTCAGCAGGTATGGAAGATGATTCCCTACTACACCTATTTAGACTGGGCTCTTGGCAACCCTGCAACTCACCCAGTGACCCCTTTTACCTGGGTATATTTATTTTTTTATGTGTAAATTCAGGTGATGGTAATGATAAAGTGCATCAACAATTATGGCTCATAGTAAACAAGTCTGACACAGGAGTTTTTTCCATGGCAGCAACAGAGGCTTGAAGGTCTAAGATTTAGTTTAAGCACCCAAAGCTCGCTTTTTTCCCCCTTTATTACATCAGCAAGTTTATCAAACTTCAAATGTCTCCTTTTACCCTACTTATATTCTTTAGCTATTATGACTGCAAAAAGCACTACTCAGCTCTCCTTATACTGATATGAGAGAAAGGTATAACAATGTCTAAGTATGAAATACATAGCTTAGAGAAGCTTTCAAATTTGTTCACTGCAGAGTACTTTAATCCTTCTTCTGAGTAAAGTATAATAAAGTTACAACTTTACATAAATCATTTATGCTTTTGAGAAAAAGAAATATGTGTCTCTTAGTGGAAATAATTTAGCTGATCAAACTTAGCCATGTGCCAAGACATAAGAGACATGTCTGCTGTGTGCTATGGGGAATCGTAGAATGTCCTGGGTTGGAAGGGACCTTAAAGATCACTAGTTTCAACTTCTCTGCACGTGCAGGGACCCCTTTCACTAGACCAAGTTCCTGAGAGCTCCATCCAACCTTGTCTTAAACATTTCCAGGGGTGGGAATCTACAGCTTCTCTGGGCAACCTGTTCTACTGCCTCACCTCCTCACAGTAAAGAATTTTTTTCCCAATATCTAATCTAAACCTACTCTCAGATTGAAATGATTCCCCCTTGTCCTGTCACTCCATACCCTTGTAAATATTCTCTCTCCATCTTTCTTGTAGGCTCCCTTCAAATACTGGATGGCCACCATTAGATCACCCTGAAGCTGCCCCTTTTCCAGGCTAAAAAACCCCCAATTCTCTCATAGGAGAGGTGCTCCATTCGTCTGATCAACTTGCCCCTCCCTCTGGACACCAGGTTTGATGTCTGTCCTGTTGGTGGGGAGCCCAGGGCTGGATGCAGTGCTCCAGGTGGGATGCCGTACTCCAGGGGATTCTGCCTCTCTACTCACCAGATTGGAGTAGAGAGGCAGAGCCACCTCCCTCAACCTGCCGGCCATGCTGCTCTGGATGCAGCCCAGGATGTGGGCTGGCTCCAAGTGTGTTTCTGTGTTTGCACAGCCTAGGATGGTTGTTTCCCAAAGCAGGCATTGGTGTCACCATGTCACAGCTAGCGAGCCCTGTCTCTCCGCAGGCCTCATTACCCTCAGTGTCCTACCATACAAGGTGGCTGTGCTGCTTCTGGAACCAATTCAGTCACACTTAACTTTCATGTCTCTATACCATGAAGGATTACATGATGCAGATCCACCTCAGAAGATATGAGGAAGGTCAGTCATGAATATGCACATGGAATGAGGACGCAGTTTCCTCTGTTTCTGCAGCACTGAAGAAATATCAGAATTTCTCTTCAGAAAGTGTCCCCAGATTATCAGGCCTTTCAGAATACAGACCAGTCTTTGCAGAAGCCTTCACATTTACATTTTCTTGATTATTTAGCACCAACACTTCTTTGAAGTGTCAGACAGCAAACTAAATCAGGCCAGGGCATCTGCTGAAGGTGCGCTTGAAGGCACAGCAGTAGCTGTCCTTCTAGTCTCCATCTGGACTTTTTCTACATTTCTTTCATTATGCTTTTTGAGTAAATCCAGGACAAAGTTACCAAGGGTAAGGACGCTTCAGGAACAACTGGCACCTCCTAAGAGAATGACTGGATTCCTGAATTAGTGTTATTTTTAGGGATGCTCACGCTAGCAAGTCTAAACTCCACTCCTGCTAATATGTCAGGCAGCGGAAAAGCTACACAGCCCTAAAAATAGCTGGGTTACCAGCTGATGCAGGAGGCTGGCAGGCAGATGGAATATAGAACTTACTGAATGCACATGGCTGGCTGGGTCAGAGACACATCAGTTACTGCAGGATTTAAGAAAAAGGAGGCACCAAATGCAATTCTTTGACAGAGGAACACATTCCAAAGTGACAAGAAGAATCAAGAGGGAATGCGCTGAAAGACTGAAACTATTAGCTAGATGGCATTAAATATTATTTGCTGTATCAACACCAGAAAATATACAGCCATATTACAGTAAAGATCCTCTTGATCAAATAAAAGAATATATGGATTAATGAGAAAACCAACAAGTAAAAGAGAAATTGATTTTCCTAAAAATTGAACATAGACATAGCTACAAAACAGAGAACACTGTTGGCACTTAATGGATTAGATATTCAGTAACGGTAATTAATAATGGAAAACACTATGCTGTTCTAGCACTCTTGAGGAAGTTACCTTCAGTCAAAAAGAAGCAAATGCTTAAATTGGTTGTTCTTTCATTGAGCTATTTATATCCTATTTAAAACAGTTTAAGAAAAAGTTAACTTTGTGCATTACTCCTATTATAAAATTAAAATTACATGTTAGGAGAAATAAGCTTGACTGTTTCAAAGATAGAAGGGTAACAGTAATAATTAACTGAAAAAATGCACAGACATCGTCTAGATGAGATGGGTGTAGAAAACATTTGACTGCGTTTGAGTCAACTGGGAAAAGACAAGAATAGCCCTGGTGCAGGGAAAGCAGCTGGTAAGCTCGGCAGTGGTTTTACTGGTACCTCTGAAATATCAGCATGACTTCCAAATTTGTAACACAGATATACAACCCAGGCATGTTATCAGGTATTCCTGGGCTGCTCTCCTGTGAGCTTATGTGGATGGAAAAATAAAGTAGAGCAGGCAAAGAAATACTTTGTCTCTAGCTTGTGCATTTTCAAAATCCATGTAAACACCCACATTTTCAGCTATCAACCTGAAAAATAATGTGGGTGCTCCTGTATTCTCTGAAGTCAAGCACATGCACAGTTTATCTTACCAGGGCATTGACTCATACACAGATTACTCTGGCATAACAAGTTGGTGCATATTAGTTGTGTCATGGAAATTGTCCAAGCCCATAGTCTGCCACACCACATGCTGTGGTAATTGCAAGCTAATTTAACTTCTTAAATCACATTTGATCACAGGGGGTTTTTTTAAGGCTGCATGCAAGTGTCTGGACAGTAGCCACAGGGCAGATGACCCACATTAACTTGTTTTTCTACAGTAACTCCTTCACATGCAAAATACTCAAAGTTCTTCAGTGCTTTAGTGTAGCCCTTACCCATGTTTTGGGGACTCTGGATTTTCCAGGTGATTCAAGTAACAATTACTTATAACTGCACAATTGCAGAACAGTATCAGAGATAGATATTCAAAAGTGAGGTTATGGATGTTTCTTAAAAAACTATACCTGAAGGCTCGGATGGTGGTAAGACCTTCAACAGTCTCTGAAAAATGGGAGAGTAATGGTAGCTGAGTGCTGTCATCCAGCTGCTGCAGGTCTCTGGAGAGGGTTAGGAAAAGAATTTTGTAAAAAGACAGTTTTGTTGCAGTTATTTTCTTGAACCAGGCCAGGGAGTGAAAAGGAATATCATCCTAATAATCATAAACATAAGGTTCAGATAGATTGCAAAGCAGTACCAGATGTCCCTGAGCAGGGAACAAAGTCCCCAGGAGGATTTTAATTTTAACGTTTAACTAGCTGGAGTTCTGAATGGGTCTTTTCCCTTTACTGCTTTCCCTCTTTTCTCCTATATTACTGTTTGTTATGCTCCATTGTTTATTGATTTAAACACCATTCTGGCTCTGTGCTGACTATAAATTTGATGGGGTGCTGCAAATAAGAGCTTGAGTTAAGTAGAGGGCAAAACGCATCCCCAGATGACAGCACAGCTTCTCACTGAGCTAAAGTATAACTCATACACTCAACAGAGTAAGTGAGACCACATTAGGTTGCACTTCTCAGTGTCATATTTAGTCATCATATTAGTAAAAGCACATGTAGGGTGAAATTCTATTTAGTCTCAATTTCTTCCAGCAGGAAGTAAATTGGTTGCAGACTCCCTCTCAATCCGTGCACTTATGAAAGGAATATGCATATCTTTGCATTGCTGCAAACGCTTCTTGAGTGTCACGAGGGACAAGCTCTATGACCTTTGACCAAGAAAAGTCACAGATATGGCTAAAATTTTTCATCTTGTTAAAAACTGGAAGGCACTCAGAACAGCAGAGGTTGATTGTGCACATTGGATTCTTAATGGTCAGCATTATCACCATGGTTATACTCTACTCTGGAGCCTTTCCCTGGCTTTGTAGATTTCCACTTCCACCTGGACAGGCAGACATCAGTTTCCCAGTTCTGTCATCACATTTTTTTGGATGTGCCCAGATTGCAGCCCTTGGGGACAACAGAATCTAATTGTTGTTTTTTTTTTTTCTCCTGTGAACTGCAAAGAACTTTGATCGTGCACAAAGACCCTGCTCATGCCTCCCAAAAGTTCTGCTTGAAGAGCTGCCGACAAAGGCACTTGTAAAATGACACTTTCCCACTACAGTGGATTTGTCCCACTTTCAGACAGGGCCATGGCTTTTATAGGACTAAATTTAAATATGAAATTTCCCTGCACTGCAATTCTGCAATGCACTGTAGATGTTTCTGTTGCCAGAATGATACTGGTCTATGCTCTTACCGTGAGGCGACTCGGAAGTACTTCTGGATGAAGTAGCACATGATTGCGAGGGGAACCAGGGCAATGAGGAACATGGGTGTGACGTACGAGATGACAGCAAGAGCAGACACACACAGCAAAGTGGAACGACTCAAGCACTCCAGGGTAGCTGGAATGTGCTGTATAAAAAAGAAAAACCACACATAATCTTCCATAACATATCCAGTTTAAACCCTTGCTCCATTATCCTTTCTCCCACTTACACAAGGGATACAATTTTTGAGGGTTTGAAGCACTAAGCATAAAGGTTTACTCTTGAATTTACTGCTGGGCTTTGGGAACACCTGAAGGGATTTCTGTGAGGCTGCTTCACATGTCTGCATTGTGGAGCACAATCCTCATGTCAGATGATTACAGATGCAGGAGATGATTTTAGCACCTGCATGAATTCTATGAACTGGCAGTGCAGTCTGGAGTAAATAATGATAATTTGAATTTTAATCATTTCTATTTTAGGCAATAGTGTTTGCCTTTTTCTCATTTAATTTGCTCATCTGTGTCAAATGAATGTGTTTACTCACTTTCAAAATAAGTAGATACTCTTTGAGGATATCACTACTCATTTAATTTTGCTTCTCTTTCACATACAGGGCATCTTAATAAAATAAATGGATTTTCAATGTGCATTTAAGATGATTTTCTCAGTGATGCAAATTGACACAGTCAAAAATATAGTTAACCAGTAAGCTTCATCTAAAATAAGTCTAAAATAAATGAAAATTCAGTCTTTCATATTGATAAAGATAGAATAACAGGAGCTCAAATATATTTATTCAGTACCTGGTCAATGGTATTGCAGTCAGCTGAAAACCTGTTCAATATACTTCCCAGAGGTGTTGTTTCAAAAAACCTAAAATGCAGCAAAGAACAGCAAAGATTACAATACTTATATTAGAATCAGTTTAGTTCTTTATTTTTGGCTTAATTTTGGTACTATGTCACAGAAACAAATAGACAGCCACAGTAAAATTTCTCATTTTTTTCCAATGACCATGGTTTTCCAGTAAAATAGCAGTCTGTAATGGACAACCACAAGCATGAACCCAAGTACCTAGAACCTACAACCTCCAAGAAACCTACAACTGCAAGTACGCCCTCAGCTCCCTCTACTGCCTAAGCTATGCACATCACATGACTACACTTGAAAAAATCCTTTCAGATTTTGATTTGAGGCTACTTGAATTCATGAAAAATGCAAAAAAAGCCTAACTAACTGTTGGAATAATATATTAAAAAGCATTTGGATATGTAAAATGCAAACTACATTATTGCTCTCTAATTTTCAACAGTTCCCTAACTCATGTTGAACCTGAAGTCTCATTCTATCCTGGGAGGGGAAGTGAGGTTTTCCATGTACGTAATTTCTCTGTGATTTCTGGGTCAAATACAGTTAGTAGGAAAAACAAGATGCTGTTTTTCCTAATGCCCAGTAAGAGGTGCAGGTTTGAATCAAGGTACAACTTTCCTTACATGCACAGAGAAGAAAACTTATGGAGGCCAACAAAGGCCTTCACTGGTATCTGAGCATCCCAGGATACTCTAATGATGCAGGTAATGACACTTGTCTGAACTCATTACCTTTCATAGACTTGCACAATTGCTGCCTGACAGTAAATATTTCCAGTGATTAAGATGATGATGCACACTATGAATTAACTGTGCAACATATTGATTGATAATTGTGTTTTCTCCTTAATTAAAAACAGAAAAGAGAAATTAAACATTTAAGGGAATAAATCTCTGAAGTCACAGTCAGGCAGGAGAGGCATTTGACTCGTGTCTAGGAACTAAAGCAGACTGGGTATCATTTTCAACAACTACTCAGGAATTTGATACCTGGTGATTTTCAATGACATGTTAAAAAACATGATGCACAGTCACTTCTTAATAAAAACTGTACTTAGAAGACTGTCTAGAAGTAAAAACAAGATGACTACAATATAATTTGTATTACAAACAGAGAGATACCTCATTGGAGCCAGAATAATTTTATTTAGTAAAGAAGAGTGTAGCTTTTTAGTGACTTTCAAGCCAGTCCATTCCACTGCTATTGATGTGACAAGACATAATACGATGCCAAGGCAGCAGAGAATGCTGAAAACTTTTGAATATGGAGAATGGTCGAAATCCTAAGAAGTAAAGAGTAACATAATTATTCACTTTAAATTATGTTTAAAATTTATTGTAAACACACAAGCACAAGACTGAAAAAAAATGGAAGGATTAAATAATTTTTCCTCCCTAAATTAACTGCCCGTGACTTTTACCCATCTTAAATCACAATTTATTATCCTTTGTAGAGGGAAGTGTTTGCATGAATATAAGAGATTAATCAGAAGTTTAAATACTACAGAATACTACAAAAAGCCCTACTTGCAGTGAGAAAGAACTATGATAACAAAATTACTTTAGAGACCAAGGTTATATCAGCTAGGTGACAAAAATACAACAGCTCTAGCAGAATGAGAACAACACACCAAACTTAACTGTTAGTTTTACTGCACTGTGTACCCAAAAAAATACTGAGCTTCAAAATACTCTGCCTCTTTTACTAGAAATGTAGCACATCACATACAAATCCTGGAGCAGAGGTTGACTAGGAGAACACCTCCAGTTAAATCATAAGAGAAAGGTGAACAAGGCAGTGTATACCGTGCAGGTAGAGCAGTTTTTCATCTCTGGTTCTAGCTTGTTAGAAATGGTAGCCTCAGTCCAGAGTGCCAGGCAGTAGTCGATGGCCACCATCACCGTGTGCTTCAGCAGCTGGGACAGGACCAGCAGCGGCAGGAGGAGGATTCCTGCTGCACTGAGGTACTTGCCACAGGCTCTCCAGGGCATCTTTGCTCTCTGATGCAGCACGGAAGACAGGTTGTCTTCATCATCACTTTCTGTTACTTCTTCTGCAACGTGCAAGAAAAAAAAGCACAGCCACCCTGACTTAGTCGTGCACACTTTTCAACAGAACTGGCAAGTGGCAGCTACAAACCAGGTCTTACCACACAGGATAAAGAGTGGCTTTAAGGTGAAAGGACCCCCTCAGGCATGCATGGATTAACCCGCTAAAGTCCGTAGCAATGCACACTAAAAAGATGCAAAAAACTTCAGCTCTTGGTGATCAATTTCTTGAACCATGTTTTTGCAATTTGAAAGTACTTTAATATTATCCTTTGTTAACTATTAAATCATATCCACAAATAAGAAAAAAACCCTCAAAAGTTGGGAGGAAGCTACAACTTGTTAATGCCTGCAAACCACTGTAGTCCAGAGGTAAGAGCAATAGAAACATTACTCTTATAAATCGTGACCCACATGGAAAATTATTTGTTCTTTTGCCGGTTTGAATGATGTTAATTCACTCTAACATAATTTAACTGTGAAACAATAATGTACTGGCCATGGGCTCAAAGGGTGCCCTTTACCTTCATCTTCTTCATCATCCTTCAGCAGTGCTTCACGGGAGTACATAGTCCTCCGGAGATTTGTTCTTTCCAAAACAGGGTTTTCCTCAACAGTAGTTTCCTAAAAAAAAAGAGACAGTTCATGTATTTTCAACCAGAGGAAAAACATTACTAGCTGTGATAAAATTGTTTCCATCTGGTGAAAAACAAAAGAAAGAATCTCACAGCAGGCAGCCGTAAGTGATGGATTTGCTACCTCTGTGTAAAACCAAAGCACACAAATTAGATATCTAATATTAATTGCAGCTTGTCAATCCCAACCCTACTGGAATCCTAACCTTGACACTTATCCCTGAATTAATAAGAACCAACAGTGATATCTCATTCTTCATGTGTTATAGTATGAAAGGCAAAACATCTTAATGATTTAGAGCTTGATAGAGACACATCTGAAAAGCTTCTATCCAATGCATTGAGTAAATTCAGGCATATTTATAAAACAAATTGTCAGTATTAGCAATGCTTTTCCCAAAATGGCCCTATTTAACATTCCTAAGGTGAGAGTATTTTGATAGGGCTCCCAATCAAAAATGGATTAGAACAGAATCAACAGAGTATGAGGTGTCCAGAAGAAGGATTTTATCTTTACAGATGAATAATAATGGTAATACTAATAGTACATTCATATTGAGTTAGATTACACACACAGCATGTCAACCCTTGCTGATGCATTCAACCAAAGAATAAACAAAAAGACACTTTCTTGTAAATATTGATTGCCCTGCCCATCAAAAACCTTTTCCAGCTCTTGGTCTTGTCGATTCATTAACGTCTTCCAGTGTTCAAAAAGCTCAGTCTCTGATTTCTGAATGTCCTTGAGTGTTCCTTCTCTCTGGATGTAACCATCTTTCATTGCAATTATCTAAAAAAGTTAAAAATACAAGTGGTGAGACAAATAGCCAGGTGTGCCTATTTATTTTAAAGCTATGTTGCTGTGCCTTCACAAGATTTTGTCTTTTCTCAAATAAATGATATTTCTGCAAACAAATCTGTCTTCTAAAAGAACAGTGACATTGTCTCGACTCTATCCCTTCAGTCAAGATGCTCCCAAACCCAGAAACTTCCTGCACTCCATGTTTTCAGAAAAGAAGACTTCTTTTAAGAAAGAAGAATGGGATTCCTGTCAGCAGACAGGGGGGTGTATTACTTTTCCTAAATACAAGTCATTAGCAAGATAAGATTTTAGAGTTCTCTTACCCCCTTAAAAGGAAAAAAGCTTTTAGGAACACACTGTGTGCAGTATGTTTTGCCCTCATTCAGGCCATTAGATATGAGCACACTGGCTCCCTCTGTTTAATACCATGGACTGATAAGGAAGAGCTAGGGAATTTGAATCCCTAAAGCTTTAAATGCATAAATAGTGGACACAGTTTGAAAAGAACTATATATGCAAGAGAAAGTCTGAAGAGAGCAGTTTCCAGGTCTGTATCAGTGTAATTACATTATTTTCACGGTGCAACTACCTTCACTTTAGATCTGACAAGGAGAATTGGAAAATGAGGCGTGCAGATTGCAAACCCACAGGACATCATTAAAAAATAGTTAATGCAGTAGTTATTCTTCTCTCTCCCTGGAAGCTCCAAAATTTCCATGGGTAGGCTGTGGGAAAATAATCTATTCTGCTTATTGCTAAGAAGTTACACCAGCAGAAAGGTAAAATGGAGCAAACAAGGATCTTTTGGTGGTCAATTTATTCAGGAAACCTGTAATTGGACTGGACCTTGAATTCTTCTGAGGGCTTTGCTACAAAGATTTAGGAGGCTGTCATATATATTTCAAACAATATTTTTATTTAAAATTCGTTAATAAATATTCCCTCTTCGCTCCATTGGTTAAGGATTGCTAAGGCTTAATGAAACCTCTACTTAGGAATAAAACCTGAACTACTTCATAAATATTTTTTAATTATAAAGTTAACACAAGTCCTTTCTGTCCTACAGGCTGCTTGGAATGGTATATTTCATAAAACATTACTGAAACATATGTAGAAGATAATAAAAATGAAATAATTTCCATATACTTTATAAAACACCAACAGCTACAAATGGATCTGACATTCACAAAGAAAATGAAAATGTTTCTACTGATAGAAGGCCATAACCATGTATGTTTTTTAAAAATGCAAATATTTAACAATAAAAAAGAAGTTAAGATGGACTTCATAGGGAGGGGAAGAAGGCAGAAAATTCCTGTATCCCAAGAGACACTAACCAGAAAACCAGAACTGTGTAGAGAACAGTAGTAACTTAAAGGTGAACAACCGAGGGACAAGGTCACAGCAGGCACCATAAAGGACAAATGCTGCCCACCAAAAACATAGTCAGAACAAGATTAATGTCTATCTGCAGCTTTATACCAAGTCAATATGAAGCACAGGCAGCAGTTGAAATATGATTATTTCTTGAGACCAGGAAACTGCTGCTGTAGCCTGTGCAAGCTGCAGAAGAGAGAGAAGTCCTGCTAGGAGGTATAACTGCAGTCATCAATCACCACGGGCAAGGAGACCTGGGATGCTGTAGCTGGGTAAATGTAGAACGAAGTGCAAGGCCAATGCATACCAATGGAAAAAAAAAATGGAAAAAAACAAACTTCCTTGTTCATCTTTGACATTTCCAATTACAAATTGTTATAGAAAGCATACCTTCATGTTTTTTTTACTGTAAACTACAAGCTATAAAAAAGAAACCTAACAAAACATCAAGCATTGCTCATTTCTTAAAATCTTGCCACTGTACAAAGGGCAAAGATGTTCTTGATTCATTATATATTAGTACTAACCAGAAGAAAATACTGAGTTTTTCCTTACATTTCCATGTACCTCAATATCCATAAATGCCCCTTTTTCTGTGACACTACAAATTCCTAGTAACATCTCAGCAAATGCAAATGTGTTACTCAAACATTTCACCGTTTTGAGATAACAAAATGAGCAAAAGTTTTCAATATAACTTATGGGTTTGGATACTCAATATATTTTATATGCATCCTGCTTTCATAAGTGTATTAAGTTTCAGCTGTATTAAAATCCAACCTATTTAGGTGTTCTAAGATGAGAATCTCAAAATTATGGCACCCCTAATGCATTGGCTAATTTAGAAAAGATAATTATTATATATCTTCTGAATAATAACTATCACTTGGTGAAAAGATGAAGTGAAACCATTATTTGTAGCAAGACATGCTCATGGCACGTTCTTGCCTCCTCAGAAAAAATGGGAAGAGCTTTCTTACCCAGTCAGCATGGGGCAGGTACTGCAGCTTGTGAGTTACCAGCACAATGGTCCGCTTGTCTTCCCGCAGCATTTTCAGGATCCCTTCCTGCATGAGATGGTCACTCAGGTGGATATCCAGTGCAGAAAATGGATCATCCTGCCATGAGGAGAAGGGGTCAGCTTTTGGAGCCAGAACTTAAGGGGTCTAAGGAAACTGACATATTTTAATACCAGTAAAACTAGTTAGATCAGTATAGACATATAAGAGAGGCATCAGAAGATCTAAATCGTGCTGAGGAATGGTTTTCTTAAATCACATAATACCAAACCTTGAACTGTCTTTTTGCAGTGAGCACTCACACATAGGGGAACACCAGCTGTGTCAATGCTATGATTTGTAAAGGCTTTTGAGACCTGCCCCCCTCCCCACACATGTTCCCAGCCCACATCACAATGGCACAGGCTCCTGTCAGCCTCCAACAATGCCCCAGCGTGGGCCTGGGGCAGGCACTGCATAACTGCCCAAGGGACAGGCACAACGAGCACATTTTTGTTGCCTTTGCACATAACTGCCTTCAGATTTTTTTTTTTAAATTCTTAAATCAATACTCTAACAAAGAGTCACAATCAATACTTAACAAAGAATCACAAAAGTTACAAAAGTAGCAATATTGATCATTTTGATGACTCAGACGCTTAATTTATGACCTAGATTACGTCACTGAATCAATGAATTCTGTGCAACTCATTTAAACATAAACTAATCTGTATCATCTTTTGGGGAACTTGTTTACCTAATCCTATTTATGCAGAGTCACAAACCTTGTGATTTGATTTGCTGTTTCTGCTTGGAATAGTGATACTGGCTGTAGGATTTACTTAGTATTATTATTTCATACTATTACATTATTTCTGGAAAATAAAATTTTGTTTTCTCCAAGTGTTTACTGATAAAATAGGCTTGAATTTGAATTAATTCTGCTTTCTGAGTGACATCATTGCCACCTGTTAGTTAGGGAGAAGTATAAGGATAGAGGTGAGTTCTTTAGAAAATCTCCTTCAAGTTTTATTCCCTTAAAATCAGCAGCAATTTATATTGTGACTGTATTAGACACTCTAATATTGTTGCTTTCATATATCTACAGACCCAAATATATCTGAAATCAACAGTACGGTAAATATGACCACTGAAATTCTAATAAACCAGAGCATCACATCCTAAAGCACCTAAAAAGTGCATTCGAAACACAGAAACTTCCAATCACGATTCACAATTTACTCTCCAAGACGTGTGTGCACTGAGGTCACTGAGCAAGGATGTGTGTTGTCAGCTTTACTGCTGCACTGCTCTGACCTGGCACAGACCTAAGCATCACTCTGAGCCCTGAGGCTGTGCACAGCCACCTTGTATGTGATGCTGCACCTCTGGGGACCGCCAGTGCCACTCACAGAACAGGACAATGCACCGTGCAGTCAGGTGAGGCTGCTCATTAGGGCAGCACTCACCACACGTGATTATAATGATGCGTTCATAGCAAGACACCCGAAAAGAGTCAGTTCTAGTCCGACATGGACTAGTCTGACATGGACTAACAAATAAATATAACAGTGAATGAATACAATGAAAAATAAAATATATAATGAACTATCACATGACCTTTTTTCATATCTGTGGTTATCACATGAAGTTCAAAAAATATTACATTCATGCTTGTGAGAGAGAAGTTTCATGAGCATTTGTTTACAAAATCAGTCTTAAAAGAACTGTTTGCAAATACTAACATAAAGGATTCCTGATGATTTTTTTAAAACATTAGTAACTGGAAAAAAGTTTATTTGTAGGTGTTTTTAAATTATCGAACCATAAGAGAATCTGCTGTTATTAGAAGGTTATTGAGTGTCCTTCACAAAAGTACAAAAGGGGAAAAACCAAATTACAGCTGCTGATTTGCAGCACCTGGCCCAACAGGTCTCTACTCTCCTGCACTCTGATCATTGCCTGGAAATACACAAAGCAAGCACATAGTGATCAGCCTAACTACAGGGGAAGGTCTAAGTCACATCCGAGACTTTTAGGGATGACCTCAAATGTGCACAGCTTTTCTTATCCCACGTGACTCATGTGTCACTGTCCTAACAGCTGGATTCAAATCTCCTAAAAAACTGAGCTAGAGAAGGAAGTCCTAAATTGGAAAGTCAGCAAGCTCACTACTAGCAAGTGTGTAGGATGCATCTGTTTTCCCACCTATGAAGCTGTTAGAGCCTGCTCTCAGCTCCTTTTTCCATAGCACTTCTGTTGAAGCTGGGACAGGATATACAATATGCTGCTCAGGATAAGCAGTTTAGTTTGTTGCAGAAAGGAAACACCCCAGACACAAGACAACATTAATTTTAGGTCTAAGACAGCTTAGGAATTTCATGAATACAGTTGAGACTATTAAATTTTTAAGTATCAAAGACAAAAACAAGGGTCAAAAAGAATTTTCAATATACTGAGGGGGAAGCATCAGCATTTCAATTTGTAATACCTATTGGTCTGTCTGCAGCATTTTCAAAATGCTTCTTACCTGCAGGCTATCTAACAACAGATATAAAATAAACTGCACATTTGGCTTGGCTCAGTGAGACACAATGTTCAGTGTGTGACCCATGAAATACTCTAAATGCTTGCATCTCATGCCTCTGCATGGAGCATAAACATAAGGGCAGCTACTCACCAGGAACACAACATTTGTCTGCTGGTAAAGTGCTCTTGCCACGCTGATACGTTGGCGCTGCCCTCCAGACAGATTAATGCCCTGGAGGTAAGCAGGAGAAAAACAATCAGCCAGTTAAAAGAACATCAAGTGAATATTAATATTCTGATTGGACTACCCCTAAGAGACACTCTGGGCAGAGAAACCCAGAGAAATTTTTTGACACTGTGGGCCTGCAGTCCTGCTGGGGACACAGGACACAAATTGTTAGAGAAGCCAGAGCATTGCATAGGGGGCTGTACTCCATAGAGAGGGACAGGAAATGTTTAATGGTTGTGATAACACAATGCTGGAGGTGACACAGATATTCTGCAGCAGCCTAAACTAGACTTCTGCTGAAAAGTTAGTCCCACTGTGTCCTGGGTTTATTTTTTTTCAGTTTACTTTTATCATCATATGTTGTCATACTATATCAGCTTCATTATATACTGTAATCAGGAACTGCTAGGTGGGAGGTCAGACCATGTTGAGGTGGACATTACCTGGCTGCTGTTGCACCTCTTTTGGCCTTTAGTCCCCTGCTACCACCCTGCTTCAAGTTACTTGTATTTCCTGTAATCCCTCTGTAGTTTCACAAATACCTTAAGCTCTCATAAGCCAGCACTGCTGCCAAAAGATGCTGTGCCACCTTTCCCTCCCTGTGCCAAAAACATTTGTTTGGCTATACAATGAGTTGGTTGGGAACCATTCCCTTTAAATTAACATGGTAGCCAGTGTGGAGATCAGGCATGGGAATGCATCCTTTAATGTAGCCGTGTGGGGCTGGTTTGTTGTGTTGGAAGGGCAGTAGGGTTGGGTTCTTTTATTTGTTTGTGGTAGTGCCAGTATATGCTACAGTAAATTATTTACAAATTTGTGACTTCTGTTTCCTTTCTTGTCACTCTTTAATCTTCCCTGATGTGATAAAGCTTAGTTTGCTGTTGAATAAACACCTGCCCTTTTGTAAATGAAGGGGCTCTAAAAAAAAAAATAAAAATCTATATATCACTTATTTTTATGTTACTCCTAAAGAAACCAAAAAATGCCGTGTAAAGTCAGGATATCTGCGATAGCAGCTGCAGAATATTCAAACATTCTGATAGCAGCACATTTAAATCATTGCACCTCACATAAATGACAGTGTTTCCATGTTTACAGAGCAATGAGCTTTCAGACTAATGACCCAAACATACACTTAACTAAAAGATTACCTTTGTTGCCAAATAACCTGCAAGATTTTAAGAACACCACAGAATAATAAACCCCCCTCTATATATCTGAAACAAAAATAGAAGCCTGTAGCTGTTTACTGACCCTCTCTCCAATCTGGGTTTGGTCTCCGTGAGGGAGAATGTCAATATCAGGTTGGAGGGAACAAGCATCAATTACTGCTTTGTACCTGCAGAAAGAAAAAAAGGCAATGCAAAATCCACACAGATACTGCTAAAGAAGCACATTTCCTACCTGCAGAGGAACAAAAATTAACCAGCTGGAAAAATCACACAGTGGAAAACATATTTGCTACCCACTAATTGTTCTAATGGGATCTCTTTCAATCACAGGCAAGTAAATAATATTTCAGCTAAGAAAAAGGATCTTAGGTCAGCTTCCCAATTAAAAATGTTAAATAGTTAAACCCTGGAAACACAAACACAACTTCTTCCAAGGTATAATGCTATTCTTTACCATGTAATTTTTTTCATGTCCAGGGCCTTTGTTTCTTGTTTCGATATCCAGGGATGACAGAAAAAAGATGTGTGTAGGATGTGAATACATAGTCAACCACTTCTTTTAAGGGCTGGGGCGGGGGGGGATAGAATACCAGCAACTGACTTAAATATTTTAGAATGCTTGCTGGGCATCCATACTGAATAAAAAGTCAGCCCATTAAACCTTTACAAACAACATTCCCACTGCCCAACACCTAACATCCTCCTAGGCGAGTTAATCTAGTCAATTAAGTGTGAGAATACTACACGCTAAACAAATAGGGTACTTGGAAATGGAAACATTTGTACACTTAAGTTCAAGTAAGACAAACCCTGTCCCTTGTGTCATTCAGGAAAAAACATGGTCAAAGGGGGATTGCCATGCTCAGCCAGGTGCACTGTTTGTTCCCAGAGGGAAATAGGGCCCCATGCTTGACCCACATCATCTCAATATTTAGGCAAAAGAGGAGTAAAACACAAAACAGTGCTAGAACCTGTTACCTCTGCTTGTTAAAAGAGCTTTCAAACGTGATATTCTCTTCCACTGTGGCATTGAGCAACCAAGGCTTCTGGGATGCATATGCTACTGAGCCTCTTTTCCTGGAAAAAAACCCGAAACAAACAAACAAGAATTGTTCCCAGCTTACCAGTAGGAGGCATTTTTGGAAATCATTTGCTTGTAAAGGAAGAAACTGGTAATTACTCTTCAAAAGTGCTGGCTTTCCTTCCTTTTCTTTGAGACAATCAATAGCTCTCCCATTATGGAAATACCTAAGATGTTAAATTTCCAACAGAACACTGAAATTGTTCACCTAACTGGATTTCACTTTGTTCCCTCCCTTTCTGCTGTGAAGTGGGTTTTGGAGAGGTTAGCTCAGTAAAGCTGCCTCTTGAGCAGTGTGGATGGCAGGAAGAAAATTACCAAAGACTGAATCCCAGATGTTTGGATAGATTAATCAAAAAAAGTATGGATAGCAGATCACTAGTTAGGCAACACATTTCAGGTGGGACATTCTAAAAAGATATTAAAGTGTTTGAAAATGACCCAAACAACTCCACACATGCAAAAATGCAATTCTCTGCATCCCAGATACATTTAATTTTTCCCATTCTAAGAAGAGAACTAGACTAATAAAATACTTCTATGCCTATAAAGGAAAGAGAACACAGACAAAAAATATTTCCTAAATTTTTCCCCATGGAACTGCCCTCATAATGCACCATCAGGAAGGACAGCTTAACAGGTGTAGTCAACGGAATCTCACTATGCACATATTATTTCACAGGAATTATTACTACTGCTATTTAAAAAGAAAAGTATCTGCCTTCTAGTGAAGTAGTACTGCTTTGGTTGGCTGCAGTGCACTGAAGACCTCAGTAAGGCAGAGCTGGGAGAAAGGCAACATCTTTTATTAGAGCAACTGATACTGTTGGAAAACTCATTGGCATATCACCGCTTTTTGAGAAAAAGGCCAAAAGAGGGATCATGCGCCTGAAAGCATATCTGTTTTCTTTCTAGCTGTATCAGCTAATCCAATAAGAAGATAGGATCTCTCACCCAAACATGGCCTTTGTCTGCTAGACAGCCATTACAGCAGCCTCTTTCTAGTTGGACCTGAAAGCAACTGAAACCACGAGCTGCCAAAATACACTTTATTTTTCTTTATCAGTTAAGGTCACTTGGCCTGCTCATTTTTTCAGGCTTTTAGCAAGCTTGCTTTGAAGTCGTGATAGGATCCAAATTTCATTGATGACCTAAAGGAACACAAAATTCCACTATCCTGCTAACATGCTTCTGAGTCCAAATTTTTGATGGCTCATTGGAACTTAATTATGTTTTATGAATTTTCTTTACTGGAAAATGAAACAAATAACAAAAGGAAAAAAAAAAAAAAAACCAGAAAAAAGTCCCCAGGCAGCACAGCTTGCAGTGCCAAAATCTAATGCAAAGAGCATCCAGTGTTGCCTCAAGAGGGAAGCATTTTTTCAATTAGTATGAAATTTTCATCCCAATAATTGAGAAAAAAATTGCTCTGAGCATTCCAAGATGAATATTTATTCCCCTCCCCTCCTTTTCATTGCTTCAAACTGTGCTTTTGCATCTCTTAAGTCTCAGTGCTATCAAAAGTTACTTCTAATTTAGTTTTGTAAAAATAGTATGCAAGTTTTGAGGAAAAAAGCTTTTACAGCTTTTGTATAAGGTGTTCTTTGGTTGAGTGAAGATACAGGCACTGCCAGTCTGATGCCCTCCATGCTGAGAACAGCACAATACCTGGGAATACCACTCACATTTGAATATGTTCTGCTTGTAGGACATCAGAGAGAATTAATTATTGCAAGGAATTTGGAACAAGCAAAAAGCTTGGCAAAATTGACTATGGACTTAGAATTTAGTAAGTTCCTCTAAATTAATCCTAACTGCAAATTTACACTAGGATGACATATCAGGGCAGATCATATTTTGACATATAAAAAAAAAAATTTGCAAGTGTTTAACCATATGTGAATTTTATTGCATGTCTACCCATTCAGTGCAGAGATTTCTGAACAATGTTCACACAGACTCACAGAACAGCTGAGGTTGGAAAGGACCTCTGAAGGTTCACACTAGATTTTAAAATGTTGTACCTGAATTCCGTGTCAACAGGACATTCTTTCTCTGGGCTGCAGACAACAAATACAAGGGTTTTTTTAAAAAAATGAAATTATTTTAGACAGTGCAAATAACATCACAAAGTACTACCATTATGCTATAATTAAAAACACAGCAAAATGACTGCATAACAGAAGTAAAACCCTCTTTATACTAAAATTCTGTGCTGCATGATACTGACCTAAAAAAAAGGTATGATTAAAGCTTGAGTTTTGAGAAGCACTAAACAACTTTGTAGAAAGCTTTCAACACCTATGAGCAAATGTTCAAGACCTCATAAGACTGGCTCAAAATACTCTGTTTTAAGAAGATCAAAAGCATTCTACAGGATGTTAGTGCAACAAAACCACCAGAGATATTCTTACAGCACTTAACAAACTAAGATTTGAGAACATATGACAATGCAGGTAATTGGTTCATGCAGTCCAATATTTTTCTCTCACGTTTTAATATGCCATGCTGTTGTGCATGGTATCTCACCTTTTGGTGTCCATTTCCATAACAATTTTAAACTGTATGTCTAATGTGTATGTTCATGTGTATGTCTAATTCTGATCAAATTTCTCTTGTATCTTAATGTGTTTCGCTTTACCTCAGTCCAGAAATTTTGCTCTGTCTTATATAGGCAGAACTGTGAGATTTCCAAGTATCTTTTACAATTAGGTACATGAAGCTCCCTCATACTACATGCAGATAGGAGCAGAAGTTTTGCAAGACTCAGTCTGACAACCAGGCAACAAGTCTGACAAATAAGGTAAATGGGAGAGAAGATACTGATAAATCTAAAGAAAAGGTAGTGGAACAGTTGAGGAATCACAGAACCAAAAATACATTCTGGTCAGTAGAAGCCACACAGTTTAGCCTAAGTGAAGAAAAGGGACAACAGATGACACTTTTCCTCTGCTGATTTCAGTAAGTTCTCATCGACTTCATCAGCGACAGGATCATCACTTGTACAAGGTTTACCATTCTGAAGGCACTCCACTAGAATGACAACCCAGTCAGAAAGCTTTGTTCTTGGTTGATTTGATAGATATTCCCAAAATCCAAGCTGAGCTATGTTAATCAGGTAAAAACAAGGATCCCACGCCAACTGATGGACTAATCTGCTACTCTCCACACTTCTCAGTCTGTGTGTGCCTGAAGAATGCTAAGCGAGAAAATAAACTTATGACAGGATTTAAAAACTGCAGAATAATGGGGAAAATTGTCTTTAATAAATGCAAACTTTAAATACTTAATACTATTTTTTAAAGTGCAGCATTAGGGAATAATCTTGTTCAGACTTTAAGAGAATGATTTTCAAAGACATACAGGAAGGTTGCGATATAATTTTCAAGATCTCCAAACAGCAATGGAGATAATGCCTTCATAATGAAAATCCAGCTCTTATTTCTATAACTTGCATAGATGGTTTCGAATACTGTATCCCAAGATAATTAATGCAGTTAAGTTTCACTGACTGTCAGAATTCTGACTCTGAAAACCTTAACCACAGATTTCAGAAACCTTTGGTTCCTTCTACTGCAATCGATTTCGCAGGAAGACCAATAACCGCGTACAATACCGTACCTGAAATCTTCCCCCGTCTCACTGTCAGAAGTGCAGCTGCATCACAAATAGAAAGCAAAGACTGTTTACTTAAGTGAACACAGGCAATCTGCCCCAGAAAGAAAAACTATTAAATTCCACTTAGGGCACAGGCTGCAAACATTACTTATCACAGGGCTGTAGTGCAGCATCTGTTCCTTCTACACAAACTGACTTAATTTTAACAGGAAAAAAATATTTGGTGACTTTTTTTTCCCCCTTATAAACATTAATTTGACTCTACAAATAAAATCACCTCTACCCTGTCCTGGAGGTGTTAGCAGAATGAGACATCGTGCTGCGACATGAATGCAGTTCCATTAAAAAAATCTAATTTTCTGGGAAAACAAAACTATAATTCATGATACTGTTTTCTCCCATGGCAGTAACTGCACCTTTGCAGCATATAATGGGTTAGTGTGAACCCCAAGTCCCACCTTCAGTTGACTTGCAATGTACTGCATTCTGTGCCAGCCCCATCCTTGCCAGTGTAAATGTGGGCAGGTCTGAGGGACAGACAGGTTTTGGTTTTGCTATTTTTGAACGTGTACAGACATGTTCACAGAGCTGCTTTGACAGGATCACTGGCCATACTTATTAATGATGCTAAATTCAGTTCCACTAAAAAGAATGAAAAATCTATGTGTCAAATGGTACAAACAAAATCAAGTAGGAACAAAATCTTTCAAGTCTTTTAAAGAGGACAATCTCATTATCTTTATGCTAACACAATTTGCTTATAAATATCCAGGAGAGAAAACCATACCTGCAGTTTAAAAAGTTGGTTTGAGACACTTCCATAAAGTTTATGCATAACAAGCAATGACCATATCTAAATTGGATTTACTGTACAATTTGAGAGCACCAGCCAGCCACTAGTACTTTTATTCCAAAGGTCAGCATACCAAACAAAGCTTTTCCACAGTTAGCTCACACTTCACTGGTCTTTAGTGACTGTGTCAACTCAGTGGCACCTTCTCCAAAAACCCATTAACCTGTTGCATACCATTAGGTAGTAACACATTCTTTACAGAAGCTACTGATCTGTGTTTCTGTTTGGTAGCTGGAAAAAAAATTGTTCTCCATTTGGAGTTTTAGCTCAACTTTGTAAAACCTTTTTCCCACTTTGTTTTATCCACCTTTTGTTTTATTCCTTTTCCTGTATACTCCTACCAGTTATGGATGCCTTGATCTCCTACCAGTGCTGAAATGCCAAAGTAATGTATGTTTGATAATGAGGTCTAGATCTAATTTTTCAAGGCATATAGATGTCTAAGGATGCAAAGATGAGCCTACTGAGATTTTCAAGCCTTCAGATCTTCATTCCCAATTTAAATTAGATTAAGTACTTGGATGTTTCTGAAAACTCCAGTAAACATTTTTTAAAAAAATGAATGTACCTTTTAGGCATCAAAATCAATTTAAAAATTTTGTCATTTGATGAAAACAGTCAGCTCCACATCGAGAAGAAAACTTACTGTTAACCATTTTAAATCTATCACTTCCTTCACATTATAAGGACTCAAGATTGACATGCAAGTAGACATATGTCCTGTTCAAAACCAAATCACATAAATTTGATTGAGCAAACTGTTTCTTAATTAATTTTTTTTGTATTATTTATTCCAACAAAACTTGAACTGGGACTATTCAAAGTGAGATACTGCTCAGAAGAAATTCTCATGCCATATACTATAATTATTTACTCAATAACCAGTTAATACTATTTACCATCTGTTCAGAATGTAAAAAATTATTTCTCTATTTTTTATAATCTCTAACCATTTAAAAAAAAAATTATACTGAGATACTCTCAGCCTGCTTTGGATAAGAGGCATTAATCTGAGCTGGATCTTCCAGACACACAGTAATACGAACAAGGAAAAAACACACATGGCTCACTTCTGATTACCCCACTCCTAGCCCAGAAATAAATTATATTACTTTTTAAGGTTTTGAAACAAATAATTTTCATAAGCAGCAAACAAATGTGATATGCAGTTAATCCTGTTTTATTCATAAAGCATGGAGGCACAGAGGGGGGAAATGACTTGTGCAAGGTTATCCATTAGACCAAGGGAAGGGACAGGAATAGAATCCAGATTTCCTGAGCACTGAGAGACATGCCAGCAGGACATATCCTTCATCTTCATAGCTATGACCTTGGAGGAAGGGAAGGGGAAGGAAATTTGAATGAACTAAGTCAGGTCTATTCTGTAACAGGAATGACTGAAGCCAAGCATTCCCAATGAAAGAGCTGTAACAAGGAACTTACTGATTTCAGTGACACATTTCATTGCCTGAGCTAAGGCTGTAAGTCTGGTCATTACTTGATAAGACCATTCTCCTTGAACCTGGGATAATGTTGCATGTTCCTGGTCAGGCATTAGTATTTTCTTATCAAATTAAGGGAGCTTTCATCTGATAGCTTTACAACACAGGTGTGCAGCCCACACTGACTGCATCTATCACTCTGAATAGAGCAGTGCACATGGCAGCAACTCTGAAAGATGAGACAAAACAATCTGTCCCAGTGCAGCCAGCACTTACAGTGCTCAGATTGTTTCAGCCACAAGTCCCTCTACACATATCTGACAGATAGCAAAGCAAATGTGATAACAACTGAATTTTACCTTGTGATACTCTGGCACATATAGAAGACATGAAAACCAGTTCTGACCTTTACATTGTTGTGAAGCACATACTTCTAAACAAGTGCTATTTAAAAACAGAGTCTGATCAGAACCATCATATCATCTGTTTTAGTTTAGCGTCAGACATTCAAATTACTTCTTAATCATGTTATGTCATCTGTAAAAAATTACAGCCTTGCTCAAATGAAATTAGTTCACCTAATAAGGCTGCAGGGATTCTGTATGGTTCCTCACCGCACCCTGATTTTCTGCTTAGGGAAGTTATGTTCTAAAGGATAGCTCATGACATTCTGGAACTTTGGCTTCTGTTCTTGTCTCCCTAACCAGCTGAAAGGGTCACCTTCCTATGTTTCATTTTCCACACCTACAAAATAGAGAACCTTCCTTCCTTGTACTATTACTGGGAAAGCATGTGCAATTCTGCAGAGTATGACTGGCTTACACATGAAGCCTGGATATAAATAATAGCTCTCCACAAACACTCAAGGAATTTGAGAGAACACTTTCACAAAATCAGTGCAGAATCCACTGGGTAACAAGGACCCTCTATCCATCAGAGGGCGTGGATTTGACTTGCAGTGGCACTGTTGTTCTTTCATTCCCAATCAGTTGGAAATAAAATCAATTGTTTCTCTAGGTTCTTCTGTAATTTCTTTAGCTTTAACTACAAATAATCATATCCCAAAGGGCAAAGTGCAGTCTGTATGGCTAGGAAGTCTAGTACTGTAAAATAAACAGACCAAAAATGTTCACACACAGTGATCAATCTGTATGCTAGAGATGGCAGCAGTACCGGAAACCACATACAGGAGTTGCAATGTATTATTCCATCTGTCACGTAGCTTGGGGTCAAGAGACCAAGTCCCAACAGAAAAGCAACATTTTTTTCCCTCCCTTCATGGCCAGGACAAAAATGAGACACAAAGTAGAATCTATAAGTGGCTATCAGAGTACAGGTGCTGCGTCCCGTGGGAACGGAGGGAAGGACATGACTGACTCCCTCTTGTCAGATGAGGCAGGATGCTGGGGGAGGACTCTGAGGTCACTGCCACTTAGAAGACTCTCTTCAGATTCTCAGGCACTAGACCAGTGCTGGGGTGGAGCACACACCTAAGCCAGGGACTACTCCTAGTGAGCCAGTACCTCCTTATGGCTCCATGCAAAGACACAAGCTCAGACCTGAAAGTGCAAATGCTGTTCTGTAGCAGCACAACATTTCAAGCTAATTAATTCTGATTCCAAATTAGTTACAATTTCACTCAGGTTATTATGATGGCATACAGAATACCCAAGTTTGCTTATCTCTTCCTATTTAATGGACAGCTTGTTTTACCCTGGCTAGGGATTCCTCCTCATGTGTCCCCCTGCCACTTAGGGCAAGGTTTTTATCTTGACTTGCATCTAAAAAATCCTTGACTCCACAGTTTCCCAGGATAGAATTTCGGCTTTTTCTGCATTACTACTCAATTCAAGCTGACTTTTTAAATGAAATTAGAATTTCAAAGTAAATGACACTACCTGCTCCAGGATATGTTCCCAGAGATCTTCTGCATCTCACCAAGTATGGCCAGCAAGAGAGACGACTTACCACAGCCCACCTGTCCTACAATCATCGTTAACTGACCTGTGAGAGAGGAAGGTATATATAAGATTCTGATTTACCAAATGCCTATGAAAAAACACCTTCTTCTGTATATCTGATGTAATTTTGTACCTTGAGGGATTCGGATATCAATGTTGGACAATGCTGGAGGACCTTCAGGTGTCCAAGTGAAAAATCCGTTTGTGACCTATACCAAGATGGAGAGACATAAGAAACAGAAACCCTGGTTTAAAGCTCATTTTTTCAACATCAGAGACACTTCTGTTTTTATTACACTGAGCCTAGGAGCAGAGTTAGCCTTTGCTCAATACAGGAAATGGATATTCAGGTAAAGATATTCAGATTTTGTAAAGGCTTGTATTCTGATGGGCAAGAACCTCTGAGGTCAGACAAGCACAACTATTAGAAAATTATCAAGAATTCATGAGTGAAAATAAAGTCGCTGTTTAGAGTTTCTCTTGTATTGTTATTTGTAAGATAGGTATATATAATAAGTGAAATGATTACAACACAATAAAATTATACAGATGAACACAGTTTGCTCTCTACAGAGCCCTGAATGTCACTCTAGACACAGTGAAGCAATTGCACGGTCCAAATTCCAAGCAGGTTTGCAGAACTTTCCACGTAATTAGATGTCGCTGCCTATTACAGTATTTTCCTTTTTAATTCTGACATGATTCTCAGATAACCTAATACAGAAATCTTTTAATAAAAAAAGACTGAGAACAGGAAACAAAGCCTGTTCAGATTTTAAACGGAGATTTCCATGGATACTGTGAAAAATAGAAAATAGGAGACAATTTTAAAAGGCCTGGATTTATACAGGACCCCCTTCTCTCACTTTTTTAGAGCCTTTCAGATATGCAGGGTACAACTACTTCTGATCTAAGAAGAGTGGAAGGGGACACTTTTATCATACCCTTGAGAAAAACTGATACTCTTATCTTGGAAAACCACCTGAAAAAACTAGGAAAAGCAAGTGTGGTGTTCTTCCCTCCTCCCAAAGGCAGACAGAGGATCCTTTCTCAAAAAATGCTCCTTTCTGGGCAATGAGCTGCAGACAGACAGCACCTGCACAAGTTCCCTGACCCAGGGGCCACCAGTGACAATGATGTCAGCAGATGGAGCCAAAGATTATCGCTGGTCCTCGCTTTTGGTTCAAGCCTTATAAATACCGTCCTTACAGAGGTTACTGCACTGGTCTCCACTTTGTGACAAACTCCTCTGTTGTCAATCCAGGCTGTATTTTGATCCAATACTGCCCCCTCAAACCCTCTCTCAAATATTCCTCTTATTTTCCTGGAAACCTGTTCAAGAAGGATCTGCCATCAAATTAGCACATCTAAAAAAAACCCTAAAGGCACTACCAGTTGTCCTACTTAGTCCCATGAAACTGAATTATTCATTCCCTTTTGCGGGAAATGCAAATGTAATAGCAGACTTCCTCAATAAACAGCATCATCACTATAACAACCATGAGGATTTTTATTACTTCTGGCCATTTCCACAGCAAATCAAGAGCATCAAAGTGGTACTACTAATTTTTAGTTCAGAGAAGTTAGGTCTCTGAGAGTTAGTTTTTAACTTCATCTGGAAAGGCTACTAGAAAATCCAAAAGAGGAAGGGAAGATCCATGACAAGATTATTTTAGGAATGTCCAGAACAAATTCTTTTCTATTTTCTTCATACCATTACTCTATCCAGGCATTGGAAATGAAGGAAAGAGTCTAGCATATATAAAAGGTTGAGCCAGGTGATCTTTTGAGGTTCCTTCCAACCTCAGCTGTTCTACATGCTACATTACAAATTTTTGTCATGAGAACAGCACTAATGCCTTAAACACTTCAAAGAGAAAATTGCCAAGTGAAATCTAGAGGAATAATTGCAGCTAATCACAACACAGAGATCAGTAGTTAATTCTTAGAAAGGAAGACAGAGACAAGAAAGGTGGAGGTTAATCTCTGACAAGTGCACAAGTGTCTGATAGTTCACATCAAATGCTGGTTCTTGAACTCGAAACTGCCATCAGAATACAAAAGTGACTATTAGTGAGCTAATATAAGTGCTATTAGAGTGACCTTCATATCACCTTTACACAAAAATCATCTGCTTCTGTGATATTAATGGGTCTTCTCATGTGAGAGCTGTAATTGTTCCAGTCATCCCTGGCAGGCCTCTTGCGGTTAACAACTTTGAGTGGCTGTGCAAAATCAGAAAGACAGAAATCAGCAGTAATTGGTGGCAGTATCAGCAAAATGTCCTCAACACAAGCAACCACAGTGTGGAGGATACAGCTCAGGGTATTAAAACTGAGGTTTTGCAATTGCAAGAACAATTAGTAGGAAATGGAAAAGTAACAAATTTATTCTGGGTTCAAACTACTCCAGCCACTTCATGTGCAGTGAAGCAGCTTTACTCACCACTGCCTGGTATTTGCTGTGATTATCTGCACTTCTCAGCTCTGAAGACTTATCATGCTCCTCTCCAATTTCTTCACTGGACAGGAATTCACTCAGTTTCTGCACACTGAAAGGGAAAAATACACAATCACACAAGAACCTTGAAAGCAAAACTTTTGTTCACTGCAAGGTTTATTATAGAGCATCCCTTCTGATACTTCAACTACTGTTTGCCGCACAGTTTAATTTCATTTTGATAGAGGTGTATGAAAATGTGCAATGGGAAGTTGCTGCAAGGAAGTTTTCAAACCCTGCCATGTTGTCTGTTAACAACGACATTTTAAGAGTTTGCACAGATGCTTCTCAAGTCTTGTCTCTTCTGACACCGCCACAGACATTACACAAAAGCATTTTCAGGCATTTGGTGGGACACAGACCAGTTACAATAGGGGCTTGTGTTGAAGTAGAATTAATGTCATTCATGTTAGTCAAGTGTAGCACCATCAGTTCTACTGAACAGTCTTATGCACACTAAGTCTGATAAAATTTGTACACTCTGAGCTAAATTCAACCAGCTATGATGAAATATGAAATGCATAAGGAAACATGATAAAGAAATATACCTTAAAAGAACAGTGTTCAAGAGATGAGATATAAAAGGAATCCTGACAACCAGCAACAAAGAAGAAGGCATAAAATCTTCACTAGCTGCTTAAGATTCAATTATTTAAGAGATAATGTGCTTTTATTAAGACATTTAACAGATCAGGGCATCAATTTTATCTCTGTACCTGACTTTATAAAATGTATGTCTAATCTACTCCCAGGGACAGCAAATGAAATTTGTGGAAGAATTGAATTGAATCATGAACCCAACATCAAAGGAACTCAATTAGCTGGAAATAAGTTAACTATCAGTCTTGAAAAGGATAAAGTGCCAGAAGGCCTTATGTTCCTAAAAATAAATTTATGGACAAGGACTGAAAAAACTGATTTCAATATTAAGCCTTAGGCTAACTAGGGAGAAAGAGGCAAACAATGCCACTGCAGCATAGTGATAAATGGCTATCTGTTCGGAAGCCAATTTTACAAAATAAAAATAATCTCCCACCTCAGCATTTATTTTGTATTCCACTGGCGGGGTTTTCTTCTTCAGGAGACTAACGTTCTTCTAAGAAGCTCATGAGATCCCATACTGGTGCCAAAATGGTGTTGGACCAAGGTGTTACAGCACTGCCTAAGGCAGACTTACCCCTGCATAGTTAGCACTTGTCCTGCAACTAGAGATCAAAGTCACCTGGGGACTGCCTAGGAGCGAACAGGTTCTACAGTTTTTCTGTCAACCTGCCCAATTGCTAATGGCAGCTGAAGACTAAGAGCTACACAGTGGAGTGAATTTAGCTAGAGCAGATACTATAATCTTGACAACAAAAACAGGGAGAATAACTATTTGGGATGGGAAAAAAGGAGTAATAATCAACTCAGGCACAATTTTGGATCAAAATTCCTTAATGGGAAAGTCTTTATCTCAAAGGAAGAGATTAGAAGCTCCATCACCAGAGATATTTATATCTATTTGCACAAAGCCCTGGATAACAGGGCTAGGACTCTTACCTCTATTGTCCAGTGAACCAGGTGTTTAAAAGAACATTTTAAATGTTTTTAAATGGACAAAATGATGGTTTAGATGCTGCCTATATGGAGTTGATATGCAGCTGCACTTTTATTCTCTATATGAAAATTACACTGGTATTTGAATAATTGCTCTGAAGGTAGAAAGAGCAGATAGAGAAGTCCCCCATGTATCTGCTCCAGTGTCCAGAGGGGTAGGAAGAGAAGACAGCAAACCTACTCGGACCATGCATATCCAAACAAGACTATGTCTGTATTAAGCCATTCAACAATTTGATTTTGCTCTCTAGTTGTGTATCAAGGTGGTTTTACTCTAAGTGCCAAGCCCTCTGCCCAGTGGTAATTCTGTATTCCAGTGCTTCTGGAATCACTGCTCCCATGACAATTACTGAAGAAACACAGTATAGCTGTGAGAAAATCTTTTGTTAGAGGCAAGAGCTCATATTTTAGGATGCCACACTGTTCTACAGTCTTCAAGGATAAAAAACTTCTGTTCTCTGCAGAGCTCTTGCTGACAGCGCAATTTCATTAGCACTCCAATATCTCCATGGGGGAGATTATTTTTAAGCCATAGAACAGACAT
The DNA here is from genome assembly GCA_035221455.1 of Xenops minutus. Classification (NCBI taxonomy): domain Eukaryota; kingdom Metazoa; phylum Chordata; class Aves; order Passeriformes; family Furnariidae; genus Xenops; species Xenops minutus. The sequence goes on from JAWWEE010000158.1 coordinate 13,238,709, forward strand.
ATTGATCAAAACATGGTTATTTGCACAGCTGACTGAAAAGGTGGTTTGATATTAAACTCAGTAAGACACATAATGCCACTCTTGCTGCTTAACCTTTACTGACATTGTACACTGTATCCTTTGTCCCCAAAGACCTCGCATTTAAGAAATACATCACTTGGCTGCTCGGTTTTCATTTTCACTGGCAGAAACACTCTACATATAAAAAACCACAACAAACCAAACAAAAAACCACACCACTTTTCAAAGAGATGTCCAAATTTCTCACCTTCCTAAAGAGTTTCAACTGTTTCTCCTCTCAGAAGCAGACACTTAAGCTCATAAATTAAAAGGTTTTCAGGAGTCCTACATGGAACAGAAGCTTTAAATCTGTGTGGCTACTGCAATCCATCACACAGAGGATCTGAGATAGTGTCAATGAAAATCCACAAGGATGGTTTGCAATTGGGCAAATGTGTAATGATTGAAGACACCAATGAGGTTTCTGGTTGATACTGTCCTTGATAGCATCTTGCATCAGAGACTGAAGCCAATGTCAATAGAGCAGGGTTTGTGAAGCACCTGAGGTGCAAAGCCAGTAACATATTCTTACTATCCTTTACATGCTGGTTTCACTGCTGGATCATCTTCTGCTTCACTTAGTCCCTTTCTGTAACTATGGGAGAAGCTGTCTTGAACACTTGCTAAAACCAATTAGAATATCTCAGCCTAAAAAACACTGAAATACAACTTTGCCAAGTTAGGTCGCCTTTACCTGATCTTACTGACCAGCTATTTATCAGCAGGAAGGTGTAACAGCAGGACACTGTTATAGCAAGCAAACATTATTTGTGCACAATTAGTGCAAACTCGACTCTGCTTTTTCATGTTTACCAAACTATTTAAGCAAGCACATCTTTGCATGGGTTGAAAAAATCTGGCACATGGTTCCAAAATATTGCTCTGAAAGATGAGGCACTCTAGATAGAGTAGCACCAGCAGCACTCTGGAGCACCACCTGGATGACTGTGATATAGACAGCGAGGAGGGCAAGGATTACATGAGCTTTGTTAGAGTTTAATTCCTGTCTGCACTGCGAATGCAGGGCAACAGCCTGCTAACATAAGGTACCTACAGAATAAATCAAAGAACTCACAGCTAGCAATGATTAATAGTTAGTTGATATTAATTGCTTTAGAATTGTTCCTGCAGCATTAACAGACAAAATTAATTTACATAGAAATCCTTAGACAAGTCAAAATAAATACCCATTACCAGTGCGGGCCCCCAGATAGTTTGCTGGATGTAATCTTTGCATGACAATTTGTCCTGGCTCTAGGGACTACCACAGTTCTCAAAGCATTTCCTTCCAGGCACTGATGCTCTCAGATTTCACACTCCTTAGGAGAGAGGACACAGCTATGACTTTGCAGTGTCAGGGAATTTTGAAACAGCATGGGCAGGCTCAGCCTCCTGCTATAGTCTCTTTTCCATCTCTAAAGCAACACGAAGGCAATTAAGCAAGGGTTGGTCCCAGTATCTGTCCCATGGTTTAAACAAGCTCTTCAGATGCTATATTCGATGTCAAAGACGTCCTAATAAAGTAAGAAGCCCAAACTTGCTTCCCCTATCATTCAGGTAAAGTTACACTGCACATGAAAAAGTATTAAGAGATTTTTACACTAATCTGTTGATACTGAAGTTAAAACTCCCAGTGAAACAGCAGTTCTGTGGCTGTTCTACTGGTTATTTCAGTTTTTGAACACTCAAACTAATATGTTCATAAAAACTCATCAAGTCTGGAGTAGACACTTAGTCATTAACTTACTCTCACTTAATAGTGACTTTTAGGTTTTTTTGTTTGCTCATTTATCATCTAACTCTCCAACAGGCACTCTCTCAGGAAGAGGGGTGGAAGCTTAGCACAACGCAAAGACACGCTGAAACGTGTGCTTCTGTGAGTACCTGTTACCTTTCTATATGCTTAATGGAGGCAAAATGTTTGGGTGATTTACAGAACTAAATCTTCAGTAAATTATCACTTCCTTTCTTGTAACCACACATCTGTTGAATGCAGTACCAGCACAGCTCAACCCATTCTCCACAATGAAGCACCAGCTGTGCACCACAAAATATTGGTTATGACAACTGTGTCAGCACAGAACTTGGCTCACATGCTACAACCAAGGAAATCAAGCAAGGTTAAAAGTCGGGAAGCAGTTTACAAGAGCAGATAAATAATCACCATGCTATTTCTAAACTTGAAATTGTAAAATGAGCAACATGCATGTTCTCCAAAATTGGAAATGCGGTAGGAAAGATATTAATTTTACAGTTCTCACCTTACTAATGCTTTGACAGTGGATCTAACCACACTGGAAAGCAGGAACAATGGAGACACAAGAATATGAAACAGGGAGATGGAGGCAAATGCCACCGATGGGGAGAAGTCAGCCTTTCTTGTCAGATGAGCATGGACAACAAATGTCTACAAAGAGACAGACATCATCATCAGTGCTTTGCCATAAAGAAGGAAAGAAACAAAGACTTCATATTTCATAAGTGTTTCATTTACAGAATCTTAATTTATACTCTTAACATTTTGGGGAAATGCCGTATACTCCGGGCTGCTTCTGGTCCCAGATGACAAGTGGGCATTTTCCATTCTCTCCCAGAGGAACTGCAAATGTGTAGCAGGTTTGCATCCTGTTTTCCTCCTTCCTCATTTCCACAGCATTATACTTGAAAATGCAGTCGTAATTAACATTGCTTAGAAAAGTTCATACTTACTATAAGTACAGCTGCAATTGGTATTGCTGCATTCATAAAGACTGTGAAGGAAAACATGTAGGAACATTTAGAAACAATTTCCATTCAGACATGCTAAATACTAAAATACTACTAGAACTGGTTTAGAATCATATTTTTTATGCTCAAGATAGGAAAAATGCACAGGTATCTACACACATCAGTATACTGTTCTAAAATGCCTACAGTTTACTTTTCTTCATGCCACCAGAAGAGACAGAACCCAGCAGTGCACCCAAGAAAAAGATGACTGATGTACTGTTTTTGAGCTGTGATCAGCTCACACACTGCTCAGGACATGACAGGCAGAAAGGCTGAGCTGGTACAAGCTCTGGCAGGTGCCCTGAGTACCTGAAAGTGAGAGGAAAGGAGACCCAGCATTGCTGCACAGGTCACAGCGCTGGGACTGCCCCTGTGCTGGGCTGCACTACTCGCTCTGCCCCATCCCACAGCCCAGCACAGGACTCCTGGGAGAGCCTCTGGCATGTTCATCAAGGTGTGACATACTTCTGGGGCCCCACTGCCAAGGTACAGGGCTTTGTGGCCCCCTTAGGTTTTTGGGATGCAATTCAAGCGGTAAGGAAAGACTGGTAACTCTGCTCTGTATTGTTGACTTAGCTTGGAGGGTTTACTCGTCATTACTCCTGCTTTGTCAGGTTTGGATACTTTATAGTATCCTCAGGAGCTCTATACCGGTTTTCATGGTACCTAAACATGGTAGAACTTTGATTTCAGCTGGGCCTTGAGTTATTGAAATGCAAACAACGAACCAGCTTCCTTCCTGACCTTGAGCAGTGTCTGTCTTGGTGCCCTGGATTCCCTAGGGTAACAACCCATAACTCTTCAGGCAGCATTCAGAGGTTATTAAAGAGATGCATGGGGAGAAGTAAGCAAATATCAATTCTGTATAAGGCCCTCTCTTAGATCAGGCAGGAATGTGGGTTATGAATGCAGTAATAACCAGTTATCCTCTGGGAGCACAAGTCAGAACTGGAGCTATGATCTTACCCTGCACATCGGTCCCCTCTATCACAACCTGAGGATATTATTTAATTAACCTTTGCTCAACTGCATTTCATGTAAGTAAACTATACAGAGAAAGAATATAGAACCTATTGCTAAAATAGAATTCAAAGATCAGTACAGATGTAACAGAAAAGAAAAAGGCTAGCAACCTCTTTTGTGTTTAAACTTGCCTGTCTTTCCTACCAGGTACAGAAAAGTTCAAACAGTAAAAGCCCTTTCCAGTTACTTCACGTGAAGTGTCATCATTAGACCTACAAATACTGCTGGTTGACTGTTTGGCCATCCTTTTGGCATAAGCCCCTGAAGGACTTTATATACTGTCAGACGTTTCTTTTACCTACATTTACATGATATTTATGTCCTGTAACATAAAGTCTGTACTCATGCTTATATAAAATAGATGAGTTATTTCATGTAGCTCTATTTCTCTAACAGAGGGAAGTATTTGAAAATATAGTTATGTTAGTGAGTGCAATTCCAAAATAAAAGCTTAGCCTTTGAAAGACTAATATGTATTAAAGCTTAGAAATTCATAGTTTACACCTCACCCTAGGAAAAAAAAACAACCTGTATTTTTCTGAGGAAAATGTTCTTTCTGTGTTGGAATACAAAGCAGCTTCAGGCTGGACTCTCATTTCTCCTAATGACTGTACATCCTGCCCAATTTTCACACATTTTATCAACTTGAGGTAGTTAAGAGTACAGAAATTTTGAAAAAGGGGAACTCGCTGCCTAGAACTACGTCCTCCTGAACTCTGTCAAATCCTTGTCTTTGCTGCAGAACACGAGTTTGCTTTTAGGAATGAATCTGACGAGAGAAGTTAGCAAAGCTGGTAAACTTTTCAGAGATGGAACCTGCCCTTCTGCTACCTACACTAATAAGATCATACCTGTCAAATAGGAAGCTGGAAGGATTAAATACCCTGTAGGGTTAGCAAAGCACACTGCAGTTAAGGCATCTAAGGTACTTGGTGGCTCCCAAGAAGTTGATCTGAATTTTGCTATTATGTGAGATCACACGTACATCCAAGGACTTCACTTGAAACTTCTTTCAAGCAAACAAATAAGAGCCACTAAAATTTGGGGATTGTTTTCCTTTTTTAATTTATTTTTCAATTATGCAAGAGTCCAGAATAATAAAATGTTTTCTAAAATATGTTCATTTTGCAGCTAGGATTTTTTGCTTAATTAGATCCAGTCAAAAGCACTTTGTTACTGGAAAAAGGCGGACTGAAAACTGGCAAAAATGTTCAGCTGGTTCTGAAAATTTTAGGGTAGTAATTACTGTTATTTTCTTATGAGAGAGTCTGGAGTTATTTTACTTCTTATAGATTAGGCAAAAAATTATAGAAATAGGAAAACTTTCTTTCTTTTCCTTTCTTTCTTTTTCCTGAATTTATAAGTCCATACTAAATCCTGTAAAGCTGTGACACAACTTTGATGTTGTGTCACATATACATACAACCTGGATCCAGGCACAGAGGTAAGGCACATGAGATCCAAATTCCATGTGGTTGTGAAATGGAATTTTCTTCTGGTCTAGCCAACATCACCCTGAAACTTGTAGGCATGTATTCTATAATCCAATGTAAATATATTCCTTATGAATAAAATAGCTCCAACCACATTCTTTCATTCCTGTTAATAACTAAGCGTACTTAGAAAAGAATTCCTGAGTCTATGCAAAACTGTATGTTAAAAAAGGATATATAAATCTCTTTTCTGCTTCCTTAGCTCTAGTAACCGTCTGCCTTCTTCTTGATCACAAATACATAAAATCTTGGTCCTCTCCCACCTTTTGTTTTGTTCTTAACATATGTTCACTATAATATTAGCTAACATGTTTTGGGCTGATTATGCCTGTCATTCTAATTATACTTATGGTAAGAAAAAAGAGCAGGTTCTCCTGTATTTCATATTTTATGTTCCCTTTTTAGTCTGCTAAAGTGCAAGTTTGTAAAGATCAGTGTAATTTCTGCTAAAGTCAGATGGGGTAAGGAACTGAACTAAGCTGAAGCAATAAGAACCCTTTATAAGCCAAAATGATATGCACCATCAACATAAAGCTGCACTGCTCTACCCCAAGCTGAAGTTATCATCTCCTGTGTCTTGCAAATACAAAAATATCTCACATAATACAAAACAAGAATGCAATTGAAAACTTGTTACATTTCAAGAAGAATCAGTAAATATTTAGAATTGGTATAAATAATACAGGTTCTTATTCATATAATTATTTCTTTACAGAATAGTCAGTATTCTTGGGATGAATACACCTTTTCCCAGCTGTTACAAATGACACTGTGAGGATATAAAATCTAATAATCCTCCAAAGCTCCTTCAGTCCTAGAGCTGAACCTGTGGCCCTGACTATAAATAGATTTTAAAGCCACATGAAGCACTGCAGAAAAAGGGAACCCATCTCTGTTGATCTGGGTGCAAGATGGAGTTTCCAGTCTCACAACCTCCAGATAAAACCTGTTTTATGTCAAAACAAACTCCTCTCAGAGCCCACAGAGCTTAAGATCCCCAGACAGAAATTTGGATCTCAGAAGCCAAGGAATACCTCAATGCCAGTTAAATTCAGTGGGATCAGGATCTTTCCCTTAGAGTGCATTACCTCTGTGATCATTTGTCAGTGAATGAAGTCAGCTGCATGTCTCTTGGGTGAATGAAATCAAATAATATTAACCAGACTGCAAGTTATTTTTTAAAGGACTCGTCTTGCTTCCTATTCTAGAAGGATTTGTACAGGTACCTTGTGGCATTTGAAAACTTTTTGCTAAAATATTCCATTTCTTTAATATCTTACAGATGATATGAACAGCATTCTTCAGTGTGACTTGAGTAATTATTTCTAAAGCATTACAGTAGAGTTCAATTTGCCAAAGGTCTTTTTAAAAGCATAATAAAGTCTTAAAGCAGTTGCAAAATAACACGAGAGAGAAGAATCTGGATACAGAACGATGGAATTGCCAAGATGCTCATAATTTTCCTTTCCAGAATATAGAAATGGTTTTAATAATCAGTTATTTCAATAAACCCCCCAAATTTTGAGTAAGAAAGCATAAGTACCATCTTTTGGAGCTTCAATGCAAAGAACACTTGTCACACATTATGATTTGTATGCTCTGTACTGTGCAAAATGCAGGAAAACAAATAAACAATAAAAAATGTCAACAAAGGCTTCCTCCTGAACGCTGTGGTATAGAGGAGAATATTCCTGCTGAAGGTAGTCTGTGAACCACTTATCCCTTGAAAGCTTTTCTCCAGAAAAAACTGAATGCTACAAAGCATTGACTTTCTCTTTTAGGCATATTTCCCATACAAGCAAAATTCTATTGAATTAAATGGAGAGTCTGACTAAATGAAAAGCGAGGAGTACAGATCAGAGCCTAAAGCAACAGAAATAATCTCAACAGAGAAATGGTAAACTCATTAGCAGCTAATAATGCAGTAGCACTTAGCTGAGCAGTGGATTAGAATGAAGAGACTTACTGGATATAGAGGTATAAAGGGCAAAAGACTTGAGGCTAGTCATTTCCTTTTGTCTGGTTTCCTCCACACTGCTGTGAAATATGTGTTCCCAAGCATAGAGTTTAAGTAGCTTAATGCCCCGAAGCATCTCATTTGTCTTCTTCAACCTCTCGTTGGAGTACTCCTGCAACAACCACACACACATTTACTTGAGAGTACAATTAAAACACCTGCTCCCTAAGCATAAGAACACAAAAATTGTATGCAGCCCCCTGTAATCAGTTTGGTATGCATCCCTAGTTCTGTCCATTCAGATGTTCTGTTGTAGTGTTTCACAAAGGTGAGCTTCCCTGCAGTTCAAGGGAAAAGGCCATTGGTTCACACTCTTAAATCACATAGTTTTGACTGAAAATTTTACTCTTCTGTCAGGCTTCTCATCACTTTCAAGGCTGCCTCTCGGGACTTATAACCACTCAGCACACTGGCTGGATTTTCCACTGGAACACTGATGACATCCTTAGGAGACCAAAACACACAGGCAAGCTATGACTGGGCACTGCTCTGAGCAGCCAGCATGACATGGAAACAATCAAAGCAGCCTGGTCACATTAGCAAGCAGTTGTGAACCCCTTGGGAATCTTGGCCAGCTGGCTCAGGAACAATCATACACTGGTAAAGTTACACTTCCAGTAAAGCATAACTGGAAGTTACACTCCTTCCATTTTTCAGGCTAGCTCAGGAATCTTTGTACCACACCTCACTGCACAGTGCACACATTTCTATCACAAACAGCATTGCTTCCATCTCCAGGAATTTCTAGGTGACAGTGATTGTCTGCTTGGATGCTGTGGGGATGAATGCTGTCCACATTTCTGGAAGGGTGCACGCTGTTGACAGGAAGGCAATACTTTCCACATGGGAAGGTGCACAAGTAACTCTCATTACCACCCATGATTTGTAGTGGAAGAGATTTCTGGCTCCACTACAAGTTCCTATGGCTTCCTTGGCAGTGAAACACTTGCTGAAAGTGGGAATAAGGTTCAGAGCAGCTGGGCATGGTAATTCCGATGAACCAAAGGAACTTTCTTGGCAGTGATGCAGGCGATTCAAATTATAGACAAGCCAAGTGAGGGATCAAGGAACAGCTCATGACTTAGTAGACCTCTAGGCTCCCCAGTTGAGGCCCACAGTGTGGGAGTTAGGACGACATGGAGTTGGTTTAAATAAATCAGTTTGATAGATTTCCACATCTGGGGTCCAAGTTTGGATATAGCATTCCTAGTTCCTTTGCCCTTGGACAGCTTGCCCTACACAATTCATTTATTTGTGCACTGCACAAAGCCATTTTAGTCAATGATTATTGACCACTTATATTTGCAAGTTAGAAGATTCATAATTTTTTTTTTTATCTTAGGGAAACATATTTGTTGAAGAACGTAATCCCCCAAAAATATATATATTTACTGCTTACACTTATCGTGTTTTCACATTCTTGAACTTGACATCCTCAAACATTCCACAACATTTGAGAAGCAGTTCTGGGTCAATGTCCACAGTTAGCTTTGTAATTCCAAACACAGACCAATGCATAATTACTAGAGGTGATATTTATATCACGAATGAGACTGAAGACTTACCAATGTGCTTCTCTGGGCCTGGGAGAGTTTTGTTGCTACAAAGTACTGAACAGGTGCAAGGACTATGATTACCGCTGCTCCAATTAAGGCACTGATTCCAAGAAGGTAGTAGAGCAGAAGAATTCCTACAATTATCTGTTGGAAGAACAGAAAGTGAGGGAAAGGTCTTGGCTTTACTTTGGGTATGCACCACAAAGACCCATTACAGGGTAACTGGACAGCACGTTCAAACCAGCAGCCGCCACAGCTGACCCTACCCCAAATATTGTACGTTCTGCATGGCTGGCACAGTGGGTGTGATCAGTCAGGATCTTCTGGCACAGGACCCACCCCGTGCTCCTCTCCAGCTTGTGCATTCTGTGTATTTCTGTTTCACGGACGTCCCATTATGCACAGTAGAAGGTTGTACAGCTTTGCATATCTTCTGTAATTTAACTCTCACAGGTATTTTAAAGAACTTGATTTAAAAATCAAATAAATTTAGGGAAAAAAATCTTTAAATAAAATTTTATTTAAAAATACTCCCAAACAACATATTGAGGTAATCCCTTTGGAGTCACTATTAAATATTTTTTCCCTACTGGCTGGATGACATAGCATGCATTTTCTTCAATTTATAATTATTTTTTAAATTCTTTGATGTTGCAGTATTTTTACACCAGGGAAGAAATTACATCTCCCAGTTTAGTAAAAACTCACTAATCTGCACCACTGGGACTTCCACAAGAAGAAATGCTTCTTTGATTACTATAGAAATTAACAGGAAATATTACTAGAAATGCAACTGATCTTGCAAATTTTAAGATGACATTAGTGCTGACCAGCACACTAAAAAAATAAAAGGAGCGTCATATTTACACCATTGAGAACCTCCATTTCAAATAATCTCTAACATAAATGGGCAAGGATCTGTGTTAAGGATCTGCAGTGCCAGACTGACAAGGACTGTTAAGAATGGGTTAGAGAAACAGCTTAAAAGACAAAGGTTTGTCTTTGGGTATGTAAGAACCTAGAGATAAAGCCACAGTGTGGATGGAGAGGGTTACTGTAAGCAGCTTGATAAACACAACAATACATACAAGCTACTCGTATTAGTTACCACTATTCTGACAACTGACTCCGGAACATTCTGCAGCATTGACACACTCTGCATTTAACAGTAAACTGATCAATTAATCAGAAGACATAGTGATAGAAAGTTAATTTCATACATAATTTCCCATAATTAAAAAACTGGAAATTTCCTTAAAGTGTTATGTACTACTCTTGCTATATTTGCACAGTCTCACAACCTTCACAGAAGCAGTCTTCCATAATTTCAAAGCTCAACAGTTATATGCCCATCTATTTTCACACATTTATGGGAATTGAGTGTTTCCATGAAGAAAGAGTCCCTAGTTTCCACATTTCTATATTGACATTTTCATTAATTTAAGGCACAGAGAGAGAAAATACAAACTTTTTTCTCTTAAGAACCCTTTTATGCCTCTCCAAAGTTGAACTAAACTAAACTATGACGCTTAAAATAAGCCACAGTATTTACTTATGAAATAAACAGTAACATAAAAGTAAAATCCTATTATATACGCACCACAAATACAGTAAGAGGCAAAGCTAAATTGCAAATTAAAAATCTTTTAGTGATGAGTGACTAATCTGCTTCCACCTGAAGCTGGGAAATTCATGAGTGTATGAAGCCAAACAAAACACACAAGGCCTTTGCCAGATACTCCTGCCAGAGCTCTCCTCCAAAGCATAAAACAGTCTTGGTCAGAGAAATCAAGATACTCATTCCTAATGGCTTCGTCATGGGTAGACACTTCGGGCACTCAAAATACAGGAAAGCACTGAACAGTGTGCAGCCACTGCAGAACACTGACTCCCTGTTTTCCTGCTCTCCCTCACAACTGGTTGACTGACAAAGACATTATGGGACTGCCTGGTTCTAAAAAGAAAGTATCAGCTCCTCAGATAGACAAGGAGAAAGATATCCCTGCTGGGTCTTGGGAGAGTTACCTGCTAGTTCACACCTGCTTTTCCAGCATCTGCCATCCTAGCTACTGAGAGGTCAATCTTTGCAATAAAAAATTCATGTTTCCAATAGGTTAAAAATGATCCCATTTTCATCTCCTTTATAATGAGATAATAAGGGCAAACTTTTAAAATATATTCAGCATGTACAGAACAAAAAATATGTGAAGACTTGTATCTGAAAGGTGCTGAAATCTGTAAATCTAATTGAATGTAATTCTATATCATATCACAAAGTACAGAGTCAGGAATAAACAGTACACAGATAACATCTGAACTCTGGAGGACAGTATCTGGCAGATGGGAAGGCTCTTATTAATATTCCTGAGAAGGTAACAATCATATTTAAAAAACCTAACTATGTAATGAAACACTTTGCTTCCCTTTCATCAAAATCCCAAAGCTCTTCCCTGCCAGAGATATATATCAGGAACAAGAAGCTCACCAATAGCTCCGGCTATTTTGTCTTGATTATTTATTGAGGACAGCAAATACTTTGAGCCAGAAACTGCTTTGTGAGCAGCTTTGAAAGAGACAAATGTCCTTTCAGTACAAGTGTAAGCTATCCCTACCAGTGAGGCCAAGATATGAGAATACAGGATTTTTTAATAATCACAATGAATTCAAACAAGGGTTTTTATAAAATGGAGGTGTGGGGAGAAAGCCTTTAGAGGGCTTCATTTTGCTCCCAGGGTTTGAGCCAAATCTACTGAAGGCATCTTTCAACTGATTGGCATTCCTGGCGACTTTTCATGGATTTCAATTACATTCAAACAGTAACTTAAGGCAATGATAAAGTTCCCATTGACTCCACTCAGAGCAAAGATGGGGCTCAAATTATCAGGACTGTATAGAAAACCTAACTGGTTATGAATGGCTACTACAAAATCCACAGCAGATGCTGAAAGCTTATTGTTAGATTAAGAGCTACAAAACAATTAAAAATCTGTTTTACATAATAACAGAGTTTGTGCAATTTATTATTATCTATCTCTTGGGCAGTTGTTTTCACTACCTCATAAAACAAGGTTTTGAATGCATGTCAAGGAAAAATGTTTTGAAGAAACCTTTGTGACCAATGTGACTCACTGGTTTTGGCAGTGTATGCACCATCCACAAAACAGGAGCATGATCTGGCACTGATTGTCCTCATCTGGTAGGGAGCATCGCAAGGGGAATTTTAATGCAAATATAATCATATTTTCAGCAGACTGTCAGGAAGTCTTTATGAGTCCGTGACTTCTGGCACATTAGAGCAAAATGTTGTTACAGAATATGCAATGAAATTGGATTAATTCTCAGTTGCACTAAAGCGCTCTCTACACTGAGCTGCCAGAGAGGTCTTACAAAAGAGCTGTACATGAAATTGGTACCTCGTATATAGTTTATTTTACTAACAGACTTACAATGGAGACTGAGCTGAGGGGATAATTGTACCCTAAGCATCAACATTAAAGGAAGGGGTGGACTCTTCTTAACACCTTGTAGCTCTTTCAGCAGTGTCATTTTAGCAGTATACAATCACTGGCTTCTTACTGCAGGGTGCTTCCAGTGAGTGGAATTAAAATACCCTGATATCCTAATTGCTACTAACAAACTGCCAATATGTAGCCATATTTAATATGATATTTCATATCAGTTTCTTTTCATTATAGTTGTTCTCTCTTTTGTAATTAGACACCAATATTAGGATACATTGATCGATCATCGTCTTTTTCCCCACCCACTTTAAAGTAATCTGGTTCCCATTGCCTCTCCCTCCTCCCCCACCCAAAGTCAGGGAAGCCATCCTGGTGCTAAAAAACTAACCTGTTTTTAATTAATTAATCAGGAAATTAATCTGGCTGACCATACCATCAGATGATTTTTATGAGGAAATGCTTATCTGAGCTGTAGTAGCTTGAGCAAAGTATCTTATTTTTGACAGGAACAACTATAAAATAAATTCAATTCTAATACATATCTGTACTGTTAGAAAAGAATCCAGACCTCCTGATGGCCAGCACTGTAACACCTCACTCTTTGAAGGACATCCATGTAGTTTACATAATTACCACAATGGTTGGCTTTTCTTCCCCATCCCCAACTTTTCAATGTAATATTCTTATATGCTTAACATCTTAGAGTATCAGAAGCTGATGGACACAGGAACTCCTAAACAACATGATAAAGCCATGTTAGAAAGAGACTGGAAACACAATCTGCCAGCTGCAGTCTATAAACAGTCTCGGGAAAATTATTTGGTTCTTGGGCAAGAGAAGGCAACCCAAAATGCAAAGCTGCTGGGTAGATTATTTGCAGGTTTCTGACTTCCCCACCAGACAAATCAGCCACTGTGTGGTGCTGGAACCAGACTGCCTTTGTGACACAAACACAATGGAGTTTTCATCATGTTTTTGAAACTAAATTATACTTCAAGAAAATACCAAGGGAATTTAAACTCTTCTGTCTCCTCTGTTCATATTTACTTGTAGCATTGCCATAAGCTAAACAAACATACACTGAGTAGCTGGAAAAAAGCAGAAATACTTTCAGGGTACCATGTTTATACCAGATGAAACTATGTGCTTTACTGCCAGCCTTCTCAGGAAGTGCAAAATGTTTCTACAATTTTGTTTAAGTACCGGCTCTTCCAAACTAAGTAATCTGCACTTCCCCCCCATTTCAGTAAGTGTGAACTCTGAAAATGATCCAGGTTCTACTGAGATCACTCTGACCTTCTACTACCCTCCGTCTGCTCTACTCCCTTACTAGCACAGACTTAACCATATGCCCATCCAGTGAGATTCACCACTTCACAGACTCAGAGGAATACCATCTCACTGAAGAAAAAAAGATTAGTTTTGATCAGATTCACTCTTCAGTGCTTTCGCAAGCTCACGTGACACAATGCACAATCTACAGAGCTGAAACATCGAAGAAGGTAAAAATACCATGTTTCCATGTTGGACATCACACAAAAACTCCTGTTTCCATAAGTGAATGGCTTCAGGTTAACTTACATCAATCACGGAAGTACCCTCTGAGATGAGACTTTGTTTTGCCCATCCTAAAGACTTGATAAGACACAGTTGCATCTCTCTGGGCATTAATAAAAGGCTACAAGATAGGGTACCAGGAGTCAGAAGACAATTAGGTGTGACTCAGAACAGTGATCTGCTCCTTGCAATCTACATGGGAAAGGAGACTGAAGGGATGAGAGTGGTATTTAGAAACAGGTGACTAACAACACCAGAGAGAATAAAGCAGCAAAAGCATTTCATATGACATATATGCTATAATAATAATAAAAAAACCCCAACTGTGGAATTCTCATCCCAGAAGCACCAGTAGTTTTGAAAGATGTTCAAAGGATCATGTCTAAGCAAACACATTTGTGAATAAAGTGCTGCTTCTCATGCTTCTGCTGGGATTCAGAAGACAAATGATTGCAATAACTTCCAGTTAACTTCCCCAATGTAATAAATGAATGCACTGCAACCTGCTGCACCCTATAAATTCTTGTTACAAATGCAAAGCATGTTTGGCAGCAGTCAAGATTCCAATAAAATCCTAAATACCGAGAGTCCAGTCACAGATGTAAAATCTATTACATGCAATGATTCTAGATGCTAATAGCTTGAAAGCTTCTTTCCGATTATTCTTTAACACCTCCACTTTCTTAAAATTCATACAGAATACAGACTGAAGAGCATTAAGAACAAAAGCACATTCAATCACCTTACCTGTACGGGCATAGCCCAAAGGTTAGGGCAGAGGAAAAAGAACCACATCAGCTGATTTGTGTCTATGGCAACCAGGTTACAGATCTGGCCTGCTGTCATCTCCCCCATAGACATGTTAGAAGTTGAAAGTTGCATAATTTTGTTGTATATTTTTGTCTGGAAGAGATCCCAAAAGGTGTTAGCATATAGAAACAAAATGAAATTTCTAGCTCCATCTAAAACACATCTAAATGGCTCAGCATGTTAAGTGAAAACATTTCCAGTAACTTGAATGAAGAGCTTCAAGTTAAACCTTTTATGTTATGATGCAAAATTTTAAGCTACTTATTCTTCATCAGCACCAAGTACAGTGGTTGTTTAAGGTTCTATCCAGCCTCAGAACAATGTTCCTGGCTGAGAAAATGGCTACATTTTGGCTAGAGAGCTCTGTCCCGTTACAAAGTTTAATTCACAGGCAACTAATGCCACAGGTACGACTCTGTGCTGAATTAAATGGGTGCCTCGGTGCAGAATCAGGCACCGTGTATGAAAATAACTTACTACACAATAATGAAAGTGTACTTTTACCAAAACACTACACAGCAATGTTCTGCCACCATGGGACTGAGCTGACAGGAGGCAACTTCATTCAGTAAGTGCCCTCACATCCAGTGCTTACTGTTCATCATGAAGCATAAAATCATATTGGGCACACTTGAACAGGTGCAGGTTTACACAGGAGAGGAAGAGAGAAAAAAGATTTAAAGAAAAAAGTGTATAAAAATACCAGCACAGAGACTGCTACTAACACTAACCTACTTCTTAGAGTGATAGATGGAATGTGAATGGTCCAACCGGCATTATCTGGACCTCTGTGTAACATCCAACGCAGAGAACACAAAATTTTCTTCAACAAAATTAACGTAACACTATTTTTCAACAATTCCCCTTTTACACTTGCTGTGGTCCTTGTATTTTTCAGTTAGTTGCTGCTCTTCTGCTTGATACAAGAAACAATTTTTCTTTGTGTCTTTTAGGTTAAATTCATTCCTTTAGGATTTTTCTACTTCACTGTAATAAGGGAAAACCAATGGATGGGATCCAGAAGTCTGGCAGCCGACAAGTGGTTCCAAGTGTAAGATCAAAAGAGAATTAAACAATTACGCAGCTACTGAAAGCATCCATCCATCACAGAGTCCCCACAGGATCCATGTAGCTCAGCAGATAAATAGTGTAACTTATAAGGCTGGCTTTCAGAGGGCAGGTTTCAGCCAGTGCATTTGGAAATCCCACACTGTAATCTTACACCAAATTCTCTCATTTCCAGACACAGAGCTTTGTATGCTACATAAAACTTTGATCTGCTGTTTGCAGTTATACACTGATCGTGAACTCTGTTTTAGCAATCTTACGTATGTTCAGTAATTACAGACCCTGCAGTGCCTGGTAGATTTTGTGGCATGACCCATGGAATAAGAACTACTCTATGCATTGGGAATACAACCTGCCCCTTTGTTCAAAATTTATTTAAAAGAGATTTTTAAAGCCATGTTATTTGCGTGGGATGTGATGTTACAAAAAAAAAGCTTTTGAGCTGGGTGAGGTACAGTTCATATCCTAAACTCTTTCAAAATTTACATTCAGTTTTACTGTCAGCAAATTTTTTCTTAAAGGTAAGAAAAAATACAACATTAGATGTTACAAAAAAATGTTTATATAAAATCATCAAATAAGATGCAGAGGAAACAAAATGCAGGTCTAAGCTAACAATCTCTAACAGCAATGGCTACATTCAGTATATTTTAGGATAGAAGCCTTTCAAGATTTAACAAATATAATTTTAATTTTTATTTAGAAATATGTGTATAAATGTATTAAAAGGTTAATTAGTAATATATTGGGTACCTGTATGGCGCCTCTCAAGTTGATTCCCGTTTCAATAGCAACATAATATGATGCTTGGAGAAATGTCCTTTGCAATAGAAGGGCAAAAAATAAGAGTACAGCCAAAACATACGCATTGGACAGGAACTCTTGAGATGAAATAAAGAAAACACCAAGAATTTTGGTCTGAAAAAAAAAAAAAGGAAGTTAGAAATCAGGTGCAATGGCAATTTCATTACCTGCATTATTAATAAGCAGAGATAATCACAGTTTATTACTTTCAAAGAGCCCCCAACCTTGTCTGAAACCTCACAGTTTATCCATTCAAGGAAGCAGTCTCATAATGTGCCAGCTCAGTAAGCTTCATTTAAATGCAGAATGACATTTATGGGATTTCTGATATCCTTCCAAAACTCTAGGACACTGAGTAACTCCATATGGCAATTTGTTAAAAAAAAGTGCACTGACCATCATCAGAAAGGAACAGTTAATGTCCTTTCAGAGAAATTACTCTTACTGTTTTCACACCTCAGGTTTCTGAATACTAAAAGTGACTGTCAGAACTCGTCAAAAAACCTCCTGGAACTCTGCACGTTATTTTGGCCTTCAGCATCTTGTTCAGATCTTTTATTTATGGTCATTAACTTCGAGCAAATTCATGAGATCACCCAAGTGCATTTTGAAGAATGTCTACACTTAATGGGAAAACAGTGCATTTATTCCAGACTATATTTAACAAGCCAACACCTTTGGTGCCACAACTAGTTGAGAGGCTGGCTCACCTTGGGAAGCCTTCTGAAACTGAAATGTCTCTGTCTTCTTCTTTCTCCTCTTGGCTCTTTCCAATAATTGATTGCTGGCTTGCAGTTACATTAAAGGCAAAATTACAAAGAAGTCTCTTTCTATTCCCTTTAAGACAGCTTCTTGCCATTTACCCTCCTGCTGTATTCCTTGCTCAGCACATTTCTTCTGGCCTACATACTTTCTTGCTGTTGACATTTTCACACTTGCTGTAACACTTAATAAACTATATTTCACAAAATCTCACTGCCTGTATGTTTTATTAGATCTGATCTGCACTTGCAGTTCCCTTCATAGAAACTCCATATGGCAAGTTCATACAGAAGCTAAATTTAGTTTTTAAAGTTGTTCTTTTGTAAGGTGAGGCTGAGCCAACTGGAAAAGGAACAAACTTCTCCCTACCCCTCCTTGCACCTGGGTTGCTCCAACCTGTGTGATTCTGTTACTCATTGTGCTCTAGTTGGGGAGCTAACAGGATCTCTTCCTGAGCCAGTTTGAAACACTGACATGAGAAAATCACCCCAGAAAAAAAAATAACGCGCCAAATCAGACCACAGAAGTGTCTACTCAGTGCCAGAGATGGAGCAAAGGAAAAAACAGGAGCAGAGGTGACAAGGAATGTGAAAGGAGGAAGAGCAGGTCCTTCCAGCAGAGGCAACCCAATAGGTCACCTCATCTTCCTGAGAAACTGAAGTCTCAGGGTATTTTTTCCCTCTCATTTTACTCCATCTTTTGGCATTCATGATAGCTCCTGCCAGTATGATTGTTCCTGTAGTAGGAGGACTATCTATACCCTTGACATCAATAGGGTGATTTTAAGGTTTTAAAGCAGAGAAATGTATGCTTACCTTTGCAAATAAGTAAAGAAGACAATGAGCAAAACAGTTTTGGAAAGGATCCTCTGTTTCATGAGAAGAGGGAATGCTTACAATAACACATCCAGGACAAGTTTCCTGCGACTGTATCTCCAACCTCACCCAGAAATATTCCTTCTCATGAGAGTAAACTAGTCTGATCTGTCCAGGCAATGGTCTAACCACCTGTTGAGGTGCCTAGGAGCTCATTCATCAACACAGTCATTCCCCATAAAGATCTGATCACTTCTAACTGTGCCTGACTGTTCTTCAGACAAACTAAGCAGTCATCAAAGGACTTTGTCTGCTACGAAACACTAACAGACTTGAGTGGATTTCTTAGGTTTACTCCTTTCTCCCACTTCTGTGGCAGTTATTACAAACACTGAGATTCACACCAAGGCTGGACACAAAGAAAAGCAAGTAATTATGATTCCATTCCTGTAAATCTTCAGACAAATGTTCTTTATTTCCATAAGGAAGCATCTTGATAGTCATATACAACTTCTATGCAAGTATGTGCAAGAACTCAAAAGATACTCAACACTGCCAAGTTTCGTGCCTTGAAAACGGGGAATAAAAACTATTTCAATAATTTCTTGCTCCCAAAGGCAAATTGTCAGATGATGACATTTCCAATTCAGCTAGGTGCTTTGACTTCAACCAGACTTGATGTACACAACCATTTCAGCAGTCTGTAGGGCCACTGAACTCACTAATGAATTAGCCCTCAGAGAAAGTATTCATACAGCCTCCAAGGTCAAATCAATAGAATGTAAGTAATCACTGGGCATAGCCATTTCTTTAAAGTTGTACCAACTACAAAAATCTGAACTATGTGTACACGTCAGCAATTAAATTCAGATAGAGACATTTAGCTACAATTTTAGTTATATGCACCCTAAAGGGATTTTAAAGCCCTAAATTATTACTTATCTCATAGTAATTCAAATAGGCTACAGCAGCCTATGATACAGTAAAAATGAGTCTCTCTTCCAGATTATTTACAGTCTTACAAATTCAGCTTTTCAAATCAAGTTAACTATGACCCTTGTAAGATCTCGGTGTGCTTGTAAATGTATTCTTCCTGTAACTCTGATGAACAAGGAGGCAGACTTAAGGCTCTAAATTTAGCCCAGAAGCTTTAGAAAATATACCACATTTTGGAAAATACATAAAAATACAATGGTAAATTGTAACTATAACCAAGTCTTCTCCCACACTACCTGGAAGGCCCCAGTTCTTAACTGCACCAGTTTAAGAGCCATCTGTAGTTTCCTGTGCATCATATATATATATTCAAATACTAAATAGAAGGTGAAACAGTATATAACTGAAGAACTTGGAGGTTTTATAGGAGAAAAAAAAAAAGGCAAAATCACACTTGAGGAATTAATGGCTATTATTTTAGTAGTTCTTCACTGGGATTTCTTTTTATTTCACTACATCATCATCCAGAAAAAAAATGACACCTCTAACACATAAAAACTTTAAAAAGCTGCTCATGAAGGCAAAGTTAGAACATACAAACCTGTGACACTGGGAGGCCCTGATTGTCAAAGATACTCATATAACAGCAAACAGAAAGTCCAGAGCATTGTCAGTCATGAATCACAAAGATTAGAGATTGTGCTCTGTATTATCAAAGGCAGCAATGGAAGTAACATGATTTCAATGATGTTCTACATATACATCTGGCTAGTACTGCTAATCACTGCAGCTAATACTACTTTTTGCTGTATGTAAAAGAACACAATTTTTTCCACTAATATGTTTGACAAATCATGCTTTTCTAGCTATGACATTTTGGTGCAGCATTGATTGCCATCAAAACTTTATATAATAGACAAGGAGGGAAAGCAAGATGAATATTCTCATCATTTCTTCTAATACTTCCTTGAGAAAAAAGGAGGACAAACATATACATAAACATCACACACATTGGTTAAAGCACCAAGATGTTTGCCAACTCTCAGATGCATTATCAGGCCACTATAGTTTCCAAAGTCAATGAGCACCTCTGGGTTTAAACTGTAACAGCTGTCTACGTACACTTGTCAGCCTGCAGGAAACACACAGAAATCATTTAACATACGCTGAACCTTTTGCAACTAAGGCAAATAACCTTGTTTGAGATCTTGATAGAACTAATTAGATGTTTCATTTTCAGAAATGACTTGGGGGACATTTTAGTGTCCCATGTTCCTAACAACTTCAGGACAACACCACTTTTTATAAGTGCCAGTAGGCTCTAACCAGTAAAAGGCTGAGCCAAAGGCCACTATTTAAATACCTGAAGAACCCAGACTCTCACAGTCTTAAACGTCAATACTGGGCTTTTTGCTGCACTGGGCCCTATGACTTCTAGAGCTTTTTAAATAATGAGTGTGGTGTATCTTTTGAATGTGTTACATAAGCAGATACTCCTAATAACAGAACTGCTAATCCTAACATTGCAATGTGGAAGATGCTACTAGCAAAATGTAAGGGTTATCATTCTTTCAGTCTCTTCTTCGTTGTGAAATGATTAACGCTCAGAGAAATTCGTGTCATAAGAATGTTCTGGGGTGTCCATAAATATTGATACTGGAGTTATAAATAAACATGAAGAGCATGACAGAATTTAAGACCCTGTCATGCTCTGACTAACTGCAGCACTAACTAAAGCAGTTAATACTGCCTGTGACACCCATGTGATCTCAGAGTTCAAGCTCCAAGGTGATTTATATCTGTCACACAGGGCCTGAAGAACAGAGCGAATTTCATATTTCTTCGTCTTCAGTTGCACAAAGAGAATTTCTGTTTGAAAGATACAGTTGACTCATTACAACATCTCCTCAATCTAAACTACTTAAGATGTAGATGGGTAAGAGATGGGTAAAAGATGCCCTCCATTGTAATCACAGCTTACTTCGCTTGTCCAATCTGTCCCACTGTGTTGCAACTCTTTCAACACCCTCAAACTCAGCAGCACATCAAGCACAAAACATTTCCCTTCCCCCGGCTTATCTTTCCCTTCATAAGAGAGAATTTCAGAAGGCTTGTTTTTCACACCTACAAGGCTCTCAGAGGCAAACAATAAGGCAAGTTTCTCCTTTTTTTCACTAATTACAAGCAAAGACACATTCCTAGCAGTACAGCTGGCGTATTTCTTTCCAAAGTAGATCAAATTGCCTAGGTATGTGCTCATATGTGGGAGTTTTCCTGAACACCCCAGTCTGTTTACAGATAGTTTGAATAGAAAGCCTTCATTAGAAAGATATTTCATCTAATCCAGCAAAAGCAATTTTCAAATGTAAATATAATTAGCCTCTTAACAGAAAAAAAACAATGTGTATAAGCCAGGTCAAAACAGACAGAAAAGCCTCTTGGAGATATTTTAGCTAAGCTAAAATCCACCCTTGTATGTGTCACTTCTGGACTATCACCATCAGTGAATATTACTGTTAGGTGATTCCAAAACCATGATGAGGCTACTGTTTGGCTAGTGAGTGAGGATGCCAAGGCTCAATGAGGCTCTCCTTGGGCCCTATCTGGACCAGACACAAGGTTTTTTTTCAGAGCAGCACTACCAGACACTTTTATAGGAAAATTAACTATGACAATATGTAAATTGTTATTTGATACAATTTCAGTTGAAAGAGTATCCCAAACAAATTATAGAGAAGCAGAGCTCAACAGCTTCCACAGTACCTTGCTGCAACACAGCCCTATCGTTTTAATTTTCTCATTTCCTGCTTTAACTGGTTTCCATTGAAACTACTGGTTATATTAAAGTTTCCAAATATTAGGATAAGGATTGCAGAATGGATAGACAATTAATTTTAGCCTGAGGCCTTTGTTAAATTTTCCACAGTTCAGCTGATGTATTTCAATATTTACAGTGCACCTAATCCAAAGTGTACTTGAGTCAACAGGTACGTTTCCATTAGTGTCAACAGACTTTGGAAATAAAGTCTTACACCAAACACTAAGTGAGCTGCAGAAATAAACTGATCTATCTCATAAAAATTCAGCCTGAGTGACCTCAATTTATTATGAAAAGATGTTTCCTGAGTTACATTTTTGTTTTTAGTTAATCAAGAAATACATTGTTTGTTCTTGAAGAACATTCATTCAAATAGCGTTCTTTAAAAATATGTTTCAGTTGATCTTTAAGAATCATACCTCCCCAAAGACACTAGTGGAAATTCTTTGTCACACTTAAATTTCTTGTCATTTTATTGTGATGACAAAAGCTCACTTTAATCCTCTTAGACATCACCAATTTTTGAAAATGAAAAATCAAGCCTATTAAAAACACACTTTTCTTTTCTGAAAAGCACTCAGTCATATACTTGATTCAATCTCTACTCAAGACTCTACCTAAAAGGCCCTCATATTAGTTCACTTGGTTAGAGCATGGTGCTAATAACACCAAGATTGTGGGTTCGATCCATGTATGGATCATTCACTTTAGAACTGGGCTTGATGATCCTTGGGGGTCTCTTCCAACTCAGAATATTCTGTGATTCTGCATAAAATACTCATGATATTGATGGGATTCTGGACATGGTTCACTGTTATCTTGAATGAGGTTATCTACCAGAATGCAAGGCTTACTAGATACATGGGTCACATATTTTGCCTCCCATAGAATCACGGAACGGGTAAGGTGGGAAGGGACTGCAGTGGGTCATCTGGTCCCACCTCTCTGCTCAAGCAGAGTCATCATACAGCACATTGCCCAGGACTGTGTCCAGACAGTTCTTAAATATCTCCAGGAAGGGAGACTCCGCACCCTCTCTGGGCAACCTGTTTCAGTGACTAGTCACCCGCACAGTAAAGAATTTCTTCCTCTTATTCTGGTGGAACTTCCTGTCCATCAACTTCTACCTGTTGCCTCTTGTCCTATTGACTAGCACCACCAAGCAAAGCCTTGGCCATCCTCTTGACATCCTCTCTCAGATAGATGGATAAGGTCCCCTCACAGCTGTCTCTTCTCAAAACTGAACACACCCAACTGCCTCAGCCTGTCCTTGTACAAGAGATGCTCCAGTCCCTTCATCATCTTTGTTGCCCTCTGCTGGACCTGCTCCATCACAGTATAAGAGTGGGTAACAGGCAGTACATTCATACTGTCATTTCTGGCATTCACAAATACATTTCAGAGTCGCTTTATTTACTGAGGCCAAACAATGCACAGTCACAGCTTTTTTTGACTCCTCTATTTTTATGACATGTTGACAGTACCTGTGGGCGGATGGTGTTATTTCCTTTTCCAACATTGTGAACAATCCCAGAGATGCAGAGCGGCCCAGCGAATCCAAGCAAGTCAGCCAGAATACGGAACGTGCTACTGAGAAGCAAGGGTCTTCCAAATGCACAGCAGAGAGCACGCCAAATGGATCTGGATCCTTGTGGAGATGATGATCTTTTGTTCTGTTCAGAATAAAAGAAAAATTAGTAAGAATTATGTTATACACTAACCTCAGGTCTCACAAATGGTTGGTATTTTTATCACTGCTTTGATTCATTGACAACCACTTGCAATCTTTGAGCTAGAAAAGCAGAGGAACTACAACTACTGTTTCATTTCTTTTTATAGAGTCAGAACAAAGCATTAATTTGCACTCCCCTCCACTTCATAGAAAGAACCATGATTTCTTTCCTACCCTTAACAGGGATTAAATAAGTGTGTTGTTTGTGGCCCACTGAGGGAGAAAGAAGAAAAGAGGGAGGGAACTGACAGTTTTTGTATTCTGGTGAACACAAAAGCTGGAAACCTACACTCTTTCTAGACAGGAAGAAAAAGAGTTCTCTTCAAGTCTTGAATACACTCAGCTCCAACCAGAGTCAAAATTAATTTGAGTTGAGGTAGTTTCAGCCCTGAATTCTTCTATGAACAAACTGTAATTGAAATAACATGTTAAAAAATAGTCCTGCAAAGCCTCATTAATACTGACTCTGTAATTGAATGTTTCCAGGGTCTTATTAGGAAGAAAAATGGTGTTCAGTGAACACAGGCCGTAATTACTTTCCACATCAAACCAGATGCCATATGCATTTTACACACATTTAACTAGCAATATGTTTGACATGGATGTTTAGGTAGAGAAATTTCATTACTCACTGAGTATATGTTTTCTTTGCATATAGAAAGCTGTGCTAATAAATACTTCATGTGCATCGTGGTTTCTGAGATATCATGCTTATTCCATAACAAGTAATAAAACATGCAAGCACTGGGTAAGCAGAGACACAATACCACACTTTGCACACCTTCTGGGCCTCAAAGGCCTCATTAAGACGAATGTAATTGGTCAGAGCTCTCATAGCAATGGGAAGCTTGCCTATGGTTTTCAAGTCTATTGGTTTTTTATGGGCAGTCTTGATGAATGTATTCATCCACCAGTATGTTCCTTTGGACAACAGATTCACAAATGGCTGTAAGAATCGAACACCAAGGTCCTGGAGATCCTCAGGAGGTTTAACTTCTTTAGGAGTTTTGAAGAAGACATACCTCTGAAAGTCAGAAAAATACCAACAGAATCACACTAAATGCATAGAAAATAGAAGTGCACAAAGAATAGATATGGACATTGAAGATAATCAATTAGTAAGTCTGGAGACTCCTGAGAGTGCAGATGACAATAAAAAACGTTTACATTGGCCTAAACAGCAAAAGAGCAAGGGCAGACAGCTGGTGACTTCTCATTGTCAAGATAAAACTTTTTCAGACTTCACATGTTTTTAGGAATGAAAAGCCAAGCCTCTTAAAGACAGACATTTCCTTTCTGAAGAGTACTCAATCACATATTTAACTCAGTGTCTACTCATGATTAAAATCTTTTTAATCTTAGTAGGATTTCTGGATATGCTCCAACCATAGCTGGAGAAACAATTCACAGATCCTAGCAAAAATGATGATGGGGTTAGGAAAGGCTGTCCAGGAGAACAGTGAGAACAGTGTAAAGGAGGGAGAAGGTACAGCTGGGATTCAAAGTCAACTCAATCTTCCTTCTTCTGGAAGAAGACTGCAGAAGGCAAGAGAAAAAAAATGTGAGGCCAGTATCTGATGTTTCTGCTAGCATAGAGGCCTCACTCCCTACTTTTATTTTCTTTTTCTTCTCCTTCCTCAGCAGTGGACAAGTCTCCATGCATCCCAGTTCCCTTCTTCAGCAGCTGCAGCAACAAGCCACAGAACAGTAAGCGGTTAAAAAAAAAAAAAAAAAATCATACTGTTGACTAGCTTGTTCAATCCTTTAATAATTAAAACCAAGCAAATATAAAAAACCAAGAAAAAAGGTGACAATAAACAGTGACCATTTTTTTATTCTGTGACCACTAATTCCACAGAGATTAAATCTCATTTACTTATGCAGTTCTATTATGAAGAGGTTTATGAGCAAGTCTGTCTAATGTCACACTTGGATTTCACTTTGCCCCCAAGGCAATCCACTGGTTTTCATTTGTGATATAAACCCTGAATATCCAGCATTGAGGTTTTTATTCCTCTTCATTTAAAAAATGTTACTACAAAGCTACTTTTAGACATATTTTTCTTCCCAAGTTGTCAAATAAACATACACGCAAAAAATCCCAGAAGAACAAATGCATGACAAATGAATGCACTACTGGAAAGAAATCACATGAGGAAAGCAGCAAGAAAATTACATGCAAATATTTCTTCCCCTCCTAAATTTAATTTGTGCACATATTTATGTGAATTCCAGGTGAGGGGAACTTTGGCATTTATCTATCCAGCAGTCTCCAAAGTAATCTCTCAGTTTAGATTATGACTCCAAACATTGCAGAGGGAAAAAGAAAAAAAAATATAACTGCGAGGAACCCCAGCTGCCCAAATAAATCATTTATTGTGATTGTCTCCTGCAAAATGAAAGATGTTATTTGTGTGTCTAAGATACCCTGTGAAAGAGCAGACAATTCCTTTCTACGAGTCTTCCTCTGCATCAGAAATACTCATCCTGACTGAAACAGAACCATTTAAAAATTTAAAACAAACTTGAACAGATGAAATTGATCTTAATTTAACTACAACAGAGTCTGGCATTTTTTGAATTACGTATTTATCTGGCATAATACAATTGGATTAACCTCTGATTCTTAAATTGATTTCTAACTGGATTTTTCTCCTTTAGAAATACATTTTACCCTAAGTATGCACAAAAGGGAATACAAAAAGAAAGAAAAAACATCAGCCCTGACCCCAAACCAATAAAAAACCACAGGAGGAAACTTTTATGACAGTAACTTACCCTCACCCTGATGACATTAATTTCTACAGCCAGTAGCATTCCATATAGAACAACCAGGAGTCCTGTGAGGCAAAACCGAAGCTGAGAAAATCCAACCCCATTATCACAGAACTTTACAAATTTGATGGTTTTAGTTATGAAAGCTAAAGTCCAATAGAACAGCAATGCTGTAGAGGAAAAAAAGAAAAAAGAAAACCAACTTAATCAGCTCCACAGTTGTAAAAATATACAATACCATTATAAAATATTCATTCAGAAAGAATGTAACAGAATATATAAAACCAGAGACTGCCCTTCTCATATCAAAACAGAAGCCTAATTCAATTCCACAAATATTAAAGTATTAAGATGATGTTAGTCCTAAATGCCTTTTTATTAGATTTAGTGATATTTGAAAAGTTTCACAAAGTGAAGTCTGCAGAAGAAAATTTCCATCTGCTGTAAACATGTGTCCACATGATAAGTCCAAGGGCGGGTGCTGCTCCACAAGTGAAGGTGCCTGTGAAAGGTGCTCTTCAGATTTGGTTAATGCTCCAGGACTGCTATAAATTTGTCTTGAAGAAAAATTCTCTGAGAATCTCTGGGATGTAGGCAGAACGGATAATAAAATACTTTGTCCAAACAGCTGCTGCACTATTACATATATTCCAAATATGTAATTTACAATGTAGATAAAACAGTCACATCACATTCTGACATTCAGAGAATACAACTTTTATTTTTTAGTTATACTGAACTTCCTGTCTAGAAGTGCTCATATTACCATCAGTTATAAATAAATAATCCTTGCAGTAAGCTCTGGTGATTTGGAAACACTCTCCAAACCATTCATCACACCATAAGCCAGCTCCTGTTCCCATTCTTAAGGAAATGCCTTCCAGAGTTGTGTTCTTTTACTTTCATTGCTGCTCTATCTGCCATGGTGCAGAGGGAATGTGCTCTAACTGCCAAGAAAAGCTTGGATGTGCTTTCCAAGTTTTGCTGAAACACTAGAGAAAAGCTTCAACCAAAGCATTAGCAACTGGAAGTCTAGCTTAAACATGGATAACCATCAGGAACTTGCATCGATTTCAAACAATTTGTGGTGTTCCAGCTACCCTGAGGCACCCCAGAAAGCCCTCTGAGGATGTACTGTGGGGCTACCCTTTCCAAGCAAAGCTAAATTCAACACAGAGAATCCATATGGGATTTGGGACTGCCAATTCTGCTTCTAGAGAAATCAAGGTAAAACCTCTCCTTTAAATGAGGACAGTGAATGGAACCGTAGAGGAACAGAGGCACTAGGACATTTGCCAAGGGAGTGTATCTTCCTCTAAAATGAACAGGCCAGTCTGTAAGAAGAAAGCACTGAGTGGTCAGGTATTTGAGCACTGTACTTTAGGGGCTGATGCAGTTGCAGGAGGATTTAAGAGAAATACTTACCAAAATTCTATCATAGAACTTTATCTTTCTTATGTGAGGCTTCCTACCATCTTCCCAACTTAGACTGAACTAAATCTAACCACCTCATCCTGTTCCAGGCTGCTTCCTTCCTTTGAGGCACCATTCCTTCCTATTTGCAATGTCTGGCTATAAAAAAATCTCGCTTCATCCAATAATACATTCCATACTGGTCTACTCTTAACCACCTTTATCTGTTAATCTTTGTTTTGCCTCATTCTTCTTACAACAGGCTGAGAACACATCCTTCTTGGAGTAACAGGGACTTACACAAACATTGCAAACTGAAAATATGCACCCACAGAGGATCTCCAAAAAGCAACCAACCCAACTGGCACCTCTGTAGAGCCCTTGGAATTCTAAATACGAACTAGCACAGCCATTCTCCTATTTAGGATTTAACTAAGGGTCTATATGACCCTTTATTATTACTTTTACGACATTAATCTATCTTTTATCTAAGAAGTATTAAAAAGTGCCAAACACAACATTCTCAGGTGATAAGTGGCCACCCACTGTCATACTTCCTAGAAGCATTAGAATTTATTTATCTTGTCACTTTTGAACATAAGTGTATATAATCTAATCTGGTGAATGTTCACAGGCCCTTCAAGATAAGGCTCCTTGGAAAGTATAGTTACAACTCTTTCAAGTCATAACTATAGAGAGGATGTTTCTATCATCTGGCTGGTGAGTGCATATTGTCTGAGAGTTTCTGGAAATTATCTCTGAGAACTTCCACTGCTCTGAACTGCCCAGTGATCAGACCACAGAAGCTCACGTGCATTTACTGGATTACTTTAGCTCTATTCTAGATGCCTAAATGACCTCACTTTTTTGGGGGCTGTGTAAGCTACCTCACCTCACAACATCAGGGTGTAGATTCTTGCCTGGGCCAGACCTCTGAACATTAAGCAATGTGGAACTCAAACCCTTCCATATCTTCATTGAATTAAGTCCAATCTAAAAAACCACACACTTAACTGATTGGGATTTATTAATTAACCTGTGTCTGTTTGGAAAGAAATTTTGCATGGTAAGCAATAAGCATTATTTTTATATAACAGCAAGTTCCCTTTTAAAGAATAAACTAATTCCAAGGAAAATAACTATAATGTAAAGGTTCAAGAATTTTAAATTAGAAAAACAGATTACTGTCTAGAAGTGGTAATGCAGTTGTATAATTAAGATTTGTCAAACAAAGGACAATTTTCGTAAATAAAACAATTAATGTGTTCCCTCACTACTATCCATTTCAGATTAAAAACTCAACGTCCTTTTGTTGTTTTTTTTATAATTTTCTCCTATTGTTAATTTCTGAAGTTTATTTATGTATAAAATAAAGAAACTAACTTTAAAAATAGTGGACTCAGATGCTACCAGTCAATTACACATTTTGAATGTCGAGAAAGTGATCAGATTTTCCAATTCAGTACAAAAATTATTCAAAATGTGTCCTGCTAAACTGTATAAAATGTCATGCATCCATGTGGTGCAAAGAGCATCAAAATTAGTATTATTGTGAGAGTACCCTGATAAACAACATTACACAAGAACAATCACATTTGTTGAAATATAATCACAGGTCAAAACCATACAGAGAAAAACAGAACAAAGTGTTCCAATAGTTGGAAAACTCAACTGCTACCCTGGAATCAATCATTAGCTTCAGAGAACAAATATTCCAAACCTTGTCAACTTTTTTTGATAAGAAATAATGGCTATTTCAAAATAGCCAAGTGCCTAGGCTAAAGCTGAAAGGCAGGATTAGTAGAGGAACTTTGAGTCCTACTCCCAGGGAACATGCTAATCCCCAGGCCCGTCATTGTATCTGCCTCTTGCTTGTTTATGAAGAGCTACAAATGGACTTGATTTCTTCAAGGCAGGAAGTGATTTTTTTTTTTTTTTTTTAAGTGAAAACACCTCAAACTTTCTCAGGATTGAAAATTTCAGAATTTAACAAACCGACCTTTAAGGGCCTACTGCACTGCATCAAAGAGAGTTTCCCTGCTGGGTTTAGTAAATTTTGGATAAGGCTCTGTTAGCCTTTGCTTTATGCAGCTACCAACTCTTTGCAGCTGTGAACGTTCATCCTGCAGCTGAGGCAAATGATGTCCTGCAGTTTGGGGGAAATTCACTAATGCTCAGAAGCAGCAAGATGCCACATTAGGTCATTTACTTTACTCTGTTTGTGCATATGTTCAACATTAGAGCTCTTCTACAACATTTTAGTAACAAAGGACTCTCTTTCTCATACACTCAGCAAAAAGTTTATCATCAACTTTAGCTTTGCCTCATGGTTCCCATTTACCCCACAAAATGAGGCTCTAAAGGAAAGCTGCTTCATGGCCACACTGCACTCTAGTGGGTTGACAGCTGAGTATAACTATAATTTGACTACCTCATACTGGGCTAATTTGTGATAATTGCCTCATCCCACATGCCAATATAGAGTACTTGCAATTAACACTGAAAGATGACAATTCTCTCAGTTATGCAATTAAGAACAAAGGATAGACTTCCAGAAAAATCTGTTGTAGGTTCTTTCACAAACAGAGAACAAACAGAAGAAAGAATAAAATAAAAATCAAAGATCATCAGATTGTGAAGATTTTGGATTAAAATTCAAGTCAGACCAACTAACCAGGAAAGACTGTGATGGTCTGATTTTCTTTTCTGCCTATGAGCTACTAAGATCAGATTTTCCAAAGGACTCTATTCCTTGGAAATTCTTGCAAAATTAAAATTCATCTATAATATTTAAGTGTTGGTATTCATTGTTATAGCTGTCTACTATTAAAGTATTGTCCAGAGCTTACCCAGCACCAGTGTTCTAAATACTGAAAAAATTATCTTAAAAGAGAAATCTCTACAAAGCAGGAACAAGGCAAAAATGGGTAATCAGCTATCAGCTGTAACTTCGTGCTACCCTTCTCAAAGACTTAACAGTGGCAAGGCAATGTGGTAATGACACTAAATTATTTAACCCACAGGCAAGTGTAACAGGCTAGCAACGCTTCCCCAGGACACAACATCTAGTCCTAAGAGAAGGAATTAAATAGACTATGCTGATTTATTAAAAAATTAGCTAAATTACCTCACCCAGTTATAAAAGATAAAAAAGATCCCACTTAAAAAAAAGAGTACAAGAAGAAAAGCAATTCCAAATAAGACACAAAGGTTGCTAAGCCTGGAGAGAAGTCTAAATTTTTGGAGAGGAATTTTGTTTTTCACAAGAGGGTCCTTCTGCAGAAGAGGATTCTCACCTCAACATTCAGTGCAAAATAATCTTCAATATTTAAAAGCTTTCTCAAATCCAGTTACAACTGACTTTTCCCCACCTGACAAAAACTAGAACAAAACTTTGATACACAGAGCTACAATGGCACAAGACAAATTTTAGCAGGATCTATTAATACAGAAAACTAGCTCAGTTTGATGAGCCAAGATTACCAAAGAAACAATGACTAAACATGTAGATGTCCACAGCCTGCAGACTACTTAAACAGAATTCTGAGAACATGCATGACTATTAACAGCAAGAGATCTTCTATAGCTATAGTTTATTTACAATCTTGAAAAAAAATCTGTTTAGTACACTAGATAGTTCTCATTTTCCATTCAAAAGTTCTTAAAGCAGATTTCAAAGGGAGTTTTAGGAATATTAAGTAAGAACAAGCAGGCAAAGTAATATCCAGGGTCATACTGAAAGTCACAGTTGTCATTCCTTAACTCCTTGCATATTTCAACAGATTACATGCACAAAGATGACTTCACTCTCATATCATGCTTAAACACAACATGCTGACAAGCAGGGGGATTTGGACAGCTTTTAGAGGTAGGAATTTACCATGCCACTTTTCCTGCAAATCCAGTTTTTCCTAGAGAAGCCTTTGGCTCCCTGGATCCCCAAGAACACTATAAAGAACACTATTAGAAGTTACAAGCATTGAAAACAATGAACAGTTTCAACGTACATAGAGGTGTAGCTTTATTCATTCAAGCCAACACTGAGAGTGTAATGACCTGCCACAGAAAAAGCAGACGTGCAGGACCACGATCACATTTCCAAGTCTGGTGAGTTGTGAGACGTACCGATTAACAGCTTCGGGAAGTTGGAGGTTTCAATATTGTGGTAATAGACAACTGATGTGATGGCTGCCAAAAATGCCATCCCAGCTGGCATGTACAGGTGTAAATGGCGTGACTCTGAGACCCTTCAAAGGAAAAAAGTGAACATGTGTTAAAAGTCAAACCCCATATAAATGTTTCCCTTTTAATTTATGAATTGTACGCTGTACCCGATTCTGATGTAGGATTTCCTAGCATGAGTTATGGATGCAAAGCTCTACAAATTTTAATTGAACCTATGCTCCTAAATCACATAGTTGGATTTCAAATTCCTCCCAAGCTGAAAATGAAAGGTGTATAGTCTTATTTCCTACTGAAATCAATTGGAACATTGTTTAAATTAGGATAAGCAGCTCAGCTCCAAAATGAGAAAAGTTAATTTAAGCTAAACTAGTTTGGGAACTGTCCATCAAAGTATGCAAATAACAACTGACAGCACAGTTCAAGATTTTCTATAGAAACATTTCATGGAAACGTTTGATTTTTTTTCAGTTTGGGAGAAGGAAGAGGACCACAGCAGGAGAATTACAGCGAGGCCTGTATTCAGTGACTGCCAACAAACAAAGCATCCAACAGAATCATACACTCTTACATTTTGTCCTGTAAAGCAAAACTCTCCTGATACTTTGCTTCAGTCAGCAGCAAAGGGGATTCTGCCAATTACAGCACTTTGGGAATATGGGGAATGTTGGGCAATGTTGTTGGTTTGTGCAGAGTTGAGTAGAAAGATATTTTCCCCCCTCCTTCCTCCTACTTGTCAACTTCTCTTTCTCCCATTTTATTTCTTTTACAGCAGGAACTGAGTGCTTTATGCTGTAAAGAGGTACAATTTCCTGTCTCCCAGCCAGCTTCCAGAACAGGCATCAAGAGGAAAACTTCAGGACACAAACATTCAGGGAAATTCACACCTTGTACTCTCAACCTGGACTTGTTCTTGCTGCAGCTAAAGCTACTTTTGTGTAGTTTAGAGAGACAAAAAGGGCTGTGCTGTCAGGGAAATGGGAGACCATCACACAGGACCTTGCATGTCTGAGAGCAGAACACCCCAAATGTCTAACAGACCCACAGGAGCTCAAGAAGGCCATTTCCTGTATCTCTACTGTAGGCAAAGAAAGGAAAGTCTTCCCTCACATAGAGATTGTGGTGAACTCTGCGGAGCTGGCAGGAGGCATGCTGACAGCCTGTGTCATGAACACTGAATTCCTCTTGCTGACAATGAGCTTATGTGTATACAGCAAAATGAGAAAGGATTCTCCAGTCTCTGAATTCCTTAACGCCAGGAGGTTTTGTGTATGTGAGCTGAAATATCAGCAAGAAAAAAAAGCAACAGGAACAGATTTCTTCAAACAGCCTAAGCTTCAGTAGGTAACACTGCAGTGGGAGGCTTTTTAAATCTGTTTATTTCACAGTTGCTGGAATTCCCCTATATAACTGTATATCCAATAAGCTGCTTCTATTGCTGAGATGCCAAAGCCTTTAGCACCCAGTTGCTGTCAAGAGGACTTACCAACATGATCCATTTTGATCTTAGAAAGCACATGAGTCTCAAAACTTACTTTTATTCACCAGAGCACTCACTAGCCTGCCAAGTGCTCAGGGAGGCACAACTGTGGGCTGGCACTCCCCCAGTAGAGCTGGGAGCTTTGATTCTCATCAGGTGACACCTATTACTTAACAGCAGTGTTCTGAGTCAAGTTAAATAGCAAATAAACATAATGAGAGGGATTGCTAAAGAGCAAAATAAAAGAGAAAACCAAAGCAGGCGATTTTGCTCTGAGCATCCCACGCCCTGATAACTCTGAATAAGCATAAGAAAAATTCCTTTTAAAATAAAGTGGCACTGAGAAACATCCTATTTATATATGTTTAAGAGAACTTGTAATAATAATGCTGATGATATCAGCTTCTATAGCAGAAGACTGCAGTGCCTTTCACACTGGTTGATGGATACTTGTTATATAGATGGCTAATCAGGGAGGTTTTATTCTATTTAATAAGGAGCTTTGACTTCATAATCCATGGGTTGAAAATCATAACTGTTACAAAAATCATGTCTCTCTTCAGAAGAAGATGTTCATACTAATTGTTATACATCATTAGGGTTTTCTGATAATAAATCACTCTGCTGTATCATTTGTTTCACTTGGAATAATTTTTCCCCACAGATTTCTGTTTAAAGGCATCCTGAGTTGAATAACAGATGATGGATCATGCTCTGTTCCAGGTAACAGAGCAGATGTACTGCAAAAACATCAGAAGAAACTCTGTGGGGGTGTGACATAAGGCCCAGTACATTCACTACTTTTACTAAGATGAACAAAACTCAGTTTGGGGGGGGAATTGTATGACCTACTGTGCACATGGGAGTTCCTCCTGAGTAAGGACTGTGGGACTGGGTCCTTGGACATAAAACATATCACGAAAATGTCACCATCTGCTTGAATCATTAGGATTTATCTATTATTACTCTTTGGAAAGATAGTGTCATTAAGCTGAACTAAAAATGATTAAGGTCAGTTTTGCCTCCGTACATCACTTGGCAAGGCCTGTGGAATTTCTGATATACAAGGTCACTAGGTTAATCACTAAGAAAACAGATCATATGTTTATAACCACAAAGAATATGGTCTAGATGAGAATTTAGATAGGGAGAAAATATCTACCCTGAAACCTTTAAACTGCTCAGTGCTACCAGGAGAAGGCAGACATACACTTACCCATCAGACACTATGCCCTCTGCAATTTCACACACCAGCACAAACAAGAGGATAAAAGTCAGTATCCAGCGTAAATTGTGGCCAGGAAAATGAAGCCATGTGCTATGATGTATGTGTACTTTGGAACTCTGACTTCCCCATCCTAAATGAGAAAAGAGAATCATAGAGAGCTTTCTTAACAGTAAGAGTGACACCCAAAGCTCCTGTATAAAAACCCAAACACACATGTAACAACACTGACACAGCTGAGTTGTTAAACACTCATGCATTTGGATATTTCAGAACTGTGTTCTCATTACTCCACTTCATATGAAGTAAAATCAACAATGCGGACAGAACGCAGCCACAAATTCCTATACTACTAGCAACTTACTGTCAAGTAATTACATGCACTAAGCATTTTCCAAATATATTCAGTTTAAACAAACAACAAATAAACATTGTGACAAATACGCACAAACACTATAATAAATATACTACTTGGTTTGGGGTTTTTCCCCCAATTCTTTTAAAAGGTTAAAAAAACAACAAAAAAGAGTAAGTTAAGGCGTAAAGCGACTCATTCTCTTGATCTAGTTAAAAATTAACAATACTGAGAAATTCCAGATAAACACAGAGGGCTGTAAGCAGCTCTTGAGCTGACCCCGTTTGAACAGTCGTGCTGGTTGTTATTTGGTTGTTATTTCCGCACCGGACCTTTCCCGATCCACAGGAGCGGGTGTTGAACCACGCAGCCCGTGCCGGGGCCCTGCAGGCTGGCCCGGGCGGAGGCGATCGGGACCCGGAGCGGTGACATCTGCATGTCCTGAACCACCGGGCCACCTACCGGCACCGCCGGGCTTGTGGCATCCCCTCGCACCGCCGCGGGTACCGCAGGAGGCACCGCCGCTGCCCGGCACCCCTAAGGAGGAGGAGGAGGAGGAGGAGGGCTGCCCGCCGGCTGTGGCTCTGCAGTTATTACAGGGAATAGTATTTACTAACGCAGGACTTGCTCGCCAGGTTTTCTGCGGTTTAGTATCACATTTATTTCTGCTTCCCTCGCTGCTCGTCAGAACCGGCAGGCTAATCCTGCGGTCTGCTCCAGCATCACCCATCGCTCCCGTGCCTGCGCAAGGGGTTTCAGCTGCGGGAGCGCCGCGGGCTGTCCCACGGCGGAGAGCCCGGCAGGAGGCATGGATGGGCACGGCGGCCGGGGCGGACAGCGGGCGATGCGGGGGCAGCCCCGGCAGAGGCGGCCGCCGGAGCATCCCGCAGCTCGCAGCGCGTCCCTACACCCCCCGCAGCCTTCAGCATCCCCGCACGGAGGGCAGGACCAGGCCGGGGGACACCCGGGCGAGGGGAGGCCGGGCAGGAGACGCGGCACAAGGGCGACAGCGCCGGGGAGGGAAACCCTCGGCGAGACAAAGCCAGGCGGGGGGACACGGCGAAGCAGCACCGGGGATGGGGGCAGAAGGAAAGGGGGGCGGCAGAAGGCACGGCACAGGCGGGCAGGGCAAGGGGGACGCGCAGGCACTCACCGATGAAGAGGATGGGGAAGGTGATGAAGAGGAGGAAGACGTGCGGCACCACGTTGAGCGCGTCCACGAAGCACCCGTTGTTGAGCACGCCGTGGTCCACGTTGTAGGCGGTGGAGTTGCCCTCGTCGCCGCAGAAAGCCAGGGCCATGGCGGGACCCTGCGCGCAGCCCGGCGCCGCCTCCGCCTCGGCGCACATCAGGCGGAGCCGGCGCAGGGATGGGGATGCGGATGGGGATGGCTCTGCCCGCACCTGCCGGCAGCGGCAGAGCCAGCGGAGACACCGGCACCGGCCCGGGCACCGCTCCGCTCCGCCCCCGGGATCCCGCCCCGCACCGCCCCCGCCCGCCCCCAGGGGCTCGGGAAAAGCCCCGAGCCGGGAATGCTGCGGGAGCGCCCGGCGGGGACGGAACCGCCGCATCCCTTCCCTGGCTCGGCTGAGAGCGATGCGAACGCCCCGTGGCAGCCCCGGGTACCTCAGAGCGCCAAACCCGGTGTTCCAGGACTCGCGGGTCTCGGTATTGAGCGTTTTATGCATCGTTAAGATGACAGAATATGAAAAAAAACACCCACTAAATTAGTGATGGCAGAGGAACTGTAGACTGCAGGAAGTGTATTCTTTTAGCCTTGTCAGCTTCGTGCTTTTTCCGCTCCGCTACGATGAAGATATTATTAGATTAAGTCATCTACTCAGCCATACCTTCCCCTCAGAGGAGAATTCTACATCATATCCCAAAGAGCTGTTATGCTCTTTCCTTACCTCTTTCTACCCCTAAAGTAAGTTCAAGCCTAACTTCCCCCCTACCCCCAAGACTGCCACAGTCTGTGGAAATCAGACCATCAACCTGAATGGGTTCCACATCCCTCCCTAAGCATTGTAACGTACATCAGAATTATCTATAAATAAAACTTTCTAAACCTTTTTGTCTGGAGTAGAAGTTAGGCTCAGCTGAGCCAAAGCTGAAGAAAAACTAACCAAATACCTCCCTGCTGGGGATAATATTGGACAGTAAAACGTGACATGCATCAGAAGTCTGCACGTCCTAGCACAGCCTGGGTCAAAGCCTGAGATTCAAATAACTCTGCTGCATAGCCATGAAATACTCAACAATAAGATTCATAACCAAATCTTTTCCCTTGGAGTTCCTTTTATCCCTGGTCATGCTTTTCCATTGTTTTTGAGTATTTAATACAACTTGCCACATCCTACAAACAGAAATACAAACAAATAGTGCCTGAAATGCAAAAGCTACAAGTTGGCTAAATGCCTCTGAGGGAAACGACCCCGTAAATGAAAAATTTCTTTGTTTTTCCTTCAACATAACAGAGTGCATTCAATTTCTAGGACAGTCAGCTCCACTAATAGACCTGAAAATTAACATTTGTCATGCTGCTGTTACTGATCTTGTTGTTGGACAGGAACAAAGAAAAGCAATTCTCTGCATGCAACATATTTTCTATATATGGTCTTTTGGAACTAGAGCAGTGTGGTTAAGAACAAAAATTAAAAGGCAAACCCCAAGCCAAATCCTGTGTATATGTATTCTCAATGTGAAAGTTACACCCACACTGAAAAGACTATAATTATTTTAAGTTTTGGACAGAGTCCAGCATTCATCTAAACTTCTGGTCAAGCTCATCTCTGTTATCCTAATACTTATTTGATAAACAGTATGAACAGTTTACATACAGATAATTTAAAAATAGTTTAAATTTTACTATTTCCTGAGGCCCCAAGTGACACAAGGGCTCTGTGTTAGCAATGAACAAAAAGTAACAAGAACTCTTGACAATTTATAACCTAGAGACTGAAATCATGATTAAGATTTGGGGGGGGGGAATCATCATCACCTTCACTGTGGCCACAGAAATAAACATAGAAATTTAAGTTTACTCACATCTCCATGGGAATACAAGAACTGAGCCCATAGCCTCAACCTCTGCATGTTCTATGAACCTTTTGGCCATCTTCCTTTACTACAAGGTGTCAATCACAATATTTTTAAAAACATGTATCTCAACAAAGCAGCAGATAACTCCATAGTTTTGAATTTGAAATCTACTTTTTCAATGGTTTTCAAATGCAGCCTGGATTACATAATTAACATGGTGGTCTAAAATTAAGGGTCTCAGCTCCTAGGACAGATCTGCACCCATCACAGAGCTAAAGTTGAGTTGAAAATGGGTTGGCAACCTGAACAGAAAAATGATGGATTACAATTAACTACTTCATGAAGTACTGAGAAAACCCAGACTGACGGGAATCAAAACAGTTGGTAAACTGAAATTGGTAAGCTGAGCATTCATAGCAATAACTGACACATACACACACACAAACTTTAAATAACTCACACTTCCAATAACTAGGCTCCAATTTTGTCCCTGCTGTAACAATGAAATTGGGTGTCATATTTGGGGAAATACTGGTTTTCCTCACAAAGGCAGCAAGTGACAATGGTTTTTGCACTTCCAAATGGTGAAATATCTATTTTGTGACCTCAAAAATAATAATAAGGCATAGTTTGATTGTTTTATGTAAAACTTAGATGTGATTGCCTGTGATGGCAAAGGACTGAACCTCCTTACCCAGACTATGTCTGCTAGTCCTGTGGGCTTTGGAGCAGGTCATGGAGTAATAGTTTCTTTCTCAAAGCTGTGATTTTTTGAAGCTTTGTGAGAGCAGAATAGGCAGAGAAAATATGAAATCAATGGGTATGAAACCATATTCATCTGCATATTGCAAATGCAACCTATTTTTTTCAGAGAATTCCCTTTAGATCTTGTTTTTCTCACTCTTTTCTGACTACTTCCATATTGCAAGAAGTCAGTTTCCTACTTCATTATTTCAGTATATGTATTAGAAATGAGACATCAAGTTAGATGCTGGCAGCCATTAGCACATTCAGTTGGTGACATGAAATATTTTGGAAGCATTTTGATTAGTTATAATTGATTTCTGAAGAGACAAGGGCAATACTTTCAATTCAAGAAAATTCATTTAAAGGAGAAATCTCTGTTTCTGCTTGCTTGGAATTTGTCTGCAGGATACAGACAGATTTTGGTTTTGTAGTAAAGCACTGACTCTTCAGACTTTGAAACCTGATTGTTGCTTTCAACAGTTATTCATTAATGTGGAAGCTCTCATTTTTCTTTTTTACCTTTGTCATTTGTTTTATTCATCTGCTTCACACTGACTTCTCTTTCTTGTCAATGCTATGTAGGAGAAATGGTCTTTCCCTAAAAATCATATTTTGCTACTGTGGATCATTCTGCAGCTTTTGGCTTGTGTCTGGAAAAACAGATACAAAAATTAAAAACAAAACAACTTTTGAAAGTTCTGAACAGCCACAGCCCATATTCAAAGATAGATAGTTAGGCATATAAACTTAAGCATCAAGCAGGAAAATTTCACTTTCCTGTGTATTTCAAGTCATTAATGATACCAATTATAAACAGGAAGTCTTAATCAGAAAAACCAAACACCCCCATTATAAAGCAAAATTATCATTGTGATTTAGAATTAGCTAAACAAGATGGACTGTTTTATGACTTTTGGTTCCTATTAAATTCTGCTTTTGGAGGTAGAAAAGGAGGAACCTACCAATCCCTTTCAAAAACACACTGGGAAAGGCTGAAAGGAAAAAATTGGAGAAAATCACCTCCAGAAAAAGCTGTTACTTTATTCCCATGCAACAAAGAACTCCATTCTATCATTTCATAGAAGACATCTTTTAACAAAGAAAATTAATTTTCTTTGTAAAAATAGTCTAAGGTAAGGTGCTACTATTAAAATATCAGTGCAATAAGCATAATCATAGAATCCTAGAATGGTTGGGGCTGCAAGGGGCCTTAAAGATCATCTTCTTCCAACCCTGCTGCCATGGATAAGGACACTGTCCACTGGACCAGATTGCTTGGAGCTCTATCCAACTCGGCCTTGAATGCTTTCAGGGATGGGGCATGCACAGCTTCTCTGGGCAGCCTTTTCCAGTGCCTTCCCACCCCCTGAGTGAAGAATTTCTTCCTAATGTCTAAACTAAACCTGCCCTCTTTCAATTTAATAATAGTGCAGAGATTCACAGAAATAGCTGCTTT
Source organism: Xenops minutus (assembly GCA_035221455.1). Classification (NCBI taxonomy): domain Eukaryota; kingdom Metazoa; phylum Chordata; class Aves; order Passeriformes; family Furnariidae; genus Xenops; species Xenops minutus. Next base: position 13,279,065 of record JAWWEE010000158.1, read on the forward strand.
TCTGTAAATAAACCTTATTAATTTTTAATTGCTGTCCCTCATTAAAAATGAAGCAAGAACTTATGAGTAAGCAGATCTATCTTAGAGCGGAAACAAAATACAAACTCTTTGTTGGACAATCATCTTTAGGCAAACACTCAGATAAGTGTTTTAGATTGGAACAGCTTATCTTTTGTGCCACAGAGTTCAGGCATCTTGCAGCTTCAGCTACATACGTGAGCTCTATCATTAAGTCATTTTATGAAGCACATTTTCCAATGTAATTCAATATAACATTCTGGCAATTATTCTTGCTTTGAACTAGCTCCTCGGTTTAACACTAGCTTCCCAGTTCAACAGGGCCGGAGCAGTGCTGGCTTGGCAATACCATATGTCACCTGAAACCTGGGGAGAAGCTTCCTTTTCTGTTCACTGGCTTGCCTTTGAAGTGCTAAACACTCACACATTTGGGGCTACCTGGCAAAACTCACAGTGAATCACCTGCAGGCCTGCGGGCTGTTTCCCTTACCAGCCTGAGCTAAGGATAGGCATGATGCTCCCCTGCCCTCCTGCATCACCAGGATTTTTCACAACAATGAGGGCAATGCTCTCCAGGCTCTGTGTTTTCCTCAAGTGGCCCTGCTTTGCATCTTTCTCTCACTAGGCAGAGGGTTCAGTGTTGCACTCATCAGTTCTCTCTCCTCCAGACATCCACTTGTCACTGCAAAAGAAGAGACAGCTTTTTGGTAAAAGATTTGCTTTTCCTCTTACCTGCCCTCCTCTTGACTCCACTTAGAGCTCTGATTCATCCAGTACACATTTTGGAAGGTATTTTATTACTCCACCTGCAGTTAGCTTGGTTGGTGCTCAACACCTGAAAATATTTTGAGTTCAGAAATGCTGGTGGACCCAAAGCAGCATTGATTTTTGAAAAAGCAGTCCTAAACCAACCTTCTATTCACTCCTGACTATCCTGCTACACAGATGTACTTTTACAATGTCTGCTTGATCTCACCGATCATATCCTACCTTGGTTTATTTCCCAGTATGTAAATGGTTAGGGTTTTGAGTACTCTCTATGTAGTACTTGTAGTTAGTACAAGTGTTGTGTGTTCCTTAAGAGAATGAGTTGAGTGCTGTGAACTAACTCATGCCCGTAAACAACTCCTGTCTGGCTTCAGTGTGGTATTCTTAAGCAAATGTTATTTTAATCACTGATTTGGTTAAGTGCTGTTATGATGCTTGTCTTGTGTATGGGCTCTTGTATATAAAAGATTATTTCGCCTGTTTATACTAAAGTATACACACACACTAACAAATAACCACAAAAAATAACAAAACCAGCATTAATTTCCAAAAGATTACACAGCTAAAAGTCACTGACCTTTCTAGGAACCCTTCCAAAACCCAGAAATTAGGCTAAACCCAAAGATTTGAATTGTTTGTTGAAGATTATTAGAAACAAAACAAAGATATCATCTTTCCTTTTCAGATATAAAACAGTTTTCTGTTCAGGCACACAGCGAGTTTTAGTAAGTTGATTTGTTTATTGACCACCTGGAAATTGTTGCAGGCTATCCATGATTTATCCAGTGGGTAAAATCAACATGACAATTAGAGGGAAACAAAGCTATCAGTTCAACTTACATTTGGAATTTATTTATCTTGTGTCGCTATTTGACAAAATTATACAGAAAATTAACAGAGAGAGTCTTGGAGTTTAATGAGGTTTTGCACTACATTTTTTTTTCTTCTATTTATTTTTAATAGGTTGCAATGTCACATTTATTCTAGCTCTTAAAATAATAACAAAAAAATCACATTGTAGATTCATATAAAAAATTATGATATGCATAAGAACTTTGTGCCTGTATAACCAATACTGTTTATTCCCTGTTATGATTTATCATACAACTAATTAATTGCCAAAGGCCTATTCCAGGAGGCTTTCCTCTCGAGTTCAACCCACATGCAGACTACATTTGGGATTTTCAGAGGCTCAAGGGAATTCAAATAATCAATATCCATATAAAACATAAAGAAAATTAATTTAATAGCTTAATACTTGAACTTCTAGACGGTAGTAATTTTTTTTTTCCTTTTTTCCATGATGATTTTAGCCTGAAGCTCATTTTCTCTTGGAATAGTACAGTGTTGGTTTTTTTATACAGCCAAGTGCTGTACCTGGATTTGTAAGTGTGGAAGCCTTACCTGAAATGAAGTTGTCTGTGACACTGTTACCTGGCAGCAGTAGTTCCCAAGTGTCCTCACTTATGGCAGATGTCCATAGCCCCAGCCTGCAAACCAGCCAGAGATCCTCTGCTCTGAGTAAGTATTCTGGATACTGCCAGTAGTTAGAGGGAATCAAGTAGCTTTTGTAAAAGAGCAAAAATATAAGAGATAGCTGTACAACTCTCTCCAGTACTGAAACTTGACACGATTCGCTGCTCTCTATAGCAAGAGAAAAAGATTTTTTTAACGTTGTCTATAGATCTGTATAGAAAAGTTACAAATTTGTAACAAGAATAAATAAGACAAACTGAGTACCAAACCTTCAAATCAGTATGCACTGAGCAAAATAATGCAGCACCAAGAGGGATAAAACTCTTTGCAATTTTGGGTCACATTTAATTGTTGCTTTTAGCGAGAAAAAGGAGGAAAAATACAGGAGCAAAAGCAACTGCCCAGCACATAACACCGTGGAAGTCATGTTAGTTCTCAGAAAACAGGCTTTGCTGAGACAGGCCAGGCCAGCAGTCCCTGAAAACAAGTAGTTTGTCCTTAGGATTCAGGGCTGTCGAGTCTCTCAGTTCAGATTAATGCCACAGGTCCTTCACACTGTGAATAACACAGAGGAATCATCTCACGGACTGATCATGCCCTAGTATTTTGAACTTACTCCACTCTTACAACTAGGGATTCCTCCAGTGGCTGAAATAATGGGTGAGTGGGAGTAGTGAATATTCGGGTTAGTTTTAATGTTTTATACAGTACATTTACAAGTTGCCTTTTTTAGGAGCTAATAATAGAAACAAGGGCTTTGTACAGCTACAGCATTCCCCTAAACTTAGTGTTATAGAGAATGGGTTGAAAAGAATTGAGAGAGATTAATTTCCAGCAGCATTTAAAATAAAATACTACAGGTAGTAGCAGTTCTGCCTCACCAGGGATGTCCCAGTTGACTGGAGGTTGGCATATGACACCCATCTACAAGAAGGTCAGGATGGAGGATCCAGGGAAATACAACGCTGTCAGCCTGATGTCAGTGCCTGAGAAGGTCATAGAGCAGATCATCTTGAATGCCACCATGTGGCATGTACATGACAACCAGGGGATCAGGCCCAGCCAGCATGGGTTTAGGAAAGGCAGATCCTGCCTGACCAACCGTATTTCTTCTATGACAAGGTGACCTGCATAGTGGACAAGTGAAGGGCTGTAGATGTTTTCTACCTGGACTTTAGTAAAGCTCTTGACACTGTTTCCTACAGCATCCTCCTGGAGAAACTGGCTTCCCATAGAGTGGACAGCTGTACTCTTCACTGGGAAAAAAAAATGTCTGGGAGGTTGAGCCCAAAGAGTTCTCCAGTCCTGTTTAATGTCTTCATCAGTGATCTGGATGAGGGGACTGAGGGCACCCTCACTACATTTGCAGATCACACCAAGCTGAGTGGGCGTGTTGATCAGTTGGAGGGTAGGAAGGCTCTGCAGAGGGATCTAGACAGGCTGGATTGATGGGCTGAGAGCAAAAGTATGAGGTTCAACAAGGCCAAGTGCTGGTTTCTACCCTTGGGTCACAACAATCCTGTGCAATGTTACAGATTTGGGGCAGAGTGGTGGGAAAGCTTCTCAGCAGAAAAGGACCTGGAAATGCTGCTTCACAGCTGATTGAACATGAGCCAGCATGTGCGCAGGTGGCCAAGAAGACCAATGGCATCCTGGCCTCTATCAACAGTAGTGTGGCCAACAGGACCAGGGCAGTGATCATCCCCCTGTACTTGGCACTGGTGAGGCCACCTAGCAAGTGCTGTGTCCAGTTCTGGATAAGAAAACACATTAAGATGCTGGAGCAAGTCCAGAGTAGGGCAACAAAGCTGGGGGTGTTTAGCCTGGAGAAAAGGAGGATCAGGGGAAACCTCATCACTCTCTACAAATACCTGAAAGGAGATGGGGGTCAGTCTCTTCTGCAAAGTAACAAGTGATAGGATGAGAGAAAATGGCTGCAAGTTGTGCCAGGGGAGGTTCAGAATAGATATTAGGAAACATTTCTTCACTCAAAGGGTTATCAGGCACTGGAACAGGCTGCCCAGTGAAGTGATTTAGTCTCCATCCCTGGAGTTATTTAAAAGCCATGTAGATGTGGCACGTAGGGACATGATTTTATGGTGGACTCAGCAGTGCTGGATTAATGGTTGGACTAGAAGAACCAAGAAATCTTTTCCAACATAAACAATTCTGTGACTCTATTTTTATTCCTTTGTAGGATTGTCCTCTCAGTGAAAACAAGACTATTTAGAGGTGGGACCATGTTTCAGACATATCAGGAGGCTGATGCTGAGTGGCACTTATGTGCCCTACTATGATACGTGGCAGCAAAAAAATTCTAGGTACCCACATCACTGCAGGATGTAAAGCAGCTGTAGAGCTCTCTAGAATAACTGCTCTCAGAAAAGTATGAGCTATTGGTTGGAATATTATGTGCCTAATATGAAAACTCATATTCTAATTAAAAGAAAAACAAGTCTACACTGTTCTGGTAGAAAAACCAAAACCAAACCCAAAACCAAACCCCACAACAATCCAAAGAAACAATTCTCTTCTTCAGCACATATATTACATTTTTACTGGATGGTGGTACCAGAAGGCTAAAGATAATGCTTTGTGTTGTATGTCTCTTCTTAAAAGAGAAACCCCATTGTTTGTTTTAGAAAATTTTCTGAAAAAAAAATCTATTTTTTTCAAAGTTGAATGTTTTCTTTTCATTACAGCATATGTTCCACTGTTTCACTCTGGAGCATTAGATACAAAAACAATGCTGACTTGTAAGCACAGCAGCCAATTTGTAGTGTGCTAAATCTGTAAACACAACTGTGATTGATAGAGCTGATATCCCCCTGTGGATATGAGAATTGACAAATAACATAAATGAACATTGTGTTGGGGTTTATACTTTTTAGAATAAATAGCCTATGAGTCCAGTTTGTAAAACATAGTAGAGAGAAATGCCTTACTTTACAGGAACGTGCAGGGAATTTTCAGAGACCCTTTACTTGGAGACCAATGTCCTAAAACAGCCCCAGGTACTTCTCAGTGTTAAGTCCATGGCTCCTCAGTAGGTACCTGGGCAGCCACGTGCAAGCACAAACCCTTTTGCCTGCCCACTTGATACTACAAGGGGGTGTGTCAAAATCACCCAGGCAAGGTCCAGTTCCCAGACTCTGATCTTCCCTGCTACATGCAATTATTCCTTTTTCTCATGGTTGTAGGTAGCTTGTCCCAGCACGCTTTCCCCAGGCTATATTTGTCTCCTGTGATAAGGCGGCAATAGGAGTTAGTGGAAACTTTCTGCACGTCTACATTTTGGCAGGGCAGTGTGAGGAGAAATGTCAGGCGCTGAGGCTCAGCCATGGAAGTTTTTCACATACAATCCTCTGCTGTCTGTTTTTCATCTGCAGTGTAACAGCAGTGCAGTGGAGACAACAACAACCACATCCAGCTGGAGAGCAGTGACAAGTGATGATTTTCTCATCTGTGCCAGGGATACATCCTCAACACATGCTCAAAGTAACTGGGCAGAAAAAGTAAGATTGTTTTCTGCGTATTTCCAATCCTGAAACTGGCCAGGGCTTCTTTAAGAAGCTGAACTTAGATGCTGAACTGACCTTTTCACCACATCATAAAAGAGCACTGGCCATTCCCCTCAAAACCTCATAATTTGGGCCATGAAAGATCAATATACTGTAAAAATCAGGAATGGGTTATGCTTGAGCTAGATAGAAACTCTTCTCTCCCACTACTGGCAACACAGTTGACTACAGTGATTAACAGACCACATGAATATTAAAGAAAGTACAGCTGAGATTTAATGCTTGGGTGTTTTCTGCTTTCTAAGAAAATGATGACATGCCTCATGTAAAAGTCACTTGGCATTGTCCTACTGTAAAAAAAGGTAAGCATTTTGTCCTTTTTTGTCATTTAAAAATCTAGCAACTTTTCTGCATCTACTATGTTATTTTAAACTTCTGTTCATGTACACATGGGTTTAAATATACCATTAGAAGAGGCAATAGCGGCTAATTTTATCATTGAGAAGGTATGTAATTCCTGACATACTTCAATAGCACAACAGAAAAAGAGTTTCTACATCTGTTTGTCTGGCTAGAGGTATAGAAATGTGAATATTGTCACAGTTAAAACAACCAAACAAACACATACAGCTTTCCTGCAGCAGTACAGTCTAGGACAAATCATTACAACTTAATGGCAACTTAACACAACTCAAATAACTTCTCCCTGTGAACAATCCAATGACAAAATATGCCCACCCCCTCTGTTTTAATCTATGACTGTTAGCAGAAATTTCTTGCAATCAAATTCTCTACTCCAAGAAGAAAAGCAACATTATAAATTATGTTGTACCCACCTGTAAACCCTGAAATCCCTGATGAGAAATTTGTATGTTAGTTGAAGACCAGACTTCTTTGTGTGTCCTCCTCTCAATCTGGACTTTGTGTCTTGACCATTTGCACGATCTGTAGATCCCAGTATGCCCTGTGCACTGACTTCTTTATAACAATGCTGACTTATTTCAAAAGAGACAATTTGTCCATACCCAGTTGTATGAGATATGTGATGGGGGAGCTGCCTTCCTTCCCCTATGTGAAGAAAAAGCAACCTGGAGTTTCAGCGCAATGGACACACATCAGTCATCTCAGTTCCTTCTCTTCTCTTAAACAGCTACAATTGCTGTATGAATGGCTTGATCTTTGTCATTGCTCTGAACTGGAATTCTCTCACCCAGCTTGAAGAACTCTTCAGTTTTTGATTCCTGCCATGCAAGTCACTCCTTTGCACTAAGATAGAGCTGCCTGATTTTCACCAAGCAACAGTATGCATTTTCTTCTATTCTACCAGGCTGATACCTCACATTCAAAGATCTGTGTCACCACAATTCTTTGTGAATAATCAAAATGGAAAACTGCATTTCTCCTCTGTGTTTCCCTCTATCCTGTCTTGCTGTTGGAATTGCTGATAATCTAAATTTGTTTCTGGGTGTCCTCTGAAAATTCCACGTTTTATGCTAGGAGGGGGAGGAAGGATAGCAAGAAATATTGATATCTGAAAAATTTTAGTCTGCTGAGTTTCAAATAATAACCACAAAAAGCTATTTCACCCTGTCAGGGAAACACTTATCACAAGAATTTACTCAAGGCTTAATTTTATGCCCAGTGTTTCTAATCAAATGTTTTATATCTAGTGTTCTTTGCACTCTGTTAAGTGGCATTGTTACTCAAGAGCCTCAAGCTGTTGCCAGCATGAGCATGGGGTCTCAGTCCCCCTCTGGCTAAAGCATCCAGAACTCCTTAGGGGAAAGGCAGAAGAAAACAAAACCTCAGGAAAACTAATTTGAAACTGTCTTGGTTTTGGGAGCATGTGTAGCTTTGCAGAAAGAATAACAATTAGCAACTTTCCCTCTCACTTCCTTATTGTTTAGAGAAGTCTTTGCCCTCAAAAAAGCTGTCTGATTTCTATCTCACTCAGTTTATGCTGGGAGGATCTCGGTCTCTTCCTCCCAAACTTTCCTCTAAGCACCACATAAGCAAATTCTATTATAACTATTGAAGACTAATGAGTTTTACTGATGTTTGGAAGAGAAGTGGTGAGAAAAGATAAGATGAGGACAAGTCAAGAAATTGGACAGTGGGAGTTGGTGGGAGGAATAACCTTTAAAGATTATTTGAGAAAATGAACAGGAACTGAAATTCAGTACAAGTACTAGAACTTCAGCATTAACAACTTTCCATACTAAGCATCTCCAAGGCTGAGGATTCCTTTGCCTTCAAATTTTGACTTCAGGCCCCCATCCAGCAAAGTACTTAATCCTGAGTAGTATTATCAAACTCAACCTATGTCAATGGGATTGGCTCATATGCTTAAATCTAAGCATGTACTTAAGTGCTTTGCTGGATCAGAGCCTTTCTTGTTCTGGTCTATGGTTACCTTCTAAATGGGAAATATCTATCGAGCACAATTCAGATGTGCAAGGGATACCCACTGCTAATCATGCAGCGGGTTTTGTGATACTGGATGAAGCAGCTATCTGCAGGACATCAGACTCCACATTCTTTTCATGTAGACAAACAGTCTGAGTTCAACAACAGCCATTAAGACTTAAGTATCCAAGAACTGCCAGCCTGCAACATACTTGAAATTAATTCCTTAAAACTTACTTCCAGTGGCTTTTACAGTAATAGTTTAGCACTTCATTGACCTTATGGTACATATCCAGCATCACAGTTCAGAGAACACTTCTTAACTGCAATCCATGATCCGCTTAAAGCTTTCCATTTCAAAAACTTCCTTTCTAGAGAACAGAAATTTTATTGATTACTTTTCCTGTGTCTGTCTCCAGTTCCTCTTTCATCCTAGAACCTTTCAGTATAGACCAATAATAGCCCAAGTTACCTTGTTACCTTGTTGTAAATATAAATAGACCTTGAGCCTCACTAATGTGCTGTACTATTTTCTGTGTCCTTCAATAACACAGCAAATGCAGATCTAGTAAAGCAAGAAGTATTCCAGCAGAGGCCCCCAGTATTCCAGCAGAGGCCAACTTTTTGCTGCTTTCCTTAAGAAGGAAGAAAGAAAGAAAACATCCTAGTCAGTCTCCATTAAAAGTTTGCATGACTTGTGAACAGCCCACCTGGAGTATCCTCAGATTTCTAGTCTGCAAGATGGTAATTTTGAAATCTGCTCCAGAAATTTTGGACAGTCAGAAAAAAACCAAACAAACCATCTGAGAACAAGGACAATTACAAAAGATAAAATTGGCAGATAGGCAGAAAAACACTGAAGGTCAAGCTCTGTATCAGAATCAAACACTTATTAGCTTATAATAAATTGATTTCAAGGGATTTTAGACTCATCTGATTTATAACACTACGGGTCAGCTCCTTACAAGTAAAAATTGGCTTTTATACACTAGACCTGGTTCTTCAGTCGTGTAAAGGTGACTGTTCACATCAACACAGATGCCAGGAGAACATTTCTATGGTGAAAGTTGGCTAAAGATTCCACAGCAGCTACCCCAATACTGACCACACTTCATCATTGTCAACATACAGCTAATGTGTACAGAAAATATCTATCAGCTATTGCATATCAAGATCCTTATAACCAGATAGACATCCTTTGATACAAAACCCATAATTTTCAGTCTGTTTTTAAGGTAAGAGGGTTTATAACAACTTATATTCAGAGTTTATATCTCATATTTGTGAAGTGCTGTGATTATTTGTATATGTGTACTCCTCAAATTAAATTTATTTTAAAAAAACTTCTTGGTGTATGTACACATATACAACCCTCTTTATGTATGTACATTTGTTTACCAATAGAGCATTTCTTCAAAAACCAGAACTTCTCTGAAATGTACATACAAATTCTAAAAGACGTCATAATCATATGATAAATAATGGCTAAATTATATGCTCTTAAAGCTCTCCTGAATGGCACTAACAAATAGATCAAAGACTTCCCTACACTAATATCCATATGAGTAGTAAACCATGCTATTTCCTATCCTGCAATGCGTGTCACGGTTCTGATCCACAGGGTCTCACATCATGTGCCTGCACACAGGCACGCACAGGCTCACTGAGCAGATGTGAAAGTCACAAGCCTCTAATGTAATTCATGCACCACTTCAGCAACTAAGGGGGTATGCTAAAGACAACACTGTGACTAACACAGCCAAGAAATTCCTGAGAGAATAAAATGATTGTTAACAGTTCTGAGAAAATCTTCCTCGGGGTTATTATCCCATAGAGAGACACAGTGGGGTTTAGTGGTCTTAACCAAACAAACAGCTCTGAGAAACTAGACGTATTCCCTCTGAGATTATAGCGAATGAAAAACAAAAAACCATCTTATGTTAAAAGTAATTTGAAGCATTTGTGATACTGTCAGTGAAGTACTTGGACTTCTTCCTGCTTTGTGCATCAGGTCAGAGTTTCCATACTCCCATAGGAAACTAAGCATTGGCTGAAAAATAGAAAGTCCCATTTACTGTTCTCTTTTCACAGCTGGCTTCATTGAACAGGGATGAGGCATGGGCATATGCAATGATTATTACAGCCACCAGAACACAATGCAGTAGCAATTCAGATGGGCATTCCTGTTTGAATTATTTACATCTGAGACATTCTGCTCACCAAAGTAACTGAAAGGGAAGTTGCTTCAAGAATGTATTTTCTTGTAGCATTTTCCAACCCTTAAGCTAGCTAGCAAATGAAACATGTGATCCAGTCTCAGGGCACTGAAAGTCAGCAATAAAGTAAAAAACCTACCTGACTAATGGCTTAAGAGCATTTTAAAATTTCACAAATGTCAGGCTCCTTTTTTCTAACACCACCTCCTTACATTGCCTACAGAAATTCTGCAGACCTTACATGGGCTAAACTCACAAAGTAACACTTGCTTAATATACCTGAAGCAATGAGCAGTAACTATTTCCTCAACTGCTTCTCATGCATTTTAAGCTGTATCCAAGCAAATCAAGTTAACAGAGTAGATGGGAAGAAGAAAGATAGTTCTGTGACTAAGAATCAAGACTGCAACTCAACTGCTGGTACTCCCACAGATTTCCAAGCTCAGTCTTATGTGCTCCTTTTGTCTCTGAAAAAAATAACACCAGTAGAAATATTTCTAATATCTAACCTGTAGGTTTTCTGTGTTATGTTTCCTAGTGTGCCAAGACAATGATTAGCACAAACAAGCACTGGTTGCAGGCTGAAGTTCTTTAACATCAGAGAAACCCTCAAGAGAACATTTGATAGCATCACTCATCTATCTGCATTGTCATACAGTCCAGATGGTTGCAGTATGTAGGCAACTGGGAACCAAAGCAGCAGCAGAAGTACATCCTGCTGCATTTTCCTTCTGGTGCTAATCTTGATGCATGTAACATTTAGATTAGTTTGTTGATTAGGAATTCTGGGTAGATACACCCAAAGACCTAGCAAACAAAATATATCATAACAACTGCATTCAGTAGCTTGCCAACTATCAAATGACCAGATTTGTCCATAAAAATTCTATAAAAGATTACTGCAGCTCAGCCAAGTGAAAATTCCCCACTGTGCAGAGTGAATTTTGAGTTCCAAAAGGGTGGCATTCTGCTGCAAAGGGATCTGTTACTAAAGAAAAACTCAGAAATCTGTGTACTTTAGCAGATTAACTATTATTGTGATGCACAAACCCAGAGACAAAGAGTAAACTAGACTTCTTCCATTTGGCAAGTGCAATTTTATTTCTGGATTAGTTGTAGGAGTTGAAAGAGTTAAAATATTAAACATTCTAACAAATGTACCCTGCCACACACATTAATTGGCATACTGCAAATAACAAAAGTCACTGTAAGTAATCATCTGTGTATGAGTACAGAGTTCTCAGGAACACAATTGTTATTTTCCTGTGTTACAGAAAGGAGGGTTTCCAAACCTTGGAAAGGCCAGACTTGAGTGGGAATTTGATATGCCCAAAGAACTACAAACTGTCTTTCTATAATACAGGTAAGAAAAATCTCAACATAATACAAAAAACAATACAAGCTGGCAGATCCAAGGAAGGAAGAAGACAATGACATTTCTAAGGAGAGATCTCAATAATGTAAATAAATTACTAAGTATACAACTGTAATCGTACTTATTTAAAGCCAAATTAGTATTGATTTTATGGTCTTGAGAAATTTATGCAAACTGAAGACACATACTCACCAAGAGCAGAATACACTTGGTGACGTCCTGCATAGTTTAGTCACATATATAGCCTCACTGAGAACAAAGTACACAACTGCAGACTGTGAATCACACCCAAATTTCCCACCTATGACTATATGAAGAAGGAATTTTTGACACCAATACAAATACTCAGTAGTCTAAATGTGACTACGCATAATTATTTAATCTGGTCTACTTGCTAGCTGTCTACTTTGCTGGTGCAGAAAATTCTCTATACTGCATAAATATCACCAAAATTATTCTTTATAATGCTAGCACTGCTGGTATTCCCAGTTCTCCCAGCAGCAGGGTTTTTATATTCAAAAAACCTCACAACTGAGCAACAGAAATGGACATTAAGAGTTACAAGAATATAAGTTAACTATATACATTCCCACTTTCCCAGGCAAAATCACTATGTAGGTAGTAAAAATACAATCCTTTTCACACCCGAACTGGCCTGTGAAGGTGTATTCACAAGTGCTGCATGTGGGAACAGACATCTGTGTTCCATCTTCATTTGTCATTTTGGTGTCTATTTCCAGGAAAACTGAAAGATAATTTTCAAAATCTGGCCCCCCAAAACAGCAAAAATAGATTGAGTGTTCACAGCCTGAACTATGCTCACCAGCAGTTTCTCTCAACCATCTTGCAAAAAAAATTTTGCTATATATCCATAGAATGATTTTAAATTACTCAAATAATTTGAAGCCTCTAGTTCAATTTACAGGTCTGATTGCTCACATGTCAATCAATAAGGATGCACTTCATATAGCTATTGATTTCCTATTAATTCAGAGGAGCAGGTTTCTGCAGAGCAAAGACTCCACTTCTCCAGCTGTAGTCTTCTTTAAAAAAACGTTCTGCAGAAGAAAAGAAAAGAATAGTGAAAAACATGTTAGCTGTCATGCAACGTTCAGTCTTTCTGGTAAGCACAATTTTGTAACTAAGTCTCAATTAAATAATTTTGATTTGCATTATAAGTAATAACTGAGAAGACCCACATGCAACAAGAACTCTTACCTTGGTGTTTCTAGAGATCTCTGACTGTACTTACAGTGATTACAGCACAGACAAGCCATACAAAGTAAACTGAGTTTCTGACACAAGGATAATTTCAGAACAAACCCACTGTATAGTGACAAATTAACAGATGCAAACTTCAGTGAAAACCAAACACTCATGAATACTTGTTTACAGGCACACTGTTGTATAATACAAGTGGAAACTTGTTCTTTGGACAAGCCTTCACAAGGAAGTAATTTGTAGTTGCTTATATACTTATGAACTCACAAAGCCACAGCAGTGGTCCACAGATAAAGAAAAAAAATTAGGTTAATCCTACTTATTTAGGCAGGACCTATTTATTTCATAGTCTGGCAGATAATAGACCAATTCTGCAGAGGATCTCTAAGGGACTTTATGCAGTAGAAACTGAATACTTATATTTTAATAGCACAGGCATGGCAAAAGCCCAAAGAACACTCCAGCATGCCAGGAACAAAAGCAAGCATGGCAAGCAATGCACAGGCAGGGACATGCTGAAAAAATAACACAGCCTCACAATGGCCAGTCATGTTAACCCAGGTGTGGCTATTCACCATGAGGGACACTGCAGTGGCTACAGCTGCAGGAGATACCCTTGTCTGTACACGGGTGCACTGCCTTCAAAAACCTTTCTGTGTGTGGTGGGACTGACTGTTGATGAGGGAATAGTAGGGCTAAATACACAGGATATGAAAACAAAAATAAAGTGAGTTACTTCCTTGCTTGTTAGTTTATGCACAGGTATTAAACAATTTTATGCCAATCTACAGTTGGTGTTTGCCAGTAAAACTACACTGACTTACAGCAACTAATACTCCAGTATTCTACACAGAACAAGAGTCCAGGTTAACAGGGACAACAAATACTTATTCTGCCATTTTACTTGGAAGTCAGGATACTATCAAATCTTTTCCTTCAATCAAGCTGGAAAACGTGGGTCTTGCTTTTGAAACTGTTTATGCAAAGCAAGTTGTATCCACTTGATAGGTCTATCACACTAGAAGCTATGGATTCTTCTGTTTTACACCTATGCTGATTCTCTTTAAACAAGGCTTCTGTGAACATCACAAATTGCCAAGACACCCAAATCACTTAGCTCTTTTGGAAGTTTTACACATAAATTTGCTCAGACATAGACAGTAAATTCAATCTAATAAAACCCCCCCAAAATCACACAACAATTAAATGTCTTGTTGTGATGAAGAATCCTTACGGGCATGTTTCCCTAAATTATGATCTATGGGAACACAGTAAATGATTCTGACTGAAGTTAAGCATAATTTCTAAAAAAACCTAAACCCCAAATCCTCAAACTTCAAACAAAGTATGAGCGTGCAGTACAACCACTTCTGAGAATCACCATTTTGCAAAGTCTGGGAACCACTGCTGTAATGCATGACAGCTACTTATAACTATCAAATTAGCAACCATGTAAAGCAATGGGTTATATAGTCCACAAGAAGTAAATACTTGAAAAATGCCTGATAAAAAAAGCAAGCTGTATAGGCTATTGTTACTAGGCTTTTAATCCCCAGAGAAAGAAAGCTTATGCACTTACATTTCATCATCATATTCCTTTGGTGGTGATGCTGCAATGACTAAGTCAATCCAGTCCTGAAAAAGAAATGCACAGGGAAACACGTGCTGCTAAATACTGTTTTTAGAAGGGGCTGGTGGACCACCATGGAAAATCAGATAGAGAACCAGCAGGGTAATCTATCCCTACAAAAACACAGGGAGGAGCAGAAGAGGAAGACCACCTGAGCAATAGGTACAGTTCTTGCTGAGAAAACACTGTAGCTAAAGCACAGTGTTACTTGTACATCGAGAAATCAAAGCTAAGCTATTATCAAAAAATTCCAATCAGGTTGCAAGTAATTTTTAATATCAAAGAACGATTCTACAGATAAACGCACTATAACCACTCAGAACGTAATGTGTTTAAATACCAATCTTGACATGTAGCTAAATGCCATGGAATTTCACAGTCAACTACATGCCTGGTTTTCAGAGACGCTACGTAACAGAGTATCTTCTGGAGATTTCAGCTCACTTTGGTAGTACATGACATACCTGCTACTTTTGATGTTTGCAACCTCATTTGTGCTGCTATGACAGTGCCATGATAGAAAAGTATCTCTCATGAGCATGAGAAGTAGAACAAAGTAGTATTCCAGGTTACTTACCCCACCCATATTCCAAGCTTTTGCTAGAGTTGCCTGTGCTTCTGCCAGCTTGCTGTCAATTAATATCTTGCCATTTACAGCCAGTATTTCATCCCCTTTCACTATGCCTCCTGGTGAAAAGACCAATATGCAAAGACACATAAGCAAAAAAAAAAAAAAAAGTTTGGTGCCTTCTGTGCCATATTTGTGCACTTCTGAGTATAAAGGAAAGTGTTTTCACTAGATATGAAGGTTCACACTCAAAACTGGATGAAAGTTACTACAGGTGAAAGGAATTTTTAGGCATCTAATCTCTTATTGATCATGACCAATAAGAAACTAGTTCAGTAAGATTTTCCACAGCACCAGTTCACCTGTTTGGGTGAGCTATACAGCTTACAAACTGCAACAGACTGCAGGCTGTTACTACTATGCCCCATCACTGGAAGTGTTCAAGACCAGGTTGAATGGGGGTTTTGAGCAATCTGGTCTAGTGAAAGGTGCCCCTTCCTCTGACAGAGGGTTTGGAACTAGATCACCTTTAAGATCCCTTTCAACCCAGGCCATTCTATGATTCTATACAAATAGCACAATTAATTGCATTACTGAAGGAATGAAGTGGCATTTGTCAAGGGTTTGCAGGACTGTCATTCTTTTCCAAGTGGATGTGCAATGTTTAGTCCTTCAAATTGGTTTCGACTTGCTATTCTGGAATGAAGCACAATCAGCTAACTGGGACTGAATTTGAAGAGCAAAAAACACAGATGGTAAGGGAACAGCCTTAGTTATGAGAGATCCTAAAAATCATGAAAAGTCAAAGCCAGAGCACTCATAGTGGCTGAGATGTTTTCACATGCAAGAGTGACTTCAACTTAGGTGCAGGCTGGGACAAGGTCAGCAGTGTAAGTGGATATTGTCCTGTCTGTCTATCTGATGATCGTAAGAGTTCTTCAAGGAAAGGACGAGAGATACTTCACATCAGGAGTAAAGCCTAGATGTATAGGTGTGCATGTTCTTGTGCCTTTCACAGAGCTAAGCTGTTAGCCAGAAAGCTCTGGCCTTTAGTGGGGTTTTGGGAGTAAAGCAGTTTTACAAGACAAATTACTAATGAAGGTAGCATTAAGAATAAAACTAAGCAGTGTAGTGTAGCCATTGTCAGGTAATTCCTTTGCACGTGGAAGTACTGCATATATTATAGTTTGGAAACTGTGAAATAATGGAGACCATCAGAGACCACGAGAGAATCAGGTGTTGGTTTTCATAAATTTTACATAATCATAACTTAAGCAGCACTCTTGAAATGATGAAACTCTCCCTGGAGTGCCCTTTGGACTGAGACAGAACTTGTCTCCTTGGGCAATCTCAGTGTGCCTTTCAATACTAGGCACAGTTATGAAGGCAGCCAAGAACTCACAACCCTCAGCCAGTGCAAGGAGCCCCTTTGCAAAGGAATTTGCCCCTTTGCAAATTCCTCCTTGTTGCTCACCATGTTTGTCAGCAGCACCATCCTCGTAGATGGCAGACACAACTATCTTCCCAATTGGAGAATCAATTCCTCCCTCAACTGCAAGATCCAATGATCCTTCCTATGAAAAAAAGAGTTTTAGTTCAGAAAAGGCTGTTAATTTTTGCCATTAACAGCAGCTTAATCTTTTCTTCCCAGTAAATTATACTGAACATCAAATGCTTAGATGAATTCTTTAAATATCAAACAATAGAGTAGTTACCTTTTTAATTCGTAATAGTCGTACATCTTTCCCCAGAATCTGCTCTGGAGTAAACTATGAAAAGATATAATGATTAGTCATTTCCACTATGGAAACAAAAAACCAATCACACTGATCTATGTGGTATCTGGGAGAAAAGTGACCTTTTCAACCTCTAAAATAGTGTTATAGGAAGATCTGAACACCAGATCATCTTTTCCTGCAAGAATGCTCCTTTTCAACATGACTAGAAAAGACAAATACACAAGGCCCAGCAAACCAACAAGCAAGAATCTTATCCTTTCCCAACATTCAAATTAAAGGATTTGTTTTTTTTTTTTTTTTTTCTAGTGTATTTCATATTGAACAGTGAGGCATAATTAAATTCTCTCCTTACCATTGAATATGGATCAAAATCTTCCACATACTTCTGAAAGCCCTGAGAATAAGACAATATTTAATTGTAAAAACATCAGACTCTTGCACGCACAAACTCCATTTTATTTATTAGTGAGAGAACATATAATTCCGTAAGCTATGAAGGACAGTAAATAGAGAAAAGCACAGAAAGACGGCAGAGTCCATCCTGACAGTCAGAAGACATTTCTAAACCTCATGACAGATCAACAGTTCGAACTGGTCATACTACGGAGCAGTTCTGAGAAAGAGGTTATCACTGTCAGCTCCACAGTTCCTCTCTACACCTGACAAAACAAAAACAAATATTGAAAGCATCATGAGCAGGTATGTTCTACCACACTCTTGTGAGCAATGTTTCTTGGGATTATCACCATGCTGGATGCTAACAGGTAGAAATGCCAGGCTCAATTCAGCTGTCAGCAACACTACTCCATGCTGTCTGGGGTTTAAGACTCTTTTTCAGCCCCCTTCTCTCCTCCTTGCCATGGAGTTACAGGGAGTTGGCTCCATACCACAAGCAAATGCAGGATAACAACCAATTTTTGTTTTCATATATTTCTATGGAAGACTTAAAAGTTTTGTCAGGGAGAGTCTGAAATGCAGAAGTTAATACTGCAGTTAGGCAGACAAAGATTTAAGCTCTGAGAGGACCCACAAAACCTAGTGCTTAACCCTTAGCAGCAGTTTTCTTTTCTGCAAGGATGGGAGTTCCTGCATCAGCAATCTGGAATCAATAGTATTTGAGTGGTGTTTTTTCTGGAGCGGACTAGTAGCTACCGAGTGAGACAGTACAGCTGATGTTAGAGATTTATAAAAGCTTTGTTCCTATCCTGCATGTTGAAGTAAGCACTTCAGGACTCTTGTGGCCTCAAGCTGCAATAACCTGGGCCTAGGGGAACAATGCAGAACCCCACAACCCTTTGTTAACACAGCAGGCAAGCCAGTATTTGACACAGACCAGTGGGTTCAGTGCATGATCAAGCTTGGTAATTTCATTATTTTCCTCTCTTCTGCTGGATCCATTTGACGACAAAGTCTATTCCACTTTCAGACTCAGCTAAGCCTTTTTCCACTTGTAAACCAAATGCACAGCTTAAGGCTCTCCTCTGGTATGTTTAAGGGCTGGCTGTTACATGGCAAAGCTGCAGCAGAAAACACTAATGCCTCATCTACTATACTCTTTATCATCTCTCTCAGTTGCCTAATTTTGATGTGACTCCTGATGATCCTCTGGGGTCTGATCTCATCCTTACCAGCACTGCCTCTCACAAAGTCATGGAGCACTACTACACAGTTCTGCATTAACTGACCCTCAAATGCACAAAGGTGCTGCCTCTTTGTCTTACCACACAAAGAAATGGCACAACACTGATGGCAATGACTGTTGTATGGCCTGTCAGTCATTACACACAGACACACAATCTTACACCATGGACCCTGGCTTTACTCAGGCTGCCTCGCTCTTTAACTTTTGCCTGAGATCAGGAGACCAATTTAAAGAAATCATGACCTGGTTTGGTGTTCCTTCTGAGACAGAAGAAATATTTGCAGGGACTGAAGCATAAATTTAACTCCCCAAGCTCCAGAGCACTCAATCTTTGGGGCACAACTGCAGAATTTTTTGATTGCTGCCACAAGTATTTTTTTTTAACATACGGAAATATGTATCAAAAGCATCTTTTGGGAATAGGAATGTGAGATACATTATTCAGCATTTAAATTATGCATTGCATTACATTTGTTAACTGCTAACTCTGAGGAACTACATATACATGGGAATTTCATCATAGACATCAGCAAGGGTAGAATTTCACCTTGGGGGAAAACCTCCAAACATTCATTCCTTTACAAAGTATACTATGAACAGTAAAACTAAAATTGTAAGAAAATCATTTTACAATGATACCTACCTACACAACTAATACTCTGAATAACTAAATTTGTATTGCCCTTTGGAATCATGGCTGAAGGAGACATCTATGGTCTTGGAGCAAGCAACTTGGAGAAAAGAACTCCAATCTCAGCCAAGTCACTAAGTCATTATGTAATCTAAAGGAAATTAGTGAACTCTTTGTCCCAGGTCGGTCTCACGAAAAACAGATGTTGCCCTTGAAGAAAGTTGTCCTGGGAAAATAATTCTGAACAGGGGAAAAAAACAAACCAAAACCAGCCAAACACACAAAACTCCACAACCGAAAAACCTGCAAGCAAAGTCATAGAAACATAGAATATCCTGAGTTGGAAGGGGTCATCAAATTCAAGCCCTGGCCTGGCACAGGACAACCCCAAAAGTCACATCATGTGCCTGAGAGCATTGTTCAAACACTTCTTTAACTCAGTTTTGGTGCTGTGACCACTTCCCTGGGGAACCTGTACCTTCTGTGTGAAGGACCTTTTCCTAATATTCAATCTAAACCACCCCAACACAGCTTCATGCTGTCCCTTCAGGTTCATATCACTGTGTATCAGAGACTTGGTCTGGATCCAATAATGTACAAATATAGGTAAGACAGAATGAAGACATGCACTGAACTGTAACAAATCTTCCCTGAAATGGGCATCACAAATTCAGGGAGCAGAGAGTGGACTCAGTATCCAAGCAAGGACTAATGAACCAACGAACACTGGGTGGAAACCACAGTCCAAAGCCTACCCTCCCACTACAAGACATTTCAGGTAAAAGAGTTAAGACCATTCTAATTCTTTCATGACTTACAATTACATTCACAGGACTGAACATAAGTTGAATTCAGAACATTAAAATGTTCAGCTGCACTGAAACAACTCTCTGTCTGGACTTGTAGATGAAAGATAGAGTCATTATTTACAGAAAAAAATCAACTCCAAAAAACCAAAACACAAGGACTTAAACCAGTGGTACTGCTCATTGGTTTCTAGCATCAATAGTCAAAAGCAATTGAGACCTGACTGTAATAAACAAAAGAATTGAAACTCATAACCAGATAAAACAAAATTTTACAAAAACCACATTTGTTGAGAATACAGCTGTTATCTATTCAGAACATACTGACATTCAGTGGCAATTGAATAATCTCAAAGTTGGATTTTTCTCAGTCAAATGCAGTTTTCCATTCTAAATTTAGATTGAAACTGATCAAAAGGAGAAAAAAGTCATTGTTAATCCTAACTGTTTACCACCCAAAAGCTCATACTGTGAGCTTGCTACTGTGCACCAACTTTTTCATGTAACATGGCAATGTATCTAACTTATCTTGCACTAACAAAGGTGTTTTGCACAGAAACCGGCACACTTTACAGCAGCAGAGAGTTAAGCATGAAGTTCACTTCTTCAAGGAACCATTTCCTATACCCCCAGTCAACCAAAGAGGAAGAGATGAAAACTTCATCACTATGACAGAGGAAAGTAACAAAAGTAATAATACAGTGGGAAAATCCTACACCATACAGGAAGGCTGAATGAAAAAGTGCTTTCCACTACCAGTTCCTCTGATTTCCTACCAAAAACTATGTTATGATAATAGCTCTATTTGTTAAACTAATAAAACACTTCATTACTGAAAGTATTACACTGGACACTAAGAGAAACAAGGAAACTTTTGGAATATTAAAAAAAATATTGCCAGTATAGTATCAGTGATGAGTGCTCAACTATCTTACAGATTGCATTTAACCACACAAATAGCTACAGATGGTTCAACCTAAAGGATTTACTATCATCTCAGTCTTCATCTGTCTAGACTAGAAGGAGCCAAGGCACACACTTAAAGTTTACAAAGACTAGCAGTTCTCATGCACTAGGGCTGTCTTGCATATTTGCTTTTAGAAACTGAGCAACAGGATTAGAAAGGAAAGTTTTAAATCTATGACCAATCAAAAGAAGTGCAACACAAAACATGGAAAATGTTATTTTACTTGTTTTTTGTTAGATCTAAATGATGAATTGTAAACCACCATCCTTTTAAACATCTCTTGTGGCTGCAAAAGAAAGAAAATTGCCAAACCAGGTATTAACTTTTTGCTGTAAATAAGCATCACCTAGTCATAAATTAACTCACTGCTTATTTTGCTCCTCTAGGGACTGAATTACACTTGCACTTGTTAGTGCTTGTTCCCTGTATCATTTCAAAATGAGAGCACACACAGAGTGAAATAGTACTGAACACAAAGTGGAAAGAATTCTAGAGAAACTAGATAAATAATGCACATTTCCATACCACAAGATTTCTTAAGAAATGTTTTCCATGACTCAGTTCTATAAAGCAGTGCTTGGGTCCCTTATCCATGATTTGTGAAAAAAATAATTGAAAAAAACCCAAGCAAAAATACAGACAAAACGCTAGACAAGTAATTTCCAAAATACTGAAAAGCCATGATAAATAGATGGTTTATGCATTTAAGATTTGCTCTGCTACTAGGGATTTCCTACAATAAAAAACCAAATTCCATTATTTAATTCCTTATGAAGTTGATAAGATGAAAAGAGATATGTGTATTTGGACTCACCCTGAAAGAAGTAATTGCCTAAATGCCAATCACTAGGATAGGTTTATTCTACTTAAAGAAGAATTCCTCTAGAATTTAATGGACTTATTTGCGAATGGTCTTGCTTCAACTAGGATATCTTCAAGTAGTTTCACTCTGTCAATTATTAACCAGTGGATTTTATTTTATTTTGTTTGGCTTCAAGGATTTTAATCCCATATTCATTCTGTTTTTCTTTCACTTCCACTACTCTAACAAAATGGCACACCACAGTTTGGAATCACTTAAAATACAGAATCCCCTATTAGTTTCTAAATATTTTCAAAAAGGAAATGGGCTAAACCCCCAAATAATTATACAAAACACTCCTCACACCTCTCCAGTCTCCATTCAAAATCCTGCAGCAAACTAGGGAATGTGTTTGAGTATTCTGAAACAAGAACAATTTTCTACAGACTGAACTATGGCACTTATACTGCCAGACTCAACTTGCTTTTAAAAAAAATTACTATGTATCAGTTTCACTACTGAGTCTATCAGTGTCCTGTAGTCATACCATTCCTTGGAAAAATATATTCCATTGTTAATGAAAATGTTGTGGTTTGCATTTAATTAATATAAAGACTGAGGTTTTTGTCTTGAAGGATTTGTGGATAAGTTTGGAAAGATTTTCCACAAATCTCTTTATACCCTCTCTAAAAAGAAATCAATTCATTTTCCACACAGATTGTTTCAGTATAGCTATAGCAAATAATAACTGAAATTTCCAATCCTCACACATCTTCCCACAGTATGTAAGCACCTGTGTCAACTGTGGTCCTGCAGAATCAGGCTTCAAATCTTGCAAATTACAGGAATGCTTAAATACTAATTCTTTCATTTCAGAAATGCTGCATCCAATCCCACAGGAATTGGGAAGAAAACTCTTTAGTAGCAGCAGGTGCATCAAAGCCTTCTAACTCACACAACAGGATGTTTGTGGTAAGTGCCATCCTCTCCTATTCTCTGAGCCAAAATTTAATTAGTTTTGCCATGAATGCATTCCAATTCACTTTAGTACAGCAGAGAGAAACAGCTCACACTGACTTTGACCCAGAGCAGCCCTCAGCATTCAAGGCCACACTCAAAGTTTAATTATCTTTAATAATTTCCCTATTTATAAGCAAGAACAATTTCATTTTCATCAACTGTTAAAAGATGTGGGAATTCTGACCTGAATTTAGTTAGTAAGATGACTTCAGTCACAACAGACTATCTGGCCCCACTAACCTCCAGATAACAGGAATATTTTACCCACTCTTGCATGCCTGTTTTATTCTGAAGTGCATGCTTTTTCATCTTCTTTACCAGTGAATTCCTCAAGTGTAGGCCAACTTGATTAACTGCTTGAATCAAGATGAGTTTCTACAGTTTGGGACTCAGGACAGTTAAATTCAAATAAAAACAAGGTAGGAAAAATTATATGCATTATACCTTAATATGACCTAAAAGCTGCAGTTCCATAAGGTGTGTGAAAACTAGTCAAGATACAGGGTAGCAAATGGTATTTTGCCTTTGGTAACACTTTGCTTTGCTAAGAGAAGCTGAACTGGTCCTGTATCTGCATCATGAACTTAAATAAGGACACACACACACACCCACTCCCAACCAACCAAAAACCACTCCATCTGCATGAAATCTAATTATAAGTCTTATACAGTTCTGGAGACAGGCAGATACTGTCTTGTCTCTTTTGTCATACACTGGTCTTTTCTTTTTTTAACTAATAGAAGTAGCTTCCCTCTGTGGTACCTGTGCAAGTCTTACTTGACATACAACTGTGACAAGTGTGACTTCACTGCAGCAAGGATGACTTATTTTACTGCAATAAGTCATAAATGAAAGTGAGAGGTATCAGGTCTCCAAAACCAATTTACAGACTGATCTTTCTCTCAAGGTCCTATTAGAATATTACTTCCACTGAAATTTGGATCTTCCATCTCATATAAGGTGGTTTGGGAATGATGATTGATATCTGAAAGATTTTAGCAGACTTGTGATTTGGAAAATGTGCATGCATGCATAACAAATCATAAGACATTTCCCTGTAGAAGTGGATCTTATTGCCAGTTTCTTAAACTAACTTTAAGTAATCAGTAACAAAATAATAATAATAATAAAAAAGCACCTTTTAAAAATATGTACTATGACTGATTGCACGCAAGGGTATTATCAGTTCTGCAAACTAGTTCACATATGCACACTTTTTCAAGGGCTAGATTATATTAACTGCAGGTTCTGACTTTACTCTGTTCACTCATCCCCTAAGGAATTTCATATTTCTTGGAGATGTTGAACTACTGAATATAAACAAAATAAGAACTCCAACTGAAGGAAATATCTACACTGGAGGGATCTAAATTTTTTACTCATGCACCTGCCTTTTCTTAAGCAACTTATAAAAACTGCTTCCATTTATGATTCAATCCATTTATAGTACAGAAATTTCAAGGTGACTATGATTGTGGGAAAACTGGTTACTAAGTATCACATAAATTTGTTCCAAGTGTAACTGGGAAAATAAAGGAACGAGAGTATGTAAATTATTAAAGCAAAAATTACAAAAAAAATCCACTGTGCTTCAATGAAATACATGTAGGAATATTGTGCACATCACTTATTTTCAGAAATAGAAGAAGCTTCTAATTAAGTAAATGAAATGCAAATGCAATGTTTTTTCCATCACTTAGTCTTGCTCATATAAATGTGTATGTGTGTATATATGCTTGTCCATACACATGCATGTAACAAACACAACTCCAATACAAACAGCGAAAGTAATGATGAATATCAAGAATAAATACTACTAACTGGTCCACTGGGTATTTTAGGTGAATTCTAAGGGCTGTCAGTTTGGAGTTATCACCTGCCAGAGCAGTATTTCTCTTCTTTTTTTCAGTAAGCCTTGGTTCACCTTCCCTCATATACTACAGTTCCCAGACATGCTACACAGTTGGTCCTAGAATGTTTAGCCTCTGACTTTTTTCTTCACTTACATTTGAAACAGAAAAGGAAATGAAATAAGAAAAAGAAGCTGATTCAACTTTGCACTAACACTGCATGACCAATAAGTATATCAGAGTCTGATATAGCAGCACACTTTTCCTCTGGAAATGAAAAGATATATATAAATTATATGTGTGTATATATGGGTACATGATGATAGATGATATAACGATACATATAATTAAAATTCAAGTATGTTCATGACAATTTACAAAAAAGAATACATTTTAATTAAGTTTTATTACTTCATTTCTGACAAATTAGTTCAGGCTTTATAAAAATAAGCATGTGAATAAATAAAAAATAATATTCTAAGGCTCTGCACTGCTCTGGAATTATGCATCCCTGCACAAAAATTGCCACTAAAAGTGGCTTTTAGATCATGGAAAAAAAAAATGGAAAAGTACTCTTTTGCACTTATCACTACTGAGCACTCGAAAATATACATGAATTTTAGTTAGCAGGAAATAAGACAAACACTGATTCTTCGAGGACATGTCAAAAACAAACCCCCAGAAGTGCTGGAACACTCAGTAAAAGTATATTAAAGGGCTTACCAGGGCCTCTGATTTGATTGTTGGCCTGACCACAAAGTTTGGGTCAGGATGCAGCATAACTGGTTTAGAGACTATTGGTACCCCTGGATGACGTTGAGTAGGTGGACTTGGAGCAAGTTGCTATGGAGTTAATTTAAGAAAATTACAATTCACAACATAATTTGTGCAAATTCATCATTTCACCAAAATGCCTCAATTCAAACAGTTTATCATAATGAATTTAGCAACACTAATACAAGAAAAAGATTAACTAAGGCTTGCAAAGTCAACAAACCAAAAATGTGGTTTCTCTTGCATCCAAATAGTAGCTTTTCCCCTAAACTCTGGCTTCATCAGCAAGATTATGGAAAAGCCTCAGCTCTGTTTTTGGTATTTTTCCCATAAAGGCAACAAACTGAATGAGAAGCCACAGGGAAAAAAAACAAACCCAAAAACCAAAAAGACAAACCTGCTAAAGTTGAGTGCAAGTTGATTTTAACTAATCCATGGCTAAACAGCTCTTTTAAGATGAAATTCACCAGGGCTGTAGCAAACAGCTTTCCATAAAGAATTTTAGGTTAACTTATCTTGATTTGACAGGCAGGGTTAGTTGCACTAATTACCTACCCTTGACTCCAGGAAGGGCAGATACCAAAGGCATCTGAGACCCAACCATGCAGCACGTACTAACCCAATCCTACACTTCTCACTCAGCCAAAACTCCCACTGACGTCAAGCATAGTTTTATTCAAGAAAAGAGTTCAAAACTGAGGCCTGAGGGTTCAGTTTCTGACTTAACCCGAGCAACTTTTAGCACACTTTTCTCAGTGTTTCTCATAGGAAATGTGATGTATTCCAGATACCATTTGTATAGTACAAGCTGTATCCTCTGAAATTATCTGCTTGCTTCCAGCAAATTGGCTGAGCCACTTTTTTTTTAATAGAGGATTTTTTTTGTGTGTGTGTGTGTGGTTTTACTTTTTTTCCCTTTTCCTTTTTTAAATAATTTTTTAAAAAAAAGTTTGGAACCAGATATTTGAAAGTCCCTGTGGATATCTCTCAACTAAAGTTACACATAGCAAAATATATTGTGTTGTTAAGCTTTCAGATTTTAGAAGGATCAAAATCAACAGGTTCACAGATACCAACTTACTTAAGCTGCAGTGGAACTGGATGATTTCTCCTGGAGTCACATAATTTAGAGTGCAGCATAAGGAAACCTGATATCTGGCCACCCTGACTCAAAACAGTGCAAAGAGCTATCAAACAGATGTTGCTCCTTCGGAGCTGAAACTTGCTTCTTAGCACACATTATATTTAAAATATAGATTGGTCCTAGATCCTTTAGCCTTGACAGAAGACATTCAGAACATGCAAACATGGGCTGTACATTGCTAAACTGTTGAAATATGAAATCCTTGGACCATTAGGAGTCACTTCCACTACTTAGTATTAGCTGGCTTTCAACACAGCAATGAATCCACACACATAAATCCATGTGCTGAACTTTAAATAAATTAGCCATGCAAAGAGAAACCTTTGATATTAGCATTACATGGGAAGTTCATAAAACTACAGTCATTATTATCACTATGTGACATACCAGTGGATTGCTTGACACGGAAGATACTTTGCCGACGTGGGAGGTGTTTCTTACAACCTAAACAGTAACAGACTTAGTTCTGGGTTCACATGAAGTGTAAAAGTAATAATAATTTGAAAAATAGGCAATCTATAGCAGATATTTTACTAGTTACTTGTCAAGAATGTACTTGACAGGATTATATTCCTTTTGTCAGGTATTTGTTCAAGCTGAACTGGAAATTAAATGATGAAATACCAAAAATGTAGCAACAGATTTATCAGTTTGAGTGATATTAGAAAAGTTAACTTACAGGACAACTACCGTTGTCTTATTGTTTGGCTTTAGAAGGCACAAACACAAGATCTTTAATTCATGAAGTCATATGCACTGCTTCTCCTTGTTGTGGTATTTAAAAACTGACTTTGTAAAAAGTAGCAAGGATAAATTGAGAAGCTTCTAATTTTTCTTGCATTTCTGAAACCACATCAGGAATACTGAGTTACCTACTTAAAGCAGCTTTGGCTCAATATTAATATTTTAATAAGTCTAGATATTTCCTCATACACACTAATTAAATTCAGAGAAAAATGTCATTAATTTCGAAGGTAGGTTATTTATTTTTACCTAATCTACTTTTCTTAATTATTAATTTCTTTTCTCAAACATACCTAGCAGTGAAAAACAGCTGGAAACACATTTTGGAATATATTGGTTTGGGGTTAGATCCAACATGGCAGTTCTTATATTACTTCTTCTAACTGAATATTTTCTATTAGCTTTAGAAGAGTGTATTTCTCCTCTCAATGTATTTTGTACACTTGTGTCAGTTCACATAATTTTTACTTTGCAAATAACTTGAGAAAACTGTTATCCACAAGAACATTTGGTATTCCTGTTTCAATGGACCTAGCATCTTGGCACTTCAAACACATAAACCAAATATATTGATCCTCAGAGGTCCACTTTGGCTTGCAAGAGATTTGTGGTTCACAAATATATAGAAATAATCTATCATTTTTCTCCAAACAGTGATTTAATTTGCATATCCTTCCACACCCCAACTAAAATCATGCAATTATTTAATAAACATGCAAAAAATCCAGAAACCAAAAACGCAGGCAGCCAACCCATGCAAAAGCTGTGTATCAAAGAATTGACCATATGGGATCCTCTTCTGCTATTTGAAATAAATAAGAATCTTTTGCCACACAAACAACTACATGAATCCCACTACAGCGGTTAGCAAAGGGAATTACAATGAAATGGTTGCCATTGCTTTCCTAAAGTGAGATCTGGCACACAATTTCTTATATTTGATCTTCTTTTGGACTCAGATCGTAATAAAGAGAAAGTCAAAGGGATTTCTCAAAGAGTCTCTAACTCTCATGTGTGCAACAAACCAAACCAGATTAGCAACTTTTGCTTCTTTATGTTACTGGCAATTTATACACTTTTGACCTTTTAGAAGTTTGAGCTTCTGATTTTAAGCCAATTTTCTTTGTCCACTCTTCTCACCTAACAAAGCAATTTGAAGACATAGTTAAAACACTTCCACAAGTAATTTACATATACATGGATATTTTTCTCAAATTTAACTATGAATTAAAGCCACTGCCTACCACCGCCTTTTTTTTTAGCTTAATCTTTTATCATTCAAGGCCAAATTGTCTTTTTATTTCACTTTTTTTTATCTGCACATGATAGGTTTACAATGTATGCAGGCAGGAGAGCAAAATCCTCTTGACTTGAATTTAAAAATGTTAAAATAAAGCCACCTTTTGACTGTACTCGCTACTAACGAAACTATAAAACCATTTCATTTTCTCTCACAGCATGGCATACGGCAGATGGGTAGATCCAGTGGACAGAGTGGGTGATGGATCAGGGGAGGGAAACATGCAGGGGAATGGTAAAAGTGCATGCATCCAAACGGATCATGAGGTCACCTGGGAAGCTGGTGTTACTGACAGGGCTGGACCTCTTGGAAGTGGAACACTTGAAGGAGGAATTGGATGAGGTGGTGATGCAGGAGTAACAGTGGGCGGTGGTGGTGGAGGTGGTGGCGCACGTTGTTTAGGCTTGTCAACTTCATCTAAGTTTATATCATCAAGATCTGTGGTGTGAAGCTGCAGGCCACCGGCAAAACGCCGCATTGATGTGGCAGAAGGAGAAGTAGAAGGACGTCCACTTGCCAACTACGTGCAACAGAACAGAAATCTGCCTTTACAGTTCTGCCTCCAGCAGTTCTGAAGAAATTAAAGACCAATCCTAGAACAGCACTCACTCCAACTGCTCCTGCACAGGAAGGTCTTAGTTTCTCCCACACAGAATATACATGAATGGTTTCTCTGCAAGGCTTTTTAAAAGCACTCCTTGGGATTCTAGTCTTAAAGAAAAAAAATGGGAGTGCGGTGACAGTAGCCTTGGCTGCTGGGGTTGGGGGGGATGACAAAAGAAACCCTAAAAAACCCCAACAGTATGAAGTCTTCAGAAGGTAAAATCACAGGACAAATCACAGATAACAGAACTCTTGCCTCTCTTGCTCTTAAGAAGAGAAAGCTAGAATTACTCCTTGCAATAGCTACTATCTTAAAGGAAAGTAAGCAAGGACATGCCCTGGAATTCCATGTCATTAAAAAAGGAAAAGGCGTTAAAGTCATGGAAACATAACCACACAATAATACAAGAAAGGAAACTACGCTTAAGCAGCTATCAAAACAAAACGTTCAGGGTGCTGTGGAATTCAGATCCTCAAGGGGTTGAGATCTTATAACTTCTCTAAGTCCACACCAGATCTGCTGTGGGGCTAACAAACTCCAGAGTTTGAACACAATGAGCAGCTCACCCAAAAACATGAGGTTATGTATGTGAAGGAGGATTCTATGTATGCTGTTAGATTTGCTAACATTTCTTTTATCAGCTTACGTATTTAAGAAAATTCCATAAATATTCTTTCATTTTGCTCTTTTGTAGACTCAGCTGACGAAATATTACCCAGATGAACTGTCTGACAGACACATTCATCTTAGTCTAATACGACCACACTTCTCTTAAGTGGGTAATGCTGTTGGCATTCTTTTGGATCTCTTTATTTAGCATGCTCACCCAATACTGAAAAATATTATTTTGCTGAAATATTATTTCAGCACCGAAGAAGCAATTCATGCCTGTAGTACCAGAGTATTTTTCAGATGCATTTACCCATCAGAAGCACTCAGGTTTTGTACTTTACATGATATTAACTGCTTGGGTAGTTCTGTAGAAAAATTGTAATAGAGCATTTATACATAATGTAATAGAAGAATTGATGGAGCAAATACAAAACAGAATGCTTGTCTTAAACCTGTGTAGAATTCTGAAAATACAACAGTGTTTGCAATCTGTAATGTTCCTTCTTACTTTACAAAGTAAGGGGGACAAAGGTCTAGCAGAACACAAGCAGCCAGTTTAGGTATCAAGAGAAAACTCGGCATAATCATTCCAGTGTCCTAAAGACCTGCATGGACAAGCCACATGGAACTGAGCCAAAGTCCATGAAGAAGAGAGGACCAGCTGCTTTTTTCAGAGCTGCTCCACATTGACCTGAAGGGAATTCATGCAAGAGTGTTCCCCAAGGGTCCCCTTTGTGGTTGTGGTTTCTTGGGGATCCCACAGGAGTTCAGCAGATTGCAGTGTTCCTCCTCAAAGCAGCTGTACTTGGAAAACAGCCAGAGCCACAGGATGGTGGGAAAGCCTCACTGCACATGTAGAACCATTAGACTCTAAGGCACAATCACTGTCTGCAACTGCCCTAATTTAAGGGGGCTATTTAAAGTACAAATCCAAACCCTCATCTTTGTGAGTTTCTCATCTTGTAATTTTCTTAACATGTACCTTTATGCCATGCAATACAAGGAAGCATCCAATAGCTCATCATCAATGAAGTTCTAATTTTCATAGGATATGAATAAATACAGCCGGGTATTCTAGCCTCAGTTCTGTTATTGGCAGCATGTCTCACCCAGCCCAAACAGCTCAGGAGGCAATAAAACTGTTAATTTTGTGGTGGTTTTTACTTAAAGAGAAAATAAAACCAGTTCACTAAAGTAATGTTTAAATCTTCATAAATTACTGAAACAGGAAGTGCCATAGATGGTAATACATCAATTGCTGACATTTCCCCCCTCTTTGAATGAAGGCTTAGGGGGAAAGATAAAGACAGATTTTTCTCTGGTGAAAGCCTGTTGCTTTCAGCAGACAACTAGCAAGTTAGAGACCATGCAATATATGGAAAAGCCAGAATTTTACCTCAGGAGACTCATTCTCCACAGAGGAAATCTGTTCTAACCGTGTTTGACAAAGTCTTTCCACCCAGTGCTGCACCTTTTCTGATTCTTCCAGGTCCTCTCGTTCTGTCTCAGATACCTTAACCATAACAGTGGTGCATGAGAAATGGTTATAGGTACGGTCACAGTACAAATATATTTCCAAAACAGGAAATGCCATTTCAAATAGTTTAAAAAATAATAATGCTTTTGAGGATGATTTCCTATTTTGCTGTCTTTCATTGAATTCATCACTACACATGCACACCCACTAACTGCAGAGCTATCCTCATTTGGGCAAAAGCTGAGTATAAAACAAGCACATGTGGGAATAGAGTTTTGCAGTGAAACAGCTTTTTAAACTTCATTACCTTTGGCATACTTAAACAAGTGCCCTGCTAAGAAAATTCCACTAAAAATCCAGCTCGTTTTCTTTCAATATAGTTTTGCATTCGATAAATCACAACATACCTCTTGCACAAGACGATTTATTTTCAGTTGCTTTTCTTTCTCCAACATTCCTTCTTTCTCTTTGGCAAGTTTTTGCTCAAATTCCATTTCCTTTTTATTCTTCTTCTGTTCACTAAAACTGTCACTTTTTGACTTCTTTCGCTCTTTCCCTTTCTGGGAAGTTTTTTTACAAAAATGGTTACATCAGCTAAAAATACCACACACTTCAAGCTTGGTACATGAGTGCCTGCCTTGAAAATTTAGTTACAGTCTATGCAGGTATGAAGATGATCTTTTAAAAGAAAATCTACAGTCCATTTACCCAGCAATTTGCAGAAAACTCACATTTTTTGAATGGTCTGTGCCCATTAACATAAATTGGATGAGATCAGAGACAATTCAACTTTTATTCTTCTTTGCACATTACAACTTTAGGGCACACAGACCCACTACAAAATTTTGAATAAATCAAACAGTTTTGGTTGGATCTTTACATATATATAATATATATGACTGATTGCTTTCAGGTGACAGACGGTCATGTATAGGTAGATAGTCTATGCATAAACCAGTTTCATGCATATGTCTTAAGACTAGCATTGCATCCCTTAATAAAACTGAAATAAGGAATTGTAAAGGAAAAACTTAGATCAATGCAGAAACAGAATTGCTTCCAAGAAAGAACACTGCATCACAGAGATCATGCAGCTCCCAAAAGCATTGGATAAAAATCTACTCAGATGAGTTAACTAATATAGCACAAAGCAACTTTAAAATTTTAGATGTAGAATGCAAACAAAGGGCAAAGCTGCACTATCTTTTTGAAGCCTCTGTTCCTGTCGATATTATTCACTAAAAAATTAGAAAATACATTTAGTACTGTCTACCAAATGTAACATCAGGCAGGTCAACCTTTGAAAAATTATTGAATTCAAAGGCACACTAAGCAGTACACATGACAAAGTCTTCCTGAAGATGGACATATATCAGACAATCTCAGCTGCCATCACTGCATTCAGACACAACAGGATGATTCATCTGTTCCACCAACTTTCCCCATGGATTCAGTTTACTTCCTATTATAGATATTTTTAGTACAAAGTGAAATTTTGGTTTTAAAACAAAACAAAAAAAATCATTAGCAGTTTGGAGTGGGATGAAAATTCATCACTGTCAGATTTAAAAATATTTCTAAAAGCAAAAGATTACAAGTACATCTCTTCAAGCTTCTCATACACACTGTGTCATAGTTCAACAGTAATTGTGTAAGATCTCCATTACTATAGGGAAAGGAATTTGGACATTCTGGAAACTGCATTTGTCAGCAACAATACAAAAGACCACCTACTTGTGCGAAGAGACTGAGTTTTCATAACATGCATTTAGAAGTTTCAGATAGAAATCCTGCCTGTGCTGGCTTTCACACGTTACAGATCCATGGTGATCTATAGTCACTAGTGACACAAAATGGTATTGGAGCATACCATCTTTTCCTAGTCTTTAAGGACAACAGGCATATCCTGGCCACACAGAAGGTTAAAGCAATAGCCCTAAATGGTGACACAAACGCTTCATGTGTCAGAAACAATCCTGACCTCCTCAGAAACCTTGAGTTCTCAGAAGACAAGCACACAAAATCTTCATCTCGCTTCCACCACAGTTAACTACCAAAAAAAACACCACCAAAGCACACAACCCAATAGCAAACTCCCTATAAAATGTCTAATATACACAGAAAGATATAAATAGAATAAAGCAACAGCAAGGGTAAAATATTATTTGAAACTCTGAAAAATTGCAGTCGCAATAGTTCAGCAGCATCTCTACAGACAGAAAAGTATTTTGTCTTCTTAAAGATTCCTAAATTTTTTTTGCTCACTCTGTGCAACGTACATGCCTAAGATCCTTTTGCCTTCAGCACTTCTCCCACTGGGAAATTTGCAAAGGCGTAGCTGATTATTTGGTTCCCATTTAATTTTTTTCTCTGTACTTTTTGGGGTTTTTTATACACACAATTCTGAGGACTTTTGGAGAACATGAAGAGATGCACTGCCCAGCTGTAATGGACACCTTCTGCAAAGTATTGACATAGAATTCCCTCTGCAGTACTCAAAAGGACAAACTCCCAGACACGTGCATCCCAAACGTGTTGTAATTTGTGCACACGTTAAAATAAGCAGCATTTGACAATACAGAATACCTAGTAATAACAAAGAAGAAAAAAAAAAGGAATTCAAATTCAAACACACAGCAAACAAATTTACATATCAAACTTTGTACCTTACGGATTGTGGGAAATTTTCCTTCATACCGATAAAACCATCCAAAAGCTACAAAAGGTAAAGGAAAAGTTGTTTTTTGAAGAAAAGCCAAGGACTCGTTCATATTCAGATCAATCCATGCTGATACATGTAATATGAAAATTTATTTGAAGGCGCAACACCAAAAGATTGCTATTACATGACAAGTTCTCAGTCAACATCTTGTTAAATTGTGCTAGTACATTTAGTCATAAGTTCCTCTTATTTTAATGATACATATTTCATGTTAAACAAAGCAAATGCAACAAGTAATCTTCATACAGGACCATACAAGCATGTGCATTGCTAAGATTTCTATGATCACAGTCCTACTTTGTAGTAGTTTTAACAAGCCCTCTTAAAATGAAACAGGTTATTTAAACTCCTTGAAGCTTGTTTGAAGAGCCAAGAAAAGCTCTATTTCCTAGGACAAAATATTTCAAGCCAAGTGCATAGATAATAAAAAACATATTGCTATTTAAAAACTTAAAAACATACAAAATAATCTAGTACCATAATTTTATACAAGAAACACTGATAACACAGAAATCACAATATAATTTCCATTCCTGTAGGATTGTTGGATTTCATATCAAGGTATCTTTAGAAAGCAACAACAGCAGCAGTGACAAAACCTTTCATCTTTTACCAAAGCAATTTTACCCCAGGAAAACCAAATGGTCAGTTCAGTGTCAAGACTGACTGTCAGGAGGAAGTGAGACACAGGAAGAATCTGAATCAGGATGGGAAGTTAAGGCTGAGTGGCAAACCTGTTTGTCCTGCTTCATGATCACTTCATCCATGTCGTCTGTTTCAAGTTGATCATGTGCAACTCCCTGTAAATCTACTAGAGAAACAAAGGAGGAAAGGAGTGAGGAGACAGAAGTGACAGTCAAACTGGAGGTTCCCATGAA
Source organism: Xenops minutus (assembly GCA_035221455.1). Lineage (NCBI taxonomy): Eukaryota > Metazoa > Chordata > Aves > Passeriformes > Furnariidae > Xenops > Xenops minutus. Next base: position 13,313,976 of record JAWWEE010000158.1, read on the forward strand.
ATTAAAAAGAGATCAGCAGTGTATGACTACATGCTTTTGTGAAACAAAAAAAAAAGTAGCTGGCAAGGGAGTATTTTTCTACATAACTGAGGGGGGGAAAAAAGGTCCTCCTTGAATCAAATCAATTCCCAACCTGCTCCAACCCTGAAGAGCAGTTAGAATCTGCATGGTGGACTATTACTCTGCTCTGTGATGTGAAGGTGGGTGCAGAGGTAGGTGGCTTTTCCTGTAACCGAACCATGAGCAGTTCTGGGATAGAAGTATCAGCCTTCTCCTGCACTGTCAATGGGGCAAATGCTACACAGAGAACATACTGTGCTGAAGAGTCAAAAGTAAGTGGGTATAAGATGGTTAGGAATAGGCCCAGGCCTTCTGTTAATTATGCAACAAGCACTTTCCCTTTTTTTTTGTCAAATACGATTTTAGCACAATCTCCACATTATTTGTAGGCTCCAATGTAGCTTCTTAAGTGCCAACTAAGCTCTGACTGTCTTCAATTCCTTCAGACAACTGAGACTCACACTTCAGGGCAATTTGTGGAAAAGCTGCCGTGTACAAACAGGACCTCCCTCAGTCTCTCAAGTAATTCTGAAGCAGAGTTCCCAATGTTATCAAATGAATTTTCAGGTCCTCACCCTGGAGGGAAGGGATGCCATCCAGAGGGACCTTGACAGGCTTGAGAGGTGAGCCTGTGTGAACCCAGGAAGTTCAACAAGGCCAAGTGCAAAGTCCTGCTCATGGATTGGGGCAATCCAAGCACAAACACAGGCTGGGAGGAGAATGGATTGAGACCAGCCCTGAGGAGAAGGACTCGGAGGTGTTGGTGGATGAGAAGCTCAACAAGACCTGGCCAAGTGAGCTCACCGCCTGGAAAGCCAATTGTATCCTGGGCTGTATCCAAAGCAGTGTGGCCAACAGGGCAAGGGAGGTGATTCTGCCCCTCTACTCCTCTCCTGTGAGACCCCACCTGCAGTGCTGTACCCAGGTCTGTGTTGGTCTTCCCAACACAGGAAGGATGTGGACCTGTTGTAGCAGGTCCAGAGGAGGGCTACAGAGATGATCAAAGGGCTGAGGCACATCTCCTATGAGGAAAGGCTGAGAAGAGTTGAAGGTTGTTGAGCCTGGAAAAGAGAAGGCTCTGGGCAGATCTTAGAGCAGCCTCCCAGTACCTTAAAGGGGCTACCAGAAAGCTGAAAAGGGACTTTTTAAAGGGTATGTAGTGATAGGACAAGGGGGAATGGTTTTAAACTAGAAGAGGATAGATGTATATTACGTATTAAGGAGGAATTTTTTTACTGTGAGGGTGGTGAGACATTGGAACAGGTTGCCCAGGGAAGCTGTGGTTGCCCCATCCCTGGAGGTGTTCAAGGCCAGGTTGGACTGATCTCTGATCAACCTGGTGTAGTTGAAGTTGTCCCTGCCCATGACATAGAGGTTGGAACTGGATGACTTTTAAGATTCCTTACGATCCAAACTGTGAAAAGGTTGACAAGCAAAACACTGGACAGAAGCAACATGGAAAACAATGCACCAAATCCCCAAGCTAAAGGGGTTTATACTTCACACAATTTTAGTAGGATTTTTTTTTCTTTTGTCTGATGCTGCTGATTGTTAATAACCATGACTATTAGACTGGACATAGATTTTGCAATATAGGTACCTGTTAAATAAGAGGTATTAAATTAATTTATTGTGTGCTTCCAGCCTTCTGGAAATAACCAAGTCACATAATCACAGAATATTCTGAGTTGGAAGGGACCCACAAGGATCATTGAGTCCAGCTCTTAAGTGAATGGCCCATAGAGGGATTGAACCCACAACCTTGGTGTTATTAGCAACATGCTCTAAACAACTTGGCTTGGACACAAACTGATGATATATTCCATACAACTCAGTGACGTGTCTGAAACAAATACAAGGAAGAAGGTTGAAATCAATTACTTACTTTTGTGTTTGGAACGAGGGGCAGAGTGCACATCTGCAGTTACAGTTTTTAGGGACTTGGGTGGTTCTTTAGGACCCCAGTCTTCTTCCCACTCCTTTTTAAATTTCTCTTCCTCTGCCGTTATTCTAGAAGAAAAAAATGCAGCTAGGAATTCCAAGTATAAAAACAACAGCAACAATATATATTCATTACAATTATTTAGTGTTAAGTATGTTTGGGTTGTATTTTAGTAAAAAGCATAATAAACTGCTCCTTTCCCCAAACTAAATTCCTTTCATCAATCTTTTTCATTTACCAAGCTACTAAGATAAATTGCAAAGTACAGTGTAACTGAGTAGAATATTCTTATTTTATGTTGAGATTCTAAGGCAAATTATATAAACACCACACAGCTACTAAACTTAGTGATACACTGCAGTTACTGACTGTCACCTTGAATGCAGTTAAAAAAACATCTCTCACCTACTAATTTTTCATTTTTAGAACTGGAAGTACCTATTGGAAAAATAGTTTTAACTAAAACAAAGAGTGACAGAACATCCACCACATGCCTAAGTAAGATGTTACAATGGCGAATTATACCTGAAAAGTACATGTCTGTGTCTTAGATCCATTTTGATGATTGCTTCCTAAACACACTTCCTAGGTCACACTAAAAAGTGACTCTTCCCAAAAAGAACAAAATACGGTTGAAACACAAACCACACTCAATTCAAGACTCCAGGAAGAAAAGGAAAAAAAGTAGAAAAAAGAGGGGAATAGAAGGGCAGAGAGTGTGTCACACTTTGGGGAAAAAGGAGTTTGCAGAACAAGGATATTACACAGAAGGCACCTAGAATGGCACCATGATCAGAAAAAAAGGGACATTTCGAAGGAAAATTCATCAAATACCAAGTAGGTCACAACAGAAGTGTCACATAACCTAACAGCTTGTAGCTTCATATATGGTGCCTTAAGTGATCAGGGATCTATTTTTGACTATAGCCGGTCTTGAACTGGTAAACTGATACATGGTGCCAAAATTTACCAGGTCTTGGATATATATGATGCCATTTATATTTGGATTATCTTTCACATCTCTAAATTAGCTAAAATAAATTGAAAAAATATTCACATTGGGTTAAAGCACTCTTAAATCCGTAGCTGAGCTCAGTATTTAAATTTAGAGGCACAGTGAACAGCAGGGAACAATGGTTAGAATGTTTTTATAATTTGTTTTAATTTAAAAAAAATGGGGTTACATTGTAACTTGAAGATGTAGACAGAGTTAGGGATCTCTGCCATTTAAGCTCATTTGAAAATTTTTCCTAAAACGCATTCAGGATATAAAAAACCAGTGGAGTGACTTTATACAAGGAATTCCTGGAGAAAGGTTTTTTAAAAGAAAGCAAAGGGTGATCCTCACAAACCACTAACACAGAAAAGCATTGTTTTCTAGTGGAACTGCCTGCCACAACTGCTTATTAAATCTAAGCTTCAGATTTCATCTAAGTTCCTCTACTACCATTCTCCTTCCTGTTCAACAAAGAGATTGACACTGACTTGACATTTTGGATTCTAATATGAAAAAGCTTCACAGTGCCTGAGCAGCACTTGAAAACTACACAAGGAAGTACAAAGCCATGCTAGACCTTACAGTGAGCAGGCCTCAAGGCATGAAAGCCCTCCCTGAGTGAGTAAAGATGCACTTAGTTCAGAAGAGCACTGCAGACATGAAGCATTCATTATAACAGATGGGCAATCTGGATTTGGAGAATAGAATCATTCTTCACCTCTGATGGTCTGCTTTTATAGCAGCTTTTGGCTATTGCAGGCATTTCTATAGTAGATCACAATAAAGAACATTATGTTATCAAGTCCCCAGGAATTAGAAAAGGGAAATGCATAAGAATTCATCCATGTGCTGCAATAGAGCCCATGGCTGGACTGTTGGACGATTATTCTCTTGTGACAGCTGGGGAATATATTCCCTTTTGCACTTTGCAGATTCAGATCAAAACAGATACTGTGCAACTTACTCATCTTTCATGCAATTTCCCAACATCATTTAGAAGGAAAATTAATGACTGTGAAAACAACAGTATGTAATACTGATTAATTTCAAACTTCCAAATGTAAAACAATGCTTCAGTTACAAATATAATACTGGCTATACTATGACAGACCTTTGAATTTGTCTTGTTCCTAGAATCACAGCATTTAAAAACCAGAAGAGACTATGATAATAAGAAACAGATTTCTTGAATAAAATAGAATAAAATTTCCTGCTTTTGGTGCCACAGTTTTAATTTAATTCTCACCTTAGAAAAGGAAAAGCCTAGTTAAAATTTATGATGACTGAAATTGTTTTCAGAACTGTCTGACAGACCACAAGGATTATTAAATTTCATCTTGCAAATCCTGAACAAACTGTTTTGCTTTGTTTTTTAAAAATATTTGTTAAGTGGACATGCCACCAAGCCCCTGAGTATAGGCATGTTTTCCAACTCTAGTGATTCTTCTCTGCTGTATCCCTGACCTGCTTCTTAACTAATTTTTTTCCTGTTAGAATTAAATGTAGACAAGAGAGTAAACAAATTTAGAGACACAAAACTTCTCTAAGTTTCTCTCTATATTAATAGCAAATAAGTGCTTAACCTCAATTCCATATTGAATTTATTACTGTTATAAGACTCATGTTTTCCAGGTGCTCATTTTCAGATCAGTTTCCTATTCCTCAGCTGTGGTGTGTTTACTGATATGTTTTAGATGCTTCATTTAGCTAAATGGAAATACTACACAATTTTGTTAGAAAGGAACATGCAGAATGTTTTCAGACATCTTAAATACAAGAACCCTTCTTCAGATGGCATATTGCCTGTGTAATGTTTTCACTTACTGCTCTATTTCTCTGCGATATCTTTCTTCTTCCTCTGCAGCCTTCTGGGAAATCTCCAGTTTTCTTCTATAATAAGAGGAATTAGGACAGCATGACAAAAATAGTATTTTTCTGAGTAAGAACTTAGGACAAAGTGTGTCAGCATACAGTTAGTAAAAGATACAGACAGTAAATACACACGTATTGGAGAAAATTTTTAAAAGTTGTCTTTAAGATACCAAGGGTTCAATAAGCTTTCAGAGGAACCCTGGGGCCATTCCTGACCATCTGGATAACAAGGACACTGAACCATAGAGGGACGACAGTCAGTGAGTAAAGTGACCCTTCTACTCAAGATGGGTTTGAATGATGTTGACTTTGAAAACCGAGAGCACCACAGGATAAGGATTTTATGAACAGAGACGCTACAACAGCAAAACCAAGTTAATCTAAGCTGGGAATCATCTCACTTCTGTGAGAAGGGTAACACAAATAACAGTGTGCTCCCATCTTCCATGCCCTACCCAAAACCCAAGCTAAATTTTTCAGATTGTCCTATACAGAATCCTTACAATCTCTCTTTCTCTTGCTGCTCTTTGATGATTTTGTTAGTCTCCAGTGCAAGTCGCTTCTGATGCATTAACTCCTGGCGCTCCTGCTCACGCAGACGTGCTTCTCTTTGTCTTTCTTCTTCAGTCATGAACAGCTCCTTTCCCTGCAATCAAAACCATCACTCAAATCAGTTGTGAAAAAAAGAATCTCAGGAACGTAATTCTTCTAGGAAATAATTCAAAACCAATTACATACTAGCATATCTGCCATTTCCTCACATCACTTTTTCTGAGGAATGCATTCTGAAAGACCCTGGGACATTTGACCACTTCACTCCAAACAGCTATTCCAGTTTCAGCCTCATAGTTAAGGGTGTGCTGAACACCTCAAAGCAGTCATGCAACTACTGAAGTCAGCAACAACAGTGTAGGGGGGTCATGCCAAGTATGTGCTCAGTCTGTCACGCAGAAAACTTGATGTTATACCTTCTTGAAATCTAACTGAGCAATGAAATACCAGAGAACAGCACACTGAATGATTCCCAGTGTGAAGACAAGCACACAGCTGATGTGTTTTAAGGCTCTTATGCCTGGCTGCTGCAGAAACGTACTATCATTCAGGGAACATAAACACAGGGAATATACATTCTCAAAGCATTATACAGTGTTTCAGTTGGTTTTGTTCCTGTTTCATTTGCTTTACAGTTAAGACAACAGGACTATTTTCTACTCAGTAAAGATACTTCCATAGTGCTATACGTGGAACATCAGTAACATTTATCTAATTTTCATTTCTGAAATTAAAAACTCGTGCCAATCAGGAAGTCAGGATTTTTCATGGCTTCAAGGCTCAAAGCAGACAGCTTAAACAAAAGCAGGCACTGAAGAATGCCTCTGCATCATGGCCTTTGCCAACCAAACCAGGAGTAGGGAAAGTGTTTCCTTTTGCTCTCTCTTCTTCAGTACAAAGATGTGCACTGAGGAAAGGAGAGGCATGCAAGGTGAAGCAGTATGGAACAGAAGAGTTCCATAGCAACAATGTGCCATTTTAAGGACACAACCCCAGTGATGCATGCTGGACTAGATATCATCTTTTCTAACAGTTAGTAAAATATCTGGGAGTTGAAACTAAGTCCTTAGGATGTTGAGTTCCTGGAGCTTAATCGACTGGTCTAGAGCATTTGTTTAAACACTGTCTACAATGCCTTTGGACAACTGCATCTTTTGTCACTGTAAGAGCAGTTTAAATACACCATTAATTACTTAATGTAGCTACACAGAATCCGTGAACCCTTAGGAAATTGCTTTACTGATTTATTAATCTTTCTTCCCCTATTTAATTCAGTTGCAAAGCAATTAGAAAATACCATCTTTGATTAGTCTATGGAACTTGATTATCCTCTTGTATATACACTTCACAATAAGAAGGATTAGGGCAGTAAAAACAGTAAAATATTTATTAAAAGTTATACTGAAGTCAGAGGGACAATTTAATTAATTTCAGCTGGCTTTAGTAGACTCCAAAGACTTACAGTTCTGTTGCATAGAACAGCAGAAATGGAAAAACCAAACAATTTTCACAGCATTTATTAGAGAAATCAGATAAATAGTTACACAATGAATTAATTTGGAATAAGATGAAGACATCAGTTATTCAGGATGAAAAATTATTTGACTCCCATTCACCTTTCATGTTTCAGCAGAAGCAGATATCTACTAGAACAACCTCTCAGACATGAGAAGCCACTACAATAAACTTAATTTCCACTCTTGGCAAAGGGAACTGTTTTGCATTGGCCCACAATCATGAAACTGTTTTATTTGAAAATACTTTGGATAGTACAAAATAATCAAAGGCCACTCGACACTGCCCTGATTTGACAGAATTTGGTGATACAGATCTTATAAAGAAACACAGGTTTAGTTTTTACCCATTTATTTGCCCACATAGGAATTTTCCCAAATATTCTGCTTTTACAAATATACTACTTACAGCGCCTGCTACCACAGAGATAGTCAAAGTACGACTACTTTTGAGCACTCTGACAGCCTGAAATTTAAAACAAAACAAAAATCAGTCTGAACAAAGTGATAAAAGGCCATTATATGTTGGATGGAAGATGCTAGTTGTCAAGGCTGGAATTTTCAGAAGCTCCACCCCAGGTAGGGTGGTAGCTATGCAAATCTCCAAATCCCCACATTCAATACACAACCTAGCTAGTAGCCTAGCATCAAAACACACTTTTTGTGGCCAGCAAAATCAGATGTTGAATAAGCTGACAACTACCAATTCAGGGAATTAGGAAGACTTGATCTTACCTCTTTATGATCCACATTAGAAAAGTCCACTCCATTTACCTCAACAATCTGATCACCAACCTAACAAAATTAATACAAATTTTAGCACAGATGGTAAGCTAGTAAACACATTACATGAAAACAGAATAGTCACTTTCAGATGACAAGGGGAACAGACCAGAAACTCATCAAGCTTGCACATCCCTCCCATACTGGCATTTCCTATTGCCACTGCTCAAGTTTGAATCCTGAGCTTGGCAGAATATTGGTCTGGCACAGGTCACTCATGGTTCTTAAAATTTTAGGAAACTAGCTTCATTTGAAACATAGCCAAAAGTTATTTCTCTTTCATGGGAAAAAACCAAAACAAGAAACAATCCAGGTAATCATTTTACAGTGATCTAGAATCCCTGAAGTCGCAAATACCAAACAAGAGGTCCTTGTGGTACCTACCTTGGAAGGTGGCACACTTACCTCTAAGCCCACCTCAGCTGAAAGAGAACCCGGCTTAACATTGCTGATAAAAATGCCCGGCTTCTGTGTTGGACCACTGGAAATGCTGGTGATATAAAAAACCCAAAACATTTATGGGATAATATTTATGAAATAATATGGTGTGATACAGTGAGTAGTTTTAGTTGTTTTCTCAAAATTTATTTTTGATTCAAGAACATTTAAGGTATCAGCCTACTGTGAAATGAACACCACAATGGTTTGTCATCCTACTTTTCTATTCTTTATGCCACAAAACTATTATTTCAAAAAAAGCTAAAAGAAAAGTATTCAGGCTTCTAAATTTTGCCTTAAATATTGCAACTAACACAGTATACTGACCTACACTGTCTAAGGCACTAGGACACCAAAAATATTTGAAAGTAAACAACACAATGAAGAATTACTAATTGCTTGCACATTTACCCACTGAACTGCAGTATACTCTACGTATAAAACCATGCTATTTTTATTTATCAGAAGCAACAAAGATGTTTCAACCAGAGGCCAACATCTAGCTTGGAAACTTGAAGCTGCCATTTAAGCTGGGCCCAAACACCAAAACTACTTTTGCAGATATATGTCCAACCAGTGATGTTGAACCATACCTCCAGGTTTGCAAATAGTTTTTTTAAAAGCTTTTATATCCATCAAGTAACATGAAAGAAAACTCCTGATAACTTCAACTATATTTTCCTAAATATATAAGAAATCCTATAATATCCCTTCTACCCCAAAACCTCAATAAACAGTGCAAGGAGAAGAGTCTGAGAATCACGGAATCATATTTCTTAAAATCACTGGAAATTCAACATTAATTTTAGGAACTGGATATAGCTTTATGATAATGGTGTCTTAGCTCTTAATGGGGTCACAGGGAGCAGTTGTAATTCAGGGAGTGAACCTTGCAGTGGACAGTCCTGGAACTTGCTGTGTCACCGAGCAGCATTTGAAGTATTTAAAAATGCAAAAGCATTTAAAAAATCCAATTCCAGAAAACTTTTATCAGGTCACTTGCAGTCTGCTCATATTTTTAAATTTTAATTTTTTTTAGTGTATCTTAAAACTTTCAACGTAGGTATTTGTGCTTTGCCTAAATATAGGCAATATGGGCCACAGATATCCTGCTCTTGCACTTTGCCTTTCTGATCCAGCATAGATATTTATTTTCCTGATATTATAACAACGAAGAATGGAAATAACTGCCTTAAATATCTCAATAAGGCAGTAACATTAAATAACTAAAGTGTACACACCTGCATCCCATGCCCTTTGTACCAATCAAGCTTATGAAGACTTTCTTCTCTTTACTGTCTCTCCCTCCAGAAGAAGCAAGTCCAGCAACACTGCCCTTTGCTTCCTACACAGGGATTAAAAAATGTTGCAGATGTTACTCTGTTTTGTATTTTTATCAAGACTACTATAAAATTTCATGTGGCCAGGATGAAACCCTACCAACATCAAGATAAGATTGCTCCAAGGCCCTATCCTGCTGGAAATAAATGGGAAGTGGAGTCATTTCAGTGGACCTGCATGGCTGAGGTCAAAGGCTGAACTCATCTATTTGGAGAAAACTATTTAAATAGTCAAACTTTGTCTTCAGAAAAGGCTGAAGAAAAATTAGAGGAAAGCAATATGGCAAAATTATCATTTAGACATTCCCTGGCAATAGGACTGAAGAAATACATGATAGTGATCACAATCTAACTAAAGTCTCTTCCTGAAAGCAAAAGAACAGTAATCATGGCATTTCTTTTCACTGCTGCAGCCCTTAGAAGTCTCTTGCATTCAATGTCATTCCTCCACTAATATACCTAATACAGGCAAAATAATGTGATAAAGATTTACAGAATACAACTACAGTCTGGGAAGTTAATAAGCTCAGGAAAAAAAAGTACCAATTAATGAGTAAAAGCTATTTCATTTGTGTCCTGCCCTTTCCTTACCTAATGGTTCTAGAATAATTTCATATCACAAAAGACATTTCAAACAGGCCACTTGTAACAAGATATTGCATCATAGAAACAAAAATAATAGTTTTTGTGATAAGGTCAGAGAAGAAATTGTTTCCGAACCACTACAGATTTCCCAGAAGATACATTAATGAAATATTTATCTCTTACCCCAGACTCTGACACAAACTGATCTACATATTGCCATTTAAGGGGTTCATCAGCTGAACTGGAAGGAAAAAATAATTTAAAATAATGGTACAAAATAAATCTCAATGTACTCAAGAAGCTACTTTTGAATGTGGCCTTCTATTTTGCATGCACAACTTTCTTTGGATACCATTCACAACAACTGGTTTATCTGCCAGCACTTTAAGTAAAATGTCAAACAAGCAAACAGTTATTTAAGTTAGTAAAATTGATAAAACCTCCTCAAGTGAAACAATTTTAGAAAACTCTAGGAAAGACTCTAAAAACAGCCATAACAACTCCAACAGCTTACACAAATATCTATGCAGAGAGACATCTCCCATCACTAACATTTTTGAAACATCCCACTTACAGATTCAACTTTTCAACAAAAATCAGAAGTGGACAATAATTTTAATTTTTTCTACGCTCTGAAGCAAATCCTTGGATGCTACACACATAAAGAAGCAGTGGAGCTCTCTGGTAAGCAAGGTACATTGATAACTAAATTTACAGGAAATATCCACAAAAAATGAGGAAACAGAAATTGGTTAAGGAGGTAACTGGCATAAAAAGATTCTTCAAAGAAGACATCTGCCCATTTACTACAAAGAAAGTGACATTTTAGTCAGTATTCAAAACATTTTCATAATTAAACACAGATTCTTTAGATACAAGAGGTTAAGTGAAAATAAATTATCTAATTTTCTTTCCAATGAAATACCATTACCTCTTGACAGGTATCATGCCAACATCTGAAAAAGAAAAATACGCTGTTAAGTTTCTACAGATCATCAGCAAGCTACTAATAATAATCAGCAATCTATTAAAAATCTTTGGTGGTAGAGGTGATTTCTTGTGTTACTTACGTCTTACTTTTATGGACACTATTTTCTTTGTACGAATGAGGTTTATGACTTCTTCATGCGTGCACGATGAAATGGAATATCCATTTATACGAACTATCTCATCTCCAACCTTAAAAATGAAAGGGAAAAGAAAAAATAATTTTGAATTCATATTTTAAAGGGTTTTCAAGCAATCATACAATCTGGCAATCATTTTGATGGAATAACTTGATACTGTTGAGTCCTGAATACTTTCTGAATTTCAGGTAATGGTTCAGATCAGATTTACCTGTATTTGCTAAGACTTGATATTGAACACCAAAAGACAGATTAATGGCCAAATAACAATTTTATAACTACGATCTAGTCGCCACATATCAGATTTGTACTCCACAGATTACCTTAAATACAAGTGTCCATGTTTTAATTCAAATAATTTTGGAGTGATTTTCTTCCTTTACACTTCAGGAGTTAAACTTTGTTTTTACTGCCTGTTTTCTGAGATACCTTCTTAACTATTTTTGATCAATAGGAAACTTCAACTTGGTCTTATTACCTTGCCTGATTCTGCCTTCAGAAAATGCACTATTTTAATGGCATTTACCTCTTTGTCTAATGTTTATCAGCAATCAAATGGCAGCACCACAAGAACATTCCCTGGTAGTGTTCCATTTACTAGTGTAGAATAGACAAGGTGGCCACTTCTACAAAATTTCAGATCTTATTTATCAGAATACAATCAAAAGGCTTCCATTCCTCTAGTATAAATCTGAATTTGACATGATACGATGACTAGACTAGAAACTTCCAATAAATGCTGCCTAATGATCCTCTCAGCTAGGTAGGCTGAGAAGAAATCAGTGATGGAGATATTGCCCACTTCATTTAAGGTAGTACCTTATCAGCTGCTCAAGATAAGACTGAAAAATGCAGATCCTGGCTAGAGCATCATAAGCAAAGACTTTTACTGAACATGAACCATGTGACACGGCTGTATGAAAACTGCTGCTCGACTTCTTCCATGAGGCAATGCAAACCAACTCACTGCACAATAAGACACACAAATGATTACCAGGAAATAACTTTAACAAACCATCAACAGTATCATCTTATACCTCTGTACTTTGACCTCCACAAGGACAAAGTCAAGTACTTTGGCTTTACTGTTCTCCAGTAGCATTTTCTCTAAACTACTATGAATATTTATTATGTAAAACATATCAAAGTGCCACGCTGACAGTTGACAGGGCTTTTCTCATTAATGACAACACAGGATTTTATTCTTAATAAATGAAACTTTGTGTGCCACCTCACAAACATACCTGCTTTCACATCAGCACTACCCCTAGTTAATGATTAAACTGTTTCATTTAAACACTCTAGTTTCAAGCTCCCAAATTTCACTTTAAACTTAAGTCTTCCATGCTGGTGTCTGCATCAGGCTGATTTCAAGTCTAAGCAAAGCTGAAGCAACTGGTCTTGATCAAGAAAATCCAGATGTAATGCATTGTCATGCTTGTTAAAAAGAACTACCTAAAATTACTTTATTGCGACGCTCTGTGCTTTCACTCTCGGTCTGGAAAAGGTCCTTATGCTACAAATAAGAGCACTACTTTTACAGTCTTAGTAAACACCTTTTTTGACTAAAAAGCTTAGGGGAAGGGGCAGGTTGATCATAACATGCTTGGTGAAAGTTAGATAATATAAAGACTGACTATACTAGCTCTGAACTGGGAGAAACTTTCCCCTCGTTGACTTGCTTTGGGACTAAGATGAGTTTTGAACATACTTTCAGCTGCTGCTGCAGAAGATCAGAAAAGTTGGTCCTTCTAGAACACCAGAGGCACAGAAGACTCATCTACTAATGTGCTGCAAAAAAATTGCCATTATGCAAAACCATTATGCTTACAGAATCATGTACTTCATAAAGAATTCACAACAGTATTACAATAAATACTGCAATCTTTAATGCATTTGTTACAACTGTACCACCTTAGATAACCCTGTGACCTATTTTTGTTAACATCACAGGTTTTGGTTTTTTCCTTTTGAGCCAGATACTTCTAGTCTCCACTGTAGAATTTTTCCAACTTTACTGTCATTGAAATGACAGAGGTAATGCCACCACTGAAAATGCAGTATGTAACTGTCCTGCGGGAGAGAACACAATTGCAGAGGCAGAACAGGAGGACTGCTGTCCCCAGCCCCTGACCAGTGGGACATCTGCTCCCTCTGCTGGGCATAAAAATCTCATCCAGGGAAATGGCCTGCACTCCTAAGAGCTTGAATGTTTTTAGTTTAAGCCAGTGAGATTTTTAAATTTATCTTTAATAGCAGAAACTGGTGAGTACCGAAGGGTTTTGAACGCACAACCTGTGATAAAAATGCAGAATACGACAAAGAAAAGCACATGGGGTCTGCTGTTTAGAGTCGCACCCAACAGCTTTCGCTATGAAAAAACACTTAACCAACTTGTTCCAAGCATTCAAAACCACATCCATCCACCCATCCATTCATCCCATAGGCCTGGCAGCCGTGCCATTGCAGTCCTCTTTTTCCTGAAAATGCACCACTAAATTGTAAGCTAGCATCCTACCACAAAACCAAGAAGGTTTATCTGGAACAGGCTTCCCAGGGACAAGGTCATGGCACCAAGCCTGGCAGAGCTCAAGAAGCATGTGGACACCACTCTCAGATACAGAGTGTGATTCTCAGGGCTGTCCTGTGCAGGGCCAGGAGTTGGACTTCAATAATTCTTGTGGTTCCCTTCCAACTCAGGATGTTCTATGATTCTATGAATTCAGTCTAGAGCGGTTTCGTTGCCCTTGACACTTTAGGAAACTCATTGTGAATAATGTGTTTTTAGGACTGGGATTAGAATTGGAAGCAAAACAGCTCAGAGACAAGTCTGGCACTGTATATAAAGACTCATATGATCTACGAACCATGAAGACTCCCTATTTAGGATCCTGCTCGTTATACTAGTAGGAAAGTAAGTGACCTTTGATTTTCAAAGGAAAGTTGAGTTCCTTTGTAACGAAATGCTGGAAATGCTTTCTCCATTCCCATCTCTGTTCTCTCTCTAGATTACTCGCTTGCAAAAGTACTGGAAGTTTGTGCATAACTTTTCTGTTGATATTAGTATTGGGGGGAGAGGAGGTGCTTTTTGTTTGGTTCAAGATCTCTCATATACTCACATCTTCCACATCCTGCAGGCTATAACAGACTACAGAGTCAGGGTTTGCACACTAATCTAACCTAATAATATTAACTGCAATGCCTTAACACACAGAAGCATCCCAGTTTCAGAACAGCAAATGTCAGTGCCAGCGTGGGGCTCCTGTATCAGCAGAACTTGTGTTGCTCTAAGGATGTCATCATTCACTAAGCAAGTCATATCTGTTAGTATCACATTATCTCCCTAAGAGGTACACACAAAATTATAAATGCACAGAGGAGCGTATTTTATTTTGCCTCCAGTATAAGAACGAGCTTTGCCCATACAGATATTTTTACTGCTCCTCTTTTTATTAGACTGCCATTTAATTTCTGAAACTCAGCACTTTTCATTCAATCTAATGACATTTGTATTATTGACTGACAATGAATGACGGTGCTTTAGAAATAACCCAACCTAGGCTGAACTTCTGGAGATGTACAGGAACACAAACTGCTTCTCTTTAGGACACTTCAACAGCTTCCCCTGAACAAAGTGTTCTGATACTGGGGTAATTAATAGTTGCTTTCACATTTTTTGTTACTCTTATACTGGTATCACTGTATACCAACCCAATGAATCAGAAGTAGTAGAGATAAAAGTCTACAGGATTGAGTAAAGTAGAACAGAAACAATTATTTTGGTATTATATATCACAGTTTCCCCTTTCCCTATTAAACAGGGAGATGACAGACTTTTCAGAAAAAAGATGCAAATCTAACTTTTCCCAAGCAAAAGGGCTATTATTTATAACTTTTAACATGAGAAATACAATATTTAGTGCTTCAAGGAAATTGATGTGGTTTATATAATAACATCCACTGTTTCAAATTTCACATTTTGTATACTTCTTCCACTTTCACCATTCATACCAATCTCCATCTCTTTGTATTCAGCAGAATCCCCACACACATAAGTATCAGGAAGAAGGGGTGAGGGGGAGGTGGAGATGAAGTACATTTCTTCATGAAAGAACAAAACAGTTGCAGCCTTTTAGAGAAACTGTAGTAAAAAAAGGGTCAAAACTACAAGTGCCACAGTGAGCCTTCATGATTATACGATCATTTAAATGTAACTTGGAAAGTACTTCAAGGAGAAATCATACAAAATTAACTGGAATTTTTTTAAACACAGCAGGATGTAAACCTGACAGTATAATAGAAGATCATTATACCTTTCTCAGACAGCATTTTTGGGATAGAAAATGCGTAGAGATTTGGTTAAATAAAGCAGGTGGGTGAAATTTCAGAAGCCGTTGGCCTTACTGTGAGACAGCAATTTAGAACAATGGGCTGCCTGTCAGGTCTTGTTATTCAGTGAGGTTCAGAAAGTGCCTAGTGCCACCTATTATTCAGGCACTTTAGGCTGAGCTTTAACACCACATATCAAAAAACACAAGTCAGGCAGTTATAGGAGCCGCAAAGCGCCATCTGCTCATATTAATTCTTATAACCTAAGCCTAACAAATTCACAGTCTCAAGCCCATTTCCCCCTTTATAGTCTCTGTTATGTCTGCCAAACTCTAACCATGTTCTGAGCTGCAATACACTTCGTACACCCCAGCCCAAAGATGCTTTACAATCCCCTTCACGGACATGAACATGTAGTACAATGACCTCGGTCACAGAAAGCCACTAGGGCCTTTTTGTGTACTGAGAAAGCAGGAAAACTGACATCCTTACAGCAGGCAGAGTAACACAACAAGTGAGTATAACTCTTGATCTAGTGAGCATGTCAAACCATTAGCCTGAAACACGCAGAGAAGCAGAGCTGCAACGCAGCATTAAGATGTACATATTAGCATGACAATTTAAGACAGTGGCTATTAAGTCCTTCATTGCTCAGCATCATTAATGCCCTCCAGTATTTCCTGGGAAATGTCTTCAAAAGCCATTTAAGTGCCTGATCTTTGTCATTTACTCATAGCAGTGAAGGAAGTATGCAACTGGAATATCCCTATTGATCTGACCACAACCCAGGAACAACTCTCTTGTCTACACTTCCCATTTCCACTGTCTAACGTAGCGGATGAGGTACACGACCTTCTGTAGTGCAAACTCTGAGATGGTGTGGTTCATCAATGTCCTTTCCTGGAGTTACCCACTGGCAAAACCCATAATTAAAAGTAGGCTTACAATATATACAACACACTGTTTGTGGTGCCCTAGAACACCCTGTCAGTTCTAAGCACAGACAGAATTTATTGGTTTGTTCTAAGAAAGAGTTTCTAAAACATCCAGGGAGCCAGCCACGCATCAGTCCAGAGCAGGCTGACAGAAGATGGGGCAAATTCCATGGTGATTCTAAATCAGATATATAGTTATGAATGCACAAACAAAAGGGCACACACATACATGCAAACAGAGACAGGAACAGTTACTTAGATTTTTAGAAAGCTCTCAGCATGAGAGACACAAACATGGAACCCCAACTTCAACTGCCCTGCTGACAGAGGTTTATTTTCATTTTTTTAGTGTAAGAGAGTCATGGGGTAATACTGATGAATATCTACAAAAAACGTAAGTTTAACTAAACACTGTGATGAATCATGCCAGTCTAATATATTTTGGACTAGCAATAAATATAATCCTTAATCATCAATAATTTCAGCAAATATTCAGACAAATTAGAATTAGCCTTTCTACTCAAACTCAGACCTTTAATACACCTTATTAGATTCAAAGTCATAGAAAGATGCAGACATCTGCCATAGCAATTGATCACTTCTCCCTTCACTAAGCAATGCCAGATTCATAAAAGAAATCAAACCCATAATTTCATTAATGCAAATTGTTAAGTGCTGATTTAGAAATAAGGCGTTTCCATACATTATTATTTTTGCCAACCTTGTTGGCAAGTTCATATATCTAAAATTTAATCACAGAAAGTGCCATTATTTGAAGTACAGAGGATACTGGAAATAGTTAAAAAAGGTCCTTTCTTTTATTGCATAAACCAACCCCCCCCCCAATTTATACATGAAGTTCAAATAAACATTCATTACACAAATTATTTCTGTGCAAGGTGGAATTAACACTTTTAGTATTTATATCCTCTGTTCTACATTTAATCAGAATTTGGCAACCTAAAACTCTCTTCCACAGTCTAGAGATCTTTCTTTCCATCTGCTTACATTTAACTGTTGCTACTCATGAAGTGTAAACATTCCAGAAAAACCTTTAATCTTCAAAAATTATCATATCCCAAATTAGAAAAACAAAAAAATGTTTACATATCATTAAAAATGGTGAAATGAACAATTTTACCACCTGTATAATGGTATTTGCTGTAGCATTGACTTACTTATGAGTTTTATTAGTAGGGGCAAAGAATACCTTAGAAATAGTAATTTCTATGTGTTTAAGAACAACCCTTAGCGCCTAACATTACATATAATTCTCTTACCTGAAGTCCAGCATTGTCTGCCTGTCCTCCTTTAACCAGCTGGGAGATGAAGAGCCCACAGCTGAATTCCAGCCCACCTCTCACACTTATGCCAAGCCCTTCAGGATTCAAACGATCCAATCTCACCTCTTTCAGCTTTCTGCAAAAATGGAAGATAGTTGACTGTTCAGGTGCACAACACTGTGTGGCAATAATGTTTCATATGAAAGGTACACAGGATTTTTCCTCTTACATTACTTAGGCATTAAAAAAAACCAAGTTGACCAAAGTTTGGATGGATGTGTGTTAGCTAAAGCCATCAAGTATTATTCATATGGAAAGACACCTGCAACCACTGAAGCTGTCTGCTTCTGGAGGGCTGGAGCTATGAGAATTTTTTTAATTACTAAATGCAGGAAAAATGAGAAAATATTTTTGTTGACTCATTGAGCCTGCTTTTACTAGATTAAAGTAGCTGGCAAACAATTTCAGGGAGCTTGTACTTCTAGCAAATGTAAAATAACTATGCCGAGCTCTACACAGATGAACAATATTTTATTCTGAACCTACATGGAAACTCAGTATTTCCTGCTTGTATTTAAGTTAGCTGCACTGTCCTGCATTCTCTTACCGTGATCGTTTGGGTGTAAGCTGATCATATTCCACCTGGTGTTTTAAGGGGATAAGTGGGCGGATAGCATCAAATAGAGGCAATCTGCTTGGCTCATTAATCACGAGTTTTAGGTCCCCCACAAGCACGGGGAGATTCATCGACCTACAAAAAGATAGGGAGAAAACAAGCACAGGTAATCAATATATCAACACAAAGCATCATTTTATGTTACTGTACATGCGGCTTCAATATTTGCATGTCCTTTCAAGCTACTCAAAAAGTTATCTATTCAGATACTGGCTTAACCAAAGCAAAATAAACTCTGAGAAAGCAAGCCTTCTGTAAGGAAACAAGAATAACTACTATTTGCTGCAAAATAACTGAAGTCTCCTATAGGTTGACTTTATCTTGATCAAGGACATCACATTTAGAGATGACATCCTTAATTTCATTCTCAGAGTCCCTGGAAGATTTATGCAACTGTTTGGAAATAACCTTCCAGATTAGACATATCTGCCTACTAGATTTTTGTTTCCTTACCAGTTAGGAATCCTTGTAAATAAATCTAGGCTACAAACTCCTTCCATTCCTAAACTTACAGAACTGAAAAATTGTTTCAATCTGGGAAAAAAAAAAAAAAACAACCACAATACTCAACCACTAGAACAAAGACTTAGCTTTAGTTTTGATTTTTTTTTCCCAAATCAAATTTGAAGGAGAAGCAATCAATACACACAACCTACAGAAGTTAAACTGCTGTGAACATCTTTCAGGAGACCTATGCAAAATGGTCTCCTTGGTATTCTCAGCACTGTGATAGTTATACATTTACAAAATATACTTTGCTGTACAGCTCCAAGAGTGAAGGAACAGCTCCGTAAGGTTCAGTGGAGCTATTCCTACACAATATCCAGTCAAATTTACTCTGTATTATTTGCTGTTCCCTTTCTTATTATTTAAATTTCCTGGCATAGAATATTTCTGAGGTATACGCAATGAAAATACAGATCAGGAATACCTATATGGGATTAGAAGTCAAATACTCCTGGAAATGGTATTCATAGTGAAGAAGACATTAAGTGGCAACTTCAACAGCAACTGCACATATTTTTGCCTTGGAATATTTCATAATATATTCCAAAAAGGTGATACATCTTAAACATATGTTCACAGAAATACTGAAAATTTTGCCCAAGTCATTGCAATTTTGGAAATTAAAGAAAAGTTGCTATAAGCATTGTTAATTTTGTAACTGCAAGAAGATTTTAAATAATTCAGAGATACTGAATCAATCGGCTTTCCAAACAACAGCCTTTATGAATGGAAAAGCAATTAGACAGACCTGAGTGAAACTGAATCAGATATGCAGCTGAATACCCCCATAACTATAGCTCAGTGCAAACATCAAATGGAAACGTCTACATTTCACTCAGCTGAGATGCTATTAATTACTTTATGAGTGGAAACAGTGTCTATCAGAACCACTTCTCTATGATGAATGGAAAATACATTCTCATCTTCTTTGAAAAACAATGGATGAGAGCTGATGTCATTTGCAATAATACAAGTCTGAAGTAACTGTGGTTTAAATCAGTTCAGCAAAAGAATTGATAATAGGCCTATCACCTTACCAATATTTTACCATTGTGTTACAATAAGCCAGAATCATTAAACATGACAAAAAAATTCCAAGACTAAATTTTTTTCAGCTTTCTGAAAAACAGGTGCAAATTTTTTATATGACTACCCAGCAAAAATCTTTGAAAAGCAATCTCAATGAAAATTTCTGTAGCAAAATAAGAATTATTTGGAAATATTAAGGAATTGGATAAATGCACTCTTCCTGTTTCCTAAAAATAGTTTTATCATCCAGGTGCTTCTTCCCGTATACCTTCCAAATATGAATCCACCAAATTCTTTTACAACAGTACCAAGTCATAAACCCAAAGTAACTTTAGAGGTGATTACAGACATGTTCCTTCCTTGCCTGCAGGTTATGCTGTGAAACCATAAGACTTCATCAAACAGGATAAAAACTATTACTTCAACTGTTTTTCTAGCATCATATAAAAAAACTATTTGAAATCTTGAATATTCACTCTTTAAATTAAAAAACAGTAGTGAAATTCTACACAAACATATATAAAAGTTAGATCTTACTGGTGGTACATGCGTAGCACATCATAAAGGTAATCCTTCTCTGCTTCATTGTCAATTAATAGATTAACCTGAAAACCAAAAGGCATTATCATAAATCTCTAAGTAGCCACAAATGTTGAACATTAAAGAATTTCACAGATTCTTAAGCCATAGAGCAAGACTTCCATCAAGCCTTAACTTTTTCTTAAGATAAATATCTTTTTGCAGGAGTGCATTACCTCACAACATCACACATAACAACTTTCTAAAATTAGTATTACAACAATTGGACAAGGTGGCAAATGCTGACATATTATATATGCAGCAGTAATATTATTGTAATAATATCATATTTGTCTTACCTGATAATCACTGTACTGTTGAATAAATGTCTTCAGAAATCTTTTTGGCCATTCATTGATGTAGCACATGGTGTCACAGATAAAACCACTACACTGATATAATCTATGTTCTGTCCTCCAAACCACCAATTTCAGGATCTCTCTTATAACATTATGCAGACTGCTACACCTCTGTTCCTCTTGGCTCCAGCTCTTAACTGATAGAACTTGCTAGTTATTCTTTCCTCCCCCACTAATAGCACGTTTACTTAAACCAGTGTCATGTTACTATGCTGGCTCTTGGATAATTACAGCAAATTAAAGCAAAAAAAAAAACCCACCCCAAAATTCTTACGTGAGGAGTTCAATTTATATTCACTGATAATGAGACTCCCACTAATCTTACTTGCAGTGAGAGGTCACTTCACATGAGTTTTACATCTGGACAAGCCTGATGTTTAGGAAAACAATTTACATCTGACCTAAAGGCTAATATTACTGTGACATGAAGACTGAGCAGCAATTTGCATACTTAAAGAAAGGCCCTTTCTTTCTAGGTTTGCAATGGTTTGCATTAGGTTCTAAACTAAATACATGCTTCATATTCCTTTTGTCTCACTTGGCTCTCTAAAGCCAGCAAGATTTCACATAGAGGTGGTTTTCTGTTACTTGTCTCCTCTGGAAAAAAACCCACTTTCAAAACATCTAAAAGCCAAAAAGCTTCATGCAGGTCAAGACGGCTTGGCAGCAAAACTAGTGAATAAACCAGTTTATTCATAGTGAATTTCAAAATAAAAAGGATAAAATCTGACTTAACAGGAAATAAAACAGTTGCAATCAAAACTGACTGGTCCACAACACTGTTCACAGACTCAAGGCAAGGTGATACATGTAAAACTACAGCCAGCATCCATTTTTCACTTTTCCAACTAGAAAAATACAACATATAAATCAGTTTTGACTCTGGAATACGAAACTCATTCCTAGATAAGGTACTGTATGAGTAGTGTCTCATGAAGAACATTAAATGTTTAAGTACACCAACCCTACACCACTAAGAGTAAAATCATCATCATCTCTTCTCCTGATGGGGAAAGCAAAGAGAAACAACATTCCCTTTTTCTCCTGATATGCTAGTTGAAAGACACATCCCCACTCCATCTCAGGAAATGGAAGGCCATATCTAAATTCTGCTACTTCTTCTTACAAAATGTTCAGCTTTCCTGTTTTATTCATGCACTTCTCACCCAGCACCAGCAACTTCCTCATCGTCTGGAGAAAAACACCCAAATGACTTCTTATATATTCAGAATGGTACAGCAGAGTTAACCCTCCCGAGTTATCTCTCCAAATGGGCCATTGTTCTCCGGCTGCCTTCAATCCCACCAATTATCACTTCATCAGAGCCACCTGCGACTTTTACCATTTTCCTAATTATTTAATTCCTTGGGATGGAGTCTTACTGCAGACATATACTTTACCTAGGCTAATTGTCAGCTTCTAAAACCTCACTCTAATTTCATAAATCCTAAAAGATCATGGCCCCCATCTTTAAAAAAAAATAAATTAAAAAAATCAGTGGTATAACTTGGATCACAGAAGTGTTTTAGTATTTCTGAAGAAAATAACTGTGGGACATGGGATAGGTGCTTTCACACCTTTTAAACCAAGGATATTATAAAATCCCATCTGGACATAGTCCTGGACAATCTGCTCTTGGTGGCCATTTTTGAGCATGAGTGTTGGAGCACATGACCTCCAGAGGTCCCTTCCAACCTCAAACTTTCTGAGATTATTTAAGCAGTCCTCATTGTAGTAGATTTACATTCCTTATGCTCTCTCACTCACTACAGAAATAGCATTGATTTTCACAGAGATTCCTAAGAAGTCATCACAAAATCTGCACCTACTTACAAAAGAAAACTGAAACCTGTCAACAGGTCTACATAAGTTTATTCAAAAGAATAGAAGTTGTGGGAAGGGATTCCACATCACTTTTTGATGTGGAAGAAGTTCAGATGACAATAATGCACTACTGTAGCACAAGCTCAATCTGCCAGCTTTCAAAAAATAATATAAATTTCTATTCAAGCTACACAGACATTGAAAAACTATTAAAGGGAAAAGCTGGTCAATATATTTGGATATATTCTATACATTACACTGCTGCTTGGTTGATAGGGAAAACTGCTCAAAATTCCCAAGAAAAAAAAAGTGGCAAATAATCGAGGAAACTCGGATCCTATGGCTGAGCATTTTTCCTGGTTTGTCACATAACAAGCAACCACCCAAGCCTTTGGATGCCACAGAGGCCTCTAGAAGCAGGATGATAAAACATAACTTAAAGAAAAGATCAGTTCCAGTATCCTCTAACATAGATAAAATTCATATTTGCATCCTACCTATTTGCACTAACACTGACAATACACCTTACATTATCAGGGTGGGACTTGGATGATTTATGAATTATAGCAGCAATGAAAAGGAAAAAGTTTAAAGTTCAAGCTGGTAACCATCTGCCTAGAAACCAGAGTCTTTACAGATCTGTTGCACAACCCACTGTTGAGTTATACAGTAATAGGCAGCAAGGTAGAAATAATGCACTGGATGGCAACAGTCCTTAATGATTTTGAACTTCAGTTTGACACAGAGGTGTTTTTTGCATTCCCTCTACTTTATCCTAATAATCCTTTAGTTAATGAGCTAATTACCAGGTGACAGATACTTCCATAAAACAATACATTACTTTGAAGAAATTGTGTTTCCTAGCTGACAAAAAAAAAACAAAACAAAAAAACCACAAAAAACACAAACAACAACAACAAAAACAAAACAAAAAAACCAACAAACCAAAACAAAAAAACCCAAACCCCACTGGCCAAACCAAACCCACTACAATCTCCTTCACCAAAAAACCCCAAACCCAAAACCACTAAAAAAACCCCAACAAACCCAAACCAAACAAAAATCCACAAAACAGCAAAACACTACTGAAAACTTTAATCTGAGAGAGTCCTAAAAGCCTTGGCAAAAACATCTCTTACACATGTTAACTATTTTCCTCCTCCTTTCCTTAATTAGAGCTTTTTGAGCTTCGTTTGCTCGTACATTTTTGCGCTCCGCTGAGCACTTATTTACGGGGGTAAATGACCAAATGACGTGCCAGGCGGACTGAGTCGCTCCATGTATCAAATGCATTCGCACATGACTGCACAAGCACAATTGCACTGGGGAATGTTAAGGCAGAAGAGCGGCGGGCCAAGCTCCGCCTGGGTGTTCGCAGGGCTGGGAAGGGCAGTGCCAGCGCCTGGACTTCAGCACCTTCCGCACGGAGCTGCTCCGGGCGCGGCGTGGCGTTTAAATCAAACACACTGTATCAAGCCCTGGAAAAACCCATGCGCTGGGAAACGCTCTTCCTTTCTCTCCCTCCCTTTCTAAAGGTTTTACCCATCCTCTCACAGGAGGCTGCCGCCCGCTGTTTTTGGCAGGGCAGTGCAAAGCGCTCCGAGCGTCTCCGCTCCCGCCGGCAGCGCCCCGGTGCCGGGAGCCGTGCCCGGGCCATGGTGGGGCTGCTCCCCAGGACAGAACAGCCCCAGCTGTCCCCGCTGCCTTACCTTGTGCCGGAACTCTCGGGCCACCCTGCGCTCCATGGTGCGCGGCTGCGGGCGGGGCGGCGGTGCGGGCGAGGCCGCGCCCCGGGGCGGTGGGAGGCGCGCCCGCCTCCGCCTCCCGCATCCCCCGCATCCCCGCATCCTCGCTCCATCCTGCCTGCCTGCCACCCCCGGATCTGCTGTTGACGGCCAGAGCGACGAGAAAATAAAATTAAGAGGAAAATAAACACATGTACATACACGCCCCGCGGTGTGTTAACCGGGTCTTTAACCTGGGATGATTCTTACGACTGGTCCTTCTCCCATACAGACTTCTCTCTTGTATTTGTAGATATGTATGTATGTCAATAACCCTGCTAGTTAAGAAAAGCACGAAGATGTGAAATTTAAAGCATACTAACACCCAGATTAAGACAAACAAACAAAAACACAAACAAAACCCAAGCCCAAACAAACAGAAAAAATCTGCTTCAATGAATTGCTGCATTGCGAATAATCTCAATCATTTGTTTTGTTTTTGTTTAGGTATGTGAATCTGATGTATCGCTCTCTAAGTCTGATTTCCACCAGCCTTTCCCACTAACAGAATGTTGGTGCTTACAAATAGAGCCTCTAACATGGCCACTGTGAGCAACTCCACAAGAATCAAGCTCGAAGCACCTGAAGAGGAGCCTATTTCAGACTAATCTTTTATGTTATTTTGCCTTGGGCTTATTCTTCTCCCACTTTCTGAACTATAGGACAAAATAATAGACTTTTCTATTCACAACTGGAAGCAAAAAGAGGACACCTGCTAACCTATGTCCCTTAGTCTCCCTGCAGAATCACCTTTACCCACATAATCTCAGAGAGAGCAGGGCTTTTATTTAAGCACAAGGTGATTTACCTGCTCCTCCTCCCAACAGAGTGGAAACTTGTGTGAATACATATAAAGGCATGACAAAAAAACCCCACACACTGCCAAATACAAACTGGATTCTGTTTTATTATTCTGTGTGATAACCTTCGTAGGCAATACCAACTCCTTTAGAAATTGTTCTTACTGTATTGCATTCTTTGCTGTATTGGAACATTTCAACTTCATGGATACTACCCATTTCTCATATCAGGTGTCAGGAATAAGAGCAGAATGTATTTTAAGCCTGCATACAAACAAATACAATAGTTTCCAGAAAACAATTTTCTCTCAAAATTTCAACTACTAGTACAGGAATCACATCTTCTACCTAAGTTCCAGTACCATATAATACCAAAAAGCCATTCTATCCAAGCATTAAACACACTGCTATAGAACTTCTTCCCTGCATATGCAAAGCAAAATTGTCTTATATTTGAAAGGACAAAGGAGACACAAGAAATTTAAAAAACGTTGCCTTTAAATTTACATACAGACTAACAATCATTGATGTCTATCGTTTCTAAAAGGCTTTACAGGAACGGATCTTTCACAAGCTTGAAGTTGCGTACATTTGAAAGAAAGCAACTGCATTTTATAATAGAGATGAACTTTTCAGGAGTCAGAAACTCCTCCATGTACGAAATAATTGTGGAATTAACTTCACTTGGTGATGTGAAAATTGCTCTGAATCATCACGTAAAGAACATATCACAGAAAGGATCACAAACATGTTGGGTTGGTGGTCTGCTGTTACATGAATTCCTGTGCTCTACTGTCCATAAAAACAAAGCAAACAAATCCACAAAGCTATCCCATGCTCCAAAACTGGAAGTTTGACAATTAGTAAATTGAAAAGCTGGTTCTGAAGTTTTCTTTACTTCAAATACATACATAATAAAATATGGTAAAATTATGACTATTTATTATATTTTAGATAATAAAATCTTTCCTAAGAAGAAATCAAATTGTATCTAATTCGGCTTTAAAGTAGTTTCAGTTCTTGTTTGCTACTGGTGGCATTAAGGGAAAATGAAAAAAGGGGGCAGCCCATTTAGTAGGCAAAGAAATACATTGAAGTGTGTGCTGTGTAACCTGATTCCTGTTGCTTTTTATCTACTTTCTCTACTTCATTAATGTAACATGGATCAGAGAAAGTGCACAAAAGCCAAGTGCATGCTGCACTCAAGAGTAGATGGCTCTGCTACAGACTGAAGCTAGCACATAATGCTAAAAATCTGTTTGCAGTTATTGGGAAAAGTCCGTATTAAAGAAAATCTTTTATTTCTCACTTTTTTTTTTTTTTCTCTCATACACATTCTCCCTCTGACACTTACAGGAGAGAACAGAATTCTCAGTGAAAACATCACTAGTTTTGCATCATTTCATTAGAAATGAAACACTTTTTGCAGCAAGAAACACAATCCACAGGGACAAATTACAAAGGCAGAAAAGAGATCTTTTTAATGACTTACTGTTAACAGACTTCCCAAAGCAGTCAGAAAAGGCCCTTTTCATCTGAGACAGTTTCTAACCTGGTATGGGCAGCTTCTGACATAAGATATGCAAACTTGAAGAATGATGGGGAGCGAGACAGCAGCAGATGGGAAAGGGAAAAGAACAGAGAAAAGGTAACAGTGATAGGAAGAGGAAAGAGAAAAAGAAAGAAACAAAAAGGGGGGAAGCAAATTTAATCACAAGGAAAAAATAGAGTAGAAAAAGAAGTAAACCTGGAAAAGGCTCCACAGAGCACTCCAATGTGAATTCATAGTAATTAAGATAAAAAGAGTTATCAGAAGTTATGGAAACCATCCACACGCGTTAGCTGCATACTGCATTCAGTTCATGTCTTACTCATGCCTTTCTTTAGCCTAGCCCTGACACCTGTTTCAGTGGGTCGGGGCCAATGCTCCATGAGGAGCACAGACAATTTGCCGTCTCCCGGCACGAGCAGGCGGGTCCGGCTGGCTGGCCGTGCTCTGTCCGTGCGCGCTCCCAGGAGCTCTGGGAGCATCTCCGGCTCTGTTAGCCTTAGGGTGAGGCGCAGCCTTACACCGCACCCCATCGCGGGGGCCCCGGCTCCTGCTCAGACACCGGGGGCGATTCCTGAAGCCCTGAAGGGCAGAAAAATGGAAACAAGCGTTGAGAAGGCGGCGAAGTCAGCGGCGGCATGGGAAGGCAAGGAGAAGGGAGTTGCAATAGCAGAGCTGCTCCATAGCGGAGGAGCAGCCGGGCCGGGGCTGGAGCCCCGCCGTACAGCGAGGGGCGGTGTCCGGGGTGGGTGCTCGGGAAGGGAAGGGCAGGGGTGGGAGATGGAGGGCGGGCGGGCAGCTGATAAACCCGCGGTGCGCCCCGCCCGGGAGGGCGGGATGAGCCCGGGGTGCGGGCAGCAGTCGGAGCTCCGCGGGGAGCGCAGCCGCCCGCCAGCGCGCATGGAGACGCGGCTCCTGCTCGGGGCGCTGCTGTGCGCCTGGCTGCCCGCGGGTGAGCATCCCTCAGCCCTCGGGCACGGCACGGGAGGGCAGCGCGGACGGGGCAGTCCTGCCTAGCACTAACCTGCCGTCTTTGCCTTCCAGCCCTGTCCCCATGGGGCGCGCAGGGGCAGCCTCCTGCCCGCGGGGACGAGCCGCTCCGCAGGTAAGAGCCAGCCGGGGCACAGCGCGGCTCCCTCCTCGCCTCGGGGATGCGCGGTGGGCTGGGTGGGGTGAGATGCCTCCCCGGATGGCGAGCCTAGCCTGCTCTGTTCTCTGTCCTCAGCGCCACGGGACCTCGGAGAGGGGAGGACCTCGCCGCGGCGGTGCAGGTATGGGGGAGAGCAAGGCACCGTGAGGGCACAGCGGCTCCGCGGAGAGACTGGGATGTGCAGGTGGGATGCGCATCTTCCCTCCGAGGAGCCCGTGAGGAGAGCATCGACCGCGGTGCGTTCAGGGCCGATGTGGTGCCAGGTGGTGCCAGGCTTGCCCAGCGAGACCCCTCTGAGGGGGCTGGTGGTGCCGGACCGAGGGATGGCTGTGCTGGTTGTCATATGCGTCTCACACCTTGCTTGAAAGTATCTGTACGCTACTGTGATTCCATTGGTGTGGAACAGGTGGCTATTCTACCCTTTGTAATTCTTCAAGACTTGCCCTCGAAGGTGTGTTTTGTCCCAGCCCCGAGGCATACCACTCGTGCATAAAATTGAACTTGGGGTTTAAATTGTTTAAGCAGTGGAGGAAGACTGTATGACTGTACTTAGAGCTTCCGCTCGTTCAGAAAGCTGTCTGTTGTACAAAGCATCCTCGCTCAGGGGAAAGCTTGAAGTCTGGTCTGGCTCATCCACCAACAATCGCTTTGTGGGAGCCTTTTTACTTCTCAGTAAAAGCAAGTCAGCTGGCAGTATCAGATCACTACAGCTCAGCACTCAGGTTTTTGGATGTGGTTTATCTTGGCAACTCAACTATATCACTCATGGCGTGTTGCTGAAATGTAATTAGGGTGTGTGATTCCTGCTCCCTTGTTTGAGGGTGGGAAAAGGAAAGTTTGCTTTGTTGTTCTGGTTTGTGGCTCCACAGAGAAGTTGTCTTTCTTTCAGCTTTCTCCCTGCTATGTCTGGGAAAAGCTCAACAATGAAAAAAACCGCCCCATAACTGCAAACAGGTAATGTAACCAACCACCAATAATAGCAAATGCTCATGGATTGAGGTTCTACCCCCAAGAATTCAATATATAGCAGTAGACTCTTTGTTTGTTTCAGTGCTAGCCTACTGAGCAGGAATACTTCAGTAAGAAATACGCTTAGGAGAAAGGAAAAAGAAAAAAGAAATATTGCACTCTTGAGTAGAGTGACTCTACTTTTTACTTTACAATGGGACTTTTTGATAACTTTATGGTGAGCCAATATAAAACAATGAGCTTGGTAAAAAATGGTAGATAGACTCTGAAGAAATTTTTAAATGTCTTGTTTCTAGCTACTGATTTGTTTTTTTCTTTCTGAAAGGAGTCTGGAAGGGCAGTTTATAACACCTCATCTACTACAATGTCCTTATCTCAGAACAGGAGACTTCACAGTATGAAATGTGGATCATCCAGTAAGTTATTTATGTTTACACATGAAATCTCTTGTCGTTTATTTTCTGCATAATTTAATTATTTTTGGGAAGAAAAAACACTAGAATAACTAATACCGGCCTTCATGGTAAGAGGGCTCTACTTTGATTGGTCTCAAAGATCCACAGGAGCATGATAATTTGTTAAGGGGTTTAATCTGGCTTTAACTTTACACATGATTCTGGTTTGATCATTTGAGGGGCTGTCTCTAACTGCAGTTTTTCTAATAAAGAGCTTTTAGTAGGGAACTCTGCTCTTGTAGTGATACACCAAATATGTGAATTGCTGTATAGGTGGCTGTCTGTCCTGTACCTTTCACGTGCTTGGAGGTTTTTTGTTTGCTCTGTTTTTGCTGAGATGATCTCTTTGAGTGTATAATCTATGGATTAGCAGGATGGGGTACTTTAGCCACCACCTTGCACTGCTGGGTATTTTCTTGAGGAATGTGCGTATTGGCTTTTTTGGTTCATCTTATTTTGAGAAGTGAAGTGGGCAGGTTTAAATAACCTTTCCTGAAGAGTCAAGATCCTGTGTTTACTTTACATGGGGGTCCATGTCATGCTTGTTTTGTACAAAGGAGAAGTATGAAGCAAAAAAATTCAGAGGAATTTTAGTGATGTGAAATGTGTAGTTTCCCTTCTGTTAGCCTGATTGATTGCATTGGATGTGGGACCTACCTAATAGTAAGTAGTGTGGATTTGCATCCCATAGGTTTATAGCACAAAAGGCAAGGTGTGTGGAATGGACTTTTATGAATTGTGATTAGGGTTGTGTCATCTCCAAAAGCTTTTCATGTCTTTAATGCACACTGTTTTCAGAAGCTTTTGAGGAGTGTGAATGTGGAAGAATAACACAAGAGTTTAGAGAAACATAATGTTGTTAAATACAAATGATTACTTATGAATGTCTCCCCAATATATGAAAGAGTCATATGTATTATGTATGATAAAATTACCTTACAAATATAGCACTCTATACTAGTAAAACTTCCTCTGTTTTTGAGGGTTGTGCCAGCTTACTGACCCAGAAGTAGTTAGGATTTAATTTTTTAAAAAACTAAATAAAGCAGCTTCCAAAGAGAAGATAAGCAAATCGTGCTGAGAAATTTGTTACTGTAATAATTGTTTGCTTCCCTGAGTTTATTTTTTGCCTAGTAAAAATTCCTTTAATGTGATTGGTGGATTTAATTTTTTGCTTCAGAGCTACCAGCTGGATAAAAAACTTTTAAGATGCATTGTGTTACTGTTCAGGTGTGCAGTAAAACACATGCACATAAACCCTTTGCAAGACTTCTATTAAAGAACTTTTGCCAAGGGTTTATGTGCAAGTTTGTGACTTCTTAGATAGGCCTAATATTGAAGAAAGGGAAGAAAAAATTTAGAATAAGTGAGAATGAAATGGGTAGAAAATATCTCATCCTAACTCATCACATGTCTAGGCTGCTGAAGAAGGATGTAGTTATGATGGAAAAAATGAGTGTTTATTACTCTCTGCAGTAGTACAAATATTTTATTTTTTCTGACTCCTATTTCTCTGAGGCAAAATATTACAGGTGGATTTTCCATTTCTCATGTACTTGCTTTGGAAAGGCAGTATTGCTGAAGACATGCTTTAAAAACTATTAATGATTGCCCATAGTTGAAGGCAAATGCTATTAGTATTATTAAACTTTTTAAACAGGGGAATACCCAGACTTTGAAATTTTCCTTTTTTTGAATCCCAGTAAACTCTGTGTGGGGAATGGAATTCATTGTTGTCTGTGTGTGAAAGACATATTGAAAAAGAAAACAAAACAAAAGAATAACCTGATCTGTTTTGTACAAGAGTTTAGGTACCATGCTCCAAATACTTAGAAAAATAGTTTCATTTTGACCTTTCCAGTTTGAAGGGATCCGAGCTGCTTTAGCAATGTCTCTAAGAAAACAATCTTTGAAATACTTATAAAAGTAAAATTAGATGAAATATAAGGGTTTTTTTCTTGCTTTCAGTAACTCTGTGGAGGCAAACCAACATGTAGAATGAGCGCATGACTTCTGCAATAGATCTTTTTACTTTTGTATTGTATTAGTCAACTGAAAGGAATTCAGAAAGTGATGTTGTGTCTTAGCTGTCAACAAAACAAAGAAGTTGGTATATCACAGACAAATGTAAGAGAAATTCTTGTCTTAGTTTCTTCTGCTTAGGGAACATGGGATTTGAAATGTTTACCTTAATAATGAATGAAGTTAACATGTAGTTTACACAGCTGTTAAGCTTTTAACTTCCTCCCATACAAATCTGTTGTTCATAAAAAATTGAAATGCAACAAATGAAGCGAAAAAGCCCAAACCCCAAACAGAAAACTCCACAGCTAATATATTGATGTATAAAGAACCTGGGACAGGCAAAGCAAATTATTTCTGGAAGTATTCAAACTACTGCTGGGAGTTTATAATATGTTTTTTCATAATATTTATAATAGTTTGAACACTGCAAATTTTATTGTGTTGAAATGCTGTAGGAGGCATGCTTCACTGTGATTATAGAAGATACTTGTCCCTTACAGTGTGTGCTTGAAGACTTATTTCAGGAGATGAACCAGAGCAGGAAATCTGCAGCTAACTGGGAGTCTCTTGCAACTGAAGGGTTAAAATTGCATTCTACTCATTCACTTCAGAATCCCAAAGAAGAAAATTTTTACCTCTTAGCATGGCCCAGGGCTGTATTTCATTCTGCTGAAGCCTCTATGCCACAGGAATATCTAAGTTGTGAGAAAAGCAGAGAGGAATTTAGACTATGTTATAAGGTGATTCCAAGTCTTTACCCTCTTCAGTGAAGAGGGAATTTGAGACAAGCTGCTTCATGACTGCAGTGGTCATATCATCAGGGTGTTCTGCAGGTTGTGGGAAATCCCATAACTACTTATGTGAGTCAAATCATGTTACTCAGGCCTACCATTTTCTGCTTGGAAAGTCTCACCAGTTTTCAGTTTCAATTTCCAACCCAGTGCACGCAACTGGCGTAATGTCAAAGGGGAAAGAGGAGCTGAGGACTTTTTAACAGGTGTCACTTTCAGGTAAATGAAGGTCACAATATTCTTCCATAACTTTTCTAATTCTAGCTTTCGCTTAATCCTGATTTTTTTTTTTTTCTCCCCCCTTTCTGGAGATATTAAAATGTTTCTTCTATCTCTGAAGCAGATGTAAACTTTTCATAAAGTTTTCCATTTGATGTGGTCATATAGCTTATTCAGGGAGTTTATATTCCTTTAATGACAAAGATCAGAATGAACCCTGTGTTACAGGATGTTTGTTCTGGATATCCTAGGAAGTATTTCTGTGTTAATTGAGTAGAGTTGGATGATTAAAGGAGGCCACTTTGCAGTAGTAGGAGCACTATCTGAAACACTGCTGCTTTCCTCATTACATACTTAAAGATAACTTATGTTTTCACACAGAGCTATTCTATGCAGTGTAATGGAAGATACTTCACAGTGATGTAAAAAGGGATATAAACAAATATAAGAGCTATGATTATCATATTTTTGTTAGAATCTTACACACACAGACGGAAGAGAACTTCATAAAGAAGAAAACACTTACCATTGAGTCATTTCACTTCCAATTCAGATTTGGCAAACTCCCTTTCTCTCTATAAGAAGGCCAGGGAGATCCTTCCTGGTCACAACAGGGGTCCCCAGGTCAGCTGACTGTGTTCACCATCTGAATAAACCTGGCTCAAAGCAGGTTACCTGAGCCACACTTAGAGGGGAATCATTCAACCTGAGACATCAAAAGGGGGCTAACTTCCTCTACAGCTGAGAGGAACATGACTTGCAGCCTAATTGCACATTATTGTAACTTGACAGGCAACAGGACATAATCTTAGTGAAGCAAAGAACAGAGCCCTGAGCTCTGGTTGCACAAGTCTGCCTCTCTTGACAAGGCTTTTGCATTATTGACAAGATGGGTCACTGTGAGTATGTAAATGAGATGGCTCAGTAAGAGTAAGGAGGGACCTTTCTACATGGTGCTTGCATTAGTTTTTATTGAACTCAGGCTGACCAGGCAGGGAAAGGGGATGAATAGCTGGGCTAGCAGGCAAAGGAGCATTGCCTCTTACTTTGTCTACCTGCCTTGTTCTTTTCAGAATGGCCTCTATTTTTGTTTGTTTGGGGGTTTATTTGGGTTTTCTTGGTTTCGTTTTGTTGGTTCCTGTATAGGGTGCATATTGAAAACAAAGGTATCAAAGTTAATTTTTTGGCTATTTTTAAAGTCTTCGAATAACTGATTGGTATTTATATGGTGATTGCAAATGTAAATAGCCGTACAAGCACTGATAAACTGCGCTGCCAAAATTTGGCAGAACTTTGTAAGGGTTCTGTGAACTTGTAACCAAAGATAGTCTTTTGTAAAATCACATGACCTGAAGTAGATGAACACTTAAATTTTTTTTAAAAGGTATGGTTAACTGTAATATTCTTGAAGTTTTCTTCATTCTAACATTATGGTATTTAACAAGGGGTAATGGTAATGTCTCGAAATTAAAAGCGTAGTTTTAGATTAGGTATTAGGATGAAATTCTTTGCTGTGAAGGTGGTGAGGCACTGGAACAGGTTGCCCAGAGAAGTTGTGGATGCCCCATCCCCTGGTAGCATTCAAGGCCAGGTTGGATGGGGCTTTGAGTAACTTGCTCTATGTAAGGTGTGCCTGGGCATGGCAGGGGTATTGGAACAAGATGATCTTGAAGATCTCTTCTAACCCAAAACATTCTGTGGTTCTATGATTATTTTTCAAGAATGATGTGTTTATAAAAATAAGGAGAAGAAGATCGAGTCTTTAGTTTGTTTCTTCCTGAAACAGTTTCTTCTGAGTAACTCATCTGAAACAAATGCAATCTCAGTTTGGGTTCTAAAGTACAAAGTTTACTATGATTGCATACTAGGCAATTATTAAAATTAACATCCTTCCTAAACAGACTTAAACTTTATAAGAACAAATATTAGCAAAATAAGTCAGTATGTCACAATTGTTAAAAAATATTTCAGCACAGAGTTTGAATTTAGTAGCAAGAAACTTTGTTTCAGCTTGTGCACATATTTCCTTAGACTGTGAAAACTTGTTCTGTTGTATTTTGATGGGGATCTTCCCAGGGAAAATAAAACCTCAACAAAAAAAAAAAAAAGCAGCAATCCCTCCCATAAGCCCAAAACTTGTCATTGCAAGGCCGGGATCTCTGTGCTGTTACAGAAGGTATTTGTGGTTGGTAGAGTTAGAAGCTGCAAGATGGAAGGAGGGCAGGCAGGTGAAAGATACACAGCTGGGATCTGGCCATCTGTATTTCTAAGGAAGTATGCTCTCATCCTGGCAGAGCTCGCCTGTAGGGTGTTACTGGATAAGGAAATAGGCACTGTGCTTTTATGTTGTGAAGTATTTTTCACTTCCTCTGTTTGTTGTTTAGGGGACTAAAAACATCAGACTAACAGATGTCACAGCCATTGTGATTTGACTTCTCTAAATGTGTAATAGATTTACTAAACTGGCTGTATGTCTTGAGGTGAAGCTTTCACAGTATGTTTCCTTTTTGTGGAGGCCAGTTGGATTCTTCGGGACCCTTTAATGCTAAATCAGCTTCTTCTGTCATTCATGGAGTGAATTTCACATTTGGTGAAAGAACTGTGACTTAAGAAAGAAAATTATCATAATTTATTTTTGAAATTCCTTTTTTTTCCCCCCACTCAGATTCACTTACATGTTTTAATGGAGGTGAGTGTGTCTACAGAGATCTGTGCAACTGCAGTCGATTCAATGCAACTGGACCGAGATGCCAGACAGGTGTGTAAAAAGAGAAAACTAGCTGGATTTCTGGGATTGTGCATGGGTTCCCACAGCTCCAAGGATGGCTGCCCTCTGCCTAAAGATTCCTTTGTGCTGTAGCATTTTACACTCCCTTTCTTTTATGTAATGGCATTTCACAGCACACCACGTATACTGCCCCATATCAACTAGAGTTTGAAGAAAAAAACCCCACAGTGCTATGTCTAAAATGACTCTCCCTTTGTTAGTGTATAACACAGGTGCTGAAAGAGATCATATATGCAGAACATGGGGCCAATATAATTTCGAAACTTTCGATGGACTCTATTATTATTTTTCTGGGAAATCTACATATGCACTTGTGAGACATGCTGAATTAGATGAGCAGAGCTTTTCCATACAGGTGGGGAATGATACTTCTACATTTCTTTTAATTGTTGTTGGACATGCTAATAAATTATTAATTTTAGGAGATTAAAAATAACTTATGATGATTGTATGGAATTATAGAATGTAGATGTAATTCTAACATGATGGGGGCTAGCAGTTACCATAGCGAAAAATATAAACAACTGGAATAAAACTGATGTTCTATTCGATTTGTTTGTTTGATAATTTGATGTTTGCAAAAAGCTGTGAAAAGACCAGTCCAAGACCACAGCTATGAAAACACCACTCAGTGTTTTGTGCAAGAGTCGCACCAAACTACTTGTTCACATGCAGAGTGTGGGATTGGGGATATTAGCTGTGTTGCATATGGATTACAAAGAATTTGATTAAAACCTTGACTTTGATACTAGTGATTTTATTTGGCAGGTGAATAATGATCCTGAATGCCATTCTTCTCCTTATTCCTGCAAAAGGTCCATTAGTTTATTCTTTTCTGGAGATGAACAGATAAAGATGAGCAGTGAAGTCACCTATAAAGGCTTTGGGTAATTGCAATCATGTTTCAGATGCTCTAGTTACACTGGAATTAATGTCATGGTAACATTTTGATGACGAAGATGTAACCTTATTTGTTGGTACCTTGAGGAAGTATCCAAGTCGCAGCTGCAATAATTACTTCCCATCTATAGAGTAGCGTCTGAGGAAGGTGATACCCTCATTAGTGATATAAAGTATTAAGAAGTATAATCATTGACATTCATACTTTGTTTTTTGCTGTTATTTGCAATTCAATTTGGTTTAGTGGAGTTAGTCAATATTTATGTCAGTAATTTCAAGATGCATGAGGAAGTCATTACATCAGCAATTAATTTATTTTTAATGGCTATATTTTCTAAAGTAATTTGATTCTGTATCGTTTCAGAGTACAATTACCTTATATTATTGGGAACTTACACATCCAGAAACTCGCTGGATACTTCCTAGTCAGGCACCAATATGCCTTCACTCTGGCTTGGGATGGTACATCTGCAGTGTATATAAAAATGGCACCAGAATACCTGGGCAAAACGCATGGATTGTGTGGAAACAATAATGCTATTCTGCAGGATGATCTTGAAACTAGTTATGGTGAGTATTTAAAATGCTTCCTGTTGTGTAATATGTTGTGTTTTTTTTTTTTCAGGTGAAATAAATGTAAATTTCCTTAGCTTAATTTGAAATTTTAATTTGAAAGGTAAAATCTGGTTTTCAATGTTCACTGCTCTCTTAGCAATTTTCCAGCCTGTGGAAGCCTGAGATATTGCTATTAGAAATAAATCAATCGGTAAATAAAATCAATGAAAACTGTCCAGTCTTGTTTGATCTGGCATTTAATTTATGCTGACTCTCAGAATTGACCAGTGATCCTTCATTATTAACTTAAGACACTTTCAGGAGTTTTGGCTTTCAGTAAATATTGAGTGAAGACCTTGATAAAATAAATAGGGGAAAAAACCCAGTTCCCTTGAAAGGTATCTCAAGGTAAGCCATAACAATTTCTGGAAATGATTCCTTAAGGCTGTTTAGCTCTTTGTTACCCTTTAACATTAAGGTATTTC
The DNA here is from genome assembly GCA_035221455.1 of Xenops minutus. Classification (NCBI taxonomy): domain Eukaryota; kingdom Metazoa; phylum Chordata; class Aves; order Passeriformes; family Furnariidae; genus Xenops; species Xenops minutus. The sequence continues at coordinate 13,351,177 of JAWWEE010000158.1, forward strand.
TGTAGAGTACTCCTCCAAAGTTCAGAGTAGATTTGGTGGGTTTTCTCTGTTTAAGCATGCCCCTCAGTTTCAGAAAACACCAGCCCTGCACTGTTTACAGTCATTACCCCCAGTGAATCCTTTGCTCCCTAAATCAAATTGCTGATATTAATATCAAGATCAGTAGCTCATTGCCCCAGAGACTTTCCTCCATCCTCACCTTTTTCTGTGTCTCAGTCACATAAAGCTGTGATTGTAGCACAGGTCAATACACTGCATGTGAGCTTTATGCAGTTAGCTTGGGGAGCAGTTGCCATGAAGATATGGCAAGATATGCATTTGGGGGTAATCCAAGCAGTAATCAGTATCACCACTAGTCCATGATGGACAACAGTAATAATGATTAGCTAGTTTCACTGTAGCACAGACATTTCTGCTTATGTGAAAGAGTCACACCACTACTTGGCTAATGCAGACAATCATTTTGTACCCTTGCAGTGACCCACGAATGCCTCATCTTTCTTGGGTTTTAGCCTCTTTTGGCAGTTTCGTATATAATAGCAGCATAGACCTGTGTATATACAATTTAATAAAGTTTTTCTTTCCTTTCTTCAATTGATGGACTGTGGGAGGCACAGTCCTCCTCCCTTAAAGCCCTTCCTTGCCAAATTGTCTGAATAAGCTGCCTTCGGCTATTCTAAAGCCCCTTCTGTAGTTCCTTTAAAAAAATATTTTTTGTTTCTTGAAAGTGCCAGATTGATTTCAGCTGATTCATTTAGTAGTAGGAAGGGCTGTGTATTCTCTTCTGAATGTATTTTGATTATTGAGGTGTTTCCCTGGAAATCCTATAGAAATACTGTTATTCTTCCAAGTCATTGTGTGACTATATGTGTGTGTCTTGTTTAGGAAAACTGACAGATGATGTAACTGAATTTGTAGAGAGTTGGCAGGAAAATCCTCCACAAGGAACACCTAGCTGGGATAAATCTCTTCTCAATGAACCACCGTGCCTGACACAAACCCGTGAATCTCTACAGGTCTGGATCAAGACAAAAGGATTACTATAGTAGTTGGTGAAACTAATTAGAGCAAGAATTTGACTTAGTGCTTTGAAGGAAACTGGAAATATTCACAGCTTTTCTTTGAAGAGATGAATTAGAATGGTTGCTTGCAAGATCTTCTCTTATCCTTCCCCCCCATCCCTTTTCTTCTGTATTTAATTCTTATCTTTTCAGACATGATATTTTCTTCATAGCAGCCAATAGAAGTGTTTGAATACAGAGCTACATGAGTGAAAAGTTGTAACATATAGATGTGTTTTAGAACTAGCTCCCATTCCTTCCATTAGGAAGGATAGAAAGAAGCAGGGAGGCAAAACCAGGAGGAGAGCAAAGTTAATTTACCAGTGTTAAGAAGATTTAATGTTATGGATGCTCTAGCATGGATAGTAATATGTTGGTGAGGGGAAAGTGATTCAGTCACAAATGTCTGTTCCCATTTTCCATAGTACTCTATTCTGCTTATGTTTATTTTTGAAAAACTTCACAACATCTGTCTCTTTCCTTTCAGAGGGCATATGCTCTGTGTAATATCCTGTTACATCCCCCGTTTAAACAATGCCATGAATATGTGAGTCCTCTTTCTTTTATGGCAAGCTGCACAAATGATCTTTGCATGTAAGTGAATGTTCTTGGGTAATACCAAAGCTATTCTAAAAAACTCCCAAATGTTCTCCTTCTATCGTGAGAGTGAATTGTGAGTGTTAACAGAACTGATTTGTCTTTTTCTGCATATGTTTTTATCTAACATTATTTTATTGTCTTGTCTTTGCTCACTTGTTCTAGATTTACTGCAGTGGAATACTGTGTAGTTGTTCCTGTTTTCTTTGGGTGACCAAAGTCAGGCCCAGATAATTTCATAATTTGTTAGTCTATCTCCCATGAATGTGGCATCTGTTTTGATTCTGAGTGTGCAACATACTTAGTACTAGTATAATATTGGTGTAATGTAAAGTAATAGTGAAAAGATCAGTTTGGCATCTGCAAGCCTTATGGTAATCCATTGTAAGGAGGAATTTTGATTACTATTTGAATTGATGCTAACATGTCACAACCTGCTATGCTCCTTGTCCAAACAGTTTTGACTAGTTAAATTAGCAGGCAAGACAGAAGAGAATTTCCATTCCCTGTACCATGGTGACTCACTGGTCACTTATGCTTTCTTGTGAATTTTCTGCAGGATGTTAGTCCTGTAAAATTCAAGACCTTTATTCAAGTCTATTTATACTGCTGTGTCTTTGTTATTCATGGATTTATTCAGGAAATTAGTGTCAAGTCTCAAAATATATTGATATTTTTATTGATGGCCTTTCAAGTGTGACAGAACGTCTTATCCACTAAAGACTTATAACCTAGCCCAGCAGTACTTTAGAGCAATTTTAAAGTAGATTCAAACAACATGGTTGTATGCAATGCAGGAGCACTCATGAGGTTATGATTTTATACTGGACTGTAGGTAGAAAACAATATGTCACTTTTTATTTTGTGTAAGGTCAGCAGTTGATAATGCAACTTGGTGTCGAGCACTAACTGAGTATGCCAGAGCCTGTGCCCAAGCAGGAAAGCCACTTCATGGATGGCGAGTGCACTTTCAACAGTGTGGTATGTACATGCTTTTTGACTTGGAAATGCTGCTTAGTAGTTCTATTTTGAAAAGCATACTCTTCTTACTTTGTTGTTCTTCCTCCTATTTTAATTCATATAACTCTTAAATAAACTACTGAGTGAATGAATCTCACTTCAAGGCTACATAAATGTGATGGAATTCTTCTTTCATATGAATAATTTGTACTGAATATATTTAAAGTACTAAGTTTATTACAATGTGATTTAAGAGCCTTCTTACTAAATCACAGATTCTTTAAGATGATTAACCATTTCTATTTTCACAGAGCTACTCTTTCAAATATTGTGTAAGCCTTCATGGCTTTCTGATATATGTGTCTCATGAGTGTTAAAAATAAATTTAAATTACCCTTGCATAAGTCTTCATCTTACAAGTCAAATAAAGTCAGTTTGAAAAAGGTCATCTAATTTGGTCACCTGTCTGGAACACAGGACCAAAACTGCTTTGTCATCCATGACAGAAGATTTCCCCTGTGGTTCCAAAAATCTCTGTTAATCGATGTTCTGACTACTTCCTGTGATGGTCTGAGTATCTAAATAGCTCTGCTGTGAGAAAGTTTGAGTTTCCCTGGGTGTAATTTAAGATTATTTCTTAATGCACCTGTAATGGACAAAATGTGAATATATAAAAATATGTATCAGTTGTGTGTGTGTTAAAAAAGCCATTTTTCCAGAGAACAGATACTGAACTGACTTGACAAAAAAACAAACAAACAAACAAAAAAACAAAAACAAAAAGCCTGAAAAAAATGTGCAATTTACTTAAGCTCTGAGTTATTGCCCCACTGTATGTTTTCTCTACCTGTTTCTGTTTTATAGTCATTACCTGTGCTGAACCCTTGACCTACAATGAATGCATCAACTGCTGCCCTGTTTCATGTCATCAGCAGTCACAGTGCATTGACAGTGAGCTCCCCTGTGTCGATGGATGCTACTGTCCAGATGGTAGGTTTGGCTTCTCCAATATGTATTATTTGATGCCATATAACACTGAGATTGTTCTTCCCCAAGTTTACATCTCTATATGGCCTGTCCAGATTGAAGCATTCCCAGGAGCTCTTTATAAATGGAGTGCCAACGAAGCATGGATGAAGGACCTTGTTTTCCTGACAAGAGCCTCTTCCTCCCTCTGACAAGTAGGAATAGGTTTCAGCACAGATCCCCATTCTAGCTCTAGAGCTCCACAATTTGAGTGAAAAATGGGGTTTGCTCTGTTCTTACAGGGCACCCATCCTCCTTTGTTGTGGTGGTTGTTGCTTGGAGTGTTTTTTGGGGAGGAAGGATTATTTTATTGGGTTGGGTTTTAGTCTCATTTGTTTTCCTGAAGACTGCCTGCAAGGTTAGGGAGCTTAGGAGAGCTCAAAAACATGACATAAATAAAACTCATTCACGTGGCCAGAAATGTTTTTAGTACTGAGGTTCTTAGGCTGTTGTATGGTTTGGGCAAGTGAGGTATTTACCAGTATGGCCTAGGGCAAAACTTTACCCTCATCATTAAAATAGATGTTGATGTCCACTTTTCCTCTAATTACTGGCTTCTCTTGGGCACATAATTCTATCTAAAGGAAGACAGAGAAAGTTATGCCATTAATCTTCAAGTCATGCCTCTTATATGTATGCTAATCATTGCAAGTTTAATCATCTTTGTTATTTATTGATCATTTTACCTTTTATGGGTAAAAAGTAAAGCCGTTTAGTTTCTAGATCTCTAATAAAAAAATAATAAAAAACCAAACGAAAACAAAAACCACTGAACTGAAAACGTATTTCAGTAAAATAAGGACCAAACAGTACTTTTAAACAGGCAAAGATCTGTAAATGTGTTAAAAATCAGCCAAAGGTACTCAAAGAATCATGGCTTGTGTATTTGGTTTTGGGTTCTTTTTGTGTGCATGGTTTCTTCCCCCCCCTCACCCAGTATTAAATATTTGCTATTCATATTACGTTTGGTGTTCCTCAAGCAATTTAGTGACCCGATCCATGTAATATAATTTATTTAATATAATTCAAATGCCCTTTTTTTGGGGTGAAATTTATGAGCAATTAGTCTAGAATGTATTATCACACAGACTATTTGTGTTGTTCTTGAGTATACTTATTAGTGCTCGGTCAGTCATTTGTATGGATATTTCATTTTTCTTGCTATTTTATTTCTTCAAGGCTTAATTTATGAAAATGAATTGTGTGTCAAACCTATGGACTGTCCTTGTGACTACCATGGAGGTTTCTTTGAAATGGGTTCGGTGGTTTATGAAGAATGTAATAATTGGTGAGTAATTTTGCTTTTTATGCTGTGCACCAAATCCTTTCATGGTCATGAGACAGCTTCTTCAAGGCCTGTTTCAGTTGGATATATAGAGCCTAATGTAATTGTAACACTAAGCTGTTGTTTTGAGAATTTCTAAGTTAATTTTATACATTGGAAAGAAATTTGCAAGAAGAGAAAGTGCCTTTGATTGGATCACTTTAATTGAAGAAAATGGATCAGGTTGCAGATGTGAGACTTTTTTTTCTTCTCCCACAAGAGTTCTATTTTTAAGTCATAAGATCCAAATTGCTTGTATTTATTCTTCTTAATTTTATTAATTCTTGACTTTTATAATTGTTATGGAGGAGCTAAAAAAAAAAAAAAAAAGGTGTTACTGGATGCATGGATGAAATTTCTCCTGACTGTGCCCTCATGACAATTCTTGCCACAGCTTCCAGGCATTCTAATGACTGTGGTAACTCTGTTGTACCCTTTTGAAACAAGACACAAGACACTTGGTGCTTGTTTCATAGAGGAGGAATCCAGGCAGAACAATTGAGAGACAGCCATATATAATTCACAAATTAAAAGTATGAAACCTTTTTGTTTTGATTTTAGCACCTGCATTGGAGGCAAGTGGATCTGTACAAACCTTACATGCCCAGGTATGTAAAAGTCTTGAATGCTTAATTTTTTGATAACTGAATTCTTATTCGGGTAAAATACTACTTTTAGATCCTAATATGTTATTTCACTACATAATTTGCATTTTATTTCTGTCTACATGTAAGTGCATCTACACACTTAGTAATTAAATATTAAAATGGTCTCAATAGCAGACCATCTGCCTTTCAGCTTAGTGCAGTAATGTGTCTGCCTGTACATTACCATGATGTTGCTGGTAGATGACATTGCCTGGTTATTTGTCTTCTGCAATCAAATTCTCCACTGCAACCTTCACTTGGCATAATTACAAGTTTACTTTTTTTTTTGCTCAGTACTGCTGGCTTATCAGTTAACTGTGGGAGAGCTTAATGTTTCCGAAAATCAGTTTTAAGAGCCACAAATCAAATACCCATAATGTAAGAATGGCACATTATTGCTTCCTTCTGGGGGAAGATCTGTTTAGGTATCCTGGAGGGCATCAGATAGGAATTCTATTATAAGAATAAGGATAAGGTTCAGTTCTTAACTGTGTTCCTAGGACCTGGTTGTAATATGAATACAATTTCATAAATTATAGAATATATCAAAGTATATAAACCCTACAGCAGTAGCAACTGTTGAGAGTACACTGTCTTTGCTACATACTTAAATGCATTATTTATTTTGTTTGTCAGCTGAATGCTCAGTTTCAGGAGACACTCATTTCATGACCTTCGATGGGCGCAAATACACTTTCCAGGCTACCTGCCAGTACATTCTAGCAAAGAGCCGTACATCTGGAGCATTTACCGTATCCTTGCAAAATGCTCCCTGTGGACAGGTAAGGCTTAGAACTTGCTTATGGTGTTTACATCCTGAAGGGTCTATTATTTGGTGAAAAAAGTATTTAAAAAGAAAACAAGGCAAACAGCTTAATATAATAATTAGTAGCAGCAGCTTTCTGTAATGATGGAGTGGGACAGCAGCAGTGCAGAGGAAGTCTGTACATAAATTCTCATGTTTGCTTGGGATAAGATTATGCTACTCTTCTGATTCTGTGTTCACTGAGGCCATTCAATAGCATGTGGGGGTTCATGCAGCATGCTCTGGATGATGACTTCCTTTCTTGAGCTTTCTGAGTACATCTTTCTAAATTTGCAGTCAGCACAAAGTAAGTATACTACTTATTATTGCTTGAAAGAAGAATGACTTTTTCATGTCTTGAATATAGATTTCTCTTTCATCTTTGTTCTTGGAGCTTGAAATTAATTTTTACTTATGTTGATATGAAAACATTTTGTTAGCTTTTTGGGCAGCTCTCTCAGATTTGGTTTCATAAATGCATCTGTGTTGCTGTTGTTAAGCTGGTACCCATGACAGTTACTTTCAACCAAACATGCATGTGTATGTATGGAACGGATACTAACCATGATAGTAAGGGTGCTTCTGCTTGATATTGGAAGTTTCTGATACTATACATGGAAGTTGCCAAATGTTTAGTCTGCCTTATATCCAAGACCCATTCTCTTTCCTTTGTTGTGTGTATGGATTCCTGAGCTTGTCTTATAAAGCTATGTGTGAGGTATGGAACACTGGTGAGATTTTTGACTACATTTTTACTGCAGTCTTCATAGGGTTTAAAATGTTGAGGTAGTTAAATTAGAACAGGTCTTAAACATAGATGGTTTGAGTGAGAAGCATTGTTGACTGAATTGAACTGGTTTCTAGAATCACGCTTTTCTTACTGGCTGAGTTCTACATGTAAGGGCAGAATTTGGCCCACATTTATATTAGGGATTTAGTGCTGCGACTTTGTACTTCTTCTGTGGAGGTAACTACTTGCATTTCATTATATTAGTTTTATATTGTGTTCTAAATAAATGCATGATCCTGTAAGTCCTTTTACATTAATGATTGCAATCACTCTTGTCTGCAGCTTATATTGTTCATGCACTTGAGATTTCCCTGGGAAGAAAAATGGTTATATAAGTTGTCATACTACAGTTTCTAAAGGCACATTTCAGTAGTCAATTTGTATTTCTACACTAAATCCTAATTTTCTGTATGATAGAAATTACATTTAAGCAGAAGGAAGCCATATTAAAGTGGCAGTGGCAAATTTTTTGTAATAGAAATTATTTATGTGCAGTCCAGGTAAGAGATGGGAGACTGGGTGCAGGGAATCCCCTCATGTTAGTGGCAAAAGTTGAGAGGTAAGAAAGGTAGCTTAACTCGTTAGAAAGCAAATATATATTACAGTTAGATGATCCTCAAGTACATGTCCTGTAGTTGCTAGAAGTGTTTAAGGATACCAGGTGAGGTATGTGACAGGGGTTAGAAGTTACCACAGCTGAAAAAGTGGGTGCCTGGGTTGCAAATGCAGCTGCTTTATAATGCTCTAATAGCCTCTATCTCTTTGAGGTAGAAACATTACAATGGGGCCTGTGAAGTGGCAAGGACGTGCACATTTAAAAATTTCTAGGCTTTAACCTCTGTGTGTATTCTTCCTTGGACTGGGAAGAATCTGGTGGTCCTTCTAGTATTGCCTGTTTATAGAAAGATTGAGACTATTTGAAGATACAATATATTTGGTTGTTGTTACAATTCCCCACTTCAAGTGCATATTTGGCTTAGCTTGTTTTTATTTTAGTAAGTTTAGTTAGCTTCATTCTGTGCTAACTAATCCTGAGGAGCTGATTAAATTAGTACCACCTAGGAGAAACAAAATAAAAAGAATAGGTGTGAAAGAAAACATGAACACAGGCATAAATCTGTTCAATCTGTGTCATACTCAGAATTTTGCAGAGTCCAAAAAGCTTGAGAAAAGTGGTTTGTATATAATATAGCTGTATTGTATCACTGAAGAAAAGCAAAAGAAATCCCCAGAGAAACATTGTGGGCAATTCTTTCATCAAATGAGAGTTCAGGCCTGAATGATTTCTTGCAGAAGCCCACAGTGAGGTACCTTCCAGCCTTACCCGTTGAAAATCAATGAACAATAGAAGTCTAGAGCAAATACCTGCTGTGGTAATGTGCAGGGTATGTATGTGTGTCTCATTCCCTTGTGTTACAGAACAGTTACATCTGTGTGCAAAACAGACAGAATTTGTGCCTTTTGGTTTAGTTTTTGTGGTTGCTTTGTGCAACTTTGGGCAAAGTGAAAACAGAATTGGCTTTCTGTAGCATCAGTGAGACTGCAAAGTGCCTTGCAGTAACTCTTGCATTCTTCTTCACCCAGACTTAGCAACTTTGCTTAATGTGTCTCTGTGCCAAAATGGTTTGTAGTAGGTGAAAAAACAGATTCTCTTGGCTTTTACTACATGTTGGGCTTTGCACTTCACCTAGCCTTTAACAAAGATGATCTGGTCAGTCCCAAATAGGTGTAGACCTTTTCAGAGGTTTGAGTGAAGTGTTCTGGATGTTAACAGGTGGGTATTCAGAGGATTATGTGATATGTTCCAGGGCTATGTGCTGCTACTTTAATTATCAGTGTACAAGTGGTAAGAGGGTAGTGAGAACAGTCTGTGTAGTGTAAGGCAAGAATGTGGGACTTCAGTGCAGCTATTCAAGTTCTAATTATCAACTAGCTGGTACCACTTGGCAGAAAAGCTGCTTTCTGGTTCCCCAGGCACAGTCCATTATCTTTTTTCCCATTTATAAAAATTAATGAATTGAAATGGGAAGCTAAAAGATCTGTAATGTGAAATCTCATATTTCTTGATGGTTTGAGATTTTATGTGCTTCTTTAAAAAAGCCTTATCACTCTCATCTCATTCAAGCAGATTAAAAAATGCAGAAAGAAAATACCTGGGGAGATTTTAGCTTTCTGAATCACAAAGAATTCAGTCATCTGGAGCCTTAGAGCTGGTGACATAAACAGTCATCAGGCAACAAGTTATTTCAAAACGATGTGAAATTTTGTTTAAGCAGTTTTTGGAAGGAGAATCAGTCAAGTGATCAGCACAGCTTAACCTTATCTGAGTTTCAGGTGACAACCTCCCTGGCTTTGTGTTCTGTATGATGAGAAGGTCTTCTGAATATAGGGTGTTTCTTAAGTGTCTAGTGAGAGAAATGGCCATTCCTGTGAAAACACCTGCTGAAAGCTGGCAAGGACAGTGCTGTGAAAGAAACAGTTCATTGGAACAGAGAATAATTGTCAGGCAGAATTTCTCCTTCAGTTTCAGCATGAAGGAATAATAAAGCTTCTGTTGATACTGTGTATTAATGTATACACTATGGAGAGTTGTTTTTGTGGCTCTGGTCTGCTATGCGTGTCACCCACCATTCTTTTATTTTCAGCTTCTTAAACGGGGAACACTATCAGTAATTTATATCCATTGTTGCTGAACGAAATACACAGAAACTGAATTTCTTAAGTAAATAGGCAAGACAACAAGACAAGCTGCAAGGGCATGACTTCACAAGGCAGAGGTCTGTCTCCCCTGTCAGTCCAGGAGAGCTGGTTGAGCTAATGAAATGTCTCTAGTTATTTTTATAATTTCCTATTTTCAAGTTTCATTTTATTATTTCAGCTGTTGGTGAAAGATCACTGTTGCATTTTTCTCTAGAAAAAGGGAAATTCTGCATGTTGTTTTTAATCTTTCCATACCACCATGTGTTATGTGTCCACGGTACTTGAAGAACTGACAGATGATCTGCTCTGTTGTAGTTCGGCATCTGTGAAATCCATGTGGTAGTGTTCAGAGATCCTTGCATCTCTAGTAATGGTTTTCAACAAGCAGGGTAGTGTTTGCCCTGTATTAGACAAGTCCCAGTGAAAGTCAGAGAGAGTTGAGTAAGTGTAAATTCTTGAACTGGGCTTCCTAATCTCTTTGCTCTGTGAATGGTGCTATTCACTGTATACTTTTGCTGTTTGTGCAACTGTCCAAAGCTCATCTTGACCATATCTTTTCCAGTGCCTCTTTCAGCACTTAAGATCCTTGAAATTTCAGTGTTCCATCATTAGACTTCACAGAAGGCAATGGAACTGAACAGTGCAGCCTCCCAACCTGTGCTAGATGTTCCTGGACTTCAGCACAGTTCCACATCCAATCAATGTGAAGTTTGCTCTTTGACCAAGTCAGATGTCTGTGTACTGGTGTATAAGACTGTCTTGAGTTCTGAAAGTAGTGTTGATAATACAGATGTATTTTTTTATGACAATATGAGATATTGAAGATGTAGCTTCTTTGTCGTGAAACTTTAGCACGTGAATCTAAATACTTTTTTTTTTTTAGTATTTCAGTCAATTAGCTGCTTTTGGTACCACTGGCAACTCAGTTCTGCTGAAGAGGGTGGGTGTAGAAATACTGGATAAGGGTGACTTAGGGTTTTTTTGGTGTGTTTTGGTTTTTTGTGTGTTTTGTTTTTGTTATTTTTTTTTTTAGTTTCATCTGAACTGCAATGGAGTATTGCTTTTCATGTTTTGTCTATATAACATTTTGCCTTAGAGAAGTGAAATGCAAATGAGAATAAGCAATGGTAGAAATGATAAACAAGTCGGGCAGGTTGGATGTTGTGACATTGTATGCTGCCACAATGCTGCCTTTCCTTCATCAATATTCATCTAGGGATCTTATAAACATGCTCCACAACTCCTCTCAGAAATAATGAACTTCTGTTGTGTAAGAAATAACAGTTCACAAGACACATCTCTCTTTCGTTGTTGTTTGCCTTCAAAAGAATTTTATATCTTAAATATGCTTCAAAAGAACCTGGGTATATCAGAACACTTCAAAGTACAAATTTGAATTTCAGAGCACTGCTCTATAGATAATGCAGCCTTATTTGTGAGCATTAGCTTAGCCTGAGTGGCTCTTTAATCAAGGAATTTCATGAACTGAAGGTGTTTTGGTACTAAACTGTGTGAGAACTGTTTCAATTTCTCTTTATAAATCCCACTTTTGAGCTGTATATGCATAGCAGGTTAGAGTTATTATTAAACATATGTGGGAAATCATTTGAAATACTAAGTTTTCTTAGTTAGCTGTAAAGCTGTGTGTTTTGCAAATGTACTCTGCTGAGAATCGAGGTATAACTTAAAATTTTCAATCCCCACTAAGTACTGCTTGTTTGTTTTGCTCTTACTTCTAGAACCAGGATGGATCATGTATCCAATCAGTCAGCCTTATTCTTAAGCAGGACCCCAAGAGGCAAGTGACTCTGACTCATTCAGGAGATGTTTTGATATATGACCAATACAAAATTAACCTACCTTATGCAGATGGTAAGGAATTAGATATGAGAATATAACTTTTATTAAGTGCTAAAGAAGCATTTTAATGACATTTGTGTACTGTCAATATTGCTAACATACTAAAGTTAAATGGCGTATTTTAGTGTCAACTGTTAATTTTTTGTGAATGTTTCCCAGATTAACTGCTGACATATTTTGTAGGAGTTGTACATTAGCTGTATTGGGCTACTGACTCTTAGGTGGAGACTGTGATTGTTCTAACAAATCCATATGCCACCCCTCACACTTTGGAGGCTGGTTAGTTATTTTCTGAGAGAGAATTATTTTCTCTGATTCTTGAAATGAATACTCTGTTTTCCCTTTTCTGTAAGCAACTCGAGTAAATGTAAGTGGAAGGAGCCCTCTTGCACCCTTACAGATACACTACAGATTTTCAGACAAAAAAATACATTTTGTTGGGGGTTTGTTGGTTTGATTTTTGTGGGTTTTTTTTTGTTTGTTTGGTTTTTTTTTTTGTTTTGTTTTGTTTTTTTTAGTTTTAAATCTCTCCCTCTTGAAGATATCTGGTATTCTACATATGAATATGCAACTGTGGTCTGTAAGATTTAACATTAGCTTTGATGAGGGCTTTTTGTGCAAATCATTAGTACATTTGATGTCTGCGAGACCTTGACTCTTTATGAATTTCACAAAAAAATACAGTTTTTAATATAGGAAGCATATTCTTGGTGTGAGGATTGCTTTGTCTACAAGAAATGGTCTGCAATGTTTGCAGCTTTAAATTGATTTCATTTAGTTTGCTGTTATGAACGTTTCAGTGAACTCTGGATGCATTTTTAAAAAGTGTGTGGACTCTTACGAGTTTCTTGTTTTCTTCTTAGAATTTGAATTGGTATAACCCTTCATGAGAAATCAGTGATTTGGGGGAAATAGGTCTTAATAAGAAAAAAATGAAACTTAAAAATTATGTAAACCAAAACCAGTGAAATGAGAAGAAACAAAATGTAAATTACACACAGGTTTCCCTTGCCTTTCAACAATCTCTGTTTTTTCTCACCAGAATTATTTGAAATACGGAAACTGTCCTCTGTGTTTCTGCAAGTAAAGACACACATTGGATTACAGATCCTGTATGACAGAGAAGGACTGAGGCTTTATCTTCAAGTGGATGAACGGTGGAAAGATGATACTGTGGGCCTTTGTGGAACCTTCAATGGAAATACAGAGGATGATTTTTTGTATGAATAGCTGCAAGATTTCTATTTTCCAGTATATGAGTGTCTACAGTAGAGTGGTAGATCAAGTGTGTACTGAAGCTGAATGGAGAGATGCCAAGAATAATTTTTTTGAAGTTCTGCATTAGGGAGATAGATAGTAGGCTGTAGTTTGCTGACAGAAAATCTGTAGCTTCAGCTACAGGGTATCAAGCTAGGTTTAGCTTAAAATACTTTAATATAAAAGTATGATGAAATATATAAGATAAAAGGGCTATTTTATCGGAAAGATTTTGTCCCAAATATGAAGTGGCCTATATATAGAACTTTCTGCTTCCCTGCAAACCTCTCTCTTTCCAGCTCCTATTTTTGCTGCAATTCCTGAGCTGCTGTCTCTGACAGAGCCTCCATTGTTCAATGCCTGCAGGCCAGTAACAGGAATGGGCTGTTGCCTGAGCTTCTCTTCATTGTGGTGCAGTGAAAGGTGGTCAGAATGGCCTGAGTCAAGATTGTTGTTTGTCCAGCTTCTTAGCAAGTTATTTATCACAGATACTAATGAACAAACTTACTTCCAGGGGATTAGAGCAGCCAAATAGATGTAGGAGCAGAATATGAATGTAGATCATGACAGAATATTTCTTTTACCAAGATGGAAAAAGAAAGAGTAAGAGAACTTTTTCCTCTCAGTTGGAATTCTTCTAAGTCAAAACATTGAAAAATGAAAAAAAAAAAATTCCTGTTTAAAAATATACATACCTTGGAATTTTGAACAAATTCCATCTTAAAGATTAAGAAGTATTACCAGAGTATTATTTATAGTGGGACTAAGAAATACATAGTGTTTTAATAAAGAGATATTATTTATGTAAAGCTACTTAATATATTTCTCTTTGAGAAGTGGTTTTGTAGTGTATTTTTGATGACAGTCTTTGGATTGTTCTCATGTACGTGAGAAGTTGTTCAATAGTTGATATTTGTCCAAAAAGTCCTTAAACTTGGGGACTTATGAATTGTGTGAAGACATGACACAGACTATGGTGTGCAACCATGCTGATATGTATGCAAAAAACCCCGATCCACACCAGATTTGGGAGACTTGCCATAGACAGTGGTGTCTTTTGCAACACCTTTAGTCCTAGCTACTTTATCAGCAGAAGTACTGCTGATTGTGTACCTAATGCAGTCTTTTCCCTAGACTGTAAACCCCCATATTTAAATGCACAGTTTTGATCATTCTCCCAGACAATGTTGTTGTGCCTTGGTTATTTTTATCACAGTCTTTATCATTCAGCTTCTATTGCCCTTCTAATTACCTGGGCCTTGTGGATATCTATTCAATTGCTTTTGCAGTTATATATCTGTATACTTGGCTTTCTTTCCCTTCCTTTTTCTTGTAGGGAATAAAGAGCCTGAAAAGTCAGCTACCCAGAAACAGGCAGGAAAGTATGAGTAGAGGCTAGATAAAAATAAATCGGATATCACTGAGTAAGAGTGTGCAGACTATCAAGACAGTGGTGCTCCCTCCTTCTCTCTTATAAGAGTGGAACTTAATCTATTTTTATCTTCCTTAAAGAGTATCTAATGGCTCTAGTTTACATCTTCTCTTTCATTTCTGGACCTTTGCCTGTAAAGAACGAAGACCTAAAACTTAAGCTTTACAGGAGACTGCATGAGAATATGGAACAGTGGAAGTGGAGCTTGAATCAGCATGGTAGGACTGAGACCATTCTGTAAATTTACTTTATCTTTTCTGACTGAATTCTCTTTTGCAAAAGATCTCCAGTTGGAGTAACTGAGAGCACCCCAGAGCTGTTTGGAAACACATGGAAGACTTCATCGGCATGCATTCTTGTGCATGATAGTTCACAAATGGATCCATGTGATGTTCATCTGCAGGCAGGTGGGCAGTGAGGGCTAGTTGTTATTGACAAATTATTTTCTACTTAGTACGTCTGTGCCCACTTTCCTAGTTGGATCAGGTAAAGTAATAACCAGTCCTACTCATGGAAATAATTATCACTTACAGGTAGCAATTTCTGAGTTCAATTCTGTAAGAAATCACACTGTGTGTTAAAGCATTTTGTGATTCTTGCAGAGGCACCTGAAAATACCCCCTTTTTGTATCTGGTTTCAATTACACTGTATTAAGTCAGACATACTTTAAAGGTTGGTAGTATGTCTAGTATTGGTGATGCTGCTGGTTAAGATGGAAACTCAAAGCTATTGCAGCATTCACTTTTAAAAATACTGAAAAAATTACATACTTGATTTAGTTGTCTGCTACTGAAGACAATGAGTAGGAGAAAGATGCTGTTTTGCTGACAATCTTTAGATTCAGCTAAAAGAGTCCAGTTGGGGAAATACGCTAGTGGCTAATGCCATGAGGACCACAGATGGTTACTAAGTCATCCTTTAATAATGATGAACTTTGTAGTATGTCAGTTATATCCATTTCACAGTTTGTACCACTTCTTCTCTTGGACTCTACACACTTGTGAAGACAGAGAGGCAAAATGCTAAGGTTTTGCCTGTAATCTTAGTAGTGCTAGGCAAAGTATCTTGCTACATCACCTGTCTTTTGAGTATTTATACAATAGGCAGTACTAAGAAGCTGTGTTCTTTGTAATGGGTTTGGACATGAATGTAGAAAGAAGTGGCCTGTACAGGAAGTTAGAAATTGTGGAAAAGGGATTTTGAAGTCCTAATTTATACATCTTACTTTTTCTGGTTGGAAATGTATCTCTTTCTAGATACGCTAATGTAGCATATTATTTCTTTTGACCACAATTGCACAACTATTTAATGCATTCAGAATTAAGATACTCAGGTGAGTGCTGTGTTTGGAGCTTCTTACGCAGCTATTTGATACTGCTCTTGTTCTCCTGTGTGACAAGCCAGCAGCTCTGGCTGTGGTTGCAGCCTCATGCAATTGCAACAATGGGTAATAAGTTATACTTTAAAATGCTGACCTATTGAAGTAGTTATTGGGAATGACTTAAGCTAAAGAGATGTGTAATGAAATGTATGTTTATGAAAGGCACTGGGTAGTTTATAGCATCTATGGCCTAACCCACCTCCATGAATCAGTTTAAAGATAGAAGACTGAATGTAGACATGTCTGCATGTTGTAAAGTTTTCTGTATACTTTAAAATTATACCAAGAATAAGCTCCAAACTATGAGCAGCTTTTTTGTCCTACCATACAGTTTTATAGATATCAAAGATAAAAAGATTCATGTGGCAGTAGTACATAATCAAGATTAGTTGCACTGTATAGAAAACACTTTTTGTTCCAAGTCTTTCTAAACTCCCTCACTGAAACAGTGTTTAATCTGTTATTTGTGTAGCCTCTTATGCAGCGGAAGCTTGTAGCATCCTTACAAAAGAGCTTTTTGCTCCATGCTACCCCTATTTGAGTCCTGTTCCCTATTTTGAGCAGTGCAGAAGGGACACTTGCAAATGTGGACAGACTTGTTTTTGCTCTGCTCTGGCTCATTATGCTCATCATTGCCGAAGATTTGGAGTTCTAATAGATTTCAGAGGAGCTGTCCCAGAATGTGGTGAGTCATCTTCTAGTTTTAAATATTTACTGTTTGAAGACTTTCAGAATGACATTCAGAAAATAAAATTAAATTAATATAATATTTTAAATGAGAATAGGATTAACTGTAGTGTGATTTTTTTGTGCACAAGGCAAGGCTCTTAACTTTGTCAAGACAGAAGTAGTATCAATGTTCTTAGAGGATCTTTCCTTTACCGTTTACTTTTTTCAGTTCTTTGACTTATGAAACATTGCAGAGATTTTTTTTTTAAAGTAGTTGGAGGGTTTCAAATGTATATAGAATTAAAAATGTCTGTACCTGTTATATGTCATTGCATATCTCATACCATGTAGATAATTTTTCATGAACTGTACAAATAGATTTGTTCTTTTCCTCACAGATGCTAGGACTTTCTAATTCTTTGAATAAGATGAAAAGTGATGGCGGTATTTTAGTTAGATTACTGTCAACTTTTGCTGTCTGACAATCTCTTAGCTTATACTCTTAGTGTCAGTGACACTGAAATACACGAAGTGCTGAAGTAAATATTTAGAATTGATATTGTTGATATTTAGTTTAAAATTAATAGTCAAATATAAATATTCAGATATTTATATAGGTAGCCAAAGGTGACATCTGTTACCTGCTCTATAAAGCCTCACAAATAGAGGAGTGGGATAATATTATTAAGTTCTTTATTTTATATTAACTTCTCCTGATACAAAAGCTATCGATAGGACATGCCCTCGCATGTATTCTTTAAAAATAGAGAATTGGAAACCCTATAAAACACCCCAAAACTGGTACCCCTGATGTTTCAGTCAGTTTGACTCTATTAATGAGGCTGAAAATCTTTTATAAGGAACATTCAAGAATTTAATACCTAATAGTTTCCATCACATCATGTAATTATCCAAGTTACAATGCATGATAAAGAGGATTTAGGAAAGTTAGTCCAGCTTCGGTATCTCAAGCTGGAGTATGTGTATGTGAAAAAACTGGCTTGCCTGCATTCATTTGGGCCTGAATGGCAATACCCACTGTGACTGAATGAGTCATTCAAACCATTTGATTTTATTTTACTTTTCTACAAGCAAGTATAGTTTCCCTATAATATATTTTAAAATTTATGCTTGCAGGATTTCAAATATGTAAATCTTTTTAGTATTTCAAGAACCTCAGATTTATTTTTTTAGTAGAGTGGGAGACATATATATATAGTTAAAAGAACTTTAACATAGTATTTTGCAACATCTGCAAAGTACATAACATTTTATTTATTGCTTTTAATGTTTTATTTAAGATGGTCTGCATTTTCAAAAGCCCATGTACAAAAGCCAAGCATTTTCAGAGTTAAGAGGCAAAAAAGCTTCAGCTGTTTGGGTTTCCCAGTGTAAATCTGGATTAACTGCACAGACTCATTGCACTTGTTATAGTGTGGATTTACATCTGTGTAGTTTACACCACATGGTGCCAAGATAGCAATTTTAGTGGAATTTAATGTGATTGGGAATGAAAGAATGAAGATGTGTATCAGAAAAGTGTTGGGAGGTACTTGAGTCTCTTGCACTGTAATTTGAGAGATTTGTTTCATTTGGACAGCTCTTTCATGTGAAGATACAAAGGAGTACAGTACTTGTGTATCTACCTGTGGCAGAACCTGCCAAGCTCTGTCTGTGCCAGAGACATGCAGCAGTGACTGTGTTGAAGGCTGTGCTTGTCCCTCTGGAATGTATTTGAATTCCAAGACAGAACAATGTGTACAGAGGTAGGTAAAGGTGCAGTTCTGGTAGTCACATTCACTCTTTTAGACCAGTGCATTTGCAAGTCAGAGTGAAAAGCTAATAAACATGTAAGGTTGTAGATGACATGCATTTGTAGACTTGTCAGGGTCTTAGAATTACTCAGAACTGATATCTCTGTTGATCAAGAATAGCACTTCTATAATATGGACACTCATCCAACATCATTAACACTAGATGTTACATATTGTCTGGTTTTTTGGCATGTAAGGGATAGAAAACGTAAGGTTCTACCTTCTTACTGATTTGCTTTGGATGTGCTTGAGTTATGTGGCACTATTGGGATCAATTTCTTGTTTCTTTAAAAAAACGCAACCAACCGCAAAACCCTCTGCCAACCAAAAAAACCCCAAAAAACAAAACAACCCACAAAAAAACAAAACACAAAAAGAAAAACAACAAACCCCCCCCCCAAAACCAAACAAACAAAAAACCCCAACAAAATAAGTCACCAAAAGCAACAAAGCAACCAACTGAAATTTGAACAGCAATTACATCAGTGGGATTTTTTTTTCTGTCTTCAGTTTGGGTTAATCAGCTGCATGTTTTTTCTCTACTCCAGAAGTGAATGCCCATGTTATTTTCAAGGAATTGATTATCCCCCTGGAGAAAATGTTATGACATCTTTAGGCAAATGGTAAGATACAAAACTCTCTTTTCACATCGTGACGTGGTGTCACTTGTTTTCAACCAGTTCTTTAAAATATTTTCATTATGGTGTTGATGTTATATCAGGATTTGAGTTGCCTCTCTCTCTGTTCCCTTTGGTACTGCTTTGCCTGTTGCCTGAGTTATACTGTGAAATCCTTGAGCATTTTCCCTGCAGGGCTTTGGGGTCCATACACAACTCTAAATGTGCTCACAGAGCAGCTGTAGCATATGCAGAATTTGATGCTGAATCTGCTGACTAGCTGTAAGGACATTGGAGATGTCTTAGGTGTTGCAAAGACTGGAAGAATCATGCTGGAGTTCATGGGCTCAGGTTCTCTAGTAAGCTACAGGACTTGAAACGAAGTACTGCTTCAGTTTTCCCTGACCATGAGTTGCAACCAGAGCTGCTGCCATTTTGTGAGAGTACTGGACTATTTTGGCTTGAGTCAGACAGGAGTAGTCAGTGTTAGGTTTCTCAGGGCTTCCCTGCATGGGGTATCTTGTTAGGGTTGATTTTTCTGCAGTTTTGAACTATTTCATGTAGGGGGAAAAACAGTTTTTTCCAGTCTGCGTGGTATTTTGCATATGTGAATGGGTATACATACTTCGAGCTTTATGGTACAGTAGCTTCAAATTTTTATTTTGAATCTTGATTAGCATAGAATTGTCTGAAATTTTTCAGGTTCTGATTATGAACTGTAGTTCCAGGTGGTTGTGATAATAGTCACAGCAGGCTGTGATTTCAGATCTGCTGAAGCAAATTGAGACAGCATGAGGATGAAATTTAGCAATTGATTCACTGTTTCCTCCTGTGAGCCAGTAACACTAAAGTATTTGAAACATTCGTTGTTATAAATTAGATTGAAATTCATGATCTTGTTAGATGTTTTCGTTTTCGGATGGATATCTGTTCATGATACATACTAGGAGTGGTTGAGAAAAAACAAGTTACCAATCTACTGTTACTATGTTTTGCCTGGGAAAAAGTCACTTCAGTATAAAATGTTGTTGCAGTCACAATAACCTGATTGTATGATATTCAGCATTGAGGTTTTGCCTTCAATCGTGGGATAACTTAAGAACTGTTGGTGTCATCAAGGTTTTCACCTAAACTAGTACCTTGCTTTTTAGCAGAGTTCTATTATGATGGTGAGAAAAATGGAGCATCTATAATAGTAAGAGCTTCCATACATAAGTACATACCCAGAGCTTGCTCTAACATATGCATGTATGTGTTTAGGGTTTGGTTTTATTGCTATTGCTCCCTGCATTTTTGTTTTAGATAGTGATGATTTTCTCACATTCATGGCTTACTTTAATATTAATGCACTAATATTTAGGGAGGAGTATAGTGGTGTATTCCTGTATGTATTTTTTTTGTCAGCCTGGATATTTTAGCTCATAATAACATTATGCATAAAGCAAAAGTTTCCAGCATAACTGATATTCCTCATGTGTTAAGGCAATGTACACTTTACCCACAGTTCTAATGTTCAGTGCAAACATTTATATGGTTATTTTGCATTGGCTTTACATCATGCTTCATTATTAAATAAAGTATTAATATTTAATATTAATAATAGATCTTCCCTGTTCTCATTACATCTCTGTATATTTCTCTTGCAGCCATTGCAGTGATGGAGTAATGAATTGTGATAACAATGTAATAGGTGAGTGGAGAGGGAAAAGACACAGTATTCTGTATGAGATTTATAGATATTCTATGAAGTTAACTATGTTCAGGAGAGAGAGAGGCAATTGGATGTTTACTAGTATTACTGGATGTTTATTTCTGTGTTGTATCCTTAATCTAAATTTATTGCACACAGTTACAGAATACAAAATTTCAGGTATGAAGACCAATGTGTTTTTTCAATTTTTTTCCCCCAGCACACAACTGCCCAGTTGGGCAGATTTATATCAACTGCACAAGTAGTCCACAAGTTGATCCTGAGCTCAGTAGAGAGAGAACTTGTGAGAACCAGCTGCTAAACCTCACTTTCTCCGCACACCTTCCTTGTGTGTCAGGTTGTGTCTGCCCACCAGGGTGAGTACAGACAGATCTGCATCTCTTGGTGTACAAACATAAATGACTGTCTTCAGTAGTGATTGAGTAATTAATTCTGCTGAGGTTTTCTACTCAGCACTATTCTACTTGGAGAACCTGAGATGTCAAATGCCTCACAATAATACACCCAAAATAAGAGGAAGGTATTAATAGCAATGTAATTCAATCCCTGTACTACAGCAGAACTGTGTTTAATCTACATATTTTTTTCAGATATCTAAGTTCTTATTTGAACATTTTGCTGAGGAAGACATGATTCTTCATTTGAAGGCATAATTTTCAGTATTCTCTTCCTCAAAAGAATCTTTCAGGTCTTGGGGATTTATGGTGATAATATGCAGATGAGCTTTTGTTGCGTTTTGAAATCAAGCACCATAATGGTGAGAGATTTTTTGCATATAAAAATAACAATAATGAGTTTAAGTTATGCTGGTTTTGATGGGATTTAGTTTCTTGAGGATATAGCTTGAAACTCTTGAGTATTATCACTTTAAAATTATTGTTTATACCTTGTGAGCCTCCTCAAAACAGAGTAGATGCCAGAGCCTCACTTGATCTGGATTGAAATAGCTCAGTTGAAGTCTGTGGGCTCATACTGATTGTTGTGTAGATATATCTATGTCATGATAAAAGATTGCTACTCAGAATTCTGGGGGTTTACCTAAACACTGAGAAACAGGAAATCTCAAATGATTCACATGAACCTGTAATTGGTCCAAGTCACAATTATGGTACCATGGTGAAAAAGTGCAGTGCTAAGGTAGATTTTGGAACTATCTGGAGACAGGCATTTTCAGAACAGCAAGAACTCACTCTTGGACCTGGCAGACACCCTTCCAACCCACTACCTTCAGCACCACTGTATGGCACGCAACTCACATCATACAAAATTTTTGTTCTCTGCTACTCTGCTGTAAATAATCCCTGAGGTTATGAACTTTTCTATTGCTCCCTGGTGTGAGTTCTGGAATTTAAGCCATTAAAATGATGTTTAGCATTGGAAGGCTCAGTGTCAAGTGTTAGTGACCTTAAAGGTCTGATAATATGGTTGTATAATATAAGAGGAAGGGTATAATATGAGGCAGAGTTTTATGATTTCCTAGGAACAAAAACATAAAATTAAGGAGTTTTGTCTTTACCATAACTGAGAAACTGCATTCTGTTCTCCTATGGCTGTACACTGGCTGTAAAGATACTAACACCCAATTTTTTGTTGTTTTTCTGGAGAAGGGAATGCAGGGAAAGGCTTGTTTGTTTTTCAGGATTTTATCCTCAGTGTTTAAGGTAGACTAGGAATATCAATCTGTACTAATGAAGTAGAAATTTCAAAGTTACTTGCAAGCTTGTAAAAACTGTTATCTCTTTAATATTCAACTCTAGTGGTCCTATATATATGTTTTTATTTGAGATTGCTTTAGGAAAAATTAAGGTGGTCCTATGGTTTTGCATTTTTTGGTGTGCTTTTGGAAACATGAGAGACTTCAGCTATATATTAAGTATGCAGGTTTTTTATTTAGAAAGTGAATCCTAATGCTTTAGGAAGGTTAAAAATAGCTGGGTTTGGATAGAAGCTGTTAGATCTGAATAACCCTAATGTTTTAAGTCAGTCACAGAATTCACACTCCAATGATTTGTACTGCAAGTTGACCACATTAGAGTCAGAGCTTCACAGTAAGATAAAACTAAATTGTTGGAAGAGAAAGATGAATGAAATACCATTGTCTTCACACAGTACCTTATCCTGTGTTGATGACAGTTCAAGTAGTGCAGAATTTAAGTGCACTGTGAATTTGTGCAACTTTAAAATCACCTTTCTAGGCAGTCAGTTCTTGGAGAAATATAAAACCGAGGTGATATTGTCCACTTCAAAGGGGTAAAAAAATTTCTTTGATCTTAAGATTAGTTCTTTAGCTGAAATAATTACATTTATTCCTTTATTCATACTTTTGATCTTGTTTGATATCTTGCATGGGTTTATCTTGATTTTGTTACCTGCAAGCTAAACAGACTTAAGTAGTAATTAAATCAGTTTAATGTGTTTGATTAGTTGATTGTTGTAAACTAATGAAAAGAAATTAGTGACATAAAGTGAATATGACACAGTTAAGAAACCTGTGTCAGAAACTACGTTTTATTTCAGGAGGAAGGATCTTTCTGATCTGTTTAGTGGTCTGTTTATTCTTCAATGATGCCATGAAAGATACTTAACACAAAGAGAAGGAAAGAACATCTTTTCACAGAAATGATGTTAAGATTTTAAGAGGGCAGAATTTTTATTTTGGAGCCTATTTTTCTACTACTTGGAGTCTGAAATATTCCTCACTATTTTTGACATTCCTTCTTGCTTGTGCTTAGAATATATTCTGATGGCCCTTGCATGAAATGGAAATTAAATACAAAATAAGTAGATCATAGGAAAAGTAGCAGTTGTCTCCAAGTGCTTCATTTGACCTTCCTTTTCATCTGCAGTGAGTAAATCGGATACAAGAAACCATGCTTAAGTAAATACTTACATTTACAGGAGCTCATTCTGTGGGTTAAGCCTCTTACAGTGCAAAAAATTATGATTATGTATTTTCCCTCTTGTTTAGTTGTTGAGGTCAAACATTAATTCTCCTGGAACTGACTTTCTAATGTTGGCCCACCCTGCTTTGCTTCACATATTTAGTGATTTCAAAGATTTTATTTATGTTTTTTCTTACTGTTTTTCATCTGTCACTGTTAAG
>JAWWEE010000158.1:13376973-13537858 GCA_035221455.1 Xenops minutus
GAAACCTGTGTAGGAAACTACATTTTTTTTCAGGAGGAAGGATCTTTCTGATCTGTTTAGTGGTATGTTTATTCTTCAATGATGCCATGAAAGATACTTAACACAAAGAGAAGGAAAGAACCTCTTTTCACAGAAATGAAGTTAAGATTTTAAGAGGGCAGTATTTTTATTTTGGAGCCTATTTTTCTACTATCTGGAGTCTGAAATATTCTTCACTATTTTTGGCATTCCTTCTTGCTTGTGCTTAGAATATATTCTGAAGGCCCTTGCATGAAACGGAAATTAAATACAAAATAAGTAGATCATAGGAAAAGTAGCAGTTATCTCCAAGTGCTTCATTTGACCTTCCTTTTCATCTGCAGTGAGTAAATCGGATACAAGTAACCATACTTAGGTAAATACTTACATTTACAGGAGCTCATTCTGTGGGTTATGGCTCTTACAGTGTAAAAAATTATGTTTTACCTCTTGTTTAGAAGTTGTTGAGGTCAAACATTAATTCTTCTGGAAATGACTTTCTAACGTTGGCCCACCCTGCTTCACATATTTAGTGATTTTAAAGTTTTTATTTATGTTTTTTCTTACTGGTTTTCATCTGTCACTGTTAAGATGTTTGATGCTAGTGTTTGAATCCTGGTGATGATGGTGTAGCTAAATAAAAATAATGGGGCATGTCCTGGAATAAAAACTTTAAGTACTCCAATTTTCATATTTATTAACTATGGCATTTTTTCATGGTTAGATTGCTTTTGAAAATGTAAGGGAAGGGGCAAAATAGACTACTTGGTTTGGGATTTGTTCTTTGAAGCACAGCCTTTTTGCTTTAACTGCTGCCTCAGTTTCTCTTCTGAATGAGTGATGTGGAGTTACAGGGCAAGTCTTTGGTGTGGTGGGACAAAACTCCACCTATTCAGAGAACTGTTATCATTTATGATGGGGAATATCTTTTGTTGTGAAATTGGACTCTACTAAATTTGTGGCAATTTAACATAAGAATTTTTATGTCTCTTCCTTTTTTCATCACTTATTGATCCCATAAAAGAGAGTTATGAAAAGATAATAAACTCTAGGCTGTTTATCCTGTAATTGCAATGAAGCTTTGTAACTAAGGAATATCATGCTAGGTTTTCTTTCCAAATATTTCTAAATTATCACAGTATTTCTGTGGTGGTGTATTGGATCAAATAACACATAAGGAGCTTAAACGCATTCTTGGAAGGTTTTCTTAAAAAAATTAAAACTCATCACTTTCTAATTTTCGCAAAGAAAACAATGAATGTTGTCATCCTGTAAGTGTGCCAGTGGACAAACAAACCTAGTAATGGTGGAAGAATGCAATTGAGTTTCAAGTATTTTAGAAAACTAATCTTTATTGAAGTAATATATTGGCTGCATTATATCTTAAATATATCTCCGTAGGTGAAATCAAAATCCTGTGGTTTTGATGTGTGTTTAGTATCCTTTTTCAGGAGACCTACTGCTCCTCAGTATAAACTCAGAATTTGTTACTAGAATAAAATAAAAACTGTTCTGTTTAAACCTGTTTTCTGGATGACCCTGCTGCTATCAGGCTGTGTTGTCAGTATTTTGCTGCTTCAGGTTTAGGCAGTGTTTTGGAGAGGGCTGTGAGAATTGTGAGATAATTTTGCTCTCTTCTGTCTGCAATAATCAGTAAAATGTGTGTGAAGACAGGAATTTGGTTTTGTTTGAGGATACTTTAGAGGATACACAGGCAGTGGATGAGCCCAATTTCAGGGGCCTTTGTGAAAAAAGGCTGCAGAATATGGGAAGCTGGATAAATCCCTGTCATTCTAATTCTTGCTCTGGTTTTTCTTATTCTCTTTGGTCTTTGAACTGCTACTGCCATTTCTGTTTAGGGTGCTGATGGTAGAGCTGATTGCAGGGGTGTTTCTCAGTCCAGGGGGAAGCTGCACAAGTGCAGGGGTCTGATTGTATTTCAGTCAAAGTGTTAAAATCGGTCATCAACACAGAAAGAAATAGCAAGGATACTAAAAACCTTCCTAACTTTCCACAAAATTACTATTTTGGTATAATAAGCTAGGAGAAATGGGAAGAAAAGGTGAACTGTATAAAGCTCCCCAAACAAGAAAGAAAACACTCAGCAGGAATATAGTAATGCTCTCTGTCCATACAGTGAATGAAGTGTAATTAAGCCATTAGGTGTTCCTGTAATGTTATTAACATCTACTTTTCTTTCAAATTTGTTTATCCTTTTTATGCTTCGGCAAGTCATGAGTGGTGGTGGAATTCTGGTTCTACAAATGCTACCTGCTGCTTACTTAAATCTTTTTTACTTCCCTTAAACTCTGTTGCAGGCCTTTGTAGGAAGATTTATGAAACCCTCAGAGAGCAAATTTGTTGTTGAGGCCAAAGCATTCATGGCTGCAAAAATCACTTGACAGTAGGCTGTTGCCTAAGAGAGGGGAAGGAGCTTGTGCAATACATAACCTGTTGAAAACTGCTCTGCTGGAGGCTGGGAGAGAGATGTTTTTTAGTGTTCTAGTCCAGATTTGTGGGCTTTGCAGAAGCAAGAAAGTGTTTCGTGGTTCACAGGTGACATGTTGCTTTTAATGATGCCAATAATGATTACCAAGACTATTTACATATTTTTGTGTATCTGAGTGAAGAAAGCTATAGATATTAATGAGATAATAATGAAAGTGAGCATTCAGCATGGCGGAGTACGATGGCTACCCTTGTGTCTTTGCAGTAAGTATAACCATCAAGAAAAGTGTCAGACACTTCAAAGAGGAGCTGTGCAAGGCCTCTCTGTAGGGTATTTGTGGTGAATTCTTAGATCACTGAAATCTATCCATTTGCTTGGCTTTACAAGACAGAAAACTGTTATCACTCTCTTTTTTTTTAATCCAGCATAATAATGTGAGTAAAAAACTGCATTTAGTGTTACCCTGTCAGTGTGATCTCTTTGTGTCTGAATGTGCCCTGTTCAGTTCTGAGGAGCTTTAAACCAGTGTGAGTTTCAGTCTCTCAGTTGTCTCGAAGTGACACAATACTTGAAATAAGTATGGATTACAAAGAGCATTTCATATACCATGGAGGAAAATTAAACAGATTTTCAGTTTGATGGGGGAGGGGGTTTATGATGTCCTGTCTGTTCCCAATAAGAAGCATTACAGGTTTGTAGATTTCTGTCTGATAAATAAGATACTGAAGGGGAAACTAAGTCATAGTATCCGAATTCCCAGTTCATTAATATGAGTAAGTAAACTGTTCCACAATAAATGCCATGGTGAAATCTTTCCTATTAGATACCAGGGAAACAAAACAGTATTGTCACCCTGTTTGTCACGTATGTGCCTCACACCTACAATTTCTTGCCCATGGTGCATGTCTTGCCCAAATGTTGGTGCTACACATCAGAAACACCAAATCTGTTTTCTTAAGAAAACTATTAGAAACACAGGAAAACCTGTATAAAATTTGTATTACTACAGAGACATACTGGAATTCTAAACAAACGTACCTTTCAAAGAAAAAATATTATCAGCCCGACACTACCATTTTAAGGGACTGTTTGTTTCTCAGTACAAATACATTTCAAATGGTGGAAACAAGAAGGATCATAGGTTGTATGGTGCTTGTAAGATGTCCTTTTACTGTGTAACTGGAGTGTTAGTTGCTCAGGTATCAAGTGGGACCCTCAGTAGGGTCACAGGTGGGAGCTGCAGCAGCTGGAGTGAAAGATGCTGCTGCAGCTCATCGAGAGTTTGTTTCACAACTGTATTTGGCAGATAGACTTGTCATAATAGGTGTTCTTTTACCTCTTACTGCACTTTTAGGTCCTATATTGGTATCTCTTTGCCTAATCAGTAGCATAATATTTTTTTTTTAAAAATGAGCCAGTGTCTGGAAGAAACACAGTGTTCTTGGGTGCAGTGCAAAGGTAGTTTGTTAATAAAATAATTCAATACTTCTGTTATACGTCCTGATATTTACTTGTAGAATTCACTTGAGATCTCTGACTCTCACATTTCAGATATTCTGGGTATTATTAAAAGCCACAAATATTTGAATTTAAAAGTTAGACTAGTTGCTTTATTTAGTCTCTCTGGGCAAGAATTCTGCTGTTGTTTCTCAATTCAAGTAATCTTTTTGTTTTTATCTGTTACTCTAGGACTTGTGATTATAAGCAAAAATGTACAGTATTACTCTTGAACTGTAAATAACTATGCCTATAGTTATCTGTGTTTAATGAAAATCTCCTTTAAGGACTGTGAGGATATTTCTGCCAATAAAATTAAGTATATTTGTAATTGCTTGCATGAAGGTGCCTGTCATACAGAAATATGAACTCAACGTCATGCAACCAGGATAGCTCTTTTGCTATTGCTTGATTTATTCACAGGGAAGGAGGTGTAACTACAGGTATGGGAAAACTCTACAACAAATTAAAACTCTTTAAATCATGTAGAGAAAAGAAGAGGACAAGAAGAAATCCTCATTTAAAAATTCTTATACTAAATAAGCCACTAATTTTTGATAGTAAGAACACATACCACTAAAACAAAGGGCCATGATGTCTCCCACATCTCATGGATGATCTCTTGGCTAAGTAAACACTTTACTTACTCATAAGTTAAATATGAGTTCTTTGGTTGCTCATGTGTGATTAGTAATAAAAGCATGCCTGTTCAATTTCAAAAGTTTTTAAATATTATTTAATTTTCACTAATAATGGTGCTAGTAATTTTAAAGTTTAGGAAAATATTTTTTAATCTAGATACCAGGTATACTGCTCCTGAATGTGTATTTCTTTTGTTCTGTTTTGATAGTCTTGTTAAACATGGGGATGTGTGCTTGGATGCAGATGAATGTCCATGTTCATGGAAAGGAAAGGAATATTTTCCAGGTGACAAAGTGATTTCTTCCTGTCATACCTGGTAAGCAGAGATCTATTTAAGTGATTATTTCATTTTACTTTTTGATTTGTAGATTGTTTTTTTTTTTCCTCCTTCATCTATTTTAATCATAAATTTCACAGCAGATTATGGTAAATCATCTACTTTGATTTTGTATTTATGTTTCTTCAAAGGGCTATTAAAATGACATTGGTTTTGGGTTTGTTGTTTCAAAGAGCTTTTACATAACAAAGTAATATCTATTTCTGATTTTCTTGTTTTTTAAAAGAGCATGATTTAGAAAAACTCATCTTTTTATTATCAAGGTGATCTAAACTAATATTCTATGGCTAGTGTTCATAAAGCAGAGGAAAGTCCTTATATAACACCTGAGTGACACTTTTTAGAGCTTTTTACTTATTCATTTTCACATTTAACATTGAATCTGAGCAGTCTAAGGACCAAAATATAATGCTGTGACTATAAGTTCATGCCCACTACAAAGATAATTTGAGTATTGAGCAAGATCATGCACTGAGCATAGTAGCAGATAAATTGGTTGCTAATTTTGTTTATGCAGATAACTGATGAATCAATTGGCTGTAGAAGGAGGTATTCCAATCGGAAAGGTTTGATAGGGTCACTCAAATACATGTAGGAACCTATTCCTTTTACTATCCATTGTTGTAAATGCAGCATATAGGTTATAGGTATAGCTACATCACCCTGTGAAGTTTCCTTGAGCACTCAGTACAGTATGTGTTACATTGCCATTTACACAAGAGTGTGACAATATACCACATCTGCATGATCCTGAAACAAACTTTTTTCTTGATGGTCCCCACCTGTTTTCTTCTCTGACCGCAGTTGAATGTTCCTAGCTGGCACTAAGCAATGCTAATTTTCTTACCAGAGCCTCAGAAAAATCAGCTGTCAAGCACTGAGATACCAGGGTAGTGGTGTAGCCTCCAGCTTCTCTGCAGAGCAGTTCCCTCCTCTTGTCCCCATCTTGTAGCTCACCAGGATCATTTAACTGGGGTCACCTGGTGAACTACTGCTCCTGGCCTGCACAGCTTAGTGTAGCCTGGCACAGTGAAGGCTTGTGCAGTCAGCACTAGTCACTGCCTTGTCTGGATGTCGTTGCCCCCTCCAGCCTCGTGCTGACTGCCTCCCTCTGCCTCTCGTCAGGTCCTCAGTCTCTGCTCTAGAAGAGATTTGTAGCCCTTTGGTCGACTGGTGAAGCGACTTACAAGCCATCTCCACTGGGCAGGCAGGTAAAGCGACCCGGGTTGTTCACCCCTTATTTCCAAAGCCTCTCCATTTGGACCTGGTGTGGGATTGCTTGCATCAGAAATTATTATACCCCATTTAAACTCTATGAGACTTCACCAAAGGCAGCTGCAGTGCAGGCAGAAAGACACTGGATATTTAGCCTTCTCTCTTTTTTTTTTTTTTCCTGAGGCCAGGCTCATTAATTCATATACAAATCCTTAAGGCTGTCATGATTTTTCTAGTTTTCCATGTCCAGAAGCAAAGGCAGATTAAGTGATAATGGCTTTTTCGCAATGAGTTGTCTGCTGGCAGATGGGAGTCTGCAACAAGCTCTGCTTCATACAAAGCATATAAGTCTTTGAGTATATGTATGCAGGAGTGTATCTGGTATGTTAAGGGAAATGTGCAAGGCATGAAAATGCTTCTGTACAAACAGACCCACTTAGGCACTCATAGGAGTTATAATTTAGTGGGTTTTAATACACAGAGTTAGTGTACATTGATTCCAAATATTATCTTACTTGTATATGATGTAGTATTAACAATGTAACTATTAATCTGGTTTATCTATTGAATGGTAAAATGGCAAATAAAATAATTTCTTAAGTTGGCAAAACTACCAGTGAAATGTCAGGAACTTTCAACCCAGGCCCTGGGTTCTGACGGAACTGTCATTCTAGGTTTCTTAAGTTTTGTTTTCCATGCAAGTGCCTGAAAATTTTAGCATGTGCTGTCAAGATTCTAACCCAAAAAGTTCTATTGCTGAGGGTTTCACAGCATTTTGTTGCTGTGCAAGGTAAGATGGGGGGTGCTGTGCTGGTTTGCTGTCATATGTTGAGACCACTGAGCAACTGCTGGTTAGTGTTTGTGGGCTGCTGAATGGGGTCTCTTGTGTTCTTAAACAAATACTTCCTGGTAATGTGCCTTTTTAAAAAGCTGATTGAAATCTGGAAGATGCTGATAGTCATGCTTTTCCAGCTAGGGCTCCCTAGATTCTGATAACTAAATGTTAGTTCACCTACTACGAAACAAGTCTGGAGCAGAGGACTTTGAAGACACTGTGTACATCTCGGTCTCTTTCTTCTGAATGTAAACATGTTAAGACCCCTGAATAAAAGAGAGTATGCAAAGGAGCTCCCTAATCTTCATGTGTTAAGAAATGTTCCTGCATGAGTCCTTAACAGATCAACATGTGGAGGAGGATTTGAATAGGTCAAGAGTAAAACCTAAACCTAATGTCTCACAGGGAGCACCAGAAGCAGCACTTAGTCTTTCAGTCCAAATACAGTTTCTTCCATTTGCCTCTCTCTCTATCAGCTTGATTAGGTTTCTTTCTAGATTTGAGGTGACTAGGGTTACCTGGGCTAGTCCTACTGCTGTCTCCTTGTGCTTTGGCAATCATATTTTTAACTAATTTTAGCAATGTGCTTAGTGTTTCTATTTATGTAGTTATACAAAACACAAGCACTGGGGCCGAATCAGTGGTGGGATAAGCAGAGCCTTTGAAAATCTGAACAATGGCTCCATGTTCATGCAAGTTACATGGTATGCAAAGAGGAGGAAGATGATATTAGTAGTTGGAGCTGCTTAAATTTTCCAGATATTTGCTCCTCTTTTGAAAACAGTGCTGTTCTGACATTGTGGTAGCAATATGAGCAAAAAATTACAATGATAGAAAGTTACACTGAGAAAAACCTTTATACTGCTTGTTGCTTCAAAATATGAGATGCCAGAGGTTAGTGATTTATACAATATTTCCATAAATCAGATTAATACTTTAGTTGTAAAACACTAAGCACTCATTTAATGAAGAAATTAAAAGTCAATTTTTTATAAAAGTAATCTTAGATGTGTACTGTAATTATATCACATGCTGTATTTAGTTTGACCTATATTTTTAAATATACCTATAGTAAAGCTATAAAGGGGCACCAGCTCTGCTGTCTTTAGCAAGAGTTTAAGTGCCTGGGTGATTTAGAACCATAAGAAATAACATTTTAAAGGGTAGTTGTGGATACAGGAAATGAAATTATATCCATTATTTATAAAACTTACATAGTTTCTGAAAATGTTATTTAGATTGCAAGAGGATGATGCAGAAAAAGGCATAATATCTAATGCTGCAAAGCCTCGTACAAAGCAAAGAGAATTCAGGGAGGTTGGAATAATTGCTTAGTAAATGTGTGATGAAAGCCCTTTGATGCTTGAGGTGGCTCTAGACAGAACTTGAACTATTCTGGAAGCCCCTAAGCTGTTAGGAGAGGGTGATAATACGTAGATATCTGGGGAGAAAAATAAATCCAACGACCCAAAACATGGTTATTTTAAGGAATCTAAACAACAAAATAATGCTACTGAAATGTTTCCTTTGTAATTCTGTGAAATTCTCATTCAAGCAGAGGATGCATAAAGACTGTAACAGGACATGTTATTTTTTGATTCTAAGGTTCAGCTTGTATAGAAAAAAATGTTCAGTGAAGAGCTGAAAAAGAAAGCTTTATCCTTGTGGCACATTATTGATGTGCCAGTAGAGAATAAATTGTATTAGTTTGGATGGTATTTATTTTCTCTTGTTTTGGTGTCTATATTTTCAGAGCCTATAAATTCTAACAGAATGAGAAACACAGACAGTATGAGTTCAATATGTATGATTTTTTTTCCCAGCAAATCAATTTATGTATGCTGCTTCTAGCCAGCATTTCAAAATGCTTCTGTCCACACTCATCACACTTGCATGGCTTTTGTTATTTTGCTTCTCAGTGCAATAGCTTTAGTCATTTGTCTGGGCTTGCAGCTGATATTGCCATTATTGGTCATGCATTTTTCAGCATTTGCCAGCATGGATCATTTCAGTGCACCTTCCATCCCTGCCCATCAATGTGTACTGCCTATGGGGACCGGCACTACAGAACGTTTGATGGACTAACTTTTGACTTTGTTGGAACTTGTAAGGTTTACCTAGTTAAGGTGAGACTTTTTTGTAAAACTTCTCTAAAACTGGATTTAAAACTACCTCTTAAAATTTACCATTCTACTTATTTTCTATCTGTACATTTTACTGAGTCCTACATACTGGTTTTAATTTTTTTTATTATGCTATGTATGACTCAAAGTATGACTTGGAATCATACATAACATAATAAATACACAGTGAGGTCTCTGCTAATTGAACTGTGTAACAATATACAAATTTATATTAGTATATTTAAAAATGGCCTTTTTTCTTTTTCAGGGTACTTCTTCAACCAGTCTTTCTGTTATTATAGAGAATATTGACTGCTTTAGTACTGGAATAATTTGCAGAAAAAACATTTTCATTAATGTTGGGAAATCTTTTTTAGTATTTGATGATGAAACAGGAAATCCAGTAAGTTTCAGTTTTTACCACTGATGAAAAAGTAGGGCATGTACTTCTCTGGGTGTTTCTTCCTTTCATTACCAAAACCATACTGTGACACTTTCATAGCAGAGATGTAAATATCTTTACTGTGAATGCTGATCACATCTGTACTGTTCAATGGAGACATTAAACAAAATCTTGTCTATATTGACAAATGTGTTAGTTGAGATAATTGTAGCTCTTTTGTTTAGACTTAATTTGTATTTAATATCTTAAGAAAAATCCCAATTTTTGAAGTCAGTTTTGCTTTTAATTCTTCTAGAACTAAGAGTTTAGTCAGTCTGAAATGTATAAGAGGAATATTTCTATACAGTTGAAAAAACCCTCAAATTACAGCCCCTGGTATAACCTCCATAGCCTGAATTTAATTTTTGTTTTGGTCAAACTGCAAACTCTCTTACGGTAAATTTTTAGTATTTCTAGTAGTTTTAGTATAAACAGTGCTATTTACCGTTTATAGACTGGCTATTCAAGGGAAGTTTAGTCTCTTTGTTTGAGGTGTTGTGTAGTTAAACCAGATATCTTAGTCCATGCTACAAATTAATTGGAATCTGATTGTTACTGGATAGACAGAAGAACGCTCTGTGTAAATAAGATTGTAACCTATGGACATATTTAGACAACTCCTTGTTTCAAGAGGTTGCTCTGTGCATCTTTATTATTTACCCATATTAAAAAAAAAAAAAAGTATGTGGCTGAGACTGAATAAGGTATAATTGAGGGAAAAATCATAATCAGGAACCCTAAGACTAACCTTTTATCTCCCAGATGAACCATTAACATTTTAATCTTCACTCTGATTGTGTTTACCCATGCTGTAAATCTGAGAGAAAACGAACTTTTAAAATAGAAAAATCATAAAAATGCAATACAGTTCACAATCAAAATCCAGACCCCTTTTGCTTAAGCATTTGTCCTTATGTGGCCTTCTGTCTGTGTTTGGACTTAGGTCTGAGAACCACGTAGTTCATGTTGTTTAGGCATTTAATTTCCTGTCAAGTGAACATTTTATGAAGGCATTGCTCCCATTATAAGCTCTGTTGTTCTATTTTGAACAGAGCTTATCTAGTTACATAGACGACCTTCAGAAAATGCAGTTGTGGAAAGCTGGATTTTTCACCGTTGTTCATTTTCCTGATGAACACATCACCATTCTTTGGGATCAGAGAACAACAGTTCATGTTCAGATGGGTCATCAGTGGCAGGTAGGTGGAAGTCAACAGTCTTTTTACCATTTCTTTGAGGCGTTTATGTAAATCTTATGAAATAATACATTATTATTCAGAAAATAGACAGTCCAGGAGAGAAACACTGCACTACCTTGTCAATTAAAATATTCTCATTTATCTTTTTTTAGTTACTCTTTACTGTATAGTTTCTGTAACAACAGAAACAAGTATCTTTGGGGCAAAATTATTCTTCAGAACTCATTCCTTATGTGACTGGAGTAGGTGTTATTTTGCAAAAGCATATGAAAAGCACATAACTGACTAAGAGCTCACTTCTCTGAATAAAAGATCAGCTCCTTTCTCAAAGGCTTGGGGACACATAACTGAAAGGGAATAATACTGACATTGTCAAAATAAGATATTCTCCGCAGCCTTATTATAAAAAAAGCTGAACTGTTTTGACTGAAATTTAGCTGAAAAAGGATCAAATCCTGACAATTTTATAATTAAGTAACTGAAGACAAAAGTTTTGAAAATAGTTATGACTGGAGATATTTTGTTGTCTGAAATTTTTTTTTTTTTAATATGTGTGGGTATTTATATATATATATATTATTTTTTTCCCCCAGGGTGAATTGACTGGGTTATGTGGAAATTTTGATTTGAAGACAGTAAATGAATTGAGGACTCCAGATAAATTTGAATTAACAAACTCACAAGAGTTTGGAAACAGCTGGACAGCTGTAGAGGTACATAGTAAAAACAATGTGTTTCCTAGTAGATTGTTTTGCTGTTATATCTTATAATTTATCTAGACTGAAATCAGAAATTAATTCCTGGGAGTATAACTCAGGCAGCAATGCAAATTACAATATCAGTGGTTCTTACAGATGCTTTAATCTTTTAAGGAAAATAATCACCTTTTTGTCTACACAATGCAATAGTGTAGACGAAAATGTTTTACAATATTCTGAATATTTTTTAAGATGCTTGAACAGTAAAGTAGTAGGGTTACTTGCATAATGGAAGAATTTTAGGTTCACTTAAGACTGTGTTGTCAGTTTAGCTGATCTTTCATAGCTGGGAGATATTTAACTGTGCAACCATAGCAATGGAAAAAAAAATTCTTTCAATATGGTGTGAAGTTAAAAACTGAACTTTTTTTTTTAAATGTCACATGTCTAGTGGTGCTCATAGAAATGTCCCTTCCTAGTAGTTAGAACGAAAGGTTCTGATTTGTGACACTTCTAATGTGTCACCCAAGTGATCCTAGTTATTTATGTAAGCGAGACTGTTCAGGTGTAAGGACGGCAGGTTGAGGCTGCCATGGAGCTCTGGTTAGACTTGTATGTGTTTTTTTATGCTTCTATCAGATAAATGAAGCCTTTCTTCAGCTTGTGTAATTTTTTTTTTCTTCAGATTAGCATCATCTTTCAGCACCGTATCTTAGTGCTGCTTTAGTTTCATAAGCAATGCATCTGCTTGATGGTTTACATTTCTTAAAGAAAAAAAGCCACGAAACTATGCTTTGCAAGTTCCAATGGAAAGTGGTTATGAAATGTGTTTCTCACCTTAATTTTGCTTTCTGGTTAAGTGTGTTGACAGCTCTGACATTCGAAATCCATGCAGTCTGAATCCCCTTAGAGAGCCATTTGCCAAGAAGGAGTGTGGAATACTGTTAAGTGAAGCATTTGAAGCTTGCCATCCAGTGGTGAGTTGTGGTCACACAGAAACAAGTGAAAGGGAGTGTATCGGTAGAGAGAAATGTTACTCTTAAACTTGAAACACTTTAAATCTTCATCTTGTCTTCCATTACATAATAATTTTGACTAGCAAAAGAGAACACAAAGGAGGTCTAACTCCTACCTATTCTGATTCTAAAATGTGAATGTCTAACTGGACTGTCTGCACTTAACTGACCTGGACAGTAAGTGACTTAGGCACCAATTTAACCTCTACAATATGGGTAGTGCTAGTAATCTCCTTTGTAATTAATGCAGATAAAAATACACGCAATTTGTGTTATATTTTGTTTAAATCCCAAGAATACTTGTGTAAGCATAACCACATGCTTTAGCTTCCTCAAATGCATTATATAGCACACAAATTTTTTCATGCGTATTTAAATAATTTGACATTTAGATAGGCAGTATCAGATGTGAACTCATTCCTAGAAAAAAAGATGCATCTATCTTCTCACTCAGGCAACCACATGAAGAAGTCAATGAGCCACATAACATGTTGTGGCAGTCAGTCAGCTCAGGTTCAGCTGGAGCATGGGGGAGAAACTGCTTTCCAGAGCTAGGTCTTTTGTGGAAAATTACATATCCCAGCATGTTCAGGTATTGAGACTGCATGCCTTAAAGGCGTAAAGTACTGTAAGGGAAAAATCACAAATTGTCCTGTGAAATTGTCTGATTCATGCTCTTCATGTTATCACTCTCCCACTCTCACATGAAGAGTTTTCCATCTAGTTTATAATTTCTTATATTTTATGTGTATCTAACTTTCTTAACACTTCTGAGATTTGTTGATTGGTGATCAGTTTAGAAAGTCTCTTATTTTGTAGGTTTTTCTATAGTTTATTGGGGCTTAAATATTACAAAACCATACAAAACACAAGCTCACATCAACATCTCAGAATGCCTGTTCTTAACAGGTTATTGATTTAATTGTGTTAGTAGGTGCTGGACAAGATTTTATGATGTGTTCTAATCAACCTTTTTTCTTCCAGGAAGCATTTGAAGTAAAATGTTTATTACTTCAAAGTTTGATATATTAACTTCTGAGAGAGTCACGGCTTTGTATCGAGGTGTTGGTTAGCAGTGTCAATATAAATATTTTTAATAAGTGATATTTTCGTTTCCAGATTGATGTCACCTGGTTTTACTCCAACTGCTTAACAGATACATGTGGTTGTAACCAAGGAGGTGACTGTGAGTGTTTCTGTACAAGTGTATCAGCATATGCCCATCAGTGCTGCCAGCATGGAGTTGCTGTGGACTGGAGGTCTCCTAGAGTGTGCCGTAAGTTTACTTAACCGACATTGTCCATGGCTGCCACTGCCTGCATTCACAAGAGACAGACCTGAAAAATCAGTCACATCAGGGTATCTGGGCCATGAATTGAATCACTGAGCCGCACTAGTAGGAAGATGAGTTGGTGCCTCTTACTCCAATTTAATTTTGGGCTAGCTGGGTTGTGTTCCTCTTTCTGTATTTGTGAGTGGTACTTTTCTGTTTTTAAGTCCTTGTCCTTGTGAAAAGACAAGTGATGGGAAGTCTATATTAGAGTACAGAGTGCATTCCTCAAACCAAAGGTACAAAGTTAACAACTCCAGTGATTTTCGTTTTCAGGAGGACTTTACTTCTTAATAAGGTCCAGGAAACATAGCTGCCTTTCTAGTGCCCCCAGATCAAGTATGAAATATAAAGGTCTTCTGAAGAAAAGCAAGCAGGTTTTTAAACATTACTTTAAGTATCCCTATCCAAAAATGCTTAGAAGTTGTTTAAAAAAAGAAAAATCTAAGGCCTTTTTCTATAGCAGCTAATGGAAAGGAGACAGTCTTTTCCCCAAAGATGTGATTAAAAAGGGGAAAGATAGAAAGAACGGGAAGAAACGAGCATTTTTCAACTTTGCAGTTGCACAGCGAGATTAGGCAGCTTGCTCAGAATCACACAGCAAAGTGGCCACGGAGTGGACGTGTGACCCTTAGCTTCTGATAGAAAAGGTACACGTGTTTTAACGTGAGCATGGAAAAACAACGAAGCTCAGTCTTACCCACTAGAGGTCGCAAAAAGACAGCTGTAGGTATGTAAGCTTAGTGTTTCCTGCTAGGAATCAGTGCTTTCTTTAAATCAGTGTAGTTTAAATTAGTATTTTATCTAAAGTGGTAAAGTTAATACTTGGCAATAATTTTTTAATAAATGCTTGTGTATGTTGTAATTTGGCCAAGTATTTGGCTTACACCTTAATTGTAAAGGGTAAGAGACCAGTTTATCTGCAGAATGCCTGTTAACTGTGTTTCTTTTTAATTTTTAGCATATGATTGTGAATATTTCAACAAAGGTAAGTCCTAAAGGAGTTGATAAAATGTCACTTAGAATCTCTGGTTTCCTTATAGGTCTTAGAACTGTGTATAAAAATAATTGCATTATTGAAAACATTTGTGAATGACATATTATTTATACAGCCTGTTTTACTGTTTTATTTTGCTTTTCCAAAGGCTTTTAATTTCATAATATTTTTGGGGTTTTTTCCTGGGCCTTTCCCAAGAACATGTTTAACTAATTTTCTTTGCAGTGATGGGTCATGATTAAACAACTATATTGTCAAGTAATTAATAAACTATTCAATTAAATAGCACTAGGGGCACTACTTGCTTTAGGTGTAATGCAGTTCAAAGCTGATACCCAGTGGGTCTGTTAAATCACTCATGGTCTCCTGTGCAGCCTCCAGAGGGAGGTAGCTGCTAACATATGCCAACTTTTTGTCCCCAAATGGGGAATAACTTTCCATTTAGGGATGTCTGACTTAGTCTTAAGCTCCCGAGCAGAAAGCACTGCTGCTGCATTAGTGTGGGTCTTAGCAAGGGTTGCAAAACCTATACAAGGTGTTGGAGTAAACCTTGAATCTGCACTGGGTGCTGTACTTCCCTGTTAGCAATGGAATCCATACTCAGACTATTTTCAAGTTACATTATGAGTGTCTGCATAGTTAGACATGGCGGGCAAGCCGGCCTGATGTGAGGAATGGTCAGGACTTCTGCTATTTATTCTATAACTCTTTTTATCAAGCTCATGTAGAAGCCTGTCTATCCACAAGGGTTGTGGTATTTTGGTCTCCTGTTAGACTCAATATTTCAGCAACTCACCCCTGGAAACATCTTGAAGAGGGACCAAGTTTAAATTAGAAGAGACCTGTGCGATTTTCCAGGCCCAAACAATATGGCCAAGAAATCTGAATTTTCCTGTACACTGCTGAAAAGATTTGGAGTGCAGTCAAATTCCTAATGCATGGGATTTTCATCTAGATCACTATTTAAGCCTTTAAATTAATTGAAATAAAGGACAGTTGTATATGAGGTAACTGAAATTTAGCATATTTTTGAATTTTTTTGTTGTTTTATTTTATAAATTAAATACAGTCTGATGCAAGATAATCAGTGCAGTTGTAACAGTCTGGAAGTGCAGTGTCTCTAACATCTGTGGTAATAGTCAAGCTAGATGATAACATATACTTTTAAGGTGTGTTATTAGTTTTACTTGCTCCTGAATTCTCACTGTCAGACATCAGTTGAAATAGTGGCGGGTTTGTGCATGTGACCAACCTTGTAATAAGCATGTTTATGGTACATTTCTTTGTATCTCGCTACTGTTTGCTCATCCAGCCCATCAGTATTCAACATGCCATGTTTCAGAGTTGCCAGTGGGGGAAAAAAATCATCTTCCATGCCGAAGATTTCCTTTTCCACCTCACCTATAGCATGACTTAGAATTACTTAGCTTTGGAGACAGGAAGGTTAAGAAATCATCTTAGAGCAGAGAGTGGTTTTCTCTGTAACTTTGTTATGAATCCAGAGTGGCATAGTTTCAGTCCTCCTGAAAGCAGAAGCCTATTGTCTTTGGTAAAGGAAAATTCTCAGCTGGTGGCTGTGGTCTCTTAAGTTTTGGATCGACCTGAGATATGAGACTTAAACATATAATAGTATTTCCAGAACACTGAATGTTTTAAGTAGCAGCTTTAAAAATGTTTTTCAATTCCCTGCGCTGAAGGTGGCAAGGTATCATTGTAGGTGTTTGGGTGGGCATGGACTTGTGTTCTAACTGGTTACCTTTTTATGCCATTAGAACCAAAAACCCTGGTTGTTGTGCATCCTCCTTATGGTTTCAAAATTATTAATATTTTTTTTTTGCAGGCTGCAAATTGCAGTCCAAACTTTTAACTGGTTTGAA
Source organism: Xenops minutus (assembly GCA_035221455.1). Lineage (NCBI taxonomy): Eukaryota > Metazoa > Chordata > Aves > Passeriformes > Furnariidae > Xenops > Xenops minutus. Next base: position 13,393,649 of record JAWWEE010000158.1, read on the forward strand.
CAGATTTTAAAGATCAATAGTATTAGCTGCAACTATCAGCTAATAAGTTCTAGGACACTTCTGTCTCAGATGTATACTTGCCATGTCCTTGCTTGTGGGTAAAATGATAACGAGGTGAATTGCTCAGATGTGTCTAAAATACCTGATTTTAACAGGGAACTTTACAAAAACAGTTTCAAATGTTTAAAAATGAACTTTAAAATATTTTTCTGCCATGAAATTAGAACTAAATGAGAAGGTGTGACATTTTAAGATTTGTGAATTGGTGACTTCTCCTGCTTTTGCCTTTTTTAACTTTTAAGTAAAATATGACCATTCCTTTGCTTATGATGCCAATTTCTTCCTGTCTAACTTTCCAGTGGTTATATTTGTATCTCCACTGTGTGGTACTTTAGGACAACAAACTGTTATTCCCTGCAAAATGCCTTACACTTTAGACACTAATAAAATGGGTTTTAAGTAATAGTAAAAAGTGTATAATTAGTTTGACCATACAAATAAACAATTTAGATGGATCCTAGTACAGTCTACAGACACACTGTTTACTTCTAAATCAAATAGCAGAGGGGTCAGCTAACTTTATTAAAGTGGCTATGAAACCAAAGCAGATGAGAGGGAGGAAAAGGAAAACCTAATCACGAGTCTTGAAAATTAAAAGTAGGTTTTGTCAGTTTTCAGAACAGGTATTTTCTAAACGAGTTTGGCTTTGTTTTGGTTGTCATTAAAGTTCAGTCCACGGTGCCTAGAGCTATTTTCAGAGTGATGAGTTGTGTTTTTCATTATGTGCTCTGTCCTAACGTTTAGAGCTCAAGCATTTGTGACACTTGACATGAAAGATAATTGTATTTTTTCTCTCAACAGCTCTGGGAAAGGGCCCATATAAACTGGTCAGCTATTTGGATGGAAAATTTGTAATGGCAGTGAAGTTGCTGGATGGCATTGTTTTCCCAGTGAGAGAAGAAGATACTCTTCCTGGACATATAGTGAGCTTTATGATGACTTCAGGACTTTATAAACCCAAAGCACATGGTAAAGTCACAGTAACCTAGCATCTTAAATAAGACAGAGCAACTTCTGCCCTTGAATATGAGCCTATGTTTAAGAATAGACCTGGGTCAGGAAAAAAATCTTTATCTGGCAGCTGAATGTGTGCTTTAATGTCTGCCAAAGTTTTCATTTGGTTGGTTTTAGTTAGATGATCATAACTTTGTAAACAGGCACTTTTAGTTGAAAAGCAACAGCCACCCTCAACCTTCAGAAGCACCAAACTGGTATTGTAGCCCAGTACTCTAGATATATCTTGCTCCCTTTACCTTTCTTGTGCCAAAATTGGGATGTGGGAAAGAATGGGAGAGAAATGTTGAAAGAAAAGTGCTCCCTACTTCACTTGCTCTGCCCCCATTGCTTGTTGTCTGCCCACTTGTACAGAGGTGCCCATTGGCACTAACCTGAGCTGTGTAAAGGTAGGTATTACAAATGTCTCCTTCAAGTCCTGACTTGAGTTGTTTATTCAGCAGACAAGAGCTGTCTTGCACACCTTCAGATAGGTGGAGAAAACTTATGAGAGCATTTATGACATTAGTTAAATGCTAGAGCTGTCTGCATGCACAACTTTAATACCCACAGAGCAGTTGAGTCTCAATAGAGTTTTACTTCTAAGAGTCCCCATATCATCTCTTTGGACAGCCTGAAGGTGGCTGTCTTTGTGTAACCAAGGGAGGGATATGGGTCAGTTGAAGAAATGACAAGCATTTGATTACTAATACTGCTGTCTGTAGAACTGATACAAGAACTCATGCAACAGAATATCTAGGGCCAGATTTCTTTTATTAGTCATAGTTTTAAGGCACTTGTACATTGCATTCAATTTATGTTTGGAAAGGGAAGGTCAGTCCTACTGTTCTATTCCCATATGAAAACCTCTTGCTCAGAATTTAACCTGGCAAATAGAATTTGTTCATTACAGTCCAGTTTGAACAAATGGATTTTTGTAATTTTGTCTTGAAGGAGTTTGCATGATCAATATGATTCACCATTTATAGGAAACTCTTAATTCTTTGGGCCATCAGCAAAATGCATGTCTTTTGTCAGTTGTAGGTTATTCATGGACAACGGAGAGATTTGGGCATTGATGCACTGATTGGCTATATAACAGATGTTAAAAATAACACTGACTGTCCATTGTTACTTATTAAATAGTTTCTTGCTATAGACAACTAATAAAAGGACGTTCACTGGTATTGCTAGGTTTTTCAGATTAACTGAAGTTTTAATGCTCAGAAAACAAGGTGCTCTTCCACAGGTGTTATGCCACAATGTGATAACATATTCTTTTAATAAAGATAATTTGTTTTCTATACATTGTGGGTGTGGGGGTTTTTTGGATTTGTTTTTTTTTTTTGTTTTGTTGGGGTTTTTTTGTTGTTTTGTTTTGGTTTTTTTTTTTTTTTTTTTTTTTTTCAAAAAAATGCTATCCACTCCTGGAGAGTTAGTTGATTTTACAGTAGATTAATGGCTGTTTTCAAGAGAATAGCAGAGTTTATAACAAAATAGAAGTAATTCTATGAGCAACAGATGCCTGTAACAGGCTCAAGATCTGCCTCTCTGCAACTGGTTGTACAGAGGCTGCTTGAAATCAACAGTGCTGCTTGCATGGTAAGGTATCATGAGGAGACCTTTGTCAGAAAACAGACTTTGCTCTAACATTCCTAGAGGAAGGAGTAGGGACCTGAATGCAAAATACATTTTTGTAATTTGTTTTTAATGAAAGGCTGAGCTCTTAAGCTGTAAACTCCTGATGGCAAATGTTACTTGTAAAGCTAGTCAGATGAAGTTTAAGTTTTTATTAAATAAATAGCTTAGCAAAGACTGTAAATTAAGTTCTGCTTGACTGCAGGGCTATATTCCTTTATCCTGGTGTAGGCAAATGTCTTAATCTGCTTTTATTCCTCTTGAAATCTGTAGAGCATTTGGAAAATGAAATATCTATCACAATCTAGCACTCTGAAATCCATATATAGTGTATTTTCTTACAAGATTCAGGCCGTTTTCACTGGAAAGGCCAAAGTCAGTTTTCATTCCTCATACTACTGATATCACTAGTGGTACATCAGAATGAGTTTAGTTTATTATGTGTGTATCAGCACACATAATAATGAGTTCTGTGTGTTTGTTTTGTTTTTCAGATTCCAACTTGATTTCATTTGAAACAGCTGAGAGACCAAACTATTTTCTTCACTTGGTCTCCAATAATACTCTTGTTCTTTCTAAATGGAAAAAAACTGAAGAGTTTCACAACAGATCTACGTTTGTCATTCACAAGAATACGTGGCTTTCAGGATACAGTTCCTTTGAGTCATTTGCGAAGCCAGGGTATTTCATCCACATTTCTGCCTCTTCAGTTGAACTTTTGAAGTACCATCATTCAGAGGAGTTCAGACTGTCAACCCTTTTTAAACTTGTAGGTAGGTAATTAAAATTTAATTTTATGAACAGTGGCTTGTTTTCTGTGAAAATCCAGGCTAAATGGTATTGCTATATTCAGAGCTTATGAGATTGCTTGTTTTTCCCCTACATCACATGGAGCTGTGGGTACTCCCATGACGTGCAGGCTCAAAATCTTAAAAGATTCTAAAATCCCTGAGTGTTGTAGTGAGAATCAGATTGTTTTCTTGTGAAAAGCCATTAAATACCTTGACACACAATTTTGTTTTATTTGCCAACTGATTTTGAAAATACATATCCTAGTGTACCTAGTAATAAAATGCTTAAGGAGTAGGAAATTCTTGTTCACAAATAATGAATTAACAAAGGAAATAGAAAGAACAGAACAGATCTCTAAAAGCGAAGATCTGTGGGTGACATTTTCTTGTCCTTTCCCTTTGCCTGCTGTCAACAGAGAGGTTTCTGTACAGTGCATTCTCATTTCAAGCTTTGTGTCCTCTTCAGAAGTCATGCCATTCAGTGCTAATGACATGGCCTGTAGGTTACGCTTTCAAACCTTATGTTTCCCCTGAAAAACACTTTGACTTTTATTGACTACCCACTCAGGGATACTCTGCCTTATGGGGTGTTAACCTTTAGTGTTTCAGTCATCATCTAGTTGGAGGTATTCACCTCTCCTTGAGGATACAGATGCCCTGATGTTTCTTGAGCAGCTATAGCTCTTGAATACAATATCCAGACTGCTGTGGGAGTGTTTCTACCTACTTGAGAGATTCCCATTCCTATAATAGTTTCATTCCACTGAGACATTTGGATCAGAAATGAAGAAGATACTCACTCCTAGAACCCTTCATAGGAGATGGCTACAGAAGTTGCTCCTACAAGAACTGATGGAAAAAACCCAAAACAACAAACATAAAAAATAATGAATCAATCAAGCTCCTTTTTTAGATTATTAAGGAAAAGAAAGAATAACTGTCTTTTATTTTAGCCGTTTATTCCTAAACACTTGAGAACCATGCATTGAAATGAAGATTGCCTTTACAAGTCAAGAAAAAGATGCAAGAAGTTATATTGGCCTGTAAAAATAAACCAAAGCAGTTTATTCAAGAAACCACTGTTTGCTTTAGCTTCTGTTTGCCTTGACATATCAGATGCATCAAATGTATTTATATCACTTTATGAAATCCAGTGACAACCCACTTGCTGAATCCACTGGCCTTTGTGTGATATATAAACTTCCAAGATCGCTGCACATGTTTATTTTTATGTTCTAAAGCTTTTTGTTGTGCTGTAGTTTTAAATGGATTAGCAATTTGTTTATTTGGATAGGAGGAGTATTTTAATAAGTATTCCTGGCAATACTCGTTTTAAAAATCATTTCTTCATTCTCTGAAATTTGTTTTACAATCAAAGAAAGAAAATGAAGTTTTGTATCAAATGAAGCATGGCCTGGCCATGTTTTACAGGGACCACGTTTAATGTTGGCACAGACAAACCTGAAGCTGCCCCTGACTTCTATGATAGAAGAGGCCAACTGTATGCCTCGTGGAGCTTCTTGTTATCAAAACATTGAATTAAAGTGTTAATGGTGTCATTGTGAATCTGCTGATGTTTTGCAGTACGTTATGCTGACAGCCTAATGCAGCTGTTGACTGGCACACTCCAACTTCAGAAAAATGACAGATTTTGTCATTGCCAAATGCCTGTTGCCTCTTGACAAATGCTTGTAATCACAGAGCTGTTGAGGTTTTTGGACAGCAGAATTATAGAGCTAATGCTATTACCAGGATGTTCATACAGCACTTCAAGCAAGGAACTTTTTTTGGACATAACAAAAATATCTCCTCGGTCTTTTATCTTGGAGGGAGGAATGAAGAAGGTTAAAACATGTTCCAATTCTCAGTGGTCGTCCATTAACAGAGACTGGTATGTCTTTTCAAGTGTGAAGTCTTTACCCTCCAGTCATTATACCAAAAAATCCTATCTATGCCAATGGAAAACTAAAACAATTTACCTCAGCAAGTGGGATCAGATCAAATGATCAAGAGGTATTTCATTAATCACCACATCCGAGGGCTTGGGTTTCAGAGTTTTATAAGCAGAGAAACATAGGGCTCGAATCTTTCTCCAGTGTACTTTCACAAGGGCCAGGCTGCTGATGTAGGGTAATTACATGGTCTAAAAATACAGCAGCATTTGTTTAAGTTAATGGAAAAGTTACACCAGCTCCAGAGTGCGCAGGCAAAAGCGTATTGAGTTTCCTGCTGACTGTTGTAAATGCTTTGCATATTAGATCAGAAACTCTGGAACAGCTATTCCTGCGGAATCAGAGGATAAATATCGGGAGCAGAATAATAGGCCCAGTAAATCCCTTTGGCCAGAAAGTTCCTCATGAGACTTCTTCATGCTCTGTGACGCACGTTCAAAAGGAAGAATTTTAAATGACCTGATCACCCCAGCAATAGATACATATCTGTTTATAGTCATCTGACGAGTCACTTTTTCCACTTTCGGCACAATAAATATTGTTGCATCGGAATACTTAAGCTCTAATTTACACCATATAATAGCACATGGACTAAGCTGCAAAGTGTTTTTCATACGTTGCTTCAGCTTTTATATGTGTTATTTTCCACATGCTTAGATTTGTCTGCTGTCCTCTTCCCACAAACTTTTGCAGAAATTGAGTTGATAACTGAATTTTAGTATCTAGCATACACTTGCTCGCAAGCAAATACATTATTGCATTCTATTGAGGAATTTTTACCTGGAAAATGGATTGGTATGTATTCAGTTAAAAGAAAGAACACACTTGGGCTTTACCACGTGGACAAGCAGAGAGGCGTCATGTAAGAGCAATCAATTCACATTTGAAATTGTTGGGAAATTGCCTACATACACTAATTAGTGTATGCAGGGAATTGATGATCATTTTATGGATAAAGCTGCAGGTTTTTTAACTTTTTTTAAAAATCATGTGCTCAAGCTAGTTACCTTTTATCTTTCATAAAATTATCACCTCTTTAAGATTACTATGAGTTATTTTTATGTGTTATAAAAATGTGACTTGCTCTATACAAATTCTGCAACAAAGTTCTTAATAATGTTAGTTATGTGCTTTAACTTGCTGTACATATAAGGCCTGTTTTAGAGAGAATTTTCAGCTAAAATTAAAACCCCAAGATAAATGTAGTACAGGCACACTGCAGAGAGGTATTTTTCAATGTTTAAGTTTGATGCAGAGCATTTTTGGTTCCTTTCAATGCTTGTATCTTAGTTAACTGAATCACATTCAGAAACATAACATAAAACTGAAAACGTAAAGAAAAACTCTTTTTACAAAGCCATCTTTCACCTCAAACAAGATTTATACATGATACCATTGACTATTTTAATTTCAGCTTACTCTAATCCATTTCCATCAGTATAATTCATTTTCTAGAATGTCCTGTTTTACTCAATGAGCTGCTGTTGGGTTTTATTAGAGCTCATGTACTCTGTCAGCCCAAAAGATCATGATGTGGGCCCTGGGACTGAATAATGCTGAGCAAGTGCTGTTTTACCTGCAAATCCCAGGTATGTCACCAAGCACATCTGCTTTGGCAGCTCTTATAATCAGACTGAGGTTACTGCAGAATAGCATCTTTCCTATTTATACCACAAATACAAACATTTTTACCTCCTGTTTTCTGACTGAATGAGTAGGAGGAGATTAAATAGTTAACGTTATAATAGTATGCTGAACCATAGGTATTTGAGAGGTAGATAATTACACTTTGTTTTCAGTGATGTTTTGGCTGGGCACGGTGTTTAATTTTTCCAGTGATATTTGCTTATATTTCTTGTTGAAGAAACTTAGAAGTCATGAGCAGAGTTTGCTGGTAGTTTGTGTGTGTTAAGTGGGTAGATAGGATTTCATGTTTCTAAACTTGTAACTAAGGAGCTAGGCAATCTAAGTTACTAAGCAGAGTTTTGCTACTGTTATAAATAGAAATGATTCTAAGGCAATTTTTGTACCTATTGGATTTTTTTTTTAATTTTAAGGAAAAGTAGCAAAACAGAAAAAAGGATCAGGTGAGAATGAAAATCCAAGTACTTAATTCTTTCATTAAATTTTATATCTTTGTTTTAAATACAACCTTTTATCAACATTAGAACATTTCAAATTTTAGGGTTTACTTTTAAGTAAACAGCCATTTTTTTGAAGCATAACATGCAATTATTCATCATGTACAGATTATAACAATGGCAAATTTTGTCTCTCTGAGGTAAAACCATAAAAAGTGAAGTGGTGTGGACTTCTGAACATTTAGAACTGTCAACACCAAAAAGGTGGCCAAGCTACTAAGAAAGGTCATTGTGACTCAACAGAACACCCTAGTTTGTCAGTGATAAAAAAATTAAAATTCTTCCTTAAATGGTAGCAACTGTTCTTGTTATCCCAATATAATTTTTGAAAGCCACAAAGGAGTGGCTTAGTTACAGGTAAGAAAATGCTTCTCTGATGCCCAAGAAAGTGAGAAAGCAGTGGAATTGGGGAATCTGTTTTAATATGTTGTCTTTGGCTATGCGTATACCTTCATTCATACCAAAATTTTCTGTAGTGCTGTGATATGTTGACATGCTCAGCTCCTGTTAGGTAAGAGAACTGTGAGCTCAGTTGGTGTATCAACTGCAGCGAGTGTCACCCAGGACATAATTCACCATTTTGTAAAGGATTTGCTGTGTCACCAAACAGAAGACAAATGCTGGTAGACTTCACTAGGAGACACATGGTTGTTTTCAAATGCCATGACGAATCCTTTTGAGGAACACATGCCTGATATCAGAATCTTGATTAATTGTCTGTAAACTGTGTATCATTCTTTTGTTGTGAATGAACTGTACTGTTGCACCGGGTACAGTAAGCTCGTATTACTGATTGCTGGAGGGGGAATTTAAGTATTAAAAAAATGGGAAGCATGTGGTGGAGGTGGCTGATTAGCATCCTGGCTAGCATAAAGAATTCATGCCATGACACTGGCAAAATCCAGAGTTTCTGAGCTGTGATGGTTTCAGTCATGGGAATAGCAGTTTTGTAGTAACAACAAAGCTGAGGTTGATCTGGTGTGAAAATTAATGTCTAAAACCAATACAGAGACTGAAAGGAATATTTCCCTCAGTTTAGGGAGACAGGTACTTGAATGGCATTTAAAACATGTGGTTACTGCTTTTTCTTATACACTAAAGATTAAATGATTGTGGGTATTTAGGTCATGGTAAATATACAGATTGCCAGAAAAAGCAAAATAATCTATTATTTTAGCAAGGTACAGATATACTTTATTGTTCTCATGGCTTATTTTTGACTTCATGTTAATTCAGACTGTAATGCTGTGCCTCTCTTTCTCCTCCCCTGCATTTTCTGTCTAATCTCTACTTAATTTTAACTTTTAAAGTAGGAACTGCATCCTCATAGAATCATAGAATATCCTGAGTTGGAAGGGGCACAGACATACAAGGATCATCAAAATCCATCTCCTGGTCCTGCACAGGAGAACCCCAAGAGTTACGCCTTGTGCCTTGAGAGCATTGTCCAAACATTTCTTGAACTCTGTCAGGCTTGGTGCTGTGACCACTTCCCTGGGAGTCTGTTCTGTGCCCAACCACCCTCTGGGTGCAGAACCTTTTTCCAATATCCAAACTAAACCTGCCCTGACACAAATTCAGGCCATTCCCTTGGGTCCTGTCCCTGGTCACCACAGAGAAGAGATCAGTGCCTGACTGTCCTCTTCCCCTCACAAGGAAGTTCTAATTGCAATGAGGTCTCCCCTTGTCAGCTGAACACACCAAGTGCCCTCAGCTGCTCCTCATACGGCTTCTCCTCAAGGCCCTTCACCATCTTCATTGCTCTCCTTTGGATGCTCTCTAATCTTCTGGTGCCCGAAACTGCACACAGGCCTTGAGGTGAGACCACATCAGTGCAGAGTAGAGGGGGTTGCACTGTGTGTTTTGTTTTGTTTTACAGTGGCTTCTGCACTCAGTGTTAGGTCCTTGGAATGCTTAGGCATTCCAGAAGTGATGTTGACAACACCAAAAACTTTAAATATGATGAATTACTGAACCAATGTTCTCCTGATGCTTGAAAGGCATTTTTCCATAACTTATAACAAAGCACAAATTTCACTATACCTGATGGGTTTACTGAGGCATACCGAAAACTTAGATAATGGAAACCGATTCTTACAATATATTCAACTCTTGCTGTGGGGATTTGATCTGCTCTTCAATGTAATTTACACCCTAATACACACTAATACAGCTTGGCCTGGCATACTCAATTCTCTAAAATCCCTTGACTGGAAAATGAAATGTCAAGAGGTCCTAGAGCTATTTAAAAGCAACTTTTATGAACAGGTTCATTAATTCATCTGTTGTCCGTAGTTCTTTCTGCAGAAGTAGAAGCAAAATTTGCAGACAAGCGTGACTTCATTTTTGACTCAAAGCAGCATTTATGAACCACTCATCAAATGCTCTTTTGTGCATCAAATGCCTTTGTGTAGAAGTTTGTCCTAATTCCTGCCAAGGCATGCAACACCACCAAACTCAGTGAACTTAATCTGTAGGAAAGCTTGAGGAAAACATGGCTACCATTTCATGAAGTTCATTTGGAGAATGGGAGATGGCATGTTAATCCCAGCACTTGGAAGTGTTAATTCATGATCACTGTTCTGCTAAATTGAGAAACTATCATTCTTCTTTGGGTTACAGTATGTCCTCTGCAAAGCTTGTACCTTTATTGTGTTTGAAACTTACTCTATGGTTAATGGTGAGCTTTGTGGCAAGAGTTGAGAGTTGTGGATTTGTCTCCATACTTAATCTAGAGTAGGCTGATGAATGAGATTTCCTAGATTCCACTTGGATTTACTGTTATTGCTGGTTATTACTACTGTTGGTGATTGCCTGTGCCAACAGGTCTCTGATCTGTTCTGTCTTTGTCATGTATCATCTTTTGTCCTTAAACCTTACCACTGTGACCAGTCAGTGAGTACAAAACCCCATATATCAGTCAGCAAAATGTTTGGAAATAATTCCCTTCCTTCAGTATATTTACGTAACTTAAATTGATTTCACTGGAAGGGGTCACAGAAGAATTCATGACATGTACTTAACTTCTTACAGGAACCTGACTTTATAAATGCATTTGTTGCTGTCAGAAGAATGATCTTTTTAAAATCAGTGATAAGTTATGTCCCTGGATAAAGTAAGATGTAAAGGGAATTACACTAGATGGCAACATACACACCCTTTTGTCTGAGTTTAATTCCTATTTTTAAGATAATTATTTGTATTTGAAAAGAAAACATTAATGTTTAATAATGACAGAGAGATAATTACTTGCAGGTAGAGATGTCCCTAAATTGCAGGAAGAACAATTTCTTAAGATCTTCGCAGGAAAACTGACTATCTTCAAGAAGATGTAAAAGAGCTACTCCCTTATCTCAGTCAAGCAAAGATCAGCAAAACTTTAAAAGAAAAAAGACTTCACAAGATCAAAACTGGAAAGTCTAAACAGTTAGCATTTTCTTTCTGGTGCTTAATGTAAACATTGTTTAAGAGCAGTTACTTTGTAGACTCTGAACAGCATTGCTCTAAGCTCAGATTTACCAATTTAGAGGGGATCCATATATTATGATGATGATCTTCTGCAGGTGTAAGTGTAGGGAAGTGTCACTGCCCTGCCCTATTGGTACTACAAGGATCTGGGGTGGGTTGTCATAGTTCAGGTACTGAAATACAGATATACTGTGTAAATCTTGCAGGTCTTTGAAGAGTCACTGCACTGATCTAGTATTGTGTGGGAAACCATTCTGTATGCAGAAGAGGAAGGGCTGTAGTGAAAAAGAAAACATGATAATGCATTTGGACATAGAAGTGCATGTCAACCACATGATGATTGCTGTGAATTTGTTTCTTTCAGATTTTACGCTCACTCTGTTTCTTCTTTACATTAATTTTGTAAAGTTTCTGCATAATTTAGTAAGTACTGGAAGTATAGCTGATCCTTACTTTTGTTTATTCTCACTTTGAAGTTTAACTGTTCCTCTATCTGAATTTGTACTTTGGGTTTCCATTATGTGACTTGTAAATCTTTCAATAAGCACTGTCTATGCAGTGTTCTAAAGCTGGATTGTTTTTTTGTTGCATTTTGGTTGAGTTAGGTTTTGGATCTTTGAAAAATTTGCCATATTCATTGTTGGTACTATTTTGTATGGTGATGTGTTTTAAGCTTTGTAAGACTACTTGTTTCATCTTATGTGAGTTGCTTTGTTCATTATGAAAGCAGTCAGAATTTCAGATTGAGAATGTTTTGAGGTTCAAATTAGTTTCTCTATGGAGTGGCTGTCTTATACTGTTTTGGAGAAGATCAGCTTTTAAGATATACTGCTTTAAAGGGACTTAATGGGCATAATTTCTGATTGGAATGGTGTTTTGTTTTGGCTTTTAAAATACAGTTGTATCATACATGTTATGTGTGCCTCTGTCGTATCAGCAAATTTTACACATGAAGTAAACAGCTCTTGTGATATGTTATAAAGAGTATCAGTTTATCCAAGTGGTGCTTTTAATTTTGACTCTAATAGCAAATTGTACAGAAACAACATAATCTTAATTTGCACTTTGTTTGAATAACCAAACATATAGTTTCATTGTTAATATTGTTTCATTGTTAATATACAGTAAACGTGGCTAATTCAGTGGAATTTTTTATACTATAAAGAGTAAAACACACTGTAAATCAAACACATTCTAATGTATGTTGCATAAATGTAAACTGTTTTCCTATGTTTTAAAAAACCTTAGCCGTTCAAAAATATTACCAGTTTTATTTGTAAAAAATACAGGTAGTCACAGTAGCAGATTTAGAGGTGCAGTGAATGTAAAGTATGCTTCTTAGTGATAAGTATCTGTGAGTGTTTCTAGAAATATATCAAAATAACAGATGTTTGTTGGTTTTCAGATGTCAAATTTAAATTTCTGTCCCGTTCTACATGTGAATGGCATTACGATGCCTGTACAAGCCCTTGTTTTAAGACATGCAGGGACCCACTGGGAAAAAACTGTCAGACAGTACCAAAGTAAGTATTAGTATTTTTATGGAAAAGTCTGTAATTTGGGCAATATACTTAAGCAGGGTAGTAGGAATATAAGGGACTAGATACTGGCTTAGTATATCAGGACTGTGTTCTTGTGTGAGGAGGTAAGGGAAAGAGAAAATACAAAGACTAAAACCTGCTTCTGCAGCTACATAAAATTGGCATTTCAGTCCTTAGTGTACTCTCAGATTCTGGAATGACTAGTATATTTGTATGTATACAATCTAGGGGGTATTAATACAAAAAGGCTATTCCAAGTTTGTTTCAAGTAGTTGTGCCCCTGCTTTTCCATTATGTCATTACAACAGCCATAGCTGTCCTTGCTTTTTCCTCCCAGTTGGAATTTGTTCTAAACCCGGTAAAACTGGATATTGGATTTTCATGACTAAAAATGTTTGGTATTTCTTAAACAATAGTATTCACTATTGAACCTGCGACTGTTCTTTTCAAAGGCTGAGTGTCATGGAGTTCATGCTTTAGCTTAGATCTGAGTGGGAATGGAAGTCATGGCAATGACATTTTGAAGGAGTACACTGAGGTGAACCAGACATTTTATATGTAAATTCTGTTTTCCTGAAGTTAAATGCTTTATCCAGATGATACTGTTCAACTAGTTAATAATAACTGTTTTTCTTTTAGAGTGGAAGGATGTATCCCTGCCTGCCCTCTCAATATGTTGCTGGATGAAATCACTCAAAGATGCGTGTATTTTGAAGACTGTATGTCTGAAAAATTATATATATTATGTATTATACTTAGCTTATCAAATTCCCAGTTCTTTAGTCATAATTTCAAATATCAGTGCCTACATTTGTGTAACTATGACCTTAGCTATATGAATCATGAGCTCACTAAACTTAGACTTGAGTTAAAATTATTTCACTCCTCAAAACTACAAGACAAATTTTAAGTGAAGAACATATTTGTTCTTGAAGTTCATAAAACATTCCATTAACATTATATGTAAAGCAAATGATTTAGTGAGTTTATTTTTTAGTTTGCCTATGAGTTGTAGAAGTTTAAAGGCAGTTGAAAAGATCAGCTAACCTGTAACTTCATCACTATAGTTATTCATATATTTCAGACTGTTTTCTTGTGTCTGATTTCAGGCATTGAACCTACAGATGACAGTCCACCTTTGCCTCCCAGCATTCAAACACCAGCAGTTCCACACGTAACATCCAGTGCAGGTTTGGCAGTGATGGGTGAAGCATTGACTTCATTTCCTGTACCTGAAGCAAAGGATGTGGAAACAACTCTTGCTACAAAATTGCCACTCACTGCAACTACAGGGAAAACTGAATTTTCAGCTGCTACATCTAAAGCAACACTTCCAGCCATAACTTTATCATCAAGTATTTCACCACAGTCAATGGAAACGACATCTGGGAGAAGCACTGCAGCAATATCTGGGACAACAAAATCTAATGTAAGCTTGTTTGCTTCTGTTGACATTTATCCTTTGTTTCCATCAACTGCCAGTTCAGAAACTTCCACAAAGATACAACTGACCAGTAGTGGTTCCACTGAACTATTGAGGGCCACAGAGCCTCAGGCACTGACTGCTACACATGCAGTCACTACAAGCACAGAATCAGAAAGCAAACCAATTTCTACTTCTGTTTTTATGGGCGCATCACTCAGAACAACAGAAATGCCAGTCAAAACTAAAATAATGGAAATATCGGAAAGAGCCACAAGAGCACTTCCCACAAGAGAAGGACAAGTAAAGCCAGAAGGAGTTACAAGGTTTACACCCAGTTCACTTGAATCAGTAACAGAAAAAACTTCTGCTTATGTGCCACAGTTTTCCAGAGGGCCACCTCTGCATGTGCCTTCCTATACACCACCAGAAAACTTAACAGGAACTTCAGAAGGGACAAAAATTAGCATAGAACAGTCTTCTAGCACAGTAGCCAATGTTACAGTAACATCATTTTCTCCTGCACTCACTACATCTTTGTTAAAACCACAATCTTCAGCAACAACAAAAGCAGCAGCTGTTTTAACCCAGCAAAGCACGAAGACTACCTTTTCGCCAACATCCATTCCACCTGTTTCATTAGGAAAGGCAACTATAGAACCTCCTTTTGTAATGGTTCAACACCTGACTGGTACTCCAGAGGTACCTTTCACTACAACTCTGGGTCCAAAGAAGACAACTATAAAAACTCAAGAGAAATCATCAGAAACAACTTTGTTGTCATTTATAACTCATGAAAAGGAAATTCCCCAAACAACATCTCACATGGAGCATACATCGAGTTCCTATTCCCCACTGTATTCACTATACCCTAACTATACAGCTGAAAAATCCTTCAGTCTTTCTACAAAAAGACCTTCAGTTCCTACTCCTGCTTCTTCAGCTTCAGGTGAATTAAAGAAAACATTTAAAACTGTTTCAACTACAGAATATCCCTCATACACAGTTCTAAACACAACAGAGTTCCTGACTACATTACACACTAAATATCCGGTTGTGGCTGAGACTATCAGAGTGACACCTTTGTCTGTTAAGGTAACATCCAGAGTAACATCCCCTCTTGAATCAGCAGCAAAGTCAACTTTGTTTTCTGGAAAAACATCTACCGAGTACAAGTCAGCTCTGGTTTCCAGTACAGTGAAGACAACCACTTCAGCATATTCAGGCAGTGTTACCACATCAGCAATGGAAACCAAAGAAACCACCACAGTTCCTTTTGTAGCTGCACAAAGAGAATCATCTCAAAGAACATCCATTACTGGATCTCCATTTACTCTCCTTAGTGGCACTGAAACAACATTGTTCACAACACAGCCTGATAAATCACAAATGGCAAGTATTACTACCATCTCTACTAGAAAGCCATCTGCCTTGACTTTTTCACCATCGGGTTCTCTAATCTCTTTGAATCATTCTCTTCCTTCACTACCCTCTCATGGAAAAGAAACATCACTGACAACACTCAGTCCCATGCAGGCATCCCATGAAACAATTTCTTTATATCAAAAAGCAACTATAGAAAAATCTATGTTAACAACAGAAAAGACCTCTCCAGTCCTGACTGTTCTATCCACTACAACAAGAAAATCAAGTCCAGTAACAACAGTATCACATGAAAAATCACCAGACAAGGCCACTGTGAGTATCGCTAATGCCACAATCTTCCCATCCTCTGAATTCAGCAGTCAGCTCGTAACAACCACAAGAATAATGACAGGCAAAGAAAAATCCTCTCTGTCCCCTTCAATTGTACTTCCAGTAACAAAGCCTTCTCTCACTTTCTCTACCTCTCAGTATCTAGGAGATAAATCAGTTTCTTCACCTCCTTTAACACAATTGATACCTCAAGTAACAACCACACCAAAACATTCAATAGAAACTAAAATGGTTTCTACAGCATTAAAACCTACACTTCAAAGTATAACAGAGGCAGTGAAACCTCCAGCTGCTGCAGCTCAGCCATCTCTGTCTCCATCTTCAGAAGGCTTCTTCTCTTTGCAGACATCTTCAGCAGCCAAACTTCCAATACAGACCACAAAGACCATGGTTATGCCACATTTTTCTACTCAGAAGACTGTGGAACTTGGTCATCAGACTTCTGAACCTTCACTGACAAGCCAAAGCATTATCCCAGTTTACCAGTATCCTGCAGAAACTCTAACAAAATCCACAGTAGAACTGACTTCCTTATACCCCCTAATGACCTCTCTACCTGAAGGCATTCATACAAGTACATTGCCTACCCCAGCGGGTCCTACGAAAGTTATTTTAGCGACTGAAAAATATTTAACTGATTCAGTCACACAGACACATATGTTAAGAACTTCTGGTTTGCAATCTACAGTCCCAACTAGAACAACAGCTGACTTGATTTTTGGCACCAGAATTCCCCCTTTCTCGCCTGAAGTGCTTGTAACTCCCCTCTCTTTGCCAACAGCTAAAAAAGAACCATTTCCTTTGTTTTCCACACAAAAGGCAGCTACAGATCTAAAATTTACACACCAGACCTCGTTTATGGAATCACTTGATTCAAGACAAACACTTGAAACAACCTCACCTTCACCAGGTTCAAAGTCAACCTCTTCAAAGATTTTGTTACCAGAATCAACAGAAATGCCCATCATGATGGGGAGTGGGTCATCCACATCAACAAGCAAGAGTGATACAGAGAAAACCACCTTCAGTTCTGCATTTCTAGCAAGTACAGCACTGTCGACTGTGGCCCATTCATCAACTGCGGCTTCAGCTTCTTCAAAGATAAGCAGTGCTGGGCAAAACCTTAGTATTGTATCAACAACTTTAGGCAAAGCAGAAGCAGTCGCAGAACCCATCACAAGCTCTGTGAAGCCCATCTCTTTTTCTGCTACTTCAGAAGCAAAAGGAGCTGTGCCCCTCGATACAGTGGATTCCAAAGAGCTGCAGTTGCCAACACAAGTCCAACCGGCCCTTACTCTGGGTGTTACTGTTACCCCAGAAACACCTCAGACATTTTACTCTCCCGATTTCACAAACACAACTTCAGTTCTGCCCACTGTACATTCATCTTCTGAATCAAAACCATTTTCTTCTATAGCTCCATCATCAGCCAGTCCTACTCAAAGTTCAAAACTTGAAATATCATCTGAGATGGAAACACCTTCCGTGAGTTCACTGCTAATGATATCTGATCATCTAAATGACACAACAGTTCCATCAGTTTCCTCGTTTTCCTATTTATCTACCAGACCACTTCATGGCTTCACTACACCATTTTCTGATGGCCTGGCAACAGCTGAAGCTGTGTCAGGAGTCACAGCATCACCTTTTATGGTGCCTCAAGGAACAGCAACTCTGCAGACTTGTACAGTGAGTAGCAATAAATATTTATCTGTCTGGTTTGGAATGTGTCTTAGTTACTTTTACACACTGATTAAAAAAAATGGTGAGCCATACCTTGATCTTTAGGATTTAAAGTGTCTATATCAAGCAGGGAGCCCAATTATCAGTTATATCTGAAACCTTGGATGATTTCATTATGCATTATGTTTTTTTTCTAAATGCTATATTGCAATCAATTTCAGGCCTCAGTTTTCTGAGGTGTGATCATTGAATGTGGGTTTTTTTGTTGTTTTTTTGTTTGTTTGGTTGGTTTTTTTTTGTTTGTTTTTTGTCAAAATGCAGTGCTTTTATATGCTTTTTTTCATGTTGCCCTCCTTAAAATACATCTTTCCAGAGATCTCTATTACTATTCCTGCTTGTGCCCTTCCATATTTTTCCTTCTCAACTTTTTTCCAAGTCAAGTTAAAAATTTAGTAATACTGTTCTCACCTTTACAAAATCACAACAGTGTTAATCTGTCCTCAGAACGACCAAGTTTTCAACATGCTCTTCACTTGTAGGTTCCATCAGTGTCAGTATTCTCTATCTGAAGAATGTGAATCCTTTTTTTAAACAAAAGCTTTGCAATATTGTGATGCTAGATTGATAAGAATGGTAACCTATGTCTTTTATTAAATATGCCTTAGCCAATCACAGAGAATGAGTGCATAAAACACATTTGCTTGGATGGACAACTGATCCAAGTTAATAAATCCCAGAACTGCCCATACAACGCAACTCAACCCAGCTGTGGAGTTTTAGGATTTGCTACTCAAATGAATGGTGACAAATGCTGCCCAAAGTGGGAATGTGCATGTAAGTTTTAATTATGCAGTACCTTTGAAGTGACTTTTGGTAACAAATTAGTGCATGTGTAAGAAGGCAAAGAACTGCCATTCTGTACCATAGCATTGATGCACACTGTATGGGTTTCTCATTGTCTAATGAAATTTATAATTCTATTTGTACACCCAGAAAAATTAAATAAAAATGCTCCTTTAATATAGATATTCCTCTTGTTCAGCTTTAGATGTCTGCAGTGGGTATGTCCAGGTCTTACTTCGACCCATCTTGTCATCAGTATCATCAGGGGACACTTAATCAGTATAGTCAGTGGATTCTTTGGTTCATTTTATATCTGCTTCAGGATGAGAAGATTCCCTAGACTGTTAACTATTTCTGTTAGCAGTTTGGGGATTCTGTACAGTAGTAGCTCCCATTATTTACCTAGAATTGGGTAGAAAGAATCGTAACCTTAAAGAAAATTCAGTTTAGTCTGTAGTAGCAAAGAAAGTATGAAGAAATAAGCAATTGGAATTTCTGTTTGCCTTCTGGAGTTTGAAAAAACTCAGAGTAGAACTCTAAGCCCTTTGAAACACAAAAGCTTTAGCAACGAGGTTGGGAAATAAAAATATTCCTTCTAGGTAACAAGACTAGAAGGGAACTAAGGATCTGGTGGGATCTACTGTAATTCTTGATTTTTCCTAGTTTGGGATTTGTAAAAATTGCAAACCTTTGCTTGGCAAGACCTGTAAGGAAATAGCTGATTGCAGAGGTCTGCAGGTTGGCCCCCTGAAATATGGAGGATTTGACTCTGCTGTACATTTACAGAGATGGAACAGTATCAAGTACAGCTGGAAATATATGCTGCATGTATGAAACTGTAGTAAGCTTGTTAATCTTCTAATATTTACTCGTTTATCTTCATATTTTATAATATTTACTAAAATTCTAAAATCAGAAAAAAAAATTACTTTTTTTTCCTTAGGTCGTTGCACCATTTTCTCTGATCTGAGCATTGTAACCTATGATGGAAATCATTTGGCTTTATTCAAAGGAGCATCCTACATTGTTAGTCAAACTCAAGATGAAACTATAACCATCCATGTCCTTGACTGTAGAATGGTAACTAACATTTATCAGCTAACAGAAGGTGTTTGGTACTACTACTAAGATGTATCTTAAAAGCCAGAGCACAGTAATACTACCTAGTTATGGTTATTCACTTCTGTGCAATATCTATGAATTATACTTGCATATTACAACACTTATGATTTGTATAACACTTTGTCACCTGACTGTATATGCATAGTTCCTTCTGAGACAGCTGGAAGATGAGAGGTAGGTCCATGTTATCTTACTGTACGTGTAATATAGACAAAGCAGTGAGAGATTAAGTGGATACATGTCATCAGTCACTTTCTGTGAGTGTCATGATGTAGTAAGTACCACCATAGTTGTACCAGTGTGCCACCAGTGTATTTCAATGCACAATTTTTATTTATGTTCATATGGAGAAATTTGCACTGGAAACACCAATATTCAGAACCATAAAAGACTGTAGAAATGCCAGACTGAATTGGACCACCCTGGGCTTTCCAAGTCTCTGACATGGGAGGAAGAGAGAAACCCTAATGAGCATCCAGTCTGATGGATAGTGCAGATTGACTTTTGTCATGAAAAGTCAATTTCTTAGAAAACTTTCCAAAACTCTTTAAGTTCCAGTCCCTTCTATGGAAGCTAGGTCATTTTGGTGCCCATTTAAATGTCCATTACAAAGTTGCCTACCCCATTACCTACCCTAAGGAAGGTAAATTCAGAAGCCCAATATGACTGATGTGAAAAAGGAGACGTGTTTATGACTTTCAGATTTGTTTTCCTGTTGCATTTAGTATTTTCTGTTTTGTTCAACACCTTGTAGCTCAGGAATTATGCATGTATTTCTGATCCATTACTTCTGTACTGTACATGTGTCTTATAGATTCATCATTCTCAGTCTCATTCTTGCTCACCTTCAGATATGTAGTTCATGTTTTATGGTATTCAAACAGCTAGTCCACTATTTTTTCTCGCCCTGAAAACCTGTATTTCTGTTATAATTTCAAGATTGTATGACACAGCACAGTTGCTGTAAACAACAAGGTCTAGTATTTTGCTTGTTTATTTTGCAAGAATGCTATCCAGGTAAACTTTGTAGTCATGACTTGAAACTGTGTGAAATCAGCAATGGTTTTCCTCTCTTAATAATCTACCCCCCTAGAAACCCTTGATTTCCTGGTACCTACAAACAGTAAGCAGCTAATGTATAAAGATTTTGCTCATCATGACTATAATTAATGTATTTTTACTTTCTCCACAGAGTAATTCAAATTCAACTTCTTTGTGCCTGGCAATGTTGAACCTAACCTATGTATCAAACCAAATTATTATCAACCGTTTAAGTAGAAAAGTAAGTATTATGAAGCTTTGTCTTTTCATTTTAGATAGCACCTTAATTCTGTAATCAACTGCCTCCTTGTGCATACTGAGGATTAGAGTAGAACAAAAAAGATAATTTAATTTGTTGATCTAATTTCATAATTTAGTAAACTGCTACTAAATTCAAAGAGCCAAACTGTGATACAAGGACAGTTAATGAGGTAAGTCACAGAGCAAGGCACATAAACTCTTAGTCCCTTTGGTGCCTATATTATCTTTGTGGAGCAGAGCCTGACTTCTTTTGAAATTAGTTATGACTTAGATTCCGAAGCTGCTGAGAATCTGGCCTTGGTTCTTCTACCTGACAATTAAGCTCTCATCTGTGTGTCTTTTAGATAACAGTAAATTCAAGATTTGCTTGGCCTACTGTTAGAAAATATGGATACAAAGTTGAAGATTCAGGCTTCAAGTATGCTGTTGAGACCCCAACAAATCTCAGAATTCAGTGGTTTCACAGCACAGGCGTGATGATTATTGAGTTTAATAGTAGCAGAGAATCAAACACTTTGGGACTGTGTGGTAAGTACAGAGCAGTGCAAGCAATAAAGGTATTCATATGCTTTGCTAGGGAGATGCATTTCCGTAATTGTATAAACTATTTATTACAGGATCTGTCCCAAAAGAGTTATTGCAGGTCATTGCTAAGTATAAGATACTATTAATACGAATCTATTATTAATTGTGTTGATTATTGAAATTGTTTGATATCTATCCCTGTAATCCCTTTTTGCCCTAGTGTTGCTCCTGTCCAAATAAGTAAGACAGGTCCATAATGTCAAATAAGGTCATTTACAGATTTAGTGTTTGATATTTATCTGATAGGAAGAGATATGTGCTATTTTCAGTTTCTAAAGGTCAGAATTCCCAGGAAATGTTACCTTGAGAAAACTAATCTTAGTTTTTCTGTTGGAGAAAATAGTTCAGAGGGAATTTCTTAATAGTAACAGGTTAAATAAACATATTGTACTCTATTAGGTTAGTTCAATAGTTTTGTCTACTTTATTTCTAAAAAGCATAACCTTGAATAAGCTGTGGGTGTTATAGCTTTTGCAAGCATGCATTTGTTGATGTAAATCCCTACTGTGTTAGCTGAATCTGTAAATTTATCTGCTGTAAATTGGATCTGGAAACCAGGATTAAAGAGATCATATAATTACAGTGGATATCTTTCCAGTTTCAGAAAGGGCAAATGCCTGGAGCTCAGTATCAAATACCAGTGATAGCTCAGTCCAGTTTCAAGACAGTAACATGCTTCTCACAGTTTGAATTCATGCCGTTTTGAGATTGGATTATTATCTGTAGTTTGCCCTATCTTTTGATTTCAGAATCATTCTTGCTCTCTTTGGCTACGTCTTATTGTAATTAGATCAAACAGAAACCAGGAAGTAAAGACTGGGTTTTTTAGTAATCCTGATTCAAGTTATTCTGAAAGTCTCTTTTGCCTTTATCTGTATCATTACTGTGACAGGGAGCATTGAGAACATTCATGGTTTACAAGGCATTTTGACTAGATGACAACATCTTGACATCTTGACTAGATGTGGATGATGTTGCAAGTACAAACTCTTCAGAGAACGTGCAGTGTATATCTGGTGTTCCCCTCTTACTGGGATTCTCTGCATGGGTCTGCCTGCACAGTGCTGTCTGGTGCAACTTACAGAGCCTGCTTTAAATTAGCTTCTTATGGTGCATCTTTTCAGGCCAAGTTAGTCTACCCTGGTCTCCTGTGCTTTCTGTGTAATTCTGCTGCTTGTATTTGACCTTTCTCAGATGTCTTTTATCTGAACTGCTGTATTGGTAGATCCTCATTTCTCAGCTTCATGGAAATGCTAAAACTCAAGACGCCATTGCAGTTTTGTGGCACAGTCATCCCTTGGAAAGATTCATGTCAGAGACAACATTGTCTCTTACAGTATAAGGATTGGCCAAATGTGGCAGCTGGTGAAGAACTGGTGTGGGAGAGGAGGGATGTGGGAAGGGAACATTGACATCTCTGCAGCAAAACTGGTGAAAGAGTGAAAGAATGTCAGTTTTAGCTGTAACCAGATCCTGCCAAGACAAATGTGAACCCTTAGTTTTGCTGTGTTAAATCTCCTTGTCAATGTGTAAGAGAAGTGAAAAAAGACATCCCTGACATGACAGCAATCCTTTTAAGTCTTTCAGAACCATTAAGTACTTCCTATCTGTGCTGCACATACTCACAATCTCAGAAGGTTCAACTAGAAACACTTTTTTATCAAATAATGGTTAAGTTTCAAAACCTGGTTTACTTTCTGAATGCCTGGTGCTGTATCACTGATTGTCCATGACTTGCTTTTGTCCTAAGGAATTGTGAAAAATGATGAAACAGATGAGTTCTTTAGAAAAGGGTGAAACCCACAAATAGTTTTTGTACAGGTAAAGAATTAGGATTGTGTTTGTGAAGATGTCTGGAGAAAACATTTTAGAAGTCTGAGATACAAAAGTCTCAGAAACTGGTTAGGAAAAAAGATCTGGGGACTGATCCATCATTCTGCTTTTTTCCTTCCTTTTAGCTTTTAAGAGACCTTCTGAGGAGGCTACTGTAATATTTGGATGTTCTGTGTAGACCAAACTCACCTCCATGTTACATTGCTTCTTTTGTTTCAAAATTGCCACCTATCTTAATTAAAACAGGAAAAAAAGGTGATACTGCCTTCTGAGAAGTGAATATAGAAAAGTTTCATATTTCTTTTTTTTTTTTTTTTTTCCCTGCTGATTGGTAATATAGATTATAGCTGGAAGTGCCAAAAGTTGCACTTTTATGGTAGTTCTTCAGCTGAGAGGTGCTTAAGATTGCTCAGAAACAGAAGAATGGTACAGTATTTCTGAAGTACAGTGTCAGATAAGCATCTTGGCATTTTATGGGAGTTGCCTTTTCTGATAACATTCATGGTTTTAACTTGTTGCTATACACAGGGGTGCTTTGTCACCTTTTTTAAAATACAGTTTTATTTAGTGCTTATGCAACTGAGGGCTGAAGTTTTATGCCATTGTGGGGGTCTCTGAACAGGTCTTTAATATGCAATAGATTTCCACTCATAGATGCATCTTTACTTTTGCTCTTCTTAATTTTTCTGAATTTTGTGTATTTTGATCCTTCCAAAGGCTTTCTACATCTGTTGTAAGCTTTAATACCATCATGTTGCAGAAGATTTTGAAAAACCGTTTACTTGTTTGAGTATGCTACTTCAGAATGAACAACATGGCTTTAACCTACTTCTTTTTTTTCTTGTAATTCACAGGGTTTTGTGATAGAAGCTTGGAAAATGACTTGATGCTACCCAACAGGACAGTTTTAAGCAAAAGCAGTTCACCATCAGCTTTTATAGACAGCTGGCAAGTGCCAGACACATTAAAGTATGTCGGAGAAGACAGGCATCAGGAAACTAATTGCTCGCTCACAGACTGCTCAGAGTGCTTAAGAATGGTGTTGAACCAGACCTTCAGCAGCTGTCATCCTTATGTATGTTAACTATTTCAAAGCTTACGTTTTGAGAGAGCTGCAGTTCAGATACAATTTTGCATACTTGATAATTTCATTAATGTGAGACTACATTTAACCACAGCTATTGAATAAGATATATACTTTTCCTGTGTCTACAATTACAAGGTAAAAGTGATTGAAGAGTATGGCAGCTTGATAGGAGAGTTGCAATAAGCAGCTAACACTTTCAGAATTTCATCTCTGTTAGTTTTGAAATAACACCTAATTCATAAACCGGTCTCAGCTAATTCAACTGTATCAGTAAGATGTAGAGAAAAGTAAAAGAAAATAGTTTTAGGATCTAATTAATTCTTAAGCCTTCAGCAATTTAACAAGTCCCAAATTGCAATAGGTAATCTGAGAACCTGCATGCTCCAAGGCTCTAGAGACAGAGTTCCAGCTTAGAGATGTGAAAGGATAGAACAGACCCTGTAAAGCAAGCCTAAGGCAAATAACAAACTCTGTGTATAAATAAATTATTTGTGGCTGTATGAGTGCATTACTGTCTGACTTTTTGTGTATTATTGAGTTTGTTGAAGAGGAAGCCAAAACCAGATAAAAACATAGAGATAAGGAAGAAGAAGTAACTATTCCTTCTACTGGAAAAACTCTATTATCTTTTACCTTGGCACTTATAAGAGATGGAACTGAGGAATATAAGGATGGCAACATTCAGGAAGTCTTACTTTTAAATACTAGTAGATTATCTTTGTACACCAATGAAGGCTTACTGTTGTCAATCAAGAACTTTTGGCTTCGTTGTTTGTAGCTGATATTTTAAAAGGTCAGTCTCTTTCCTACTTGGCATAGTCCCTATGAAGGTGCCATATATTTTTTTTCTTTGTTAGGTTTCACCTGAGCTGTTCTGTGATATATGGGTTCAAGACACTGAGTACATTCGAAATCCATGTATTTCCCTAGCTGCCTATGTGGCAATGTGCAACAAGTTTAATATTTGCATAGAATGGAGGAGCTCTGATTACTGCCGTAAGTATTCTGTGTGTATGTACAACTCTCGTGCTCACAAGAGACAATATTTGCCTTGTATAAGAGTTACTGTAAGTTGAAAATGCCAATATCTCTTGAGTCTTCATGTACTTTGCAATTACTATTGAGATAATAAATTCAGCATTTTTTATTTTACAATTCCAATCAGTGCTCAAAAAGGAATCAGGATCATTACAGCCATTTCAAAGATGGAAAAGGTAAACTGAAGAATCTTGCTCACAAGTTTACCTCAGGTTTATCATGTGTGTTAATGCAGAAGTCAAATCCTCTTACAAGGTAGTGTTTGTTTCTATTAGCCGCTTTCCAGTGATAAAACCAAAGCCCAGCAGAATTCGTTGTGGAAAGGAGGAAACAAAAGAAAAAAAAAAAGAGTTCTCTGGCACTTTGAATTGGTGGTATCTGCTTGATGCTGCTGCAGAAAGCTGTGTCCTTGGACAAGGGATTAGAGAAATGAAACACCTTTGAATAAGATGCAGAGTAAGGAGCAAAACCCAAGAGCTAGTGTAGCCTGGCAAAAGAATTCTCCCATAGCAGCATATTAAAATGTAAGGCCAGATGGTATCTGTACTTGGATTACAGCATCTCCTTATGCTGTCCGTGACCACCTAGGAAAAGCCCCATGCAGTGAGTTTGGTGCTTGAAAATGGAAAGACTTACTGATGAAGCAAGATCCCCCCAAATAAGAGAACTCACTGTACATAGTAATCATAAGTAGTTTCCTTTCTATAGAGTTTTAAGGTGTGTACATGTATACAGGTTTCATGCCAGGTGTGCCGTAATGCCTTGCAAATAATAGTCACATAGTCTAGTGCTTAAAAGCAGTTATTTTTTTTAATTCTTCAGTTTTTATGGATTTTAATAGCAAGTAACAGCCTAAAAGGAGATCTTACAAAATATAGCTGCAAATATGTATTCCAGCTATAGTGAAGGGACATGCCAAACTTACTTTTATACCACAGTGAGCTCTGATGGTGCATGCTTAGCAAGGAAGAACCATGAGGTTGCAGCTGGATTTTGTGGTCACCGAGTGTTGATATTCTGTAGACTGACTTTTAAGAACCTAAGTTCTTCATTACAGGACTCTAATAGATACTTCCTGTGGGGCATGATGGCCATTTTTAGTAGTGAGAAGCTAAATAAAATCAAACTCCTCTTCCAATCTTTAGAGTCTAAACTGGGACCTCCATTACTTTTGAGCAGGCAGTCTCTTTGTGACCTGGACTTTGTCTCATTACTATGATGCCAGAGGGTGGTGTTCTATTATTTGGGTATCATTAAACAATGAGGGTCATATATTTTGGTAGTTCACATAACTACACTGTTGATATTTGTAGTCATTCTCCATTTGCCCCATGTATGCAGCTTTAATTCCTGTTTTGAACCAATGAAAGATCATATTAAGTTTCCAACAACAAAAGTTAAATCAAAAGAGATGTTTTTTTAGTCCATCCCTGCATACTCCCATAATATGCCAATGAATTCATATTAGTTATATAAAGAATGTTAAATTTAACTGTGCTCTTTGATTCTAAAGTAGTACACACACAAAGGTAATTAATGTGGATATCTAGTAAATATAGTAATGAATTAATCCCAATGTTATTCCACATAAAATATTGCTGAATTAGCCTTTACACTTACATTTTTGTAATTGACAAAGCCTTGCCCTTTCATAATCACTGAATTTTTTTTAGCTACTGCAAAGTATTCAGAATTATTCGGAATACTGTTATTGATCTGTGTAGTATTCACAAATGTTTTTGAAGTTTGAATTATTTTGTGTCAACATCGTTGACATGGTTTGATATCTCTACTGCCAAAATGCAAACTGAAGCCTGATGAAAATATTGCTACAAGAAGAAGAGAAGTAAAAGTGCTTGCAAATTCCTTTTGATTGAATTTGGCATATAGAAGGTAACTGGTCTGTATTGGTGTTTCAGGCTGGTAGATCCGACTGAACTGGCACACACAGGAAGTTGAAGACAATAGTTTCTTTTCTTTGGCATTGCCTCACATCGTTACAACTTCAGTATGTCTGATTTGTTTGTTTCCTTTCTAGCCTTCTCCTGCTCTGAAAACTTTTCCTATCAGCCTTGTATAGCTGCCTGTGAGGTTCCAGAGAGTTGCCAGAGTAACGAGGTTGCTTCTCTGGCCCCAGACTCCTGCTCAGTGTTGACAGAAGGCTGTGTCTGTGCTGGAGGGACCATCCTTCACCGATCTCATACTGCTGTCTGTATTCCTGAAGAAAAATGTGGTATATTCGGATGTGATTTTTTTTCTTTGTTATTTGCATGTTGGTGGTCAGATACTTCGTTATTAATAAGTTGAGTTCTGGTTTGGTGTTGTGTGGGTTCTGCATATGTCATTCAGGTGAGGATTCTAGATATTCAGCAAACATTCACTGTATAGGTGAGCAAGCAGAGAATGTCCTTGTGACATAAAATTTTTCTTGCCTTCTCTCAGCTGAAGGGTTCCCTTCAAAATGGAAGTCTTTGCTCATGTTTATGCATTCTAGTATCCTAAGTGTTTTAGTTTTGGCCTCCTTTTCACTTAGTTTTGTGTGAAATAAGAAAGTAACTTCTTTTCAGGTCATTGCTTTAAAAACAAAGGATTGGATTGGGATTTTAAGTGACTGGCCTTGCAGTGGAGACACAAAAACAAAATGAAGACTCAGATCATCTGGAGGGTACTGAGTGTCTTGCTTTCCCACACAAACTCAGTCTCAGACTGTCTCCTCTTTCACTTTTTTGTGGGGTGATGGAGATAGGTGAAGCCTTTTAAAAATCTGGGATTTTTATGCTTCACAGATCCACACCTCCCATGGAAGAAAATGGTGGTCCAAATTTGAAGTAAAAAATAATTACTTCTGTTTTCTGTTGTCCTGATCTAGCTTGTACAGACAGCTCAGGAACACCTCATGCCGTGGGTGAGATCTGGAAAACTTCTTTGAGTGGATGCTGTATGCAAAAGTGTGTTGGCAGTGAGACTATTATTCCAGTGGAGTACAACTGTTCAGAGACCCACGATTTAGAATGTCAGAGATTTGCAGAAGTGGCTTTGCATGTTCCTGATGATCAGACGTGTTGTCCTCAGAAGATCTGTAGTAAGTGTTCCTTAATGATTACGATTACTGCCACTGTAATATGCAGATATCTTTTCTCTGTGTTTTTTTTTTTTTTTCCTGTTACACATCCTACTGCTGAAGGAAATGGAAATTACTTTTGTTGAATTAACAGATTATGTAGAACATTGTAGAAACTTGGTACTGTTTGGCTCAATATCCAGTAGGTTTTAGGGTAGAGGTACAGATGAGGGCTGAAAGGACTAAAATAGCACTATGTTTAATTGGATGTGAATTGTCTTTCTCTCAGCTGTAAAGGTTATTGTTTTATTTTTAACATCCAAATGCAATCAAGAGATATAAGTAAGTCTGAGACAAAATGACCTGGTCATAGTTTATCAAATTTACAAAAGTGAGCAGTAAAAAATGATAGAAAAGCTACTTTTCTTTTAATCCTTGCTTAGCTTACAAAGCCTATCTTCAAAAAGAAATTGCATGCACTTTCCATGTTTTGACCACCAGGTTTGGTGTTGCAGTGAGTTTTCCACAGGAATTAATCTTTTTTAATTCTCACGAGGACTCAACTCTCATGTTGCCTCCATGGAGAGTGTTGCAAATGATGGACACTTCTAAGTATTGCCTTAAGTTTTTTTGCTAGTTCATTGTGTATGTTGTTGTTTGGAGATTTGGGTTATCTAACTGCACATATTGCTTGTCATTGCTGTGCTCAACTTAAAAATGCATATTTTAGAGGATTTTCTTTTTTCCCTGTATATAACAGTTTGTAATCAGAGTCTCTGTGAACCCCTAATCCCTGAGTGCAGTGGCTTGGAGAAGCTGGTCACTTACTACAGTGAAGAATCCTGTTGTCCCAGATACACTTGTGGTAGGTTTCTTATGAAAAGGTAAAAGAATTCACCCTGTAAAAGACATTCAGTAAACTAAACAGATAAATTTAGATGCACAAAGTTAGTTAGTGTAGATACCATTGCTAGTATGGCAATTTAAAAAAATTTGCTTTAATCTAAAAGCTTGGGATTGGTCTGTGCCTCAGTTTGAGCAGATACAGTGGAGTTTTGTGTTTAACAGTTAGGTAGGAATGTCTTTGCTCTCTTGTAGAAAGTAAAAATTTTTTCTAAAGCAGCTTGTAGTATCCCTCTGCTCTGTGCTGCCTTTCTTAGGGATATAGCATAACAAAGGAGGAATGCTGAGCTTCATATAAAGAAATACATCTGTTTTTCTTTTTCAGAATGCGATCCAGAAAAATGTGAACCAGTGGAGCAGATGCCAAGCTGTCAAGATGATCAAACGCTAATTGCTGCTCGGGTGGAGAATACCTGCTGCATTTCCTATATATGTGGTACAGTAGCCTGACCAGTTGAGACTATAAGTGTTTTTGCATATGCAGTGTTATTTATTATTATCTTACCAATTAGTGCTCCTTCTACTTCCTTTACCTCTCCCAACATAGTAAGGCTTGAAGGTAGTTCAAACAGTGGGCATTAATTTTCTAAAATGTAAGAAATGGCAATGACCATGAAGAGTCAGAGAACAGTCTTATTCAATTGAGTAGTATTGGATCACATAGACGAGTGGTGGTGGAGTCCATGGATGAGGGAATTCAGGGCTTTTGAGAGTCTGTTCATGTACAGTGTGTGAATGAGCTGCATGAATATTTTATCTAAAAGATGAGTGAAGTTATCTATGCTTTTACTCTCTATATTCTGCTGCATCAAATGTTAGCATAATCAATGACAAATATCCCATATGAGAGGATTATGCAAATTTACTCAGTTCTTTTGGTATTTGGCCTTTAATGACTTAATTCAATTAAAAAATTTCACTTTTGACATTAGTATAAGAGCTCCAGTCTTACCATACAGTTCTCTTCTGTCTAATAATGTGATAATTGTGTTCTATTGAGCTTACTTTATTTTTGCACAGATATCTATGATTCAAAGGTCCAGTTGCTTTGATTAGCACTTCCATGTGCAAAAATTTGAGTGCTAATAGAAAACATGAATTACACTCCTGTTATTTATAGTATTCAGGGCATTACTTTGATCACGTGATAGCAGTATGCTGTGTTTGCCTCTTCTCACTGTCTGCCGAGCATCCTTCTGACTCCTTTTTGATAAAATGAGTCTTTGCACTGTACAGACTGAAAAGTACCTGTTGTGGTTTTCATATGTGTCCAAGTGGGACGATGACAATGGGATCACAAGAGATGTCCTTTATCTGGGATCAACGATTCCTGAAAACAGCAGTGGGACCTAGTAGGAGAGACAATCTAGTAAAATTTTTTGTAACAGAAGAGGGAGGGAAAATCATGTTTGCTCGCAGTGCATTCATTCTTTATAGCAAGGGACAAAGGAAAAGGCAACCTACGGTGTAAATCAGCCTCTTTTATAGGGACTGTAAGCAATGAATGCAGAGCACCTCTGTTCTCTTTCATATGCATCTATGATAAACTTATGGGAATGTTTTCTAGAGAGTAGTAAAATTTCTTCCTATGTTTTAGATTTAAATAATTGTTTTCTCCAGCATGCAGGGCTTGCTCTGATCAAATACCCAAATGTCAAGAAGGAGAAGTTCTCATTGTGGATGGCAACACTACCAACAGGTGTTGCCCTACGTACCAATGTAGTAAGTTTGACTTGATTTTGGTATTCTAAATAATAGAGAACATGTAAAATTTTGTAGTGTGAAGGTTCAGTGCCAAAAATGGTGAATTAGAAATACAGCTCCACATGTGCATATATAAGCATGCTATCATCTGCAGTCCTGAGCAAATAATCTTTACTTTTAAAGCATCCTGTGTGTAAAGCATGATCTGAATATCTGTATCATGGAGACAAATGAGTAATTTCAGGCCACAAATTCTGGGTACTTGAAAGCTATTTAAATATTTGCTTAGAGTATTTGTACTTCATGCTACCATCAACTGATATATAACAATTAAATTTCTGTTAGTCTTTTTGAATAGGATGTTTTCTAAAGGTATTTATTGTAAGTAATTTATTATATCGTCATTCATATCTCCATTCATCAAAACATGACAACCTTGGGTTTATTGAACTTTCTTTTCTTTTAGTTTGTGAAATACATCGTTGTCCTGAATTCAAATGTATGCTAGGCATGTCTTTGGTGGAGGTGTGGAGCCCCGAGAAATGCTGCCCCTTTCGGACATGTGGTAAAATCAGTGTTTTTCATTATAGTTGCCTTAGACAATAAGACACTGACAACAGCTGTGGCCTCCTTGGTTTTGAATCTGATTTCAGCCAGCTATACCGCTGTGATCTGCTCGTGGACAAATGATATAGAAAAGTCATTTCATGGTACAGAACTTCCAAATCTGCCTGTTTTGATTTTTGTTGCTTCAAAAGGTTGAATAGCATCCTGTAGAATTTGCTGTCCAAACTGCGTGATTTATCTTATCAAAAATTTTCTAAGAGTTTGTATTGGATTTGCATGGCAAGGTTTTGGTGAGGGCTACAGAGCTGGCTTCAGTGAGGAGCTGCCAAAAGCTTCCCCCATGTCCCATACAGCTCCAGGACAGACCCATGGCTGGGCAAAGCTGAGCCCATCAGTGATAGTGGTAGTGCCTCTGGGATAATGTATTTAGGAAAGAGGAAAAGTTTCTGCATGACAGCAACTGCAGCCAAAGAGAAGAGTGAGATTATGTGAGAGAAACAGCCCTGCAGGCACCAATGTCAGTGCAGAAGGAGGGGGAGAAGGTGCTCCAGGTACCAGAGCTGAGATTCCCCTGCAGCCCGTGGTGGGTCAGCTGTGTCCCTGCAGCCCATGGAGGTCTGTGGGGATGCAGAGATCCACCTGGAGCCTCTGCAGGACCCCACACTGGAGCAGGTGGGTGCCTGAAGGAGGCTGTGACCCCACAGGAAGTCTGTGCTGGAGCAGGATCCTGACAGGACCTGTGGCCCCATGGAGAGAGGAGCCCATGCTGAAGCGGGATTGCTGGGAGGACTTGGGGGGGACCCACACTGGAGCAGCATGTTCCTGAAGGACCACATCCTATGGAAGAAACCCATGCTGGAGCAGTTTGAGAACTGCAACCTGTGGGAAGGACTCTCATTGGAGAAGTTCATGGAGGACTGTATCCTCTGGGGAGGGACCCTCCATACTGGAGCAGGGGAAAGGAGTGAGAAGTCCTCTCCTTAAGGAGGAAATAATGACAAGCACAATATGTAAAGAACTCACTGCAATCCCCATTACCCATCTCCCTGCACTGCAAGTGGGGAGGAGATAGAGTAAATCAGGAGTAAAGTTAAGCACAGGAAGAAGGGGAGGGATAGTGGGAAAGTGTTTTCAAAGTCTGGCTTTGTTTCTCATTATTCTGTTGATTTAGTTGGTAATAAATTCAGTTCATTTCCCCACGCTGAGTCTGTTTTGCCCATGATGGTACTTGGTGAGTGATCTCTCCCTCATGGGCCCTTACCTTGACCCATGAGCCTTTTGATATCTTTTCTCTCCCCTGTCTAGTTGAGGAGGGGAGTGGCAGGGCAGCTTTGGTGGGCACCTGGCATCCAGCCAGGGTCAACCCACCACAATTAGTAAACTATTTTTGTCTATTAAAGAAGTTAGATTCACAGGTCAGGAATTTGCCAGTTTACAAAGACTGTAGCAATTCTCCATTGCCTTGTATTGACTCTAATGATTTTTCACCCCCGTCAGGAGGCTAGCAGCTAGAATGACCATGATTTTTTAATGTGTTCAGGTGAACTGCAGTTGAGACTCTGCTGTTGATTGTTGTAATAAGTGAAGTTGGTCAGAGTGGCTGCTATTAGTTTTCAAAACAGAGTAGACATCAAACTTGATTCTGAACTTCCCAGATGGGTATATTTCAACAACTTCTTCAGTGATGACTTTTAAAGCTGGTGATTCTCTTCTCTCTGATGTTCTGTTTTACTGGCATGACTTGCTAAACTACTGTTTCTGTTATTATGTTTTGGTTTTTTTAGAATGTGCATGTGAAACAATCCCCAAACCTCAGTGCATACTGGTATGAAACTTATCTTCTTTTCAGTATTCTTTTATTAGTTTCTTAATAAATCTGTTTATCAGCATCTTACCATTTGCATTATCAGTGAAATATGAAATGCCACATCATTCTGTTTGTTTGTTTTTTGTTGTTTTGGTTTTTTTTTTTAAAATTGCTTCATGAGAAGATGTATCCATTTTTAAGAAGCCAGTGAAATCTCAATACCTTGTAGAATAACATGACTATATAGCATTGGTATTTTTGAAGTTTATTACCATATCCTGCCCCAGAGTATTAGTAGAGTGGAACTGCCTGTGTGCACCCAAGAACAAAATTTTTATTTTGAAGTGTTAGAATTAAATGCTTTAGCACATCAGTATTTTGTTAATATCATTTGCTGTGATGATATACTAACATATAGCATGCACTTAGACTGCTGACTAAGCAGAACCTTTAAACTGTATTTCGTTATGACTTGTTCTGCATTGCAAAAGTGCTTATTGGCATTTCTGGGTTAGGTACTCAGTCAGTACTGATCATGTTTTGATTTTATTTTACCCAGAAAATGATACTGCTGTATGACTAATTTATAAAAACTATAATTTGGAGTCCTAGGAAGGAATTGGAAAGAGTGCACAGTTTTTTAATAGAGAAAATTGAAAATTATTTGTAAGGTGAGGTTGTTGTTTGTGCTTTCCTTTCTTAGATGAGGAAACTTGGGTATAAGGAATCAGGACGTGCATAAATATAAGAGAAAAATCTTACTATGCCTATGTAGAAACAATAAAGGGCAAAATTAAAAAAAGCATCTGTGCTATTGTGATACTATTTATATCCATTAAGTTATTCTATGAAAGAATACACTCCACACTGTGTGGAGATTTTTGTATTTCATTGTTGGCCTGCCTTAGTGTCTTCTGTCCTAAATGTCTGCTGTACTGAGTGGAAAAAATCTCAGTTATTATTACTAAATTAAATGTCTCTGTGGGTGATGAGAGTGGATTTAAAATAGGTTTCTGGGAGCAAGAGTTCTGAAGTTCTGAAAGAAAGCTGTTTAAAAGGAAAAGATCATATCGATAAGAAAACACTAATTTAATTTTATTTTTTTTTTCTACTTTTATACTCTTAGGGGCAGAAACTTCAGGTAGATGAGCAATTTCAGAACAGTACAGAAAATATCTGTAACTGTGTGAAGTACAAATGTGGTAAGTCAGAAAATAATTTAATTCAAAGAAATACCCTTTCAAGTGCTATGGTAAATTAGGAATTAAAAATCAGATGGTCACTTTGGACATGGCACCAAGAATTAACTGACAGAATTCAGAAATAGCGTAAGAAAAGGCAAAAAAATAGGGCCTCTCTCTAAATATTTGGTTGATTATGGCCTTCCTTGTGGTCTATTAGTTCGTGCAGCAAGAGGTTTGTGCAGGGCAATAGGAGACAATTTTAGGATAGTTGAGTGGTGCTGACTAAGGAACCTGCATTTTCCTGAGCTGGAGCAAGGACCAGCAAGAAACCAGAACGCACATTAAATGTCCACATGTAGAAAAGTCCCACTAACCCTCAGGAGCTGTAGACATGCTTACATGCTTTATGAGATCAAGAATATCATTCAGCAGCATGTGAGTTCATATTAAAGCACACCAAATATTGTCTGGGAAAAATCAGTGAAAAAATAATTCCTGTGGAGCACCGAGGAATTGAAAACTCAACCAAGTAGAGATGGGATTGTCCTGGCCTAAGCTTCTACAATAAAGATGTATACTTCTGAGCTAGTTATCTTCTGTGCCCTCAGTAATCAGTGGGGAGAAATGGACATTTCTCAGGTACGTTTCTTATCCTGAAGTAGTCTCACAAAACAAAGCTATGGAAGAAGCCTGTGCTGCCATTGAAGTGTTAGAGCTAGTGGAGTATATACTTACTTAGATTTCACGCATGGTTATATGTGAAATAATTTGGTAACTGTAATGAAGCTTTGGACTACTATTAACAGTCCGTATTTGAAAATGTGACTCATAATTTCTGAGGAGGTAGAGTAGCTTTTTCCATTCCTCTTTTACTGTTCAAAACATTTTTAATGGAGTTTTGATACCAAGCTGATTGTCCTGATCATGCCCGTTTTGTTTTCTTGTAGTGAGAGACAAAGTTTGCCTGAGTAATGAGAGAGGTGTGCTGCTTCCTGGACAGAGGATCGTGGAACACAGTGCAGATGGCATTTGCCGTATTTCTTCTTGTACAAATGTGATTGATCCCTCCACTAAATACTACCAAATAAACACATCTTCGATAGACTGCGCTGTCAAGTGCAAAGCTGTAAGAAATTCGGAAGTTTAAACATGTATATTGTGACTGGTGGTCTTAATTACATTGTGGTGGGTTTTGTTGAGTAGGTTACAGTCACAGGAACAAGTTGGGAAGCATAGCTAGGAGATCTCCCTCTACTGATGTGCTGCCACACTTCTGGCAGAAGTTTATAAAAGTCTCAGTCCCTTCACTGTTTCCTCCCCTGTGTAAATCTTATACAAACTAATGTATATAGCAACTTCCTCCTTGGGCTAATAGCATACTGCCGCCTTGCATCCCTGCAGAACTTCAGCTGCGTTATGTGCAAACCGGTACAAATTCCTGGCAGACATTGGCTCAGTAAGAATTGGGAAGAGACTAATTACAAATAGAGGAAGAATTCTAAAAGTGATGAAAACAGCTTTATAAAATAAGCAAACATTGTGTTGCCTTTTTACAAGACAATTACCATGGGAATATGATAGCAATTATTTTTTCTAATTTTATACCTAGTTGATGTCTAATGTGTAAAAAAGTCAGAATTTCAGTGGTTCTTGAAGTAAGCTGTCATATTTGGAAATGTTAGAAAGAGCAGTTTATTCTCAGAGTTGGAACTTCTCCCCATTTAAGAATAAAGGTATTTTATGAAAGCTTCATAAATGTACAGTATGTACGAATGTAAGCTATGCCGTTTTGAAAGGTATTTTAAAAGTATCCCTAAAATCAGATACCTGAAAAAAATCCACTTGTTACAGTAATAAAATGTCGAGGAGTAATCTATTTGATTTTGGCAGAACCAAGTCTATCAGCCTCCCAAAGATTTAACTACTTGCTGTGGCAGCTGCAAGAACTTGTCTTGTCTCCACACTTTCAGCAACGGCACAGTTTCCAGTTTTAAGGTGAGTTTGTGCATGTTTTATTCTCTCAAAATATTTAGAATTAAACAAAAACATTATGAAATATTGTATGGTCGTTGCTGTATAAAATGTGCAAAAAGAGCTTTATTTGGCCACATACTAGGAATAGTTCTGCATGTACACAATGTTAATTTCTTGGAGAGTCAACCATACAGCTGTCAATAAAAGTATAAGGGATTTTGATATATATCACAGAATTATAATGAATTCCACTGTTTTAGAATCTGCTTAACATTATATACTTGGTGGACTTTCAAATTTGTTAAACAGAACTGTAACATGCATCTGAATTGCATTTGGCTACAGGTATTACTGTTGATTCATGCAAGATCACATTATTTGAACTGTTTTATAAATATTTGTAATACTGTTTTTGTGGAGTTGCTGAGTAGAGTTTCTGTTTTACAATTTTTGACAGCCTGGTGCTGTTTGGATTTCAAACTGTATCAGATATGAATGCACTAACACAGCAATAGGACCAGTTCTGGTTTCCTCTGCAGTTGGCTGCCCACCCTTTAATGAAACTGAGTGTGTGAAGGTCAGTGTACAATACATTGTTTGCGGTTTATATTCTTGCAATGCCTGCATTTTTGCCTGGCCATTTAAACGTAAAAAGTTGTAACTGTACACATAAAATATGCCACCCATCTGCTCAGTTACTCAGCTGGAGACACCTCTTATTATTCTCAGATTTTTTTTTTTAATTATTATTATTTTTCTATTAGAGGCTTGTAATAAATACCAAATTAATCTTCATAGAGCTGTGTGAACTTGGATGCTTTTCTGGGCTGGACTTGTCCTTTCTAACTGATTTTCTGTGTATGAAAACTGAGCAGTATTAAACTGATTTGATTCAGCATAATGGTCAAAAACATAGCAGAGAAGGAAAGATTGTCTGAATATCAGGAGCATCTTTTCTGTAGTGACACATAAAGTTTTATAGAGTAGTTTTGGAGCAAGAAGAAAAGTTTATTTGAATTTGCAAGATGTGATTAGACTAAGTGCCAGGAAATGTAGACAAGGAGCAATTGATCTCTGTACTTCTACATTTACATGTGGATGGGAAGATAATTTCCTTGATGAATGATGTCACACAAGCAGGGAAGAGTCCTGAAAGAACTTGAGTGGCTGTAGTTGTGCCTTGCAAATAACAATGGGCTGGTTCTGCAAAGAGCCTGTTACATAGCTGGTGAAAGGCTTGTTGCTCTTCTAGGCAAACTAAAAAGTTAAGGCAGAGAGAGAGATTAGCATGGCTTTAGATGCTGAAGTGGATATAAAAAATTGAACTCTCTTTCAATGCAATCCTGAGAAAACTTTTAAAATAGCTGCAGCTATTCTTCCCACGGTATTCTGGGGAATGCTTAATGCTACAGCACCAAGGATAGACATGGATCTCCGCTCTGGGGTGTCTTCCCATTCAGATGAGATTTCTTCCTGCCCTGAAATCAGATTCAGTTTTTTGTGATTGTCTATGTGGCCTCTATGAGAAGTCAGGGTTTTATTCTAATACTACGTGATAGAGACAGACTTCACACAGTCATTCCCTCTTCAAATATGGGAGCTATTTTGGTAGCTGGTAATGTGTAGTGGCATTCAGTGACAGCCACCTGTGCTAAAGTGGTAAAGTTAGATCATTTACAGCATACCTTCACCCATTCACCACAATGCTGCATTTGCCTGAATGACGATGTAGAACCTTATCTGAAGATATTTCTAATGGTGGAAATATATGGGAATCAATGTTTGAAGAAATTAAGTTTTTTCCCTTTTATTTCTCTCTTGGTCAGGTTGGAGGCTATGTTGTCCCATTCTTAGAAGGATGCTGCAAAACATGTAAGTGATTAATAATGCTTCCTGCCTCACAAGCCTCTCTGATTTGTCGTTACCTTAGAAATAAGGTGGATTCTTTCCTGCATAAAAGCTTGATTCCCTGATCTCAAAGAGTATGCTTTTCCCAATTTTACTCATGTGAATAGCACTGAAACTAGTGGAGATAAATCAAAAGGAAATACTTTAACACTGAAGCATTTACTCCACTGACAGTGATTCTGGCTGGTCAAGTCACTAAAATTCCGACCCTTGAGTATTTTGTAGTTCTCATGTAAAACTCCCCAAAATATTAGTTACTGCATTTAGTATAATAAAAGGTACCATGCTTTAGAAGGCACCTTAAAACATGCTTCATCTACATTAATATCTTCATAGTTGGTAGAAATGAAGGTTGATCTATGTAGTTTTTGAGTTAATGTTGTAAATAATGAAGATTGTAATATAGTAATTAGTAGAAATAGTTCAGAAACCTTCATGTAGTATCTTTAGAAAGGTATTACAATGAAAAAATACCCCCTTACTTGATTACTGATATATGGTTTAGACAACAAGAACAAACAACAACCCAGAATAAAAATTATCTACGAACATACTATTTCTTATTAGAAATCAAGAGCTGAGTACATTTTTTTTTCTTAACACAGTGGTACATGGCTGAAACATTTTGGCTGATTTTATGAAGACCTTAGCCTGAGGTAGACACCTAACCAGATGAATTTAAACTCAAATACTTGAAGTTGACACTGTTAAAAGCAATCGAAAAGGAGATTTTTATACTGGGCAGTGTCATAGTGTCTTTAAAACCATGCAAAATTCTGGCTTAATTTGCATAAGTGGATGAAATAGTGATCTAAAAGTATCGGACAGAGAAAAGTGCAGGTATTTCCTGGTGGGTGGGATGGAGCTTTCACAATTGTGACTACCAGATCTGGATATATCTTGCCAACAGGGAGGTACCTTTTGGTGTTATTCATCTGTATTACATTTTGTACTAAAAGGTTTATGGAAACTGTGGAAGATTTATCTATTTTGTTTGGGGTTTTTTCTCCTCCCACTGTCAGGGAATGATAATATCTCTTTATGTTCTTTGACTCTGGTGGACCTGTGTTTCAAGCACTTGTCCTAGTTCTGTGGCTCCTTCTCCATAGGCTCTCTGACATCAGTTTTTGATTATCTGACATTACCCCTCAATGCCCCGGCCCCCAGATAAACCAGCTTCTGAAAGATTTAATAAGACAGTTAAACATCCATTAAGCTACTTTGCAGCATGGCAGAAGATGTAACTACTATGCTTAGAGAAGGATCATAACCTCTTTAATTATTAAAGACAAAAGTAAGTTATTAATCTGGGGCGTGCATAACAAAGTAAAATTAAACCATTGAAGAACCCAGTGACTTTTGAGGTGCACTTGCAAGTAGATTCCTAGAGTTTTGATTTCACATCTCTTTGTAGAAAACACAGTACCTCTATGAATCATGTAAGTTTATTCTGACTCCAGATAAATCTGCTATCATGAGAGCTGTTAGTTGTAATTATGTGAGCCAATATATGAGAAGAATTGTCAAGTGGTTTTGTTTTGTTTTGAAGGACTTTACCATTAGAAACAATTGTGATTTTTGTTTTCAGTTTTCATTGGTATTTGAAAATTAAGACCTAGAAGTTCCCTCAAAACCTGTAGAGGTTTTACAAATGCTGTTGAGAGGAAATGATACTATTTCTTTTTTGTAGCTCCAAAGGGTACATTAAATTCAGAATACCAGACTGGCTTGGTTATGTCAATGTAGATCAGATTCTTCCTGGTTTTCACATGAGGCTTGGCAATGCAAGTAATGCCTGGACATGGAACTGAGCTGCTGGCACAGTGAACACTGCTTAAACAAGGGGGGAGCCAGTTGACCTCCAGGTGTCCCTTCCAGCTTCAGCCATTCTGTTGTCCTGTAATACAGAGATATTTTGAAGTTGAATTCTGTTTTCAGATATGCCAAAATCTAGTAACTCTGAAATGTTTTCATACTGTAGGGAATCCTCTGTAACATGTGCTCTGTTCAATGTATAATATTCTTACCAGGTTCTTCAGTGTCAATGTTCCTCCCATTCTCTGTTAGCCCAGTCACTCCTGCAGCCTATGCTGGCTGTCACACAGGTACATTTTCCTCAAATAAGTAGGACCAACCCAAACAGCATCATTGTTGATTTCCAACAATGTACTCCCTGATAGGAGCATCAGACTTCACGTTGCCCAATTATGCAAAAAGCTGCAGTGTAGTGTAACTGCTCTTGGTTCAGAGTGGCTCACGTCTTGGTTTTGGTTTGGTTTCCTCATTTTGCACTGTGTGGGCGGTGCATTGTTGTTAGCCAACAATGTACTGTTGGTAGTAAGCACTTGCATAGTCTTCAGCTTGCTGCATGTGTGAAATTGCTGTGTTTGGAGAAATAAATTGATTCCATCATGTTTACAGTGCTGTAGAACATAGAGACTAGTGGCTTTGCTTGTTAAAGCTGTACTAGGTAAGAAACATTTTTGCAGATGATGTCTCATGCAGTTCTGCTTCCAGTGCCATATACAGTAGAAGCAAGTAATTGCTTTCCCATCCATAGTCAGGACAATATACAGAAAATAGCAATCTAGTGTTTACTCCAGGAAAATTGGAAATTATCTTTGTTCTTTTTCATAGAGCATGTTAATTCTTTGAATTGTAACATGGTATGAATGCATTTGTTTTGGCATTTATTTTGTGAAAACAACTCTATATTTCTCTAAGAGAAATGAAGTTCACTGTAATTTTGTACATCACCGAGTGACAAATCTTCATGAAATTATGACTCTAAGACTACTAAACTGAAATCTATATTTCTCTTTCATATTGACATAATTTTAAATGACAACAGTGTTATGAGTCCACCCAAAAATCAAGCAAGGATTTTCAACCATGCAGACAGTGAAAAAGAATCTAATTATATGACACACATAAAATGCTCATGTTTTGCAGGGTTGTTCATGCAAAAGTATATTGTGTTGTAAAGCTTGTAAAAAGCCACTGGACATTAATGTGTATGCATGAAAATACACTATATATTTATTTTTTGTGAGATATGATGTACTTTCACTGTAGCCTGGGTGAAGTCATAGTCACAGCTGCACTGAATTCTCCACCCTACACACCATGTATAATGTAAAAGAAGAAAGAACCATGAAAAGAACTGTGAAAAACGTGAAATAATGGTGAGTTTTTTGTTTTTCAAGAACACTTTATTTTTTTTTTCATTTCTCAAATTGTTTTTCCCTTAAGCAAATATAATTCAATGATAGCCAAGCAGTAGCAAACCATTTATGTTTGCATATTTTGTTTCTGAGAAGATTTATTGCAGTCCTTTCTTTTATGTCATGGAAAACTCTGCTGTGTCTAGAAATAGTAGCAGGTTTATATAATTTAAAAACAAAAAAAACCCAACCAAACAAAAAAATTGTTTGAGAAGTAGTATTACTGGTTTGAGAGTGATTAGAGCAGGGCACTGGACATTGCACATAAAGGTGTAATAAAACTGTCCCAGTTCAGTATTGGGTATGGTCAAACTGATGAATGCTTTAGTGCCCTTGCTTTTCTGGAGCTGACAGTATTCACCTTTTGTCAACATCTTTGGATTTCTTAAAGTGAAAGAAAATGCAGCTCTGTAAGTGGAGAGTCAAGGGGGATCAAGATGTGTAAAAGCTGGTGTGAAACAGTGGAAGCTTTTATAATAGAATGGGCTCTTCATTTCTCTTACAGATCTGCAATGTGATGTGGTTTCTCCAGCATAGAGAGGATCAACCTAAAAAAATACTGTTTCCTGATCTCCTACAATGGAACATTATACTGAACAGCTTTCCTTTTCTTAAAATGTTCAGGATTCCCTTCTTTGATGAACTTTAACTCCTCGTTTAATTCCATGATTTTTTGTTATCTTTTTTTATTTAATTCATGTACTTTGTACATACTTCTATGAGAAAAATTGTGGAAATAATGTTAATGAAAATGTAAATTTAAAAGTTTCATTTGTTCACTGGAGTTCTTTTATTTAATAAAAACAAAATAAAAACAAATGTAAAGCCCCCTGAAGCCCTGTTCTTCATCAGATTCTGCTGTTACGTATTCATTTTAAACTTTGCTTATACCACTGGAATGCAATTGCTGCTATTAAAGTTTGTTGCAGGTATTTCATAGAAAATGCACCTTATGGATTATTAACAAGTCTTCTCACAGGAGTGGTTGATCAATTTTACAAAATTTTTTGAATAGTCTCTTAAAAGAATTCTGAATGATGAATAACCTTTCAGAATTGTTAATAAAGATACAAGGAGATATGGAGACTTTAATTCATGAAATAGAATTGTTTTAAAAATGATTCATTGTATAGCTAATGTAATTTCTCCAAAGTTTTGTTTGTGCAGTGATATATTGGGTATTTTCTTCTTTGTGTCTCTTAACTCCATTAAATGTTCAGGAATGTTCTTGTCTCTGAAATGTTTAGAATTTTGAGCTGATATTTTTCACTCAACCATTTTGCAGGTAAGGAAGATGGAAAATTCTGTAAGAAGGTGACTGTTAGGATGACTATCCGCAAGAACGACTGCAGGAGTAACACACCAGTAAGAAAATAACTATCGTGATTTCTTTTAATAGAAGGGAAAAAAATATGAGAGATGAAGGAAGAAAGGGAACACAGATTCCACAAGGCTCTTATCTCCATCTCTCTGTCACATAGACGGAGATGTCTGCGTTTCATAGAGCTGTTTTATTGTTTCCCTGCATTCTCAGCAACCATCTTCCCAAATAATTAAAAAGGAGGCTGTTCCTTTTGTATGCATTTAGGTGCATGTTGATTTAGTGCAAATCCAAGGTCTCATTTCACCCTATAATGCAGTTATGATATGCAAATTAACTTCAGTATAACTGAATCTTGCTCCTGATACTCTACAGTTAAAGTGGCTGCAGATGTGTGTAATTTTCCATCTGCCCGGGGAAAGTATTTCAATGCCAACTTCATGAAGAAAGGAATCTTGGGTCCTGAAAGCTTTTTTTAGACAGCAGCATGAACATACTGTAAAATGTGAAGGAAGAATGAGGTACTATGGAAGGATTTACTGTTGAAGGACACCACCAATGTCCTGCTGGGCAGTGAGACTGTGAGCAGCAGCAAGGGTGCAGACAGACGTCTCGTGTGAGATGTGTAAGAGCGCCTGGAAAAGCTGTAATAAAAGAGTGTAGAGAAACAGCTGTAACCTCTAAAATGACTCTCAGAGTACATTTTGTAGAGTAAGCTATTGAGCAGCCAGGAAATTTAGTCTCAGTGTCTCATTGAACAGAAACACAAGTCTTAACTATTAAATTTGAAAAAATTATCAGTTTCTATGACTATTTCTCTTACAGTCTGTATTACAGATTTGGTATCATTAGCAGTAATTCCTCTTGGCTTTACAAAGAATTGGTTCTTTTATTCCTCCTTAGTGATACCAGTATATCAACACTGCATCAGGGTATCACTGAAATGAATACTGTAGGGAGTTGTGGACAGAACATTTGGTGCTGTGTTCGAGCCAAGGTTGTTATGAATACTTTAAAATTCAAAACCGGAATTGTTTCTTTGTGTCTGTTAATAGCCAAAACCTGTTGCTGAAATTGACAGAAAAGTCACCATTGATATTAGTAAGATAAAAATTGAGACCTATCTGGGCCATGTACTTCAGAGCTTGTTTTCAGATGGAGTGGGACTACAAAAGAGGCTAGAGTAGATACCTCCAAATTTTTCATTGCTTTGCCATTGGATGTGGTTGCCTAATATCTTTGTCCTTTTTTGAGAACTCCTAGCTACCCTAGCTGCTTCAATTTGCTAATTATTCATGGTGTTTGTTACCAGGTGAACATTGTTTCATGTGACGGGAAGTGCCCATCTGCAAGCATCTACAACTACAACATCAACACCTATGCAAGGTTCTGCAAGTGCTGCAGGGAGCTTGGGCTGCAGAGGCGGGCTGTGCAATTGTATTGCACCAGTAACTCAACCTGGGTCAGCTATTCCATCCAAGAGCCCACAGACTGTTCTTGCCAATGGTCTTAAAAAGAGCCTGAAAGGAAAAAGAACAGCAAGCCCTGCTGTTCCCAGCATAATTTTAATAGTTCATCTACTAAAAATACAGTAGCCAACCCCCTGAATTACACCAGTTTAATGCAAAAGAGAGCACAAATACTTCTGGACTCTCCTAAATTTCTGAAAAATGGCTGCACATCGTTTGTACTGTGATTTGTCTTCATTTTCATTCACAGGGATTGTTTAAGGGTTCTTGTGATACGTGCCAACGTAAAAGGTGATTTGCATTAGTGACACCTTAAGAGAAAGAGCATCATCTGTTTTGTTCTGGAAGGCTGGCCCACTCTCTGTCAAGCACCCATTGCTGTTTTAAATCATTGACCAACTTACCTGGCAGTAGGTCACTATTTTGAGTGCATTGCAATTGTGCAAATACATTCATTGTCTGTTAAGAAAAATTGTTTGGACTACATGAGAAGAATTTTCAGTTTAAATCATATTCCTGTTGGTAAGTAGAACATGTCTAAGAGATTAATGTAAAGATCTTATTTTTTAATTTTTTTTTTAATCTGGGGAACATTATCAATACTGATAACCATGTAAT
Source organism: Xenops minutus (assembly GCA_035221455.1). Classification (NCBI taxonomy): domain Eukaryota; kingdom Metazoa; phylum Chordata; class Aves; order Passeriformes; family Furnariidae; genus Xenops; species Xenops minutus. The sequence goes on from JAWWEE010000158.1 coordinate 13,438,605, forward strand.
ATTCCCTGGTAATAATTTTAGGTTTTCTAGTGTATTTTATATTGTAGTGAAAAGCATTATGGCAAGTATGTATTTTATGGAACAGATCAGCTGGCTTTAGGTTATCTGGATTAGTCATTAGTACTTACTTTATCTTCCTGCTAAACAATATGACATAAACTGAAAATCCACAGATTTAAAAAATGAAAACAATTTCATATTCCTTTGTATAGATATACCTTAAATGAAAAAAATCAGCTTCCAAAATGAAACATCCTTAAATTGCTTCTTTAGGAGAATGAACATTGTTTAACACTAATTTTAAAGATATGAAAGTTCATGAGGAAAAACAAAATGAGCATTATGTATCTCTCAGAAAAACCCCCAAAGCTGAAAATCTTTGTCACCTGTGTAGTAGAATGTAACTTCTTATGGAAAGTGCTTAAAATTGAAAAATGTATAATTGTAAGGTTTGAAATTTCAAAAATAATTTAAACAATTTTGCTTATGAATTTGAAATAGTAATGTTAATTTTTGATCCTCTAAGCTAATGCTATTGTTCTGTTCTTTTTCAACAAATGCCACTGAGATTCAACAAAAATTCAGTAGCTTTCATTTTGTAGATTAAAACTGTAGATAGCATGCAGTGATACACTTGAGATCCTATAATAAAAATAGATCTCAGCGTAATGTCCTTAAAAGCTGCTTGTCTGCACATATCCAAAGAAAAAAGTGTTGTTACAATCATGTGAACATTTTTGATATTAATTTTGTATACTGTACATTTCCTTCTTACGATATCTAATAAACAACAGGAAGTCTTATTTTGTTACAATTAATTTTTCTATCATTGTTCAAACAGCTTAGTGCCACGTGATGCAACACATGATGTTTACTAATTTTTTTTAGCAATGCATATAGGTAATTTTAGGGTTCGCTGCTATCCCTGGTGCTAATGGTCTAATACTACATCAGGAAGGGTGTAGTAGTACAGCAGGAACAGCAGGAGGAAGACCTGTATAGAGGTTTTTGAAAATCTACATATTTTTCTGATTTCATCACAGTTCACTTTCATCCTCAGACACGCAAAATTCGACTATGTCATTTTCTTCAAAACAAAAACTGGAAAACTGTTATTCATCAAAGTGTAACAATGCAGGGCTGACATTGTCAGACTGTCCTAAAAAAAACAGGCAAAAAGAAGGTAAATTTCTGCACATTCCCTTTCCATGTTTTTTTCCTAAACTGACCCTCCGGATTGACTGCAATGAGTAGACACTGTTACAGTCTAGTTTTTGTGTAGTGATGATCTCTCTTCAGTACTTCATGCCAAGTCTTTATGATCTAGCCTGTAGACCCTGCCCACTTCACAGGACGTGTTCCTTGTCAAAGTCATCTTCTACATAGCAAGAAAGGACAGAATTTGGGAGGAGGGCATCCTTTGGAAAACCAGGGGAAAAAACCTAAATCCTTGAACCTAAGTGCGTAAAATTCAAGCTTTGGCATTTGCAAAGGTGAAGTTCAGCCTCCCTGAGTTTACCAGCTGGCAGATGCCTGTCCTAGAGGGTAAGAATTAATAAAAAGGGCTGTTTCTTTTGCTCTCAACCAAGACAGTATTTGCTATGAAGTGGCAGCCAACCTGAGGGACAGAATTAGAGCAGGAATTAGACCCCAGCCACCATGCTTCCCTCAGTTGCAGCGCGGTCCCTCCTTTTGCCATTTGAGCAGAGAGCTCATTGTTTCCAGCAGCTTAAGGCAGTAACTCTGAAAACCATTTGAGATGCAAACTTTCAGCTCTGGGTTGAAGAGCAAAGTTACAGCTGGTAGCCAGAGTAGAAAGCAGAGCGTGCTGTATTCAGTAACTGTAATCAAACACTGCTGGTGCTTGTACTTCGGGAGCAAAATAATAAATATCATGTCAAGTCCCTACTTCTGATTTTAGACTTATGCTGAGAGAAACCAGGGGAAAGATTCAAACTGCCTGTGGCTTGGCAGGGGAAGCTACTTTTATCCCTGCTGTTGTGTTAAATTCTTTCATGTGTCCTTAGCCTACCTGTGGTTGTTCACAGCCACCTAGATCCTTATCATGTATTGACCTTGTGCTGCATTTGCACAAAGAAGCTCAGCTGGAAAAAGATTGGGCCTTATGTATTCATCCACATTTTCAGAAAACAAACCTCATTGTGGGTTTCATCTGGCTCTTCCATGCTGGAGATACTGGGACTGTTAACAATGACTCAGTCGTAAAACAATTTTATTTTCTTTTTTTTAAATCTTTTGCTTGAAACTGACTTTCTTGAAACTGAGGCCTCTTACCTTTCTTTGCAAGTGTCAAACTTTACTCCACCCTAAGGGCCATGTTCTTCACACATGTGTTTGCACACATGGAGTTTCTTCACAAAAGAGGTTCCTAATGTGGGTGTAGAAACATCACAGACTTGTATCTCATTAAATCTAGGATTTCAAATCTTTCTGATACTGGGCTTTTCCCCATCTTTGAATAAAATCTTCAGCATCTTCAAGTATGAAAACATTGCTTGTTTGTTATGGTGCTGATTGCTCATTGTCATCTCCTCTAAAATAGACTTTATTTGCATTACCTCAAGTAAACGTACCCAGCCTTGATTCACAGGAAAATACAAGCAATTTGGCAGCTGAAGTCTTGCAAATTATGGATATTGGTTCTTAAGAAAAACATTTAAAATGAAATATAATTTTGTCAATTGTGTTATTTAAATGCTCCCTGTTTGGCTTATTAGTACATGATCTGGATTCAGGGTAACAGTCTCTTGAGTAATGTTTCCTCTAATTAGTCATAGTGCTGCCTGGTGGTTTGGTAAGTTAATCTGAAATACTGGCATCTGCTGGTTTGCAGTTTAATGTGAACTATTAGTCACAAACTAAAGAACTTAGCACCCCTCAGATTGCTCCCAAATATGCAGTCCATGAAGTCAGATCAAAATAATTCAAAACATTTTGCTCTCACTCTTATCGCTGCCCACACCACCATCTCTCTCTAGTGCAAGTGGCTATGAATAATTAAAACGAGGCAACAGCTGCTCTGTAGATGGTGATTTTTTTTGAAAAATCCCCTCTTAGTGTTATGAAGACATCTAACCTCTTTAGAAATAGTAGCTGACAGACTGCCATCAGGTCTGCCTTCTGTATGGACTTTTGACCAAAGGCTGTGTCAGCTCATATTAGCTGTTTAAAACAGAGATAATTAACTCAGGTGTCCAGGCTTCATCCATCACCAAAGAAAGAGATGTGCATCCAAAGAGTGACTCACCCCATCCTAAAATAAGTGTCTCAGATCAATGTGGTGAATCATCCTCCAGATGTATCATCTTTCCTTTTCACTCTGGAGAGAACCTGATGGCAAAATGTGGTTAGGCATCTTGATTTGGAGTTATTAAAACTAGCTGGAATTAAATTCACCTTTAAAGGTTAAAGATATCTCAACAGGCTGTAAAGTCAGCTTTTGCCCAAGCAAAGTTATTTGTGTGAGAGGCAGAAGTTAGCTGTATGATAATTAAACTAAAGTATTTTTGTTAAATGTTGTTGGTGTGATCAGGGGTTACCAGGTAACCCAGTGTGTAGCACACAAAGATGATGGTTTTGTATGATAATGGTAGCTAATATAGCCCAGCATTCTGTTTCTGACCTCTTGCTCCCGAGGAAACTGCAAGAAGGGGGAAAATTTAGATTAGTGGTTTTGGAATAAAAAAAGGTGATGTAGAATTTTACATGTAAAACTTCATTTTTAGGCAGATAAACCAATGGGCAATCCAACAATGGAATAGTAAAGTCTCCCATGTCTTATGAATCACAAAAATCCCTTTCAATTATATTTGGTAGCAATTGATTTCACAGGCCCATTGGATGCTGTGAGGAAACACATGGCTTCACACTTAGGTGGGTTCCAGTTCCCAGGAGAGGAACAGGCCCTGGCTGTTGATGTCATTCATGGTTTGCACAGGTTCACCACAGCCCTTCTTAAGGCCATGCTGTCTGCAGGCAGCAAGAGTGCATGGGAAGATGATTTTGCTGATGCAGTGTTGATGCTCAGTTTGGTAAAGAGCTTCCTCTCACCACTACTTGCTTCAGGCTCTACAGCTGGAACTCCCCTTGGCCTTTCCTTGTGCTATCGTTTAAAATAGCAGTTGTTTAAAAGCATTTTTCCACTACCAGTTGGACAGGATTGCAGTATTTCCAGCCAGGGCAAGACCAGCCCTGTGGAGAAAGGAGGACAAGTTCACATTTCACTCCTGCTTATATATATTCCTGGAATTCCAAGTATGAAAACTTTTTAGAAGGCGGCTTAAAAAAAGGGCTGGCTTAAAATATAAATAAATACCTATAGTATCTACTTGGGACAACTTTGGAAAAAATCCTCCACTTTTGGTTAAAATCCCTAAAATATTAAAAATGGTTTTCTGACAACCTCTTTATTTTCAAGTATTCTGTTGGAGTACCAGTATTTCAGATCCTGACTCTCATTCTTTTCGTTTCAGCTATGGAAGAGGAGTAGAAAGGAGATGAGGGATGAGATTTTTAATGAAAACATTTAGAAGTTTTTCTCTTTAATTTGGACTGGCAAGCCCAATTTTCATGAAGTTGTTACACAGAAGAAAGTGGGAACCAATACCTTAGGGGGTATACCTTATGAGTTTCAGCATTAGAGAGTGAGAGGGGAAAAGCGCCTCCCCTGATAAGGAAAACCAGCATTCTGTGGTTACACTGATGGCAGTGGGCTTCAGTGCAGCCCTTGGTGTAGGATTAATACAGATTTTCCACATGTACCCTGTTTCCTCTGCCTGTGTGTTTTGTGGTAATGCCAGAATAAGGTGAGAGCAAGCTGAGATGGCAGAGGCTAAAGGCTGCTGTTGTTTCCCCTAGCAAATCCCTAGTCTGTGCGATGTTTGATGAAGGGTTCTGGCTCTGTGAATTATTTCAGTTTGGGATGTGTCGTCCATGCTTTTTCAGGGCTGCAGTTTGGGATTTGTCTGTAGGCAGTGAGGGAGATGTAGCTGTTGCATAGGACCACAAAGTTCATTCTGTGTTCCAGCTTGGCAGTGAAACTTTGGGCTGTCCACCAAAATGAACTGTAGAAGGATTTCTGTTGTTACAGCATTAGGAACTGGTACATACTTTCTTTTTTTTTAAAGAAGAAATATTCTCCAAGTCTGTATTTAATGGAAAAAATTGTAAATACTGCTCTGCTTAAAAAATACAGTTTCATCACTTTTAAATTATTTTTATTATATTTTTAATAGTAATTACTCTCCTATCTTCTTCATGTGTTATGGAGCTAATGGAGAATTGTGGGGTTTTCAGATAGCTCTAATAATGAAAGTCTTTACCTATAATCAACATGAAATAAAAGAAAATATAACCTAGTGCCCTATAAACACTGCACTTAAGCTGATCTCTGGAAGGAAATTTGCAGCACTATTGCACATTTGTTTCTCAGGTCCATGACCAGGGCACAGGGGGAAGGCAAAGAAGAATTTTTAGCTTTAGATTTGGCCATATTTTAGCACTTCCAAATCTTCTGTCAACACTGGCATGATGTTGCATTCATTAAAAAATGCACGACCTGTTTAAATATCCATCTGTTATATAAATAAAAATAATGCAGCCCTATATTTTTAAGGTATGCTAATCCTGCATGGCCATGGTCTAATTATCAAATGATTTCATGCTACCCTGGTGGCAGGCAACATCCAGACCACTGAACACTTGCTATGGATCTCTCATTAAATCCCTCTTGCACAGTTTCATTCATAAATTTACCATGGCTTTTAAAACAAAATAGTTTGATGCTTATACAGCAATATCAAATAAGAGCAGTATGTTTCCAGAAAGCAGCAACATTTTTCAGATGCTCCACTTCATGCATGACTTAGTAATTGGTGGCAAACTCCATTATTGTTGCCTTTTACCTTGAGTGGAATCCGTGCTGCTTATGGTCAAAGACAAGGTTCCCTGTGTGTAACCTGTCCCTACCTTTGTGGATCTTGAATGTTCTACTCTACACCAAGCTTCATTTTGACAGTAGGTCCACACCCTGCTCCATTCTGGCTACCTTGAAGCTAGCACAGAGGTGCTGAGATGCTCATGGCTCTTGCCTTCTCTGACGGTCTTCCAGCACTGCTCTGTGTCTGTTCCCAAGGGAGATATAGTGCCTAAGAGCTTTGAAAACATGTCACATTAAGGTTGGAGAGCCCAAATCCAGAGAAAATTGTGGTTTTTTTTTTTGTTATAATGTTAATTTAACTTTGGAAAGGCTTGGAAAGTTACTTGATGGACGTGTTTGCTTATTTCCACATGGCAATTTTTAACCTTTGAGTTCAGTGAAAAGGACTTGTTCCCAAGTGACCATGCAATTAACTCCATTAACAATGGAATTATTAAAACCAGAATTACCTTAGACTGCAATTTACCCTAAACAACTTCATGCCATCTCTGCCAGCTTAGTGGCATCTGCTCTTTTGGAAGGGAAGTTTTGCAGCGTAACAAGAATTCTTCCTTTTGTCTTGGGACTTGGAGTAATCTGGATTATCTTGGAGTATCGCTTTATCTGGGTTCGCCCCACCCCACACTGTGTGTTTTTTAAAGCAATATGTATCCCATAGATCTATTTCCCTTAATCTGCCAGAGCACTTCTTGGGTGGAATTGAACAGAATTGTTTCTACCTCTGTGTGAGGGCTGGTAGAGAGCTGGTCAGCTGGACCCACGTCATGGTGGTGACAGAGAAAAACTATTGGTGCACAGAGGGCAGATCAAAGCACCCTCAACAAATCTGTAGATCATGCTAAGCTGACACACCTGAAGGACAGGATGCCATGCAGAGGGACCTGCACAAACTCAAATGGTGGGTGCATGGGAATCTCATGCAGTTTAATGAGACCAAGTGCAAGGCCCTGCACATGTATCAGGGTGACATCTGGTTTCAATCCAAACTGGGGGATGAACAGATCGAGAGCAGCCCTGCAGAGAAGGACTTGGGGGTGCTGGTGAATGAGAGACTGGACATGAGTTGGCAATGTGAGCTCAGAGCCCAGAAACCCAACCATGTCCTGGGCTGCATCAAAAGCAGCATGACCAGCAGGTCAGGGGAGGTGATTCTGCCCCTCTGCTCTGCTCTGGTCCCCACCAGGAGTGTTGCATCCAGCTCTGGGGTCTCCAGCACAGAAAGGACATTGACCTGTCGGAGCAAGTCCAGAGGAGGCCACCAAGAGTGATGAAGCACCTCTCCTGTGAGGAAAGACTGAGAGAACTGGGTTTGTTCAGCCTGGAAAAGAGAAGGCTTAGGGGTGACCTGATTGAAGATTGAGGCCTTGCAGAACCTGAAGGGGCCTGCAAGAAAGATGGAGAGAGATTATTTACAAGGGCATGTAGTGACAGGACAATGGGTAATGGCTTCAAACTGAAAGAGAGTAGGTTTAGGTTAGATATGAGAAAGAAATTCTTTACTGTGGGGATGGTGAGACACCGGAACAGGTTGCCCAAGGAAACTGTGGATGCCCTGTCTTTGGAGGTGTTCAAGACCAGGCTGGATGGGCCTCTGAGCAACCTGGTCTAGTGGAAGATGTCTCTGCCCATGGCAGGAAGCTGGAACAAGATGATTTTTAAGGTCCCTTCCAAGCCAAGCCATTCTGTGATTCTGTAATTCACTGATGGCAGCAAACAGCACCAGTGTGCTGGGGACTGCTGGAGGGGGGCACAGAGAGACATGCCTTGTGATTGTGCATTTGGGTTAATTCTCCATCTTTGCTGCATTTTTTTCTTTTGCTTGATGAAAGTTTTGTCACTTCCAGTGTCTCCATATTCTAGTTCAAGACACTTTGCACAGCTCAAAATATTTTATCAGCCTTTTATGTTTGCCCCAAACTGCTTCAAATCAGAATGAGAAAGTACCACAAGAGTTATTTCCACCAATGTGCTACCAGGATCCCTGTCGTCCTGCTAAAGTTTAAAGAATTAATTTCCCTCTTTTCTGGCACAGCTAATTCTGACTTAGGTATTTGTAATGAGCTGGAAATTTCAGTGAGTTGTACGCTTACTCACTGAACTATGTGTCTTGCTCATTGCTTACAGAGCTTGTTTTTGTTACCAGGTCATTTGAAGTTCAAAGCAGTTGAAGATCTTTGCAGCATATTCTTTAAGATACTGCTATTCTCTGTGTAAGAAAATCCTTACCCAGAGCAACTGAGAAATATCTGTTGGATGTGGAATTTGAGCAAAATTTCTTCTAAACCATTTGAATAAAAGGTGCCTGGGGACTGCCAGAGTACCAGCCCATGCCAGCATTCCTGCCACTTCTCAGTCTCATGCTGCAAGCAGTGGGTCTGCTTAAACCATGTGCCATGTGTCCCCCATGGCTGGACTGCCACTGTCAGCAGAGGTTAGAAAAGCACAGACAAGGCAGAGTGACATGTCAGGACATCACATACATATATATTTAAAATGAGTATGTTTTCTATTTCAACATTTTTTATTTAATTTCCTTTATGGGTCATCTGAAAGCACTGGTAATACAGTTGGTAATGAAAAAGCCCTAAATAATCAGAGCGATAATCTGTCTTGTCACTGCCACTGCTTTCTCTGTTTCTGCCTGCCCCAAACCTGCCTCTTTCCTTCTTCCTCTCAGGTGGTTTGTTTTCTTCAAGGTCCAGCTGGCATTATGAGGTACAGGGTAGTGGAGTGTGACTGAGCTGGGATTACCTGAACTGGGATGTGGGGAAACAACTGTCTGGGCAAAGTAGGTGAATTTTTACAGGCTAAAGGGACCATCTTTGCACTCAGGCTGGTCCTTTGCATGTTTCTCTTTCAAAGACTGTAAGTACCAGAAACACCTGGGCAAATGACTCCACAGACTGATTTGTCTTCTAATTACAGGGACAAGCAAATATGTGTTTCAGCTGAGATCTTCAGTAGCGCACATTGCAGACTCAGGTAGGTGTATGTTTATTATAGAAAACTTCTGTCCAAATTATTTGCTTGTCTAAACTGTAAACTTCCCAAATGAATATTTTTATAAGGAATGGTCCTGGGCAAATTATTTGGGTGGTGGGGTGTTGCCACTAGCTCTAGCAAAGAATAATGCATGGAGAGGTAATGGATGCGGGGCTGAAATATGTTACTTGCTCTCCAACAAGTTAACTGGTGGTGGGAGGGAGGAGCAGGAGTAAGAGCCACCATCTGTGGCTAAGTTAGCCTTGTACTTCCAATAAACAGGTAACTGAAAATGTTCCTGAAAACAGGAAAACTGGAAAATAAATTTCAATTATTTGACACGTATATGGGTGTGTATATCATAGATGTGCACACAATGGTACTGTGGTACTGGTGGCCAATAAACAGCACTCAGTGGTCCCAGAAGTTTTCTCTTTATACCTGTTGCATATTACGTTAAAACACTGTTGATTTTATGTATGTATGTTTGTGCAAGTAGGTAAAATCAGATATTACCATATAATATGTGTAGTAATAAGGGGTTTTTTTATTCAAAGCCCTGGTTACTAATTGAATTTTCAGTTCACTGACCTTGTTACATTTCTGCTGAGTTCAAGATGTTAAGAATATTTTCCAAATGGGCAAATCTCATATTTAAAATTCTAATGTATTTTACATAACATAAGAGGTTTTTAGTACCAGAAAAATTCCATTTTCCTCAGTCCAGTTTCAGGTTCCTAACCTGATTTTCTGGGCTTAATCCTCTTCCTGTTGAAATCAATAAGTACATTGTAATATAATGATTCACGTTCAAGGTTCAACCATAGAAAATTAAGGCTACATGCTGATTTTACTGCCATTGTTGAAAGATGATCTCTTAAAATGTGTAAAAGCACAATAAACTCTTTAACTCTTTCAGCCCTTTTTTTTTTTTCTTCAGAGAGTCTAAACGCTTTAAAAATGGACCTTTGTTTTAGACCTATTGATAACAAGGAGATAAAAGCTGAGAGATGCTAGTTAGATAGGAATATCTTTTGTGGTTTCAAATGCTGTGTAGTGGCTCAGTCACTGGACAATGTGAAGCTTGACATAAGATGCGAGGAAAACCATAGTCTACTCTGTCCAGCTTTCTTGATACTTAACTGTCATTTTTTATTTGCCACATGAAAAATAAGGCTGTTTTAGAAAATCCCAACAGTTTCTCTAGCACCTGTTGGTGAAAAGACATCCAGATTGGGATGGTCTTGTTCCTTATTTGTGTACAAACTGCAGTCACTCAGTAACACTTACTTTCCTTAACATTTTCTTGACATTTCCTTGCATGTTAAGCAAGACTGAAAGGACATATAAAGCAAGTGGAGTACATTTTATTAACATAAAACACTATCATTAGCACTATGGAAGCATGGGCTTTGATTTGTTTAACTCTTTGAGGGCTGTGGAAAAGCAGGCCCAGTCAGTCAGTCTTGCTGAAATGCACTGGATGTGCTGTGAAACAAACTGTGAAAGTTTGGGTTGCCCTGTTATCATGGAACAGTCTGGCAGCATCTTGTGTGCCCTGCACTGGTCAAGAGGTGACTGACTGGTGCTGGTAGCAGTGGTGGGCCAGCATCTCAAATGGTCAATGTTTCAAAATGGGCCTTGGAATATACTTCAGACTGTCTTCAAATGGCTCTTCTGGAAGTTTCAAGTGCTATCTTTATTGCTTTGCTGCATCACACGGATGCAGTAACCATAGGGATATCAGGAGGGTGAATTCTGCCCTTGGCTGCCCCCACTGTAGGGTGGGAGGCTCCACTGCAGGGCTCTGCTCCCTGTGGGTGTGCATGTAAAGAATCTCTATCACTGCTTTCCACCAGAGCTGCCTGTGAAGGTCATAAGCATCCTGATGTCATGTGGCTCCTTCCTGGGAATAAAAGTCAATATACATTCTCTATTTTCTGCTTCCTAAAGATGAAACTGGCTGTTAATGGAATAAACACACCTGAAGCATGAACTTCAGGCTCTTTGGCATCCCAGCTGAACAACTGTTTTCTTCTTAATTCCAAAGTTTCTAGGAAAGAAAAAAAAAAAAATAAAATTAATCTCTATCTCCTCCCAATCCTCATCCCAGAAGACTTTCTTAGGAAGCAAAACCCTTTCCATTGGGTTTCCAGCCTCATTCAGGCTCAGTGATTTCCCCACAGCTGTTGAAGTCTCACCTCCCTTTCTGGCTTGGGTGGAGGAAATGCTGTGTTCCTTGCTGAAGTATAGACTTTTCCCATCCTGCAGGAGCATGAGTGCATTCCATCCAGCTCCTTGCTTTTGGGACCCGCTATGGACACTCAGTTACCTGAAAATGGGAGCCTGTGCCAGCTGTTTGGGGAGCCCTTTCTTGTACAGAAGAACAGGGAAACTGAGACTGTGACAGAATAAGAGATGTGGTTTTTTTCCTAGCACACAGGCTTGTGGAAAACTGTGGACTGATCAATGAATATTTCCAGCATGAGTGTAAACCTGTATTTTCGTGAGTGCAGTATCCAGAAAAACTTATTCCAAAAACATGGTCCACAGTACACTTAGTTTGGATGTCCCTATTGATTCCAGTTCAAATGTACCCATTATAAGATAAGATACTACTTTTCTTCTTTTCTGAATTGTCTGATGTACCAGGAAAAGATCACCAAGTTGCAACTCTCTCTTCCATACCCCTCAGGTGTTGGTTTGTATTAAATCAGTAAGGATTAGACTTGGGGGGGGGTTAGGTGTTTTTTTTGGTTGGTTGTTTTTTTGTATGTTTGTTGGGGTTTTTTTGGGGGGAAGGGTTGTGAGGGTTTGTTTGTTTGCTTTGGGGTTTTGGTTTTTTTTTTGTTTGGTTTTGGGTTTTTTTGTATAAAACAATGGCTGATCCATGTTAGACCAATGAAACTTCACTGAGGAGAAAAAGGCTTAAAAATGTAAAAGGCAGAATAGATTCAGCTGTGTCTCGATCTCCTTACACGTGTTCTGCTCTGCAGGTAGAAGAACAGAGTTGGCAGTTTTGGCAAAGGTGGTGGGTATGTGTGCTCCAGGTCAGGACACACCAGTGTTCCATACTTCCCAGTAAAAAGGAAACTGTTACCAAAATAATGTTAACAGAGCTGGCAGCTCCCGTTGTCTTGGACTTCTCTAAATGCTGTGGTGGAAGCAGTGATGAGAAAAGTTGGGACATTTTTCTCTAGATCACATGGATACAAAGGAATACTAAGGCAAATGTGGGTTGTTTTCATGTTGGTTGTTTTCTTGGGGTTTGGTTTGGGGTTTTTTTGAAAGACCAAGAAATTACGTGGTCTACTTGTTGCCAGATTGGTTTTTGTGATCTCTCAAGAGTGAGATTTGCATGTAGCCTACAGAAAGCCCTATATGCTGAGAGAGAGCACTATGTGATGAAATGAAAACAGGCTGAAAATCTAATGTCAGAGACACCACTGACATTTTATTTTCAAATATGACTTCAAGTTCATAAGCTACTACTAAAGCAAGGAGCAGTGGTTTGAGCTTCCTTCTTTGACAGATAGTGATTCTGGCTCATTTGGTAACAGTGGAAGGAAGATTGTTCCAAGGAGCTGGTGTTGCTACTTTGCTTTCTGAACCAGAGCAAATTGACTTATTTTTAGACTGGTCTTGATGTGGTGTGGGCTGCCAGTACACTTCAGGAATTTATGTTGCATAGTTTTCCCAGCAATATCTAACCTTTGGCTTCTAGAAGTGTAATACAATATACACCCTAGACAAAAGCATCACAGTGATAATGCCACTTGGAATCAGAGCAAAAGTTTTGGAACAAATGGAAACACTTCTTAGAAAGATGCTAGAGCTTGTACTTGCAAAAGCTTTGATGAATTACTATGTAGTGATATCCTTACTTTTATTAGACAAGATCTTGAAACTATGAGTTGTATATAAATAAATCAAAGTTGTTCTTACTGAGTATTATGAATGGAAGAGTGGCCTAAAAATTAAATACAGGATTATCTGGATGTACAAAGTGCTTGGCTCTACACATAACAGTCAACATATTGCCAAATCACATCGTGCCATTGAACATGGAGGGTCACAAGTGCTTTTATCAGGACAGCTTACAATTAAGAATGGTGAAATGCACTTTGGAGAGCTTTTTCTCCATTGGGAAGAAGATACATAAGTTTAGTTTTGTTGGTGTTTTTTGATTTATTTTCTTTTTACACAGAATTTGTTATTAATTTTTGCCTTGACAACTGGACTCTGATTACTAACTTTGCTGAGGATATTGCCAGTATGCTTTCTGCATGTAAAAATGCTATTCCTAAACATATCCTGTATTTGGCTTTCTGTTGGTATCTACTTATGAAATTCTAGCTGTCTTAAAAAAAATCTGACTGATTAATATGTTGGCTAAGAAAGATGTCTCAAAGATGACCTTATGTTCAATTTTGCAGCTTGTAGAAATTTTGGAAGACAAACTCAGATCAGCTTGGAAGAAAGCTCTAAAAAATTTCAGCATTGCCATCAAGCCTGTGCTGCCAGAGTCAGGACTTGTGGGTTCATGGTGCCTTCTGCCACTTTGGCAGGTCCCCTGCCTGGTGCAAATTCATTTATTGCCTTGGAACTGCAAGGAAAGGTAACGTTGCACCTTGTTGTGTCCTCAGCTTTGTGCTGAAGCCATGAGGCAGCTGGTGAACTCTCAGTGACCACAGAACTTCCATCAGGCCTATTAAACCTGCTGATGGTGTGTTTGCTGCAGCATCATGGCAGCTGGACAGATGTGCTTAACAAAGCAGTAGCTCTTAAAGATGATTCTGAGGAAACAGTTTCTGGTCACAGTGTTTTTTAGTTTTTTTTTAAAATGTGCCGATTATCTCTTATGGTTCAGGTTTTTGATTTATGTGTGTTTCCAAACCTCTTAATTGACATCCAGTTACAAATGAAGAGTTGTAGAATGCATGAAATTTCCATTTAAGTCCTGTTTGGAGTTAGACTGAAGATACATTTTTTAGTTGGGCAAATGTTTGCATCATTGATGTTAAAACAAACCCCACCATGTGGGGTGGTGGTGGGGTGTCCCATTAAGTTCCCTTTCTATTATTTTAATTCTTGGTTTAGCTTCATTACTTGTAGATAGATGTTTTGTAAAACAAGTGTGTTTGTGCATGTCTTAAATACATCAACTTCTCATCTATTGTGATGCTTTAAACAGAGAGAAGAACTTGGAGGGGAGTGAGCCAGGACCTCTGCTGTTGAAAATGGATAGGGATGTTTGCAGTAGCAGAGAATTTGCTGTAGTGTCAAAGCGCAAGAATTGAGTTTAGAGAAGGAGTGAAAAGGTAGTCAATGGATCTCAGTCAGAGGGAGGCTAAACAGTTTTACATGAAGCAAATGGGAAAAGCCTCTTTAAAATGAAAATGTTTGCATTAGTGGAAAACATAAACTGAAAAATAGAAGACTAAAGACCTTGTTTTGAAATAGCCAGAATACAGTTATGTCTAGAAGGTCCAGATAGCTACGTCTTCATTGTTATTTAGATTTATGAAAAGTTGGTGGTCTCATTGGAGCTCTACCAATGTCTTTGTCTTTTTCTTTCACTTGGCTGGTTCTTCACCTGATACTGAACAGCAAGTAGGCAGCAATCACAGTGCTCACTGCCTGCATTTAGACTTATTTCTGTAACTGTAGTGTTGCTGGAGTGATACTTACAAACTGAGAGATGGAAATCTTTCTTTGGCTTGTCTTTGGCTTTAATTATGATCCTTCAGCTCCTGTAAATGCAAACATATGTATGCTGAGAGCCAAGATTGATGCTTGGCATAATTACTATGGAGGTTGCTCAATAAGGGTGATGGAAGACCTCAGAGAGTTTACTGTAGCAGGATACAAAAAGGGGAATGTGGCAAAGAGGGGCTGGAGTCCTCAGTGTCCCATGCCCACAGCCCCAAGAGGTGTACGTTGTCCCCTAAGGACAGGCAGCTAGAAGCAGATGTAACTCATGAAGGAAAACTATAAAAGAAGTAGTCAAGAAAACCAGCTTGTGAGTGTAAATGGATGGACCTTCCAAAAAAATTATTACCAGAAAGAAGAGACTAGTGATATCAAAATTGTTTCCATTACTGAGTTTATAAACACTTTTGGTAAATAAGAGGTTAATAACTCTGTTTATAGTAAGAAAAGACCCCTGCCCTATGATACACACACTTCACTGTACCCAGATAATCCCTGGAGCAAGGAGGTTTAAGGTAATTTGTGGTGCAGCTGTCCTTTTCTGGAACATGAGCAAATTCTCCTGCACATGGTCAGCTGCAAGAACAAATGTCTATAGCAAATGAAAAAACAAGATGTTCAACCGCAGCCTTCTGCACTTCCAAGAGGGGCACGTGAGCTGGGCTGTTCCTCCTGCCCGAATCAAACTCCACAGCACGAAAGGGTTTAGTGTGCGGCTTATGGCCAAGTGGAAGCAACGTGTCAGCGGTGAGGGAGGAATGCTGGTGATGGAAACCCAAATGATTGACATACAGTGGCCATAAAGTCATAGTAAATCTATTGTTTTGCCAGAAGGAAGCAGGATTAGAAAATGTATAATCATTACAATCCCTGCACTATAGAGCATCAAGTGACGGTTGCTGTCCCATTGCTGGTGTGGCTCATACTTGGCTTAATCCCAAAGAAATCTGTACTTGGGTGAAATCTTCATATGTTCCATGTGGTTCAAGCCATAGTCATTCATATGTTTAAGCCAAGAAACATCTCTATGGCACTGCAGAGTTTAGCTCAGCGGTTTTAAGGAGACACTTTCTCTGTTGTGTTGCTGCAGACACCCACCACAACACAAGTGGCAGGTTTAAAAATTATGACCTGAGAACGGACTCTCAATAAAACTACATACAAAAATCTAGCTAATCAATATAAGAAGAATCCAGTTCTCTGGAGCAGGTATCTTTTGTCTACAAAGAAGTAAAAGTAAAAATAGAAAAGAATGTCATTAGCAGCTAGAGGCCAAACTTGTTCCTGGTCTAACTGAGCTGAAAGAAAAAGTTGCATTTCACGAAGTTTGAATGACCTGAAGAAGGTTAAGGGGTTAATAGTATATGCAACTACATCTTCAAAACAAAACAAAACAATGGAGATACCCAAGCTTGGTGCATTTTTTTAACACCTCTTCAGAGATGCAAAACTTCTGTATTTGCATTACAAGTCGCCCTAAATGTAACATTTCAGATCTCTGCCACTTCACTTGCCTTCACAGGATAAACCAAGTCTCTGACTCTTTTTGCACAGGATGCCCAAATGCCATATAGAGGTCTGCATCAGCACAAATCACGTTTCTTCCTCTCAAGCAGACATAATGGAGAGAAATCCTCAAAGAATTTCCTATCAAGTCTCTAAGGCAGTTTCAGAGGTTTTCCCCGGAGATGAATGAAAATGTTTGGTGAAATATTGGAGTAGATACGTGATGGATATAATAGAGGTCAATGCTTCTGACAGTAGTGCATGCTCTCTGTGTTGTCATACAGGGCTTGACCCAACTTGTGCCATCCCACAATGACTTCTTGCTGCTCTATCTACTGAAGTTATCTTGATGGTGGATTTATATTGTAGCACAGTGTCTTTCGTGATTAAACTGTGGCACATTTTCTTTCTGAATGCTGATAATATTAAGAGGATAGAATATGCCCCTGCATGCACTCTTGCTAAGATGGGAGACTGCCTGTGTTATCTGTGCCAGAGAACAGCAACCCAAAGTCCATACAGGCCAATGTTTGGGTTTTACTTTTGATGCTCAAGAGCAGCAAGTGTTCTTTGTTCCTAGGGAGATACAGACTTTGTGAGAGAATATGACATGGTTTATCTATGTGTCTATAGCAGAGAGAAACAGAACTTCCTAATTCCTTTCATATTCAGAGCTGAGATAACTGTGAAATGGCACTGGCTAACTGAGGAGTGCACCTACTACTGTACTAGCTGAAGTGGCATTGAGAATGTGCTACAGGAATACAGCCTGCAGCTGCTCAGAGAATGCCTGGCAATGGTGATTCAATCTTTGCTGAAAAAGGTGGAGAAGTCTGATAAACCACAGGCTTTAGACTAAAAAAGTGACATATTATATATGTGGTGAAATTACTTCATAGGTACTTCTTGATTTTTTTATTTAACAGGAACATTTTTAACTAGAAGACCAAATCTGTAAGTCTCTGGTGTATGTTTATGGCTACCCTGAGCTGTACAAAGGAGGACTTTCTGTTGAATGTGGCCAGTACTTACCCTTTACATAAGCAAGTTAGGGCCGTCATGGATCTTGTGAAGAGTGGAAATATTGGGGTTTTGTATAGGATTTTAAGAGTTTGGGAAAATCATTCCTTCAGTTGAGATTGAAAAAAAAAAAAAATTAATTACACTTCTGTTTAGGAAAACTTTGAGCAAGTTATTAAAACCTTTTGTTATAGCAGAAAACCTCCAGAATATATTTAAATTTTCCTTTTTCTATTCATACTCTCTGCATCAGTAACACTGGAAGTTCCCATATACTTTCAAAGTAAAATTAGATATTCCTCCTTCTTAGAAAGTTGAAACAAGATATTTTGATGTGAATTAAGTTTAAGCATCTTAACCCGACTCTGTGTTGTCAGATTTACTTTTTTTCCCAAAAGCCTTGACTTTAAAATATCCATGAGTTCCAGCAGGAGATAGACAAGAGGGTTTTTTTTTAATTAACTTTAGCAGCCGTTGGGTGTTTTTGCTGGAGTGAAAAGCTGACAACATGAGCCATGCATGACTAGTACCTCATGAAGCGATGTATGTGATGTTTGGGTTTTTCGTGGGGTGTCTTGAAGATAAAGCTGCAATATCTAAGTCACTTAATTTAGGATAGAACTTGCTTTTGCATTAAATGGTTGTTCTTCTTGTATCTTAGTTCTTTATCTTTCAGTTTTTCTCTGTTTTACAGTCTGGCATTCATAATTTGGGATAAGGAACTTCTCTTAATATTTAATTTGAAGGCACACAGAGCAACTCCTTGGTTTAAACTGGGTTATGTTGGATGTATACCAGCATAAATCTGGACCTTTCCTTCTCTTTGACCTCTCTTTAAAATGGTGCCAGGGTTACCCACTCCACAAAGAAATTCCAAAACAATAGGGGCTATTGACATCCTTGACTGGAAGGTGGAAGGGAAGAATCAGGCTTAAAATTAATTATTCTGATAGGCACGAAAGCCCTGAAATAAGTGAAATGGCAGATAAGCAGAGAGGAGGAACTGGAAATAGCCATAATTCATCCCTAGGTTTTTGCAAGCAGCTAAGCAGCACTGAGGGGACGCCAGGAAGGGTTAACTCAGCAGCAGCTGGCCACCAGCGCTTGGTCCTTATCTCACTCTTATCCTCTGCTATTAACTGGCCACAATTACAGACCGTATCGGTTACTGCCATCTGTTTTTTCATGAGGCGTTGGTCGGATTGCAGCCAGCACAGGGGATTAGGGGGAGAAAGGCAGAAATGACAAAACGCCTCTGCGGCGCTGGGGCGCTGCGCTGGGGTCCCGCGTGCGGCTGGTGCCTGCCACCATCCCCGACAGCTGCGCAGAATTAAGCGTAAAGATAAACTGTGAAGGCAGTTTCAAAGCTGCTGCAAAGGAAATGCATTTCTGCCTGCAGTTGTAATGCAGGGGTTGTGCAGAGAGAATTAAAGTGTGAAGTGAAGGTGGTCAGTGGTGGGGTGTGTTTGGGGTGACTTTTATCTTCCGGTGCGGATTGTTAGTGGTGGGGTCAAAGTCCATCAGCCACAAGCAAACAGCAACAGAAGAGATGGATATTGGGTATGTTGAATAGGAGGGGAAAACAACCTCAGAGTGTTGATTGAAATACCTCTTCAACGCTCATTTTTGCAGTAGAAATCACCATCTGGGCTCTCGCTAAAAGAAAAAGCGTGCAAATCGGGGAGCACTTGCCAAAGAGTGTGACTGGGGAAGGCAGCATAATTCAGTCCTGATTACCAACACTTTGAGAAGAAATAAGACTTTTGACAAATATTAATTGACTGCAATGCTGTTTTCCTGAACTTCCCAAATGTTAGACCATCCCGCAGTAATGCGAGAAAGGAAAAGTTTTCAGCATGATACCAAGGATTCAAGAATCATTATGCCTCAACAGCTGTACTTTGATTCCAAATTGTACTAAAACCAGATTAATTAAATTATTCCAAAGTATGATATACTGCCAAAACAAGGCTCTCTGCTTTTTATTATTTTGGGTAAATTAAATTAAGGATAATACAGATTGTAATGTTGGAAAATTAATACTTAACTAATATTTAATATACTTTCTTAATTTTTAATTAATACATGTTAGTCAATATTCTAAGGATTAACATCAATAGAAAAACAAATCTGATTATTTATAACACACAAGTTACAGAAAATAACCAGAGGTGCCCTGTACTTGGAAAGTTACTCCTTTCCCTCTTTCTGTTCCGGATAAACTTAAGTAGCAAATGGAGGAGCAGAAAATCATATTGTTATGCTTTTTGGCTTTTTCACTATTTCAGATCAGTTGATGCTCTTGGATCAGGGACTGATGAGGCACTGATGCCCTTAATGTGATCTGTGCTCTAGATTTAAGGAGGGAAGGGATAAGTTTTGGTTGGGGGTTTTCTTTTCCCCTGTAAATGCTTGCAGTTTCACTTACTATTGGGAATAAGATGCACACGTATGAGAAGTAAATTTGAGCTGCTGTCAGTAGTGCAAACTTGAGATGTAACTGCCTTCTTGTTCTGTGTTTAAGGAAGGATAGATCCTTATTAGTGTGTATTAGCAAATATTGAGACTTGCCTGACTGAAATATTTTAGGCTGAAGAATGTAATAATGTTCTTGGCCTTCACATCAAGTTTTCTTCTTGTTTTTATACTAGTCCAGGTAAATGCTGAAATAATGTGTTTATTTTTAGGTTGTCCAATTACATTATTACTATTTCTATGACCGAATGGGATGTAAAGTAGCTCAGATTCATATAAAAGTATTCAGGTATCTTGAGAGCAACCTTTTACACCTTTGTGCGTGAGCAAAAGCTGATGTTCTTGAGCTCTCTGGACCCTTGAGACTCAAGGTTAATCTGTCAACAGAAGCCATAATGTAATGATAATATTTTCCACCTGTCAAAATCAATTTATTAATTTTAAAACTCCATACTTTCTTTTCTTGACTATTTATGTTGAAATGCTAGCGTGCCCTCAATACTAAAATGCACACAGAGGAATATTGGCACCATATCCTTTAAGCTCCTGGTATATATATATATATATATATGTCTCTGTCAGAATTTTTTCCAGCACAATTAAAAGATGTGAACAGTTATGCACAGAAAGTTATACTATCTACACAAGAGCATTCCTCAAGCTTCCATTGTATCCAAGACTGAAATTCAAACTTCTTCAAAGTTTTTTATATTCACCTATTTGATCATTGCTCTCTTTATATGCCTCCAGCTATGCAAGACCTTGCATTCCAGAGCTTTGTTTTACAGTGGAAATATCAAACTCATGAATGTAAGAAAGAACGTGACTATGTGAGGGTTTCTGGTCTGTCTGACAGTAATAAAAAATAAAAGCTGTCCACTCCTTCAGTTCTTTACCAGAACTTTCACTTGGAAATGGCAGAAACTAGAGAAAAAAAAAAAAAAAGTAGTTTGTGAAAAGTGACAGCCTTTACTTAGTTGACACATATAAAAAGTGGAAAAAATTATATTGAATGATTTGTGCCAAATTATTTTTCTCAGAAACTTAGGGATGAAAAATATCAATGACTTTTGCCTGAAGCTTGTAATTCTATTTATTTTATAAATGCTTGCTAAATGCCATGGATGGTGTTGTTTAATTTATTTTTCAGGATGAAAAAAGTACTGGTTTTAACTTCTGTGTTATCTTTTATGTTATGTAAAGAGGTCATCCCCAGAATGTTTATATACTCACACCAGGGCAAATATCTTTTATATAGAAATTTCTTGACTTTCCTTTGATCCAGTAAAAATGACAACTCAGAGAGAAAAATCACAGAATATGCCCATAATTTGTTTCAGTGCAGATTGGCAGATAGATTTGCTTGGTTTGGGATTTTGGAATATGTTTGCTCTTGGAAGGACTTGGTTGTGTTTGTGATACATTTCTGAGGGATGGGGTGACCACCTCTGCTGTCTTTGTGGGTTGTAGGAGTGTCCTTCCTTGGCAGATGATGCCCCAAAGTCTTCAGGGTTTTCACGAGGACACCTGTGGAGTGGGAGAATGGAAGTCCTGGCAGAGTGGGTTTGGCTGTCAGGGCAACACTCTGTGCCCTCTCCATAAGGGAAGGGCAGAGTGGATATGGAGATCCAGTGTTGCCCAGTGAACCCCCGATGAGCAGGGAATAAAAAGCAGCTGGTGGTCCCTGTCACAGGGAGTCAGGCTGAGCTATTGGTGCTCACGGGGCATGGGGAGAACTAATTAATGCCCGAGCTGCTCAGTGGGTGGCAGCATCTCACAGCCAGGGGCTTACGGGTGGTGTGGCAGGGTGGAAATGATTTGTGAGAAACTGGAAAGTTCATGGGTGAAAATGATTTGTGAGTGACTAGAGAGTTCACAGCTATCACTGCTCTCCCTAACGAGATGTCTTGTGACCCCACATTGCAGCTCCTCCAGTGACTCTGCCCAGAGCGAGTGATGGCAGCATGCAAAGGAAATTCATAGTGGTCTCATTCATTTATTCATTTATTTATCTGTTGTGTTCTATCTCCCTGGTTCTGTAGTAATAGAGAAATAGATTTTCTTGCCATGAAATCAAACTGTGGAAGGTGCTATGGACCTGAATGCACTCTGTACTGTGATAGCTTGTATGAGCGGTGGAGAGAGGTGTTTTTTTGTTTTTTTGGTTGTTTTTTTTGGGGGGGGGAGTGGGGGAGGGGGGGGTGGTGAGGAAGGGAGAGGGAATGGGAAGCTGAAATAATGTCCTTCAGTTGCTTTTCCTGGGAAGGTGCACACTGCAGCACTGGTCACAGGTGAAACTGTCCTTACCCCATCTTGACATCAGCCTGGCACAGGAGCTGCAGCCTTGGAGCAGACACAGAGTTGGGCAATGGTTGCAGGGTGATGTGGGTCAGGGAGAAGACATCCATGTTTAATAAGGCATTCACTGTTAGCCAGCATCCTTCAGCTGTAAGGAGGGACCAGTACTTTTACAAGTCATGGACCATGAAACACGATCTCTCCTTGCCCCAGTGAAGATATCTCGTTACATCTCCAGAAAATGACATGGACTGGTGCTGGACTTTGCTAGATAGATGGGGCTGAGCCTGTCTCCCCCTCCCCACCTCCATAAATGTTTAATGCCTCTTGACTACGGGGGGGGGTGGGGTCACTCCCAAAATACAGAAGATGTATGGTTTTAGACTGAAACCAATGGATTTACTTTCAATTTATCCTGTAGGCATGGAGGCACTCCGGACTGTATTTTCCAGTGGTAGGCAAAAGAAACTCCATTTATTTTATTATACTGTCTTTCAAAACAGTTTTTCACGATCCTTTAGATATTTAAGGCAATCTTTGTTTTTAAAAAAATACATTCAATTTGTTTATAAATACTACTACATTGCTAAGGACATCAGATTGCAACATATCTAAAATCTCTCAGTAGAGAAAAAATGAATGTACACTTGTGAAACTTAATGACAATAATATGGTGTAATAGGATAACTTCATTTTGTCTTTCAAAGGTCTTCTCAAATGTTTATAAATTATCTTAAACAACAGAAACAGCAGTTCGAATTCAATATGAAAACTGAAACTGGATTTCAAACTGAGTCTCACTCAGATTCCTTTTTTGTATTCTCTCATAACTGACTTTCCACTTGAGGAAGAAAGTTAGCACTTCTTTACCTTAATTTTTTTTTTTTTTTTCCTGAAATAATAATACCAGCTTGTTAGAGGTTTTGACTAAAGTCGTGGCTTATCTCATTCAGCTACTTGACATGGATGCAGGTAAGACAAAATACAGACTCAAACAGCACCAAAGAGGTTTTATTGGGCCTGTACTACAGGACTGGTTAGAAAAAACCCTTGCAGTACGAGAGGAGAAACTGTATAAAATGCATTTGGCTGTAGAGTACTCTTCTGGCTCATGACAATCCAGTTCATGA
Organism: Xenops minutus; assembly: GCA_035221455.1. Classification (NCBI taxonomy): domain Eukaryota; kingdom Metazoa; phylum Chordata; class Aves; order Passeriformes; family Furnariidae; genus Xenops; species Xenops minutus. The sequence goes on from JAWWEE010000158.1 coordinate 13,461,687, forward strand.
CTGCACCCAAGGATTGCTCTCTAATCTCCATTAAAGTTGGTTTTATGCAAGTGCGTGTGCCATAAATGCTACCAAGTGCTCCATAGTTTCTACATATGTTCTGTGATTCAGGGTAGTACAGTGATGCCCTAAGGGGCCTAAAAGCCTTCTCTGAACAAATCATCCCAGATGGAGAGATGGATCTTACTGTGGCTTTTAGCAAAAACATTGTCAAGTCCACATTGCAAATAAGTAAAATGTTACTCATTTCAATTTAGGTAATGTTGAATATAATCTAATCAGGACATCTTTCAAACCTTTGTCTTTTTCCCTTTACTAGAGAACTAGTGAAAAACAGAGGCAGATTCTAAAACAGGTTTTTCAGCATTTCTTGAGTTTGTAGACCTTGACTTGGTTGTGCTTACAGTGACAAGCCTCTAGAGTCTTTCCTATTATGGAGTTGCCATAGTAGATTATTCCTACCTATGATCCAGTTGCAAGCATGTTATGAAACAAAACACAAGTAGAAAGCTGGTGTGTAGCCTCTAGAAAGACAAGAAAATTGTTAAAGAAACCATACCTCTTAATTATGCTTCCCTGTGCATTCTTGAAAAGCAGAAACTATTATAACTAACTAAATAAAAAGCCCCAAACCAAACACAATCCAAAAGTATGAGCATAAGATTCAGTGGGGCCAACAGTTGCTCTTTTAAAAGATGTGTGAAGTTGAAGCTTGCCCAGACAAGTAAAGTGCAGGGGATCTACTAGTATTAGATAAGTTGCCACTAATACCATTATTTATAGTGTGGCACAAGCAGAGTGACTTACGCCAACAGACACTGCATAGGTGGGTAATATTTTTACACTCTGATGTTTCAGTGGCAAGTAACCAAAGAGGACTCACATTAGTCACGGTGTAAGCAGTTAAAAAAAAAACCAAAATCCTTCATCTCTTTCCTCTATTTCATCACTTATATAAGCAACACATTTCTGTGGATAGAATTATAGTTTTTTCCTTCTAAAGATGTCACATAACTTTCAAAAAGCCCGGTGTTCAGCTTAACAGCTGCTCTTGCTTCTTTAAAATGGGGATTCTTCATTCATACAAAATGTAAAGGAAGTGTGTCTCTACAGCATCTGGCAAAGTAGTTCCCTGACCTCTTACTGGATAGGTAAATGTCACCAGTATTTAGATATACTTTGGAGCTTGTTTTATGTTTTGAAAAGGGGTTTTCTCCTTTGTGATCTTTTTGAAGGACACTTACTCATTATTCCTCCACTAAGTGTTGGAAGTTTGAAAGTCTGAAAAATATCAGACAGAGCATGTGGACAGAAGAATGACCAGAAAAATGACTGTGCTAAAAATTTGCCTTTGGAGCTGTGCACTCAGCTTTTCTGCTGGTAGGATTTTTGCAGGTGTCTTTGACACCTGATTGTGGTGTGGAGGGTAAACGCTGGGCATTAGATGAATGAACTGCTTGCAGCTTCAGGCTTTGAGCACTTCCAAGGAAGAAATGGGAGGAAATGGCAAGCAAACCAAGAAGTGTTTAAAACTCAGCATGGTGTGTCACTGCCCTAAACGTGGCTTTAAGTTATGCCTCAGCTGTAGTCAGTAATAGTGACATATGCTGCTATTTTCATGAGTGGGATAGCAAAATACCTCAGCTCATTACAGTAATATTTAGAAAAGTCCTTTGCCATTGGTTATTACTTGCATTTCTGCCTTTCTGAATTTTCTCCAAGAAGAATTCAAGTTTTAAAATGAGATATTTTGGATTTGAGAAAGAGAGAGTGCTTGAAATATGTGTAACACCTTTTTTCACATCTTCATCTTAGTGTGCAAGTGGAGTTACAACAGTGCTTTTATTCTCTGCCTCTGCCTTTGTGAACAGGTCTCCTGACTCTCTTCAGAGTGCTGAGCATGATCTAAGCTTTTCAAGAGGAATAAGCATCCCAGGAAGAGACGTTCCTCACTTCTGAAGTGACTGTATAATTTTCAGGTCTGTTCTTCCACTAGTTCACAATTCAGGTTCTAAATGAGAGTGAAAGTCTTCTCTGTACTCATATATGGGACTAATTTTCCCTCTTATTCTGAATTGTACTTGAACATCTTTGCCAAATCCCTGTTGAACCATGGCAACGTCACTGCTTCTTGACAATGTGCCAAAATTTGCCTGGTATACCATTTTTTTTTAAAAAAAATTATTATTTTTTAAGATGGGGAATGTTATCATGCAAAGATACAATTTACCAAAATGAGTTTTGCATCTTATGGCTAGGGCTGTGCTTAAGAGCAACTGTTCAGCTGGTGTCTTGCTACAGTTCTGCATTTTTCAGTGGATTTCTGACAACTTACCCCTGTGAAGGACCTACCCTTTTCTCCACAACTATCAAGTTACATTGACCAAGCATTCTGCTTGCAACTAAAAAGTGCAGCATATTATGCAGATGAATATCAGCTCTGAAAAAAAGCTTCAATTATAGTTTTATATGACTTATTTACACTGAATTAGAGATGCATCTAATCAGGTATTTTAGTATACCCATCACAAAAATAAGTAGGTTAGTGTAAAGACTGCTTACACTATTAAGTAAGGGCTGAGTTTACCAAAAACCCGTGACATAGGCAGTTAAAATTGTGCATTAAATCAGGAAGAATGATCCAAGAAGCTGGAGAAAAGGAGCAGGTGTAAAAAGAAGCCCAAAAAACCCACACCACCAAAAAACCAAAACCAATCAAACAATCAAAACCCAAGAAACCATCCAAGAAACCCACCCAGCCTGATTTTGTACTTGCTTTCAGCTTGAGACACTGTCTTCCTAAAGCTTATGACATAGGCAAAGCACACAGGAGCTTAAGTCAGAGGTGCCCCTCTAGTTTTGCACCAGGGAAAAGAGGTCCTTTGGGTGTCTGGGCCTTGTCACCTCCTTTTTGGCTGACTGTCTCTGCCTTCAGACACCCCACTCTCCAGACTCTGTGGAAATGCTATTGATGAGGGGCTTAAAAGTTGCTTTGGGCACTTGGGAAGCAAATCACTTCTTCCTTCTTGGTCCTGGTGTGCCTAACCTGGGCTGTTCTTGACTGCACTGTCTGTGGCTTTTTTGGGGAGGGCAAAACTATTAGTGGGGAACTTAGCAGACAAAAACTTTAAGCATTTCATGGTATGTGGTTTTTTCACTGCTTATGTGGGGTGATGAGCATAGTACAAAGAACAACTATGGGTCTTATTCTTCCCTTCTCTACGTTTTTAGTGGAGTTTGACTTCTCTAGATGGAATTCTGTATGTATTAACATTTGACTAAAGCCACATCGATGGACTCCTTGGGTTTTGTATCAGAAAGGGAAGGGCTGTTTGCCTACAGGTATTTATGACAGTGCATTTTCTATTCAGTGTGTTCTCTGCCTTGTAGAAACTGTCTGGCAGTGCTACAAAAAACATGTTGTTGTTGTGGGGGCTGTTCTTGTACACAATAACAGTCTTAGAATAGAGGCGAGAAAATTCATCTCTACAACTCAGCCTTCAAGCAATAGATAAAACTCTGTGACTGTTGCTGTTGTAGATGTACTTTGTTTCATTTATTTTAATAGGAAGTTGTAAGATACAGAATTTTCAGAATTTTTACTGGCTTGGTTTACAGCTTGAGAGCAATTTCCAGAGTTCACTTTATAAGCCTCTGGAAGGGTTTTGCAATGGCTTTTTTTTTTTTTTTTTTGGAGGTTTAGGTATTTCAGCTATGATAAGACTGAATTTCATGCTCCTCTAGTATCATACATTATTACTTTAAATAGTTCCACCCCACTGTGGGCTGATCCAGCTTCCCTTGTGCTGCAGTGGACAGCAGCTCACTGGGAGAAGGGCAGTGCAGAGACATGCCTGAGCTGCTCAGGAAAAATCCACTCAAACAGCCATCTGCAGATGAAAGTTAGGGATTACTCACCGGAAAGATCAGTTGTTCAACCCTTAATAGCACCTCTGGTAGGATCTTTGACAGGGAAAGCCCCATGCTTTCTTCTAACCTTTCCTGGCTACTTATTTCCAGCCAAAGCAGCCTCTGGTAAGAATTTGAGTTGTTCATTTTAGGTTCTTCCTTAAGTACTTCACAGTTATCATAGAATGGCTTGGGTGGGAAGGGACCCTAAAGATTATCTCATTCCAGCACCCGTGCCATGGTCAGAGACACCTTTCTCTAGACCAGGTTGCTCAGAACCCAGCCAATCCAGCCTTGAACACTTCCAGGATGGGGCATCCACAGCTTTCCTGGGCAAACTGTTCCAGTGCCTCATAATACTTGGTTGGATGAAAATGTCTCAAAAAATATGTACATCTCAATACAGTTGAGAGTTAAGCTGCAAATATGAATATACTCATTCCTGTAGACAGCTCCATCTTTCTTTTTTTGCATATTAATGACTCAATTAAAGTTCCAGGTCTGAATAAGCTACAGATTTTTTTCTGCAGAAATGCTTAAAATGGTTTAATTTGCTCTTAAATAGAACTTAGATAGTTTTCAATCTAATGTGTAAGACTTTTGCTGCTGTAGTCACTCTCAAAAATGAAGGCACTATTCCTGTAAGTGCTAAAGATGTTGCTAAGAAGATTGTTGCAGAGGCCTTACATTGTCAAGGTGGTTGCACAGGAAGGACACCCCATTCTTTCCTTCTCCCCACTAAAACTCCAGCCAAGACGATATACTACTGATGGGTAACTTAAGAGGAGTAAATAAATGTTCTGCTTCACCTGTGCCAGCGCTGATGCCTTAGCTGCTGTGAAATGGGGGGATGGAAGAATTTGTTTAGTTTAAAATATGACTTTGGTGTTGGCTTCAAGTCGCTGTTCCATGGTGGAGTATCAGAGGCTTCACGCTGATTTTCCATATCACACTTTCTCTATTGTTCTCTCCTGCTTTTGTTAAATGAATCTGCCTCTTGTCTTTGAGAATCTTGCATGAATTTTTAATTTGGTACAAGGAATGTGAGTCCTATGTTGGTGTAAAAGGAATTGGGTTTGGAGTATTTAGCCAAACTCAAATAGAATTAAAATAAGAATTCCAGCACAGTGTTAGTTTATTAAGCACAGCGTGCCTGGCACTGAGAATACCAGCTATGACACTGCTTCTAATTTTCATGCTGCCCTTTTGACATGTAACTTTTTCTGTACCCGTCTTTGAGGATGGAAAAACAAAGCTTTGTTGTGAAGGTGACTGCACAACCACACAGAGCAGTGGTTTCAGCCTGCTGCTGGCTGGCTCAGCGAAGGGAGAAGACCTTCAAGTAATGTTTGCTGCTGTGGTTGGTGACATTATCAAATTTCCCAGTGCAAATACCTTTGAGAGGAGCAAGCCTTCAGTTTTTCTTCTTAGGATCATTTAATGAGTCATTATTTACTTTTGTCACATAGCAATGTGGGACTTGATTTCTGGGAAAAAAAAATGTAACTCTGCCAAAGTTGTTGCTGAACAGAAGCAGCATATTTATCATAACAAAGCTTCAGCTCATCACATGGTAAGTTTCCAGATATAACTTTCATTGTGATTTCATATTTTCCACTACGTTCCTGAGGGACAGCAGCTCCTTTCAGATAAGGTTTGCTTATTAATGAGCTTGAAAGCCATTTCTTCTTGGAAAACGAAAATCCATTAAAGTATCATAAAAAGTCAGGATGTAAAGTTGGGAGCAATTCAGGTTGGGTTATGACAGCAGGAATTTTAGGATGGTCAGATGTACAGTTTGTGCACTGGTGCCCTCTTGCCACAGGGTGGGACAGGGTGAGCTCCCAGACTGCGACTTTAGGTTTTAGTTTCACTACCACCCTTTAAGCCAAGTAGTTTCAAAGGTCTGTGTTGCTGCTGTCCTGATGGGGTTTGGAGAGTCCTGGGGGAAGCTACTTTCTTTTTTTTTTTTGTTTCCACACAGGGTGGGTTTTGCTTTGAGGTTTTGGCTTTCATTTTTTAAGCTGAATGACAAAGAACATGGGCTAAGCAAGTTTATACAGTGTTTTCCAACTCAATGAATGTAGGGTGTATCGCATTGTGCCCAGTCAAGGCCTGGAGTGATAGGGCTCAAATGTTCCTGTTGTCCTGGCCACATCATGCATCAGATGAAAAGGAGAACCGTCTATCTTCCCAGGCAAGAATAATTTCTAACCGTAGAAGGTGTGCTTGCAGGCCTGCAGTGCCAGAGCTGTAGGAGAAATAGGCAAAGGAAGAACTGATATGTTTTCTCCAGATTAGCCTGGACATTTTACTACAGTGGTTTAGGAAGAAGTAGGGAATAATTTTTTACACCAGGCTAGTACGTGAGGTTTGCCTCTGCACTCTTCTTGGCCATGAACTTGGGTAGGAGCTGCACATGTACAAACCAGCTATTTTGCACGACTGCAGTGCCAGGTCCTCATCTGTCATAAATACAGGCAGCTTCAGCAAAGCTACTGTGATTTATGCCAGTCAGGGACTTGGCCAAGGTGTCAGGCTAAAACACTGACAGGAGAAAGTCTCTCTGACTTTTCCTATCAAAGACTGTAATTTCAGCAGTTCTGCATCCATGTTAGGGCTGCCTCTTTCTCTTTCCCCTCACTTCTCTCCTGCTGGCCTTGTACATTTTTGTTTATCCTTTGCAATTGCATCAAATTGGATCACAGCAGAGGTGTTGGGTTTTGTGTGTTTTCTTGATGTTTGTTTTGTCAGGGTTTGTTGTTGCTGGTTGGGTTTTGGGGTTTTTTTTGTCCCTGACTTTCTTTTCCTTTTGAATGTCAACTGCTGTGGACCTATAAGAAGTTTAGGCTTGACTCCTGAGGTGTGAACTGACAGTAGCCTGTTCTTAGGATGCCTTTCCCTAACTCAAAATATGTAATAGATACCTTGCAGAGCTCATCAAGCAGTCAGTAATCTCATATATGTGTCTTCTCAGTGCTCAGACTGCTTGGTTGCAAGCTGTGGGTTACCCATGTCATCAGCTCTATTAGCCATTACCATTAGGGCTGTACAAAGCCTTACATTGAAAATATGAATCCCTTTTCATAAAGTGAGATGGCTAAAATTTGCAAAATTTTAGGGAAGAAGGAACTTTGATTCTTGCTATGCTTAAAGAGATGCTTCTCAGCCAAAGACTGTTTGCCCAAATCCCATTTGTGATGAGTAAATTTAAGCTCTAATCATGCACAGCACAGGGAAGTGTGTGAGAATACTCACCTTTTATGGCATGGCATTTGTTGGCACTATCAGCCTGGTTGTTGCAGACAAGATTAAAGGATTAGTAAGTAAGCCAGATATTGAACTGCTGCTGCTAAAGCTGTAATTTGCCAGTATATTGATTACAGAGGATTTTTAAAGCCTTCAGAACAATGTCCTGTACCCTTATTTCTATGTTAGCTTGTAACTGTATATCTTTAATAAAGTGGAAAGCTTATTTCATACGGGACATGAGGTGTCCTATTGCAAAGATGTAATCAGTTTGGTCCATTTATTTTGTTGTCTATCTGGTTTTATACTGGGGCAAGAGCAAATTTCAGTCTCCTTTGCAGGATGCTGGCCATATGATACCATGTGCCAGCCACCCAATTTCTTTTCTGGAAGACATTCCAGAACAAAACCCTAAAGCTTGTTCTCTGAATCCCTGCTTAAGGTATTTTTTCCCCTTGTGTCAGAATATATTGTAATGACTCCACACTCCACTTAAAAAACAGAGGAATTCAGCATTTTTTTAAAAATCAGCTATATGACTGCAAGGAATTGAATGTTAAGCTCATGACTTTTATTTTTATCTAGGGTTGCACTTGGTAGGATGTTTTTCCACTAGGCTCCCAGTCTGGGCTGGTTTTGTTCATAGCACCATAGCCAGTAGGAAATGCTCCTGATGGATCAAGGTACCCTGAAGGTAGACTGGAGCAGGACCCAGGCGAAACAGAAATCCAGGGAAACTGCTCCATCAAGTGTTGAAAGGTAAAACTGGCACTGCAGTAGGCTAAAAATACAGATCTTCCTTGGGCCAGAAGCAAGGTGTTCTACACGTGTCTAATGCAGGTGAAACATGCAAAATCCCTACTGATCTCCACAGGGACAGATTCCACTTCAAGCTGCCTAACATTTTATGGGATGACCTTCATTTTTAGTTTGATGTTTACTCCCTTAAATATATCCACTGCAGTGGCCAGTTGAACAGTTCTAATAAAAGCAAATTTTTGCATATATGCAAATCACATTCAAATGCATGCTTTAAAAGTGAAGCTTTACTTGCTTTCCTTTAAAATGTAACAATAAAAGTTGTAAGATTTGTAGGGAGAGAAATGTAAGGATTTATTTAATCTTGAATTTTAAGGATGTATTTTTCTGTTAATTGTTGACAGATACGAAGACTGGTCTCCATGTGCAAATGTCACTGAAATAATTTTTAGGCTTAGATATTTCAGGCTTTCTTGCTTTCACCATGGAAATTGAACCCCCCTGACTTGAACCTATGAATTGCTTATTTATTTAGGATATTTGCACTGTTCGATTAGAAAAAGTTTACCACCTACATTTAGATATTGATTCATATGTGTTTGGTTTTTTTTTTTCCCAAAATGACTCCACTCTTACAAAGCTACTTGAATCAAAAGTAGATTTTACCTAAAGTTCTTGGCTTTCTGATGAGAAACTATGCTGAAAAGTTTTTGAAATCTTGTAAGAGAATTAAAAACTATCAAAATCTTAGCTGGAAAAGCCAACTAGGAAATGCACAAGAAATAATGTAATATGACCTGATTTTCACATAAATGCAGTGCTATGAATAATTGCATTTTTGAACTTTGTACAATCATGGAGTCAATTTAAATTGGAAAAGACCTTAAAGATCACAGAGTACAACCGTAACTGTATGGATGTATCGCCTCCACCCCCAGATTCTGAATGAGGCTTGGGGAACGCACCAAAACTAAATGTTTTCTTGAAAGCCTCAGAAACAGGTGCCTAATATTGATGTTGCTGATCTGTCCCGCAGAGTTCGGAGATGAGCAGCCCTCTGGTCATGTCCAGTAGCTGCTGCTCATCATTGCTTTGCCTTGTGGGGTAATGACAGAGCTTGAAGAAAGGTGCAGCTGGGGATAAAATATATTTAATTCTGAATTTAGTTTAGATTACTTAATTTAAAAATTGTGGGTTCTTAAGCTTTGTAACTGACTTAAATGCTGGAGCGTGACCTTCATCTTGCCTAACACTAGATACCTACACACTGCACCTAAGCTAGTTTGTGGTCAAAGGAGAGAAAAAGCGTTTTTAGGTGTGATTCAGGTGGCATGTGTGAGTCACCTGCCTTAGGTGTTGCTGGGGGCCTGATCTGTGCTGAATACAAAGCAGGTGCAGACATCTCCCTCTTGTGAATATGTTAATTTTGTAAATGTACACCTCCAACACAGGCACTTCTGGCCATCCCACTCAAGTCACTAAGGGGAGTAGGTACAACTCAGGATGTATTCCGTCCTCACTCTTGCATTCTATTTGTAAGTAATTATTAATATATTCTATAAATAATATCATTTTCATGAAAATAATGCCAAATCCAACCTTTTTCATAAATGTGAGTTAAAACCACTGTATGAGAGCAACCCAGTCTGAGAAGCACTGTGCATTTCTGTACATGTTTAAAAAAGTGTACATGTTCACCAGCACCTCAAGTCTTCCCTGAATTTTGAGTTGATGAAAGAATAATTATTTTATAGAGAAATAAATAACAACCAACCCTACCTTGTTTCAGAAAAAGGCGTGGAGGGTGTTTTTCCAGCTTAGGACCTACTGCCTTCAGTGAGGTGCAAAAAATGTGCCTTGGATGGCTTCAGGTGCCTCCCTGAACTGTTTGGGGTTTTTGTTGAATTTGCCAACATGGCTGAAAACCAACCTGAAAGAGAAAGTGGTAATTGTTGGGAGAGCTGTCAGCAGAGAGTAAAGAAAAGAAGGGTGAGTCAGTGCAGAGTGATACTGTTTTTAGCGTAAAATCCCAAAAAAACCCTCCACTACTGTGCAGAGGAACAGGTGTAACCACAAGCTTTCCCGGCTCCCTTCCCCAGCCCAAGCTAATTTAGGTTTCTAAGCCTATGGAATGAGTACAACATGAGGGAGCCAAAATTTATGAAAAAAAATCCATGTTAATATAGGCTGTAAAATAAATGCAAACGAAAGCTGAAGTAAAACAGCTTTTGTTCACATGAAAAAATAAACTTGTTAGCTCTGATAATCAATTAAAATATTATAGAATCAAGCAATCACAGATGTAGAAGCTTATCCTCCTTAAAGTCATTATAAATCACATCCTTTCCTAAATCTCTCTATTCCCTCTTATTGCTTACATTATAATCCCTGTCCGGGTATCATTTTCATTGCTAAACATACTGTTTGCCAGTCAGTTTATTAAGGTTTGTCTTGATAGTGCCAAAACAAATGCTCTTTTTCAAAGATAAAAGGAAGGATAATATTAAAATAATAATTTCACCTCTTGGCTAGCAGAGCCTAATTATTGAAGAAATTGGCACGTGAAATCTCTGAGGTGATAGGGAATTAGTGTGTCAATAGGAGCCTGCTTTGAAGTTGACCCACACTGTTCCTGGTAGTGTTGGATATACCCTGTCTCTTGCAATATCATGAGGGGTGGGAAGCTGCTAACAGTAAAATTCTTCTTCGCTGTTGTTAATTAATTAAATGCTGTAGTAAAAAAAAAAGATGGGACATGTAGGAGACACAAAAAGTAAAAGCAGAGAGAAAAATTATAGACTTGGGACTGTAGTGACAGAACAAGGGGTAATGGCTTTAAACTGAAAGAGAGTAGGTTAGATTGGATATTAGAAAGAAATTCTCTACTGTGAGGGTGGTGAGGCAGTGGAACAAGTTGCCCAAGGAAGCTGTGGATGCCCCATCCCTGAGAGTGTTCCAGGCCAGGTTGAATGGGACTCTGAGCAACCTGGTCTAGTGGAAGGTGTCCCTGCCCATAGCAGGGGGGTCAGAATAAGGTGACCTTTAATGTCCCTTCCAAACCAAGCCATTCTATAATTCTGTGATAACTGATAAGAAGAGCAAAGAGGTTCTAAAAAGCCTGGGACAATTAAGGAAAATGCTTAACTATTGGTTTTGTACAGGAGGGGTTGTTTGATGACATCAGGCTTGCAGTAATTATATCAGTGAAGTGCTCTGAGTGCTGAGAGTGCCAGAGATCTGAAGAGTATTTCATACAGCGAGGAGTGCTGGAAGCTACTGCTACAAAAAGCAAACACTTGTATTATGCCTGAAACTGTTTTCAGTTGAGTGGAAGCCTGGGGGAATCATGAGCCTAACAATTTAACCTTAGAGCAAAGGAGATGTAAATGAAATCTGCTTTGTTTTCCTATAGTTTAGTTGGTGGCAGGCAAACCCAGAGCCAAGGAACACTGGCAAGGACATAGTGGTGCTGGTACTCAGTGGCCTGAGCACTGGGAGACAGAAACTGCTAGGTAGTGGGAAGGTTTTTAAAGCCTGAACACTTCATATCATTTCGGCTTGAAATTCTCAAATTTCAAAATCTAATGTATCCAAATATGGACTTTATATACATAAGTATAGAAAATCTTATTGCAACAAGAACAAGGCAAGCAACGTGCACTCTTTGAATGGGTAAGACTAATTTAAAATAAGAAAGAGAAATGGCTTCAGTTCATGGCAAACAGATGATAGACCACTATGACCGGACATGTGTGGGCATTAGAAAAAAGGGAAGTTTAGACTTTAGCAGACCAAAAGATTAGGAATAACAATGCCTGAGATAAAGAAATAAGTTACAATGAGGTAGCATGGGGGAAACATGTAAAAGATAAGAAAAATAACTGTCAGTTAAAAGCAGTCAAATGTCTTCCTATGCAATTGCATTTAGCTTCATAAAAAATGTAAAACTACTTCCTGTGATGTTCACAACATCCTTTAAAGATAAAGCTAGAAGAAATGATTGATGGTTCATGGGTTTGGTCCAGGAATTGTAAAGGTGACTTCAGTGGTGTTATGTCAATTGATACAAGCTTGTAGTCTGGACATGGCAAGATGGGTCTCCATAGCTCCATAAAGATCTTCAGTAGCTCAGAGAAAGGCAAATGATACAAGTAGAGTGAAAAGTTAATTTTGGTTGAGCTTAGCATTTGGACTAACATAACTTTTTTCCCTATAAATGAAATAGAAGAATTATTGTCAGATTTGAAAACTTGGGTTTGCATTATGTAACTTATTGAAGCATGCATGATCCTGCACATCAGGAGGATTTTCTTCACTGAAAGGGTTGTCTGGCATTGGAATGGGCTGCCCAGGGAGACAGTGGAGTCATCATCCCTGGAGGTGTTCAAGAAATGACTGGATGTGCCACTTAGTGCCAGTCATGATCAGTAAAAGGTTGGACTTGATGATCTCAGAGGTCTTTTCCAACCTGGTTGATTCTGTGATTCTCTGATCCCTGGGGTGCTCATCCCACTGTCCTAAGGCTTTCTTCTGCTCTGGAAATGTCATGCAGAGGTGATGGGACACTCTAAACTCAGTGTACAGGGCTGAGATACCTCATCTTTTTGAGTCCTCATCACATTAGTTACGTAAAAATCTAATTTTTAAAGAAATGTGGCTGGTGGGAAGATCTGTTTTCAGATTAATTGTCAGATAATTGGTACAGAGTTATATTTTGTGACTGCTGCTGGTGAGTTAAGAGAAGACCGGAGTTTCCCTGAGATATTGGTTGGGTGTTTCTGGCAGTCTTCTTAATAAAACCTTGGTTTTATTAAATTTATGGTCTCTGTAACAAGTTCCTATGTTAAAGTTGATGGGACTCCAACAACTCCTAACTAAAACCCCGCCTTGAGGCAGCAAGCGAGCTATAAATCTTCAACTCCTTCAGAACCAGGATGAATTGGCTGTAAAGTTTCATATGAAAAGACATCTGAAGTTAGTCGATTTTTAGTCACAATTCTTCCTGCCTATATGAAGCCACAAGCATCTTGGTGTCCCATGAATTTAATAGAGCTACTGGACAGTGATACTGAAAGTTATTTCCAAATGCTTCAATGTTAAAGTCACAGAATCACAGAAGGTTCTGAGTTGGAAAGGACCCACAAGGATCATAGAGTTTAACTTTTAAGTGAATGGCCTGTATGGGGATGGAAACCATAATGTAATAAACCTTTCACAGAACATATGTAGACCACTATAAAGATATGTGAGCTACCAGTTCTTTTCTTGAAAATACTAACAATGTACTTTCTAATTTGAATTTCTGGAGCAATTAGAAGTTAAATTTTTAATATTGTCTTGACCAGAGAAGATTGTGTTCAGATGGATCTCAAGTTCAGGTTACAGTTTTAATGTATTTTGATTCAAATGAAGTGGTACTCTCGTGTGTGTGTATATATAAATATATATATACATAAAACCACTGTGATAAGCTCTCTGCTTTTAAAACCATCCCTCTACTGTAGAGGCAAGGATATATAAGTTGATAAGTCAGTTTGAGATGCTCATGACAGAGAAGAGTTGGTCTAGTGATGAGCACCACGTGCTCCACATTGAAAATGTTGCTCTGACCTTTTCCTGGAATGCACACTGTGGACAGAGAGATATTTTGACATTTTTAATGTGATATGAAAGGATATGGATATCCTCTTGTGAAATACAATGAATCTATGTGTTTTATGTCACTCTGCTTTGAGACAGCTGGAGCTGAAAATGGGCTGTAACTATAAACACCATTAGTCTTTTTTTTTTTTTTTTCTTCCAACTGTGTGGAGCACAGCCATCCCTCTTCCTGTGCTTTTAGATCCATAAGGATGCCAGTCTACCTGCCTCACCTGCACTCCACAGCAGCATTGAAAGGTGCTAAGTAAACTGAGACAATGGTGGCTGGGCTTTTGTTGTGCTAATACTTATTAGCCATGCAAAGCAAGTGAGTGTAATTACTGCTTGCCCTTCAAGATTTTTATGAAAAGGCAGTGAGAGCTCCTGCAGGTTATTAAAAAAAAAAAAAGGCAATACAAAATTATGACCTATTTTCTCTCCCTATTGTGGTACTTTGGATCTAACATAAACTGTTTCATGAATGGTTTGAGAAAAGTCTGAGGGCTTTACTGGGTCCAGTTGATGCTGTCTTGTCCTAACAAGAGTTTAATCTCTAGTAATGAATCTCTGTTGTGCAAAGATGAATTTCAGTTTCTAGTAAGACTGGTACAGTGGAGTGGTTCTGTCTTTTAAAAATGTATTGTAACATTAGCTGATATATAAAGGGACAAGGAGCATCTCCAGGGCAGTGAGGAGGAGATGTATCCTCAAGAGCTGGTGTGCAGAGGCTGGGATGTCCCTGAGCATCAGGTGAAGTTGGGGGCATGGGGATCCTGTTGTGGCCAGGGCTGTAGGAAGCAGGATGACAAGTGAAGTGAGGGGTCCAAGGTGGACACATGCCGTGTGGTGGAGCAGTTTCCTGGGCTTTCATCACATCAGCAGTGGAGGCTGTTGCCTTAATTTGGCCACAATCTGAAAAGCCAGCATTGGAGAACGCGTGTACCAGCATTGCTGGTGACCAGAGGGAGGGTGCTGCGACCCTTCCAGATGGATTTTAAGAGCTCCTGGGAGACCCAATGGCTGGTGAAAGGTGTTCAACATGAGTGCACCATATCCAAATGAGCCCCCGGCACAACAGCTACTTAAAGAACTCCCCAAACTGCCCCAAAGGAAGGGCAGGGCTCACCCACGGGCAGTATCTAAAAGCCTTTTGCAGTCATTAGTGCTGTCCCCTGTGCTGCAAGCTGCCTGCAATGAGCATGTCGACATCTCTGCGACATGCTCAGATTTCAAAGGCGGTCTTCCTAACCAGCTGCATCTCAAGAAATTGAGCAATTTTTTTAAATTTTTTTGTAGGAGATACCATGCCAAGTCTTTTGAAATGAAAGCTGGGGCAAGCCTAGTGGAGATTAATGTAGGAAAAATGCTGCTGGCTTGATAAGCCACAGATGTCTGTGAGATTTGCAGAGACTGTTGACAGCTCGTGATGGTTTGCAGCTTGCGAGGTCCCCCAGCCTCAGGAGAAATGTGCTGGATACATGGCTGGTGGTGTGGGGCAGGGTTTGGCCCAGTGTGGTAGTTGGGTGAAGGGCTTGAGAAGACCTATGGGAAAAACCTATCTGTACCCACACTGTCATTGCAGAGTTTTCTTCCAGGCTACACATATTTATATAAAAGAGTGAACTTTTTTAAAATAATGTCACTATTGGCAACTGTTTTTATAATACTGTAATGGGGAGACGTAAGCTGATGTAATGCTGTTTAAGCACAAGATGGTGGTGGAAGCTCAGTTGTTGCACCAATCTTGGAAGATTGAAAAGCTGACTTATGTCAGTGGAATAATTTCTAGTGGGGAGATAGGAGTTGTGCTTCTGTTAATTCTACATACTTAATAAAAACTATGCAACTTTTTTTAGATAAGACCTTCACTGAGTCCTATTAGGTAGTATCAGTAACACTAAAGTTTGACAGAAACTTGTTGTTTGCTCTTTTTAAACTTAAGATCATCCTCATTATATTCAGAATTTCTTAACATTGTCCACACATATAGACTGCATTGTTTATGAGATGCTGCCAGTTAGACTGTTTGTGAATCAAGCTCTATTGTCTTCATGATATCAAGGCCAAATACTTCAGTGACTTGTGGAGACAATGTACACATGAAGTTATTGTTCGCATGCTGTCAGTGGCTCTTCATGAAGAAATCCCCTGGGAGTCTCAACCTCTGCTTGGATAAAGGTTCTTCTGAAGCTGCGTTCTTGCATGCCCTGATATTGTATGGTCACATTTATTTTAGACAGAAAACTAAATTAAATACATTGTTAGTTTAAATTCTCAATTGATGCTTATTTTCATCAACTTAAAATACCTTTACATGCGCTGATGTTTATATGAAACTTGTTGATACCAATATTTTCCACATCTGGATAACATACTTGAATTGGTACAACCCCAGTGCCCAGCCAGTCTTGGGCAAATGTGGAAAATTGCTTTGCAGAAAATTGCTTTTCCAAAATATTTTGAAAATAATTTGAACCAAAATAGTTCTTGATTTACATTGTTTTTCCTCAGAACAACAGGAAGGTTTTTTGTAAAATCATGCTAAATGCTAGGTAAGAAAGTAAATCACTAAGTAGTGACTTAAACACAAATTTACCTGTAATATGAATCTATGCATGTGCTTGTAAATGAAGTAGGAAACATTCAGGCTTCTCTTGTCATCTCTGTAATACTGTCTTTTTCTGCTAGTGGAGCCTCTATTGCTTACCCAGGTTGGTACCATTTGCCTTGTGCGTAATGAACAGCTCTTAGTACAATTCAGAGACATCTGACATTTAGCATATATGCTTTGTTGGGAAAGCTTGTACACTGGTAGCTCACAGAAGCTGATAGAGGTAGCTAAGAAATAATTTCCATAAATGACAGGAAACCTTTTGATAGGAAGACTTTTTTTCCCTGTACCCTCAAAATTAGCAATAGTCTTAGAGGAATTTGAAAGGAGAATCATGGAATGGTTTGGGTTGGAAGGGACCTTAAATATCATCTAGTTCCAAACCCCTTGGACAGAGGCACCTTCCAGTAGACCAGGTTGCTCAAAGCCCCATCCAACCTGGCCTTGAACACTGCCAGTGAAGAGGCATCCACAGCTTTTCTGGGCAACCCATTCCAGTGCCTCACCACCCTCACACTAAAGAATTTCTTCCTAATAGCTAATCTAAACCTACTGTCTTTCAGTTTAAAACCATATCCCCTTGTCTCATCACTATCTGCCCATGTAAAAAGTTACACTTCCTCTCTTTTATAAGGTCCCTTTAAGTACTGGAAGGCCACAATGAGGTCTCCCTGGAACTGTCTCTTCTCCAGGCTGAACATCTCTCTGCCTGTCTTCATAGGAGAGGTTCTCCAGCCCTCTAATCACCTTGGTGGCCCTCCTGCAGGCATGGTCTAACAGGTCCACATCTTCCTTGTGCTGAGGACTCTAGGGCTGCATGCAGTGCTCCAGGTGGGGCCTCATAAGAGTGGAGTAGAGGGGCAGAATCACCTCCCCCAACCTGCTGGCCAAAGTGCTTTGGATACAGCCCAGGTTGCCATTGGCTTTCTGGGCTGTGAGCCCACACTGTTGGTTCATGTACAGTCCTTCTTTGATAGGCTGCTCTTGATGAGTTCTTCTCCCAGTCTGTACTCAAGTCTGCACCCAAGAGATCGGTACAGCAATACTCACTATCCGATGCCATCTAGTACCACCATGATATTAACACAGGAAACTCTGACATCTACATTTGCAAAGGGTGAACAGAGACAATGCTCAAGTGGGCCCCAGAGAATTATTTTTTTTTTGTCATCTCTCCTTTTTGTGCCATGTCAGTGCAAAAACATCTTCTGCTCTTGTTCAGTTAGTGGCTCCTGGGGAGCTCTTGGTAAATCTCCCACACATTACCATCTAAAGTCCTGTGTCTTTGGGTGGCATTTAGGCCTCCAATACTCAGAACATTATTTTTCTTTACCCAGAGGATCACAAGCTTAGTTCATCCACTGTAGATCAGTGTGTGCCTCTGCAGGGAAATCCAACACTAATAATGTAAATTCAGCTGTGGGAGTTTCATGATGAGCTGTAGGGTAAAAATGTCCCTCCACTTGGGATGGGAATGTGCCTCCCTATCTCCTTTATTGTGTGAGTCTGTAGGGTAAGACATAAACACAGTTCAATGAGGCTCTGAGTTTTGAGTAAAGTGCATTCACTGAGTTTTTAACAGGCTGCTGTGCTGGAGCTGAACTATGACTTCTAAGTAGTTCTTAGTGCCTTGAATCTCATTTTCATGCTCTGAATGGCTATGTTATTTAAATCCATTATTTTCTGGGTGGAATGGGTCTATAATCTGAAAATGTCTTTAAGCAGCAGCTATCTGAATAAAACTGCTTGTTAAATTTTCTTTGTGAAAATAAGAATATATAAATGGCCATGCTACATAAAACCCCTGTAGACACACCCCTGTGTGTCTGTTCATGTGTTTGGGTTTGTTTGGGGTTTTTTTTAAGAATAAGGTAAAAACGTAATTTATGTCTGGATAATTAGTGGCATTTTACCCCTGAAATATACACCACTTGGAGGAACAAGAGCCTTTCACACCTGCACAGGCTATGAAATTCCAAACAATTAAAACAATTAACATTTCCTACTGAAAAGAAGTCTGTTGGGCCTTAGTAAAAAGCATATTGCAGGAGAGGGGAAAAAAGGTAGTAAAGCAGAATGTGGGATAATTGGCAAATGGACTCTTAAAGATTTTCTGACACATCTTTACATTCCCCAAAATGAAATATGGAATACCTTTATGGGAAAGTGACACTTGCAGACATTAATTTATTGTATTATTCCTTGTGAAAGGCTTTTTCTTTTCCAGAATGGTAGTGGTCAATTGTGTGGTTTTGTTTGTTTTTTTTTAAAACTGAAAGAAAAGTATGGTGCATTTTGTCTTTTGATTGAGAATCAAAAATAAGTAGTATGAAGTTAAAAGTCATCTTAAAAGTGAACTTGTCTGTACTCCTGCTTATTTTCTATATGAAAGGAACTCTCGATGAGGGGATATCACACAATTTTTTATAATAAATACCAGCTAATTTTGTCCCAGCCTTGTTCTGTAGGTATTCACTCTCTATTTTTTCAAAGCAGGGGGAAGACTTACAGTGCATCAGTACCTTCTTTTTTTACACTTGTGTATTCCATGAATGTCATTAGACTTTCAGTTGTGACACTGAAAGGTATTTATATTCACCTTGAGAAAGTGTATACCTAAAAAGAAGACTTCTACCTGACAGCTCCAAATGTCATTCCTGAGAATTTGTGGAAGTATATTAAAATTATTTCTTTAGAAGAAAAAAGGAGTTGAATTGTTTAATATAAAGGGAAAAAAAAGGCACTTGACTTTCATTAATTAGTGTTTTCATTGTCATCTTTGTAGAGAAAGTGAAAAAGCATTTAAGAAAATGAAAGCATCCCTAGTGCAAAGAATGAAGAGACATCAGCACTCCATGGGTGCTTGGTGCCATCCCTCTCCTGCTTCCCTATTTTTGGAAGGCTCTGTAGAAGGTCAGTGGGAAACATAACTCCTGGCTCCTAAGGCAAAAGCAGCTTGGATTATCATTCATGTGAAACTAAAGACGGGGTGCTGGTAGGGAGCAAATAGTTACTCCTGTTAGTATTTCCTAGATGAACGCAAGCAGCTTAAATTTCAGTTGTTCTAAATTAGTTCCTGAATTAAAAAAAAATATTTAGCTCTATTTTGTTTCCCCTTTGTCAATCATTCATTATTTTCATCTAATGCTTGAAATCTAATCACTGTTGCTGAGAAAATATTTCAGGAAACTATCTCAACAAAGCATTTTAATATAAATATTAAGAGAGGAGCTTTTCAATTTGGTAAGAATAAATCATATATAATACACTCATAATCATATATTTTGTTCACTTTTCATGTCCAATTGCTGCATTTATATTAGGAAGAAATCAATACTAATATTCATACTTTGAGTATAAATAGCAATTAAAGGAAAAACAGTAAATCACAAGAGAGTTGTTTGGAAATTCCTTATTTCCCTGATGGTTGTCTCGTATTAAGGGGTTTTGTCTCTGGTCTCTGTGGTCAGACAGGGATGCACTGGACACAAGACGTTGCTTCCTATATCTGTGAGCTGTGCTGCTTTTTGGTCTCAAAGAAAACAAAAAACAAACAAATTAACAAAAAAAAATAAAATTGGGAATTGGTATATGGGGGATTGAGTGAGATGCATGGAGGCTTTGACTTGGGGTTTTAATCCAGTATACCTGTGTCCAACCTACTCTTTAGCTCCAGCTCTCCAACAAGGGTGTTTTCATGAGTGCAACAGCAGCAGAGAAGGGTTTTGTCTGTCATGGCCAAGGCTGTGGTCCCCAGTGCATGCCTTGCTGGGATTTGTGGCTTTGTCCCTCTTGTGACTTTCTTGAGGAAATCTCAGAATGCGTCTTCTTCAAGAAAAGCTGGATTTTTGTCATCTCTTGAACAATTTTTTAAATGCTAACTAAAATAATTAAATCCTAAAGTATATTTAGAAGCTACATTTGAAATTCTAGTCCTTCAGAAGGGGAGAAAGCACCGATTTCACCATTTGACGAATACCAAACTTCTTTTGACACTTGGTCATGTGGCAGAGGCAAAGGAGCAGCTGGTAATGCAAGCAGTAAAAGCTAAAGAGGAGGAAATGCCATATTACAAAAGCAGAGGGATATTATTAGCTCCTGCACTCTGCTAGAGAAGATGCATGGGATGAAAGAATGAGGGGAAGCTCTTTAGGAGGCCAGAGAAATTTCCCCAAGGCTTTCAGGACTGGTGTTTCCCAGTGGAAGCTGATCTGGACCAGACTGTGCCATACAGAGATGAAAGTCCGGAGATGCAGAGAGGTTCTGGACAATCGCATAGCTGTGTCCAGTGTATTCTTCCTGAGAGGGATTTCTTCAGTGCGATTAAATATGCTGGATAAGAGATAAAAAACTCATGAGCTGAGGCAGATTGGGGAATTAAAACTGAAATGCTTTCTGCGGGTTGCATGACCAAACCGGGCAGGACCAAGGTGACCTGTTATTTCACAGATGGCAAAGTACAGACCTGCTGGGCAGACATAGACAACACCACGTGGATGGCAATCCTCAGAGGATGCTATGTCAGTAACACAGGAAAAATCACACTTCCTATTCTACACAGTTCTGTCATGGGAAACGTGGGACTGTCCCTCTCCTAATCTTACCAAGCTCACCCTTTGAGCATTGAGTCTTGCTTATATATCTCTCCAAGAGAAACTGTTCCACACATTGATTGCTCTGACAGTACAACCTCCTCCTCTTATTTTGCCACCCATGCCCTAAAATGAACCATCAACCCTCTGAGCTCACTAGGCTGGCAAAGTGTGAGATGCTGTAATGTGTACGAATTTAAATTTTTATGAGAAGTGAAAAGGGAAGAAAAATTACCATTAATAATATCTAACCTCCAAAGAAACCCAAATCCAAACAAAGACACCCCACACACACCCCAAATCTTCCATCCCATCTTTCTTATACCAGAAATAATCTCTTCATGTAGGAATCAAAAAAAGGAGCATTTAGAAGAGCAAGGAAAGAAGAATTCAAATTCTGGAAAATGAACACGTGATACCAAATGAGGCAAGGTCTGGCTCAAAATGGTTTTCAGTGACCCTTCCCTGCACTTGTTCCAGAATGAAAGTCTCCATTCTTAAATACTCAGTCGAAACATAACTACTGAAGGAGATACTGCTGACACGTGTAGTGGCATGGATACTCTCCCATGTCTCTGAGGACTCTCTTGTGATACAGAGCAAGATCACCCTCACTGTTTTCAAGTTGGTGTATGTTGCCTTCCCCTTTGTCTTATCCAATTTCTCTCTCCTTTCCTCCAAGATATCTTCAAAAGCATTAAATACTTAAATCTAATTCTTTTGAGTAATTTCTCTGAGCCCTATTTTTAAATATTGGCTCTGCATTCCTTTTTTTTATCAGCTGGAAGCATATATGAACTGGAAAACCTCTCATTAATAATGAATGTAACTTCTTCTACCTTTCTCTTCTGTGTTCACCAACTTGGATGTATTAAATTTCTTGAGCTTACTTCTATCTTAGTTTTCATCATCTCATATCCCCATTGCCATTATTTATATTGCCTTGATCCATCTTGCAAACTGAAGTCAAGGTCTCATTTAAAGCTTTCTCTACATCATTCTTGATCTGCCCTATCTCTATCATATAACACTTTTTTCTTTGGTTCCTTGCTCTTCTCCTCTTATTTCTACCCAACAGCCTTGTTGCTCTTTGTTATGAATTACAGCTCTTCAGATTTGCAAAACGGCCTTTGTTCAAATTGTATTAAAAAACAGAATTATTTTTTTAATGGACAGCGAGATGTTTTTCATATATCCTAAACTCTTCTAAATCCATTTTGCACATCTTAAAATCAGGTGTGTATTTGTGTCATCTTGGAAAATGAGGTATGTTTAATTTCTTGAAAAAGAACCAAATGAAAACAAAAAAACCCAACAACAGAAGAGGAAAAGCAACAGCTCCCAAACTGCAGATTGAAAATTAGCTTGTCCTTAGCAAGTGAGATGGTTTTGGCAGCAATCACACTAAACAGGGATTTTCCAATCTTGGCTGCTAACATGAGATTCCTTGTTTAGGATCACATTGCTTGTAGATTACAGAATTGGCCACAGAATAGACACACTACTCAAATGACAGATTTGTCCAACCTGTGCCGTGTTACAGGAAACAGGGCCATGTTTTGTAAACCAGAGCTAATATTTTCCATCTGTAACCAAGTACAAGACTGATGAAGGACATAAAGAATATTCTGTAATGGAGAAGACTGGAAGAAGAAATCCCTAGCCTTGAAAAAAAAAAAAATACATTTTTGTTTATTTCTCTTTCTTATGATCTTGCAGCCTGTAACTATAATATGTGAATACCCATCTCAAGGGAAGAGCCCTGTGTTACAGACTGGACTGTGGGGAGATAGATGGACTTACTCATCAGTGCTCCCAGACTTTACTTTCATGGGTCCTTATGTCCTTTGTCCCCGTATGATGTGTTGCAGTCCGTAAGTGGATTAGTGGCAGATGACCTTATGTCTTTGGATAGCTGTTGGGTTGTGGGCCATCTAGTGTTCCTTGTTCCCTTTGAACAATAAAGGAACAATGCCAGTTCAAGATGTTTTTATGATTTGTCCTTGCTTGGCAGATGCTGTTGAATTTTCAAGATTGGTTTAGAAAGAAAGGGAGGCTCTCATTTGGAAGCAGGGTGGTCCTCTGTCAAGAGCTCCCACTGAAATTCATCATGTGCAGACCAAGTGTTTATGGACAGGAGTTTCCATTTTCAAAACATGTTTTAGAAGATGGGGCCAGAAGTGCCAGTGTGAAAGTGAGAGCTGTGTAAGACTGAAAGAAAAAATATCATAATGGCTCTCAGTGGATGATAGCAGGGTGCAAGAGGGAAGATGCTCACCAGGCTGGGACTCCAGGTTGCTGAGGCAGAGTACCCAGCAATTTGTGCTGGGTTTGTGCAGAACAGATGGCCGCAAAAGTTTCACAGTTGTGGAAGGGGATTTCTAAAAGGCCAGAATTTGGCTCAAAGTATTTCTCTCAGGTTGTGGTGCCTGCAGCAGTCATGGGGCTCTGTTTTAACCACAGTGTGAAAAATGCTGTATATGTAAAGTAAATATTCCTTTGCCCAGCTGTATTCAATAGCAATGACTGCACAAAGTCCATGAGTGGCTAATTTTGGTGTGAGTTGGGCTTTTTGGGTTTTTTTTACATAAAGACTGTCACTTGTGTAAACCACACACACTTCCACCCGAATTTCCCTCTGCTCAGGGGAGCATTTGGCTGATCTAGGACTGTGGTAGAAGTGTATAAATATTTTAAAGTGCTCCTAGAAAGCTGGTTTTATGTATAAAGAGTAGCAAATCACTGGTGGGAAAAACAACTCAGTTATGTATTTCATGTGAAATAAAACAGCAGAAGTGACCTTTTTTTTGTACCAAACAATGGACCCAGCTGTACTTTTTTATATTTATATTTAAAGACAACTTTTTTAACTTCTCAGTGCTTGTAAAACACAAATATTCTTTACTTGCAAGTTTAGTATCAAACAAAATGATTTTCTCATACTGAGTATGAGGAGAAAACAGATGGCAGTGATGTTACAGGTCCAAGCTTCACTAAGCTATATAAGAGAAATATTGGTACCTTCTCAAATGAAAACATTATTAGGGTTTGTTACTTCAAAGACTCTGTTATCATACCTTATGTAGTCAGTGTTTATTAAAATAGAGATGAAAAACCTTGGAGACTGCAACTAGAGGGTGGTTCATCAGGGAAAATGGGTGCCTGCTTAAGATGACTACTGTTCCAAACTGGGAATCTGTGCTGGTCTTCTTGTAAATTAAGACTTTGAACAACACTCTGGGACACATTGTGATATTTGTAACTATAATTTGAGTGAATACTAAGAAATTAGATTTAAAGAGAAAGCTTGAGGTGTTACAAGTACGAACAGTGGTATTGTTTTAACATAATACCTTCTTCACATTACGAAGGAATTCTCACTGATGCTTGGTATTGCTGTTGCTAAGGTTAGGTGTAGAGTACAAGTTCTGTTTAAGTCTGATTTGAGAAATGGAGAAGCCTCATTATTGACAGCTCACAATAATCACAGGGAGATGGGACAGCAGAGCTGAGTATTATTTCCCATATCTTCATCCAGGAGGAACTGAAAGAGCAACACTTTGGTGGCTGATTGTGGGGTTGAAATTAAGTTTAGAATTGGAGAGCTTGTTTAACCTAGACAACAGAGACACAGTAAAGCACATCCTCCCAAAGTGAGACCTAGTGCTGGAATTGCTAACTGCTGCCTTATGCTTTCAAAAAATATCTGTCTCTATTCACTGGCTCAGGCATCAGGGTACTAATTTTTTCTAGCTGGTCCAGAGGGAGACTGGTTGTAATTCTGCTATTTTATGCCAGTTTTGGTCAGTCAGTTTTAGGTCAGACATTAGCTGCCCCATGCACAGGCTGCTCCCCTTGTTTGGTAGGATGCTGTTGATTTTAAGATTAGTGCCAAAGTTGGGAAATAGAGTTGTTTCAGAAAAATAGAGGTAGCTGAGCCTGTGTAACCAGCAGACCTTTCAAACCTGTGCAGTTACAAGATAAAGACCAGCTTTAGCTGACACATTTCTGATCAACATTTGCCAGAAATACCCATGTTGATTTTGACTAGTTCTGCTATCGTGGCTTTGCTTATGAGTGGAATCAGAACTAGCTTTATGTCTGCCAACACAGAGGGTTTGAACAAACATTTATTGTAGGAACAGTCCTGCATGGGTAGGATGAGAGCTGACACTTGCAGAAACCTGCTCCTCTTTGGAGCAGGGTTAAGTTTTAGTTTTCTTAAACTGAACTAAATGGTTCTCTAAGGTTTAAGGCAGCTGTTAGTGCTGAAGTGGAGATTCCAGTTCAGGAAAGGTGAGTTCTTCAATCTTTGCACTTAAGCCAAAGTTATATGAGGAAAAGGAGAATACTTTATCAAATATCCAGTGTTGATCAGGGATAAACTATTTTGCTAAACAGAGCCAGTCTTGCCACTCTCAGTACCAGGACCCCAGCTGGCACCTGTAATTGGTTTCACAGAATCAGAGAATATCTTGAGTTGCAAGGGACCCACAAGGATCACCAAGTCCAACTCCTGGCCCTGTGCAGGACACCCCAAGAATCACACCATGTACCTGGGAGCATTGTCCAAATGCTTTTTGCACTTTGTGACCACTTCCCTGGGGAGCCTGTTCCAGTGCTCAACCACCTTCTGGATGAAGAACCTTTTCCTGATATCCAACCTAAACCTCCCCTGACTCAGCTTTATACTGTTTCCTCCAGTCCTGTCACTGGTAATGAAAATGAAGAGATCAGTGCCTGGCCCTCCATTTCCCCTCCTGAGGATGTTGAAGACCAAAAAGAGGTCTCCCCTTAGTCCCCTCCAGGCTGAGAAACGGAGTGTCCTCAGCCGCTCCTCATAAAGCTTCCCCTCCAGAACTTCCAGTCTTCTTGTGGTTCTTTTTTGGACACTCTCTAAAAGAGTAATGTATTGGGTTTTTCTTTATATTGTGGTGCCCAAAACTGCACACAGAACTCAAGGTGAGGCCACACCAGTGCAGAGAGTGATTCCAAAAGGACTTACCAAAGGTTTGATCCAGTGGCAGCTAAGAATGAGGGTTAGCAGTGGGATTGCACACTTGGTTCTGTGCTTTGCCAGGTGTGTGGTTTTCTAGGGACTCATCCTGCAGCAGTGTCTGCAGGTGGGATTAACACCAGAATAAGTAAAGATATGGGAACAGAAGGAATTAAATACCTTGCTTTTTCAATTCTTCCCATTTGAGGAAATTTACTTTTCAACCTGTGTCCAACTTGCTCAGAAGCTCCTTTTGTGGGTGATATGTGAGTCTCTGAGCACAGCTCTGACCCTTTACATTTCTTTTCAATGGTAAATTGTTATTTATAGAAAGGAGTTTGAGAGAGGCTGTGGAATTATTGGCTGTATGTTTTATAAAGCAAGCCAAATGAGGAGCAAAAATAATTTAGATTCAAATTCCTCTAAGTCCAAGCTCTGAATTAGCTCTGCTGCTATTCATGGGATCCATAAAAAACCCCTGCATTAAAGCCTTTCAGATTTGTTCAGTTCTTTTTATCTTCCAAAAATTTGGAACTTTACCTCAATTAAATCCTGAAAAAATAAAATTATGGTGTAGCTGGAAATCTGAGAGCAGATATGGAAGAAGTTGGTGCGTAAATTGTTAAATTGCTGCCATGTGAGGACATGGACAGAAGGAATATATGGAGCAAGGGGGGACCGTGGCATTACTGTTTGTGAAAAGCTGTTGTGTTTTGCAAAATGTTTCTCCACCTTGGGGTATAACCTGGGATGCCCCGGAGACATACCTGGGCACCAAGTCAGAGTCATGCAGGAACACATGGTGGGGGACTGACTTGCACTTGGCCTGGCCATTTGCTTTTCCATTTGCAAAGCAAGATAGGTCAGTCACCACGCAGGCAAAGTGAGAGGCTGCCATCTCCCTGTGGCACAACAACGAGCTCCTGAGGCTAGGAAAGTCATTAAGAGGGCAGTAAGAAAATCTGTAGCCAGATGGGATTGCAAGCTGCTGGGAAAACACTAGGAAAGTATGGGGGGAAATTCGTAATATTTGTAAATATTATTATCTTCACCAAACTCTGTCTCTTGGTGTTGTGAAAAGCTTTGGCAGTGCTTTGCGACGAATTACGTCTGTGGTGAAATGTGAGGAGATGAAAACTGGAAGCAATCATGCTAAACACTTGTGAGGCTTTACCCTTCCAAATGTTTCTGTTTATGTGGTCCCTGTTTAGATCACCTGCTTGCTGTTGAGTATTTTCTCTTTCCTCCTTGGACCTTAAGGGAGCAGCAGATTAATAAAGGACTGGATTTCTCTTCCTCTTCTGTTCTGCTAGTACCCTGTTAGGAAGATGAGTTAAATGTCCTGGGAAGCAGCTCAAAAGCATGTCTTGAGCTTTTGAGAGACCTAATGAGGGTCACTGCGTTGTGCGTCCAGCATTTGCAGGAGACCTGGCAGACTAGAAATGGGAGTTTTGATGTTGCTGTAATGTGAAAAAATCAGTATTCATTTTATCTCTTCATAAACACCAAACTTGCTCAGCCCCACATATTATGGTGACTTGTGCTCAGGTTCTTGGTGTGCCTGGGCTTTCCCAGTCCATCTCCTATCCCTTCACATATTCACTGTGCAGTTGGAGAGCCTGGGACTTGATGTGTTGAACCAGAAGGTGTTGGGGTGCCATTCTCCCCCGTGTGACACATCATTCACATTTTCCTCACCACAAGGAACACTTCTGAAGACTGATATTTTATGTCACCACGTTGCCATGACCCTCTACGACAAGGAGAAAATTTTAGTCACTTGCCTCGTTGGGTTGCAAACCTTTATGAATACCGCAACTAATAGCCTGGGTAAGTGGAAGATTAATTTCTATACCACCTGGCGGCAAGCTGTGGATTAGGCTGCTGTCCCTCGTGTGGGTTTAATGTTGGAGGAATGGGGCACTTGAGTACCCAGACAATCAGCCTCTTGTTTAAACAATGAGCTTCTCGCTCTTGTTAGCCAGCGCTCTTAAATTTTCATTTTATTCTGGTATGCAGGCTTGTGTGATGTGGAGAATTGCTTCAGCACAGAAAGACTGCAAACCTGTTCAATTAAAGGAAATGCTCAGATCCAGCTGTTGGAGTCCCATGAATGCCAGTACTCCTCACAGAGTAAGTAAGACCGACGCACTCTACCCTTGGAACAGATACGACGATTTGCGCCTTAATTCTCCTGAAAAAAGAGCCTTTGTTGGGGAAGGATGCTTGGGGAAAAGAGGAGGAATGCAAAGTGTGGTGCAGAAAATGCCCAGTGAGACCAAGTTTTCTGCAGATAACAGTGAGGTCTCTATAGTATGAGCCTAGTAACAAGGCGCCATAAGAAGCACGTACAGTACAAGCTCCTGTTACAGCTATAGAACTGTCTTGTAAATTTTGTAAATGCTTTCCTCTCATGAAAAAAGCATATGTTGTGGAATAACTTACCCTATACTTTCACCTCCAAGAAAAGGGCTAACAAGCATAGCCGTGGTGTGCATACATTCACTGTGGGGGTGTGACCATATGCTGCATGTTGGCACCTGGTTTTTCAGTTGTCTTGGTTTTTGTGACAGGTTTCTGCACCCATTTGTGGGAGACACTGGTGGCAGGGCAGTATTGGATGGTCAGCTAGATATGTCAGATATCTTTGTGCAGGTCTTTTATAAAAGATCTTTTATAGCTTTTATGTATTTATATATAAAATAGTATTTATCTATAAATATATGTAACAGGCTGTAGCAGTTTCAGAGGGTGCTGAATACACTTCAACTACAAATGCACAGTAGATGGCCTAATGCTCAAAGAGGAGCTGAGTACCTAGGACCAGGCCAGGGAATAGAAGACACTGGAATGGGACAAACCACAGGAAGAAATGATGAGACACTGCCCCAGGCTTCAGCTGAGTGGCAGAAGCCATCTCCCCAGAGGTAACAGAGCTGGAATCCTCACCCCAGAGCAGGGGCTGGTAACCTCTTGTTTGACACCAGGTACCACCATATCTCTAATAAAACAGCTTTCCCCATTCCTGCTGTCTCTTCCCCCTCAACCTCATTTGTTCCCTGCTTAAAAATTGTGACATGGGGGCTTTAAAAAGATCCTAGGTGTAGTTTTAGCTGCAGAGGGGGAAACGGGTCTCTGGTCCTCAGTGGCAGGTTAGCTGCTGCTGGTCCTTAGGCTGCACACTCATGCCATTTGGCACACAGGCTAAAAGAGAAAAAGGCTGTATTTTAACTTACTAGCTGGGCCTGTGAGGTGCACAGGATTGCAGTCTAGTGCTGAACTGGATAATGAAGTACTTAGTTACTAATTGGCCACTCTATGTGTCTTTTTAGTCTAGTGTATGTCCACCTTCACCTGTCTGTCTACCCATATATATACACACATGTAAATATATATGTACTCATGTACATGTGGTTGTATGTGTGTGTGTATAGTTAAATATCTATAGATAACTAATTTATTCACATGTTAAAAAAATAAATACATGCCTGACTTTCTTGCTAGGTTGAGGAAGGGCTCCAGTGCTTTAAATCCCTGCAGAAGATGCAGCAGCTGTTGGGTCAAATCTTTGCAGCTTTTCTAATGTGTGATGCTTGTTTCAGGCAGCAGCTGAGACCACAGGCTCTGTGCAAGAAACTTTGCTGTAGAAATCCTCTCTGCACGTGCCTAGCAGCCAAAAGCAGTCTTTTCTGGTGGATGGTGAAACAGTGGAAGACCTTTGAAAGAAAATTGTTACCATGTCATTTGTCTTGCTGTGAGGTATGTGAAGTGCCCCTTGCCCCTGCTTCATTTATTTGTTATTAAAGTGTATTTTAAATACACATTGCTAGTAACAGATTGAAATATCTTCTTTGTAAATAAAAAATACTTATAATACTCAACATGATATGATATATATATGGTTTTCTTTCAGGTAAGTTAAAATACAAAACCAGAGAAGAGCTGTGGTCCAGCTGATGAGGTGGTATACATCAAGAGCTGGAACACTAAAGTGAGTGGGCTGAAAGCAAGCACTTAATGCTTCCCTGCACTGTTCCTATGTGTTTGGGGCAACTGAGCACAGGGTAAACAGTCAAAAGCAGCTCCAGAGCCCAAGCCTGGCTCGCTGACTAGTGTAGATGCTTGCAGGACTTCTCCCCCAGCAGGCTAGCAGACTGACACCTCCCTTAGACAGAGAGTTAGAAAGCCAGATGGTTCCAGAGAGAAATGTCTCTAACCATTAACCTGGCTTTGGATTTAAGTTTTTGCAGTCATGCTTCCTCAAGGATGAAGAGTAGAAGACTTGACTCCAGGAGCTTCAGTTCTGTCCCACCCCACTTGGAGGTGTTCCAGCACACTCAGCATCTCTCCTGCTCCCATGGAGGCACTTTCATGAGAGCAGTCTGCCGTGCCTGCACCTTCACCTTCAGGACCATGTCTGATAGGGCAGGTCTTGCAGTCACAGAAACTTGCCTCTATGCACCGAGGTAATGTTAGGCCACCACCTTCCTTGACAGGGCTTCAGCTCACACAGCCTGGGCTGTGCTGTGAGGAAGTGGGACACACAAAACCCTTCCAGTCTTAAACACCAGCAGGGCTGCAGGCAGAATGCTGTTGCACAGCAGCCAGGCTAGTTGCCACCCCAACAGTGCCCTTCATCCCCAGACAGCTGGCCATGACAACACCCATGCTGGGCAGGAGGGGGATAAAATGTGTTGGAGCAGGCTGGAGGGCAGTGGTAGGGGGAACCTGAGAGACATCCAGGGCTGCTGCTTCTTGCATTGCACAAACCACTCACTGTAGCTGTGAGAGACTAACCACTATGCATGCTCCATGTGCACACAACCCTTGAGACAAAAAACACACCCCTGCACGCTCCTAAAACACACCACACCCACTGGAGACAAAACCACTAGTGCACAGCAGTTGCACACTACACACGTGAAAAGCAGAGTAGGGGTATGCTGCAGACAGGGGATACAAAACACGCTAGCGACACTTGGTGGAGACATGACCTGGATGCTACTTATGCTTTCCCAGTTCAGATTTCCCAGCAACTTCCTTTCTTACACTGGTGAGATTGAGCGAAAGCAAAAGCAAAGCACAGCACATCCCCCCTTGCAGTAAAGCAGAGAAGGCAGCATTCATCATCTCAGCTTAAATGTAGTTCTTTCTTCTGCCCATCACCTTTAACTAAATGGCAAATAACTGCCTTAATATTTGTCTCAGACCATTTCAGCCTCTACTTTTCCCAAGGCATTTATTCCTGTGACCCTCAGCAATATCAGGATGTGTTCAAGCCTTGCTTGAGGCAATGCTGTAGCTGGTGGTACAGCAGTAAGCCATGCACAGTGCTAAAGATACAGTTGGATAGCACAGGAACAGAAGGCTTTTAAAAGCTGGAGACTGGCACTCATTCCCTCCCAACTGTTTAGTAACAGTGGTTAATTTTAATGTCCATAACCTACCTGAGTCACTCCTTTGAAGCCAAATAACCAAAACCAACAACAACCAAAAAAACTTTTTATACCTTATAATTATGGTATGACAACCATCCCTCTGCAACGTGAACTTCAAGTTGGTTGACTTAATTCACAACCTTCTGGTCAAAGCTTCATTTTATTTGTCAAGTAGGTGTACACTTTCCCAAATGAAGCATTTCACCTAAGCACAACGCTTATCAACACATTCTGTCTCCCGTTTCAAGAGAATCAGATGCACACTCCAACACCCTCAGCAAACATTACCTCCACAGAAGCAAGTCAGAGGTAGCCCCCAAGCAACTCTGTTTTTGCTTGTGCTGTGCTATGCTCAGCAGATGCTCAGCTATGAAAGAGTCAGCTTGCTTCCCTGTGTAACCCAACTCCCCAGTGCCACAGCTTGAGTGTTTCAGCTGTGAGTGTGCCTTAGCATGAATGCTGCAGGACAGTGCTCCTGGCTGCTAAGCATAGTTTTGATGGTCACACAACATTTTCCTTCTCCCTGTGGGGCAGATGCCTGGCTTTTTCACATAACCTCTCCTGGCGGTGTTAACAAATCAAACCTGGAGCAAGAGCTATATTTTTACTGATCCTGAATAGAGTGACTCACTAGGTTTGCTGTGGTGAAGAT
Source organism: Xenops minutus (assembly GCA_035221455.1). NCBI lineage: Eukaryota > Metazoa > Chordata > Aves > Passeriformes > Furnariidae > Xenops > Xenops minutus. The sequence goes on from JAWWEE010000158.1 coordinate 13,493,533, forward strand.
TGCACCAAAACAAAACCAAAAAAAACCAAACCAAAGTGTCATTGAGCACTATTCTACTTTAGGGTGCAGCCCTAAACACTGCTGTGCTGGGGCTGAGAACAGGACCCACTCTGTCTTTGCAACCTAGTGGTATATGCTGCCAGAAACCCTCTGAGCTGCCTCCCAGTCAGGCTGGTCTCTTGGACTCATCACTGGACTCCTCTGAGTTTAAGAGCAGTAGACCTGAATGCTTCCCTCCCTTTGTGCTCAGCCAGTTTCTTCCCAAAGCATTCCTTTTTGAGACCCACAATATGAAAGATTCATGAAACCATTATATTTGCTTATCTAGAGTTTCAGTTACAATACTTATCTTAAAGTTTCAAGACAGGGTACTCATTTGCAAGTCTTGACAGTTAATACCTGTACAGCACCAGGGAGCACTACCATAAGATGCCAGTCAAGTCCATCACAGCCATTCTGGTCCATAAAGCTTATGTTAAGACAAGCAGTTTCCAAATAAGCTGCCACATTAGTTATGTTATTAGGATCATTCATCAGGTTACTCATTGTCCCATACAGGTGACTGGTCCCTTTGTTTAGGTTGTTTTAAATTGTTTGTTTATTCATTGAATCAGACACAGGTGAGCGGGGTCTCCTCTGGAGTCCTTCAACATCTGAGCACCACTCACTCTGTTCCCCAACAGCCATCCACCAAAAGTCTCATGTTCAGCATGAGGCCACCAGCAGCACTTGTCCATGAGAGCTCACTGGGGGAGAGGACAACAATTTTATCTTTACAGTTTATGAAATCTGGATGCATTGAACAGCTCATAATTGCCACATAAGGAGTGATTCTTCTCACTGTTACTCTGTAGTGCAAATACATCTGCAACAGGTCCCATAAATCTAGTGCATCCATACCTGATCCATGCCTGCCAGCTACATGATGCACTCTCTAAAGCCCCTTGTGAAGTCTGTACATAAAGTAGTTATGGACAGTCTTACTTCTAGGGACATCTGTTGTATTGTTTAGACTTACTCCTTTTCTTTGGCAGTTTTATTTCATCTTTCCTTTTCTTCCGATTGTACTCAGATAACCTCCTTTATTGCCCCCCACTCCTCCAGCTTCGGGTGTCATTTTTGCTAGACCCCATTGTGGATTTGACTCCAGTGATCCAGAAGGAGCAGCCTCCTCCTTCTTAGTTTAACAGTCAGAGGAGTCAAGCAGCAAATTCCACTGTTGAGTCAGTATTTTTTATCCTGTGACCAAGGAGACATCGTTCATGTTGCAACTTGGATGATATTTCTGGAGCAAGACATGAATTAATTACTGGAGGCTGGGCCCAGGGAAAGCATTCCTGTTTGCCACCAACTCCCACCGAGAGCAATGGGGGCTCTATGGAAATGTCTTGAACACAGCCACGTTAGACTGATCAAGTCTAAACTGACAGTTGCACAGAGCATTAGACTTGCCTTTGTTTGTCCTGCAGGAAGATGATGGGCATCATCCAACAAAGCCTAAGGTGCATGAACTAGAGAAGTATGCCTTGGCATACTTCATAGGTTGAATATTAAGTTGTAGTTTTTTAGAAAACTATAATGTTTTCCTGCTGCTTAACATGTTTCTGTGATATGTTAATCAGTTGCTTACCTGTCACAATACAGTTAGGCTGTATTGCTCTAACCATCTAGATTAGCACAGCTTAATTCTATCTTGCACACAATCATTTTTTCACAATCTCAAAAACAGTGAGGCCAAAAAGAAACTGACCCATTGGCCCCATTACTTCAAATGATGATTCTTGTATGCCAATTACAGCACACACATACAACTTTCCATCAGGATTTAATGTACACCTTTGTTTTTCAGTGGTTTAAAGAAGTTTTGTCAGTCACATTACAGAAGTGCCATTTACTTGGGCCCACTGCCTAAGATCACCTTTAGTCCAGCAGTCCACACAGGATGGCTAATAAAGGTACTTTTTCTAACCTAGGAATAGCTTTGGACCAGCTGCCTTCACTAAAAGAAAGGCCAGAAAGACTTACTTTGCTCTCTTCATCCTCAGCATGTAGCTACATAACATGTTCTGGAGACTGAATATTTGAAACAAGAGATAGTAATTTGTCTTTATGGGCTGCATCAAATGGTGGATTTAAAACAGTTGGAAGTATACAAAGCTAGGGTAGGAATGAGGAAACTTGGTTTGCTTCCTTGGTAACAAAATCTACAGCACAGCAGGAGAACAGAGCATGATAATTAGGGAATTACAGCTGTTAGTCACAGAAAATATGCTGCAGTTGCAGGTCAGGGACCTGAAGTTGTGGCACAGGAAGGAAAACTTTAATTTAGAGTCTGCAAGGAACTCACTGCATGCATTAGACTTCTTGCTACTTATAGCATCTCTACACCTGTTTTCCAGGGCGGAAGTCAAAAAGACAAGAACAGAGATCAGCAACAAGCCACCAAGGAAATAGAGTTTCTCTACAAGAGTCAGGACAAGAACTATTTTCATAAGAACTATTTTTAATAAGAAATGGATATTCCATCAACTCTTGTTCATTTCCCCTGCTACTCAGTTAGCAACCATCTTTCTAAGCAGGACAATCAAAAGCATAAACTTTAAGATAAGGGAGACAGCAAAACTTGATCCACATAGTTATTCTGGGAGCAAGCAGCTCCCTTAAGAAGCACCAGTTGTTGCAAGGGATGTATAATGCAAGTCCCACTGAAACATGGCTTGTCTTGGAGACTTCTGTGTATTAACCCAGAGCCTGTATTAATTTCCTGCAAGGGGTAGCTGTTCATGACGGCAACTGAAGGATTCAAAAGAAATACAAGCCTTGGACTGAAGACAATAGCACTTTATTTTCCTAGCCTTCACCTTAAAAATGCCAAACTCAAGAGCAAGCCCAACAGACACTTACAGTAACACCATTAAAGCCACTCTGATCATAGTTTGCCCACAAGCGATTAAAAGGAAAGGACCTGTTGGTAAAGTTTATGACCAAGACACTCACCAAACACCTTGTGGGAAATGCCATGCCACCTCCTTTTCTTTGAGCGGGAGCTGGTCCCATCCCTGAGGACCAGGGTGTGCTATAGCTACTGCACATCAAAAACCTTTACCTGACTTCAGCTGTCCCCAAACTGAGTGCAAGGCTGACATGACCATACACTTTCAGAGCCAGATTATTATCCAGACAAAGACCTTACAACATTTTCCTCATCATACTCCAAGTGAAGTTGTACACAGTCTACAAAGTGATATGGAAACTGGACTCCCATTTCAGTTGAAAAGAATGGTTTTCCCAGACCTTGAAGGGTGTAAGTCTTAATATTCTTTCAGCCAGTTAAGCAAATTCATAGAATACAGACACATTCACACTTCACTGATATGCCTGATGCATGGAAAAGCTAATCTATTACTCATGTGCTTTACTGTAACCTTTGAACCAGCTAAATCCCCATAAGAAATTCCTCATTGCCATTTCACTCAAGAGGAGAATTTTTATTTACTTCACCAAATCTCCTCCACTCTTTGTTCCATACTCATCATGTTTGGGTTTAGTTTTTAAATAATCTTCCTTTGCCAAAATGTTATTGTGTGGAAAAGTGCCTTTCTCACTTCTCTGTCCTTAAATTAAGTTGCTTCACAGAGAGATGACTCTTACAGGTGAGGACTGGAGCATAAGGGAACTTGAGAGAACTAAAACTTGCTGAAGAACAAAAGGAACACCCACCACTAACCCAGAGTTGTCATCCTTTTTTCTTCAGACTCTCACCTGTGCTGCCTTGACCACACAGCTCAGACTCAGAGGCCAATATCAGCAGACCTCAGGCCACGAAGCTCAAAGCTCTCTATAAGGCATAACGGGCTCATTCCAGTGTCAATAAACAAGACTTCCAGCATTTGCTTGCTGTATCAGCTAGCAGTTTTGCATCACATCTAAGCCAGACTCATTCTTTCCATGGAAGAGCAGCTATTAATAACTTCCTACCACCCAGTCCAGCCTGCTGACCAGTAGCTAGGCCTCCCCAGTTCTCCTTGAAGGCTGACAACGTGCCATGCAGAACAACCAATTCAAACTATTTTGGACAGGAAGCTATTTCAGTGTCCTAGATTCCCAAAGTGTCCTAAGCTAGCCTTTGTTTCAAGGTGATATCACATGAATTCACTCACTGGTCTCCCTTGAGGGAGGTGTCACAGCAAGGGCTCAGAGGTGAGCAAAGTCCCTGGGCTCTGGGGTAAAACCCTTCCCTCAGTACTCTATCAGCTGTCTGGATGTCGTGCTTTTCTGACCTCTTAAGCTCTGAGGACCAGCAGGAAGCACTCACCCTCGACCAAAGGGATAAAATACTTTTATTCTTCTTGGTGAGCTGCCCAGCCCAGAACATGTGCCTGACTCAGAGTTAGCTGTCAGCCAGGTGGTTGATGCACTTGGAGGCTGGGGCAGTCATGTCAAATGCTTGATGGAGCCTTTCTTCTTGCCCTGTTTCTGGCTATCAGCAGGCTGACAAAGGCAAGATGGCTACCAATCCCTACTCAGAAGACAAACTGCATTCTCCACCTTATTGAGACACAATGGCATTGCTGCCATTTGGGATAGAATTTCTTTATATCAAGAATAAATAGTAGCCGAAATGCACCTCAATCCTGTAGTCTTTTCACAAGAGCCACTTAACCATAATAATGTGATATTTGGTTTTAAAACCTTCCAGAAGAAGACTGTAATTTGCATTTTAGAGCCCCATGCACTGACTTGCCCAAGATGTACCTCTTCCCACTTGCTGGTATTTGTGCATTCATTTTATAGGGGAGACAAAGATTCACCAGGTCTTGGTGCAGTGCACCCAATTCATTTCAGTAAAGTTTTAAGTCAAATCCTGATAGTGCCAAGTGCTTGGTGCCATTTTTGGAAAGCAAAATAACTAAGTATTTAAGAACAGATCCTTCCCCAAATAGACAAGAAGAGCCAATCAGCAGCTGTTTCTCTGGAAAAATTTTGCCAGCACTACAAATGCTCCATATAGAAGCAGAAAGCCACTACTTCTGAGCATAAATGCATGTTAGATGACACTGCCACTAAATATATCAGGTGACTGTTAGCACAATTGGTTTGATTCCAGTCTAGTTCCCCTCTGATGAGGGCAGCAAGGGCATCTTAAATGAAACAGCCTCAAGATGAACTTAGTTTAATCACTGATTGTGAAGGGGGGGCAGGGAAGAAGGAAAAAGAACTAATATTAAGTGTGGAAACTAATACAAAAAGCTTCTGGGATATTAATAGTGTGCTGAACTAATAAGATGCAGTCAAAGATATGAAGTTTCTGGAACACTGCAGCAGCTGCTACTGTGAAGTAAGAGACTAGAGTGGATCTGTGTATTTACAGCAGTTATCTGAAATCCTGGGCATGTAATTCCACTCAGAAACCCCACCAACACAAATACATTAAAAGCAGACTGAAAAAGCTCCTGTAAACCCATTAAGAACAATAGCTAAAGTTTCCACAAGAAATAATTCATAGCATTACAGTTATGCTCACAAGGATGGGCTAAGACCCTCTCTGGACTGAGCACAGAGCAGAAGCTCTTGCTGACAGCAGGCTATATTGAAGAAGGCAAATATCTTCCAGCCCTCTTTTTGCTTAAAAAGCCTTCTGGAACAGGAACCTGTAACATAAAGAAGTCTGTCCCATAGAAGTTGGGCTAGGCAGTGACTGTTTAAAAACCTCAGATCCACATTGCTTTTTGCTTGCTTGCTTGCTTGGTGTTCGGTTTTCTTTGGGTTTTGGGGGTTTTTTTGCATGCACCTACAGACAAAGCTGATTTGTTCATGAAGAGATGAGATGAGGCATCCATTTCCTTCAAGAGCTTGAGAACAGACCCAGTCAAAGACAAATCCCCATGGAGCAAGGGCAAAGCTCACAGCGCTCACCACACCAGGTGGGAACTCCTCACGTGAGCTGGTAGATGGCAGCAACTTACAGCTCACAAACAGCTCTGTGGCGCCTTCTGTACATGTTACCACAGCCTTGCCAAAGGCTGAAGAAGGCTACCTGACTGAGAACCCTCACAAAGCACAGGAAAGGTGGTATTCAGCTAACTCTGAATTACAGAAGAGGGAAGGGGAACAATTCAACATCCTGTCCAGGTGACACCCACCATGCTAGGGACACACTGGGAAAAACTGCAACCACAACAGCAGAACAAGTGCTGTTATTGAACAGAAACACCACAGCTCTGGGCATGGAGCAGAATCATCAAGTTAAGCACTAGACCTAGAGTATCTAAAGTCATCTAAAGTCTAAAGATATAGAGAGTATCTAAAGCCATGGTTAACTATTGCAGTCAGAGGTCTCTGAAGGCTGAACAGCAGCTTAATGTTAGATAGCAAGATACTGTAAGAGGAATAAATGCCATTATGTTAAGGAAGCTTTCGAGAAGAGTTACAGATTTGACAACTCATTTTAAGTTTTCATCACTGGCAGCAAATAGGAGAAGTCAGGTTATTTAACTGCTGTTATGACAATTATCAAATGGAAGAGCCCAGTGACTTGAAGAGAACATTGCAGTTCATAGCAAAATTCCACTATGCTTTTCATTAGGTGTGTCCAATTACTTCCAGTATAAATTAGCTAGACCGTTGAAAGCAGGTTTACAGAAAATGAGTTTAATGCTGTTATCAAGCAGAAGAAAAAAAAAAAGGAAAAAAAAAGGAAAAAGAAAACAAGGAAAGATTTGTTTCCTGTAAAATAGTCACAAAAGTCTAAAGCTACTTTGGAGATCTCTCAGTTCCTTCAAAATCTTTCAGACTTTCTATCTGCTTCACTGAAAAGATCCAGGACTCCAAGATAGCTCTTGCTGTTAACTTTGTGCAACAGTTCTGGGAATGGAAAGCAAGAACTTACCAGGGTCAGCCCCAGCAGAGCTGACTTCAAAGTGTATTTTCAGGCTGCTGAGGAAGTGCAGATGCCAGCAGATGGCCCATGACTGTTCCACCAACTTACTCATACAAATTGTTGCTAATAGAGTCATGCAAGCAATATTACTAAACCTATTCCCAGTTGTGCTGTGCTCAGTGACCATTCATACTGAAATCTAACAAGTCAGCTTCAGCATCTTCAACTAGGCCAGAAGACAAGTAGAGAAAAGAAAACAGAAAAGATACATGTAATTCTACCATTGGTAGTATGGATTGCAGTTCTCTCTGAAAGTGTGGGCAATCCTGCTGACTCAGACAAGTTTCTTCCAGAAAAACTCATGGTTTTCTATTGTATTGACATGGAGAAGGAGAGCCTCATCCTATTTGTGATACCCAGCTCTAACAAAAGCAGAGGCACATGACCCTATTTGCAATAGGGGACTTCAAAAGCAGAACACACAAGACCTTGTTGAAAAGATGCTTTAACCACTTCACATGTCAAAACTGCAAAGGCAACTTACCCGCACTTGAAAACAGAGGGAGGAAAGGGTGCAAGCACAAACCTGAAGACAGTTTGGAAAAGCCCGTTAACCCCAGGACAGCATCTCCTTGGGCACCCTGAGACTGAAAAGCACCCCCACCCAAGCCCAGCACCTGCTTACCCCAGCCTTTCCTGCCCTCGTTGACCAGAAAGGGCCAGCCCTGACCAAGGCAGCTCTTGGGAGTGTTTAACAGGATTGCATACACGAGGTAACAACGCAGCAGCTCTGCGTTGGAAGCACAGTATTGGCTTCAGGGCATAGTGCTCTCTGGTGAGCTGCAGGTCTCCCAATGGCAGTTTATCCACTAAGGGTTGCCCATGCACCAAATTTGACCTTTAGCTGTCTGAGCACCATGCAAGCAACTTAGGACAATTCTCTAGAATCACATCAACTGGGGCGTGTTCTTTCATTGCCAGAAAGAAGGGGAGGCACCTACACTGGGGGCAATGAAAGCCCAAAGCACACCTATCCCAAGTTCCTCTATTGCCTTCTCCTTCCTGAGGGGGATTGTCTGGAAAAAGCTAGATTATTTGGAACAGTGCTGTGATCCTACACTTTGCCTTTTGGCAGTTGGGTGGAACCAGACTGGGTGAACAGCAGTGAAGGGTAAGCCATGCACATATGACTGAGATAGGAAGAGACACTAATGAAACCTTCAGGGTTTTCTCAGACCATCCTGTCATTTGGTATAAGAATCACAGAGGAAACAACTCCTCCTTACCTGAGCTGGGTATTGAAAATAATCCAGTTCCAACATTCAGTGAACACACACTCGCTTAAGCACAATTTAGTAGTACAGAAGTAGGTTAGGTGGGTTCTATATTAGCACCCAGTTTCAATTAAAAGACATTAGATAATTAAAAAGAGAGTCATGTTTTACAGTGACCAAGATAGAGTTTAAGAATAATTTCACTATGATACTCCTTTGTTTGAGACAGTATTTCAACTGAGAGGCACCAAAGACAAGCTTTCATGTCAGAAAGTTTGTTCTCCAAAGCAACATCTGAGTCCTTATTGCAGCATACTCATAATACAGAGCTAAATATTCTAATATCTAAAATTGGATATGGCAGTCCATGGCACTATCAGAAATAGGAGTGAGTGCATAGGATGCCTGCATTGAAATTCATGGAACAGAAAAGGTGCCTGCATAGTGAGGAGCCAGGAGAGAACATTAAGATATCACAGACTTTTAAAGAAATCGCTTTCCACACGCGTTCAAGGAAATGCGTGTGCCACACACAATGCCGGAATCCAGGTGCTGCTGCAGCAGAGCAAGTGAGTCTCAAGTGAGTGCTCATTCCGAGCAAGAGCATTTCCACTGCTACTCTTTGCACCCACCACAGCAAACACCACGGTGTCTTGTGGTCGCACCTACTCAGCAAGGGCAGTGGAGGGTAGCATCCTTTCATACAAGGGCTGCTGCAATGCAGCCTCTCCACACATTTCAGCTTTGTAGCCTAGTTGAAATTCAGACATAGTCTGGACAATACACATTTGCTTTACTCATCAAATCATTTTTCCTTTGATATATCTGCCTTCATTCACAGGTAGATTTCAGCACGGACAAAACCTGGAAGCTTTTCCCATGCTGTGTCTGGACCAGCCACAGATTAAACATCAGAATCCAACTAGAGAAGGCCTTAAAACTACCTAGGAAAAACAGCTCAAAAATTTAAACCCTGTCTATGACAAACTTCAGTTGTGGAGTCATGAACTAAAATAGGTGTTGAAAGCACAAGTAAAAGGAAACAATGTTCACAAGGAAATGGGCAGAAAGACTAGGCAGGAGAAACCAAGACAAGCAGGCCAGGAAAGTGAGATTAGAAGAATAATTTGCAATATTGGGACTTCACCTACAAACAGTACAATCAAAAATTTACCCCCTCTACAGACAGGTCAGACACAACATTTCCATTTACTTCCATCTAATCCCTAAGTATAAATTGGTGGTGGACTAGATGATCATTACATGTTCCTTTGAGTGAAATACTCTATTTTAATTCTCTTCCACCACGATGATCTCCAGACAAGGAAACCTATTCAGTGTTACAAGACTGCACAACAGCAAAGGGCAATTTTCTTTCCTTCCAGCTTACTGTTTTTTTGAGCATTTTGGTTTCTCATCAACCAGCAGGAGACTTCCAAGCTGTCACAACAGCCCCAGCCCAGCAGAAAGTTATTACTTTAAGTAATAAGTAATAAGTAATTGGTTTAAGTTCTGCACAGCATAGAAGTTGCATGAGCAGAATTGTGCATGGAAAAAAGTCTTAGGAGCAACAGATCTAAGCATTAAAATTAAAGTTCACACAAGAAACATGAGCTCAGAGATAAAGGTGACATTAAGATGAAGTTTACTATTACAGTCTCCTAGATCTGCCTCTCCTGATGATACTCAGTGCCAAGCAAGAGCAGCCATCAGGCTCTAGGAAGGACCATGAAAAGTTCAGTGTTCTCTGCACAACTGAAGGTCTACCCCAAGTGTTTTAGGAGTCTTAGACTGAAAGTACTTGGAAACTTGGGGGATTTATTCTTCCAAATATATACACCAGAAGCAGAGCTCAAGAAAAGATGGGAATATACAAATACAGTAAACACTCCTAGGTTGCTGTACAGAAAGCTAACCACAATAGGGCCCTAAAGGCTCTTATTACAGAGACCTGCTCTTCAGTGTCCAACTCTAACCTTTGGTCTCACCATCTCTAAATGGCCAGAACTTCTTGAATGATTTTATATTCCTCTAATTTTGGAAGTCTTTTCCAGGCTTCCTTTCTGTACTTATCTTTTGATTCCTGTAGCATCTTTCACTTGACTATCTCATGATGAGTCAGAGAAAACAACGAAAAAAATTTGTACCAAAGAGCAAGTAGCAAGTTACTGAAACCAAGCTGCCCAAGTGGGAAAACCAAAGAACTTTCTCTTTCACTACAAAAGTGATCATACAGTCAAGATCATACATGCAGACCTCCTTTCCATGTTGTTGGGAAATGATTGCCAAGAGACACAGCTGCAAGGCAGATGTGATGAGCACAAAAGCTCCATTTCCCTTTCCTGTGTACCCCTGGTGTTCCCCTGAGGACCCTACCTGATGGGGTTACTCTCAGGTCTCAGTTACAGCTTGCTATTGCCCCGAACATTTTGCTCAAAATGCTTTGATGTTTCACTCAGAGCTGAATATGACTACCTATCCACTGTAGAGCCTCGAGTCTGTGAATGAAGAAGGTTGGTTAAAAGAAAAAGATGGCTTGCACATGAGCTCAGTAGCCCCACTTCTGAGCAGGTACACAAAATTTGGCAATTAGCTGTCTGCTGGCAGTGAAGGCAGCAAACATGTTTGTTGCAGAAGCGAGTGACCACACAGTGCTAGTCTGCCCCTTTCCTTGAGTCCACAGCTCCCCCCAGCTCCAAAGGGCTCACCCATGAAGAGTTTTCCACTTGCTCCCCCTGTACAATTTTGCCAGTGAGGGAGAAGCAAAGAGACAGTGGGGCTGCTCATTTGGTATTTTTGCTAACTGCTTCCATGGTGCAGTGATATCCTAAACAATACCAACCAAGCGCTACCAGATTTTTGGAAGTCTTAATTCAAGAGACCTTGCAACACCCCCGTGTGGTTAAAAAAAGGATATTGGCTCATGCCACCCACTACTGAAACAGACACCCCTTAGGCTGGGATGAAGCAGCTGTATGACACCACGCAGCAACACTTCACAGCATTTTAGGGTAGAAAGCAATTAACCTTTGGCTGAATCCCCTTAGCTCCAAGCTACAAAAAGAGTGTTTGTTCTGTTTTCTTCTCTACCCCCCACCTTCCCCAAGTCTGCACAGCTCTGGTGTTCTCATTAGCTCACTGCCCAGGCTGCTCTCTGGACCCTGAAATGGAGAACAACAGTTGTCATCAAATTAATGGTCTGTTTATCCAGATATTAATTTTGTTTTTTCTTGCTTCTGCTCCAGGATAGCGGCAGCTGATTCCAATAAAATTTGGGTGAGGCTGTAATGCTTTGTTTCTGTTCGGACAGCAAATACACTAGAGCTGAAATCTACTTGAGATCTCCTATGTACTTTAAAGCAAGTTCAGAGAGTTTGGGTAAGATCCTCTTTACAGGTCTGAAGAGAGTAACTACTGCAGCTGAGAGAAGACATCCTTCTGCCCACTTCTGCCTGATTGAAATGTAATACTACTTTCGGTACTTACACAGAACCTTCATCTTCAGGTCCTAAGACAGAGCTTCCTAGGAGCCAAGTCTGTCAGTGACATCATGAAAGCTTAGAAATCCCAGCAAAGTCATATATCCCTTAGATTTTTAACTTCTGAATTAAAATCCTGTATAGCATAGGCAAAGAGTGAATTATTTAAAAAGTCTGAAGGCAGCTAAGTGAAGACTTAGGAATATAATCTGTGTCTGATCCTTCAAGTGGGATTCCCCCACTTCACCCTGAGCGCACATTTCCAACTTCATCTGCCTCATAAGCAGAGAAGGGGATGATATCAAAGGCTCCCATCAATTTAAGACATATCTGGTGAGTCCTGTCCTTGCAGGACCCTTGTCTCCATCACCTAGGCTCACTCTAGTCGACTAAACTCTCATTCCATATTAGCATACATGTGCACCTTTGTGCACTCAGCACAGCCCTCTGCTTCTGCTGAAGCAAAAATTGGGTTTGTGTTGCCTCAAGAAATGTATCAAACTCTCCATAGCTGCAGCCAGCTCTTCATTTAAGTCAGAGTGGTTCCCAGTCAACATCAAGGAGCTGCATTAAATGACCTTAGGGGTCACATTACATAGAGAAAATCAGTATGTTAGCAATTTTATCTTTCTAGGTGCTGCTTATCAGATTCGTCCCGATAGTTTTCCACCCTCTTCCATAAAAAAGCATCTTTCTAAAGAGTTTGTAACTGCATCACTTCAAGCAGTTAAAGTGATGACTTTGACATCTTCATTTTGATGCATGCTTCTAACATGAAGCTTTCCCAGAGATGCCCTGCTCTGAGCATCAGAAATGGGAAGCTATGGCAGAGGCTGTGGTCACCTGCAGGAGCACTGGGCAAGCACAGACAGACCAGCAACAGCCTGCGGACAACAGAAGGAGGGCACAAAGGCAGCCTGAACCAGGGCAACACTCTTGGTGCTCTGAAAGCACCCACAGGAGTGGTCTTTCCAGAAGCCTTCAGGCACCACTAAGACCAGCTTGGTTAAAGGATCTGCAAGTGCACTCCTCCTCTAAGTTTGTGGGAGGAATGAGCCCACTGCAGTTCCTCAGCCCCAGGTCAAAACCTATTCTTCTACCTTTTGTTTCCATCACCTGAATGACATGAGACCTGTCACCAGTGCTTCCCAAACAAGTGCTCTCAGCTAAGGAATGAGCCATATTTGAGACCCATAAAGCTACCTGAGTTTAACTCTCTTGTTTTGGCTTCAGGTAGTTATTCATGCAAGCCTGTCAGTCCCAAAATCCAATCACAGTGGGTGGGTGGGGGCCACTGGGCCACACTGTGCCTGGCGACTGCATCCCCCTTGGACTGCAAAACACCATAGGCTGTACCTGCAACATAGCAGGTGTGGTGCCCAGCCAGGACAGCAGCAGGAGTGCTGCTGAACTGCTGACAGCTGATACTACCTTTCCTCCATGCTATAACAGTAGATTTGAGCATAACCTGACACCTCCCACGCCTATTGTGGATCTGGTGTCATATTCAAACAGTAGTGTTACATTCATCTTTTCCAAAGCCTGAAGTCCCTTTTACCTCAGTTATCTACAGAAAAGGCCCCTGTAGGTGCTCCTTCTGCAGGCAAATAAGAAGTCAGAAAATAAAATGAGAAGTCAAAACAAAGCAGTGCTTTCCCTTAAGTCAGCCTCACTAGAGAGATGCAGGCAGGAAAAGAGAGACTGCATTAGCAGATTCTCTGTTAGTGGGCTTAAAGGGGAAGGAATCCATAAAACCTCCAGGCATTCCAGCAGGCTGGGTACCCGGGATCACTTTCACAGTTTAGGAAACAGTGTCATCTCAACCCCCACAAACTGACCTTGGCAGAACATCGAAAGTTTGCACGTAACAGCCATGTCTGTGCTATGAGTAATCCAGTCCCCTAAGCTAATGCTCCGTTTTGTTGGTGGAACAAAATATCTTGTTATCATGTGAATGAGACATTAGAGGAAAAAAGAACTAAACCACATTAAAATGGTATTTATGAGAATTTCCTAAGTCCATTTAACAAGATCCTTCACCATTTTGTGCATCTTCATGTCTTTCCCACATAATTTTAATTTTTACACACATTGCATTTTTCCAATACGCTAGAAGCAAAGTGCACATACTCAGGCTGAAACAACAAAGTATTCTGGGCATTAAATGGGGGAGTATCTTCTTCAGAAATAACCTAATGTGAATCTTTTGGTTACTCACACTTCAGTGAAAGAGGCGATTGACTACATTTACAGACAACATAGATAGCCTTGTAGTAATATCCTCCTTTTGTTTTTCCATTTGTCAAGCTTATTGCACATGCTCAGAGCTAATCCCATTGATTAGCAGTTCAGGATAGAGGCTCACCTGAACATGACAGGACACTATTGCCTGCTGCTGGCCAGCGAGGGAAGGAACAGCACCCTGGGACAGCCAGAAGTGGGAAGTATTGCTTATGCACTTGCTGTCTTATCCAGTCAGCTAGGTAAAAAAGTGAGAGAACTGCATTTAGAGGCTTGCATTTCTGTTTTTCATTCAGTTTGTATTCCAACCTAACTAGTTACATCAACTCTTCAAAAGAAAGAGCCTAAGCTTAGACAGAGCTACGCATGTAAAGAGAAAATTCAGGAGTCTCATCTGTGTCCTATAAATGCTCCAAGATGGCACATCAATGCTTTACAAATCTTAACTTCATCTCTTAGAAGAGAAAGCAGCTTCAGCAAGCAATCTATGCCAATTACATGAAAATTAGGTCAGCTACCTTACCTATATTAGTTACCTCATAATCAGTTCAGAATCACTCCAAGATATGGCCGTTTCTGGAAATAAGAACTAATGTATTTGTCCAAATAAGCTGTAACTTGGGGGATGGCAGCAGTGTGAAATATTTAAAAGTTAGTGAGGAGTTTGAGTCCAGTGGAAGAGAGGTGACTCTTTTTCTATTGAGAAAAGGTGCCTATTTCTAACTCAGCTGGGCCAGGTAACATGAGCTGTTATAATTTGCTTATATTTAAAGCTCTGAATCTAGAGGCAGTGACAAGCTGGCTTTGCCTCAGCAAGATGTTGAAGGAGCCAAAAGCATGAAGGACAGATTTAAGTTTGGTATGTCTTTGAAGTTCTTGGACCATTTGGCATTAGAAGGATCTACAGACAAAAGGAGAAATAATGCATTAAGGAGTGTGGGACAGCCAAGTTCATATAGCTCCTGGCTTTGCAGATTCTCACAGAATTAAGCACATTCACATGCATTAAAGGGTGGGGGTATAACAAGACCATACCTTTGGCTGCTTTAATACCATGCTGATTTGTACTGGTAGTATTCATAGGCAGCCCTTTTCTTCTGCCTTTTTCATATAGACACTGTAGTATACTGGACTGTGTTAAGGAGCTCATGGATAAACTTCCAACAATAGCTGAAGTTTGCTTTCCAAAACCTCATTTGCTGTGCTGTGAATTAAGAAGTGCAGGACCACCTTGCAAAGGATGAGTGCTCTGCCTGACAAGGAATTTGGGAAAATGGACACAAAGACAGGAGCTGATGTGGTGATGAGGAAGTCAAAGGTGATTGATGTTTTCCCAGCATCTGAAACATATCAGGTAAGAACAAGGTCACCAGTCCTTAGGCAGTGAACACAGCCTAAAACTGTAGCATAGTTTATATCTGGCTAATGCAGATAGATGAGCTGGTTGTGCTCAGAGGGCTGAGCAGCTGAACATACCTCTCTTGCCACCATCTGAGGTTCTGCAACACTTAAGTTGACATCATTCAACTGTAGGTTTTCAGTATGGAAACAGAATGACTCCCTGTGGTTACTCATACCTCCATGTCAACGCAAGGAAAACTAAAAACATCCTCTGTTCTAGTTGGCCCTGTCCAAAAAGTGAGCATAGGCATGGATATGTTACTGAAAGTCAGGGGCTGATGAGCAGCCCATCAGGACTCCCTGCACACCAACTAGAATAACTAGCACAGAATGAAGACGAGCCACTCCACAGGAAGGGATGTAGAGGCAATTAACTCCTCTTGAGAAGAAAGAAAAGGCATAACTCTGAGCTGTCTGCACACAGGCTCTCCACAGACCGCTCCCATATCAGTGCAACAGATATTATGCATTACCTTTGCTCCCTGCACACACAAAGGGGCTTAGAAGCAGCGTTCCATGAGATGGGGGTGAAAGTCCATTCCTACCGCCCATGCTTATGTTCACAGCTCCTTCCAGCCAGCAGCTCCCACTGTCAGTCACACGTGCAGCACACAGGCTTCCCCAGCTCTCCCCTCTCATGTACATACAGGCTTTTTGCTGTTGCAAAGAGAAAGAGGGAAGCAAATTCAGAATAAATGCACTCAGCCCAGTGTTTTCTGGCAATGCTGAGTGAGAAAACAAGTATTAAGCAGCTAGTGCAGACCCACTGTGCAATAACAAAATGACAAGCTCCTGGAAGCTCTATAAAGTGTCCTTTCATTCTTGCCTGCCCTAAGATGGGCAGGTGCAGGCAGTAAGGCAGGAGTGTAAAAAGAAACTCTTAGCTCTCCAGACAGTATAGTCTCCAAAGCTGATATTATGGTCAAACAGCACAACCCATAAGCCAGCCCTTCCCTGTCTGTCATCATTCTTGCCTTATTGTCCTGAGCTTTGCTTTGTTTGCTGGGAGCAGGCATGCTCCAGTTCTCAGCCACATGCCAGCAAACATGCTGGCGTGCTGCCCACCCTAAGTACCGTGTAGGCAGGATGGCGCCTCCGATATTTAAAACAATATTTAATGTTTTACATCATTGTGGGCCTGTAGATTATTTTCTAAATCCATGAAGCAACAGTGGATCAGCATGTGGTGTGTTAATGCTGCACAAGGAAATAATGCATGAGGGGAAGAGATTAGTGGGGAGCACTTGAAATTAGAGTTGGCATTAGCTATAGGATAATGCATAGCTTGGGATGATCTACTCTTCTCAGATTCCACAGTGCATCTAACTATGGACTCCAAGAAAGGAACATATAGAAGGAAGCCTGCCCTAGTAGCAGACAGTTTCACTTTTCAAGTTCTACCAACTCAAACCCTTGAAGAAAAGTTTCTTTAGGAACTCCTTAGGGAATAGAAATACTAAATACCAGTAGGTACAAAGAGGACACAAAAGTAAAAACCTCAAATACAAGCCTTCTTCTCATATACAAGGAAAAAATCAACATGACAGGCAGAGAATGACAGACTCTGGTTGATGCCACATACCACAGACCTCAAGACTGTACTTACAAAGCATCAGTGGGTCATTCTTTCTGCCACTAGTGTTAAAAGTTACATTAAGGACCTAAGCAAGCACCATAGCATTTAAGTGCTTGAGATAGGGGTATAAAATGCAAGAGTTCGAGAACAATATCATAAAGAAAATATGTGACATTTGTTAGTAGGGGAAAGTTGACTCTAACCACACGAGAATATCTTAACTCTGTCATCCCAGCTATATTTGTTTGTTTAGTGCTCAACTTTGTTAGGAAATTAATTTTGCAGGATTAGTGATAAGTCCTTTTTTGTTGCCTTATATTTGTCACTCGTGAGGAGACAGCAAGGAAAACTTGCTGTATAACTTCATTTCCAGAACAGAAACCTGACAATATAAAAAGAATTTGTCCAAGATGAATGGTGAGGTCCACTGACCTCAAAGTCAGGTGACACTTAAAGCTCAAATATTGCAGTTCAAAAAGCTGCCCGTACATTTGCATACTAACTCCTTACTAGCCACTTAGAGCTAAAACACAAAGATGAGGAGCTGACAAAAAGAGGGGTCAGCCACTTCGGCACACAAGTAGCCACCTCCAAAATCCAAATGCCTCTTTCCCATTCAGACCCTAATACAAGTACAAGCTGTTCTTGTCGTGGTGACTATCCCTGTGCTTTTCAGTAGAGTTGCTTCAACAAGATGCTGAAGATTTAGCAGTGGCTATCAGGTTGCAGTCATTGACCAGAAGTGACCAAGCACTCCATGGACATGAGGATCCAGCAGAGCATAGCACTAAGTCCTTCTCTGGAAGGGGACACTGGCAGCAGAGCAGCTTATCTTTGTTTTGGTACCAAAAATCTTTAGGACCAGGTTTCAAAGAAAGTGCAAGCAAACTTAAATGCATTTAAATTCAACTTAATTTAGTTACATAATTACGTATTTAATTTATTCAGCATATAATTACTTATCTGATCTGACCCTAAACTCAATAGTGTTGGGCAAGGTTTAACTAGAAGAACCT
Organism: Xenops minutus; assembly: GCA_035221455.1. NCBI lineage: Eukaryota > Metazoa > Chordata > Aves > Passeriformes > Furnariidae > Xenops > Xenops minutus. The sequence goes on from JAWWEE010000158.1 coordinate 13,511,400, forward strand.
TCTCAGCATAACTGGGGATGTCCATCGTGCCCCAACTCCATTCCTCTCCCCCAGTGTAAGGAATCAGAAATATTTTTAGGTTACACATACAGGTAACCTAAAAATATGGTCATTCTTGCCAGCTTTTCCACTTCATATTCATCATACAGTGGTCAGAACTATTTTTGGATACAGAAACTTGGATTCAGACCCTCTTTCTGCTCTTCTGGGCTCACAGGAGAGAGTCAACAGCTTTATAACTTTCTTGCTAACCCTACTGGCCAGACGTAAAGAGGTAGATGCCCACACTCCCTCCCACAGGTATCTTGGAGCTGTAAATTACTTCTGAATTCTACCTTGTTAATTAAAAAACAGAAAAACCCAACCAACCAACCAACCAAAAGCAAACAAACAAGACCCCAGGTTTCTTACAGTTATTGGGGGGGAAGTTTAAAAATACCTGAAATTGAAGCAATGTCTTGTTCTTGGAACACATTAACGCTGTCTTCATTCGCTAAAAAGTTTGTCTGACCCCAAATAATTTTTTTTTTCCTATACAACCATCAAACTAAAGAAAAATAACCAATTATTCACACACCTCAGGTTTGCAGCAGCAGTCTGCTCAAAGGAAGCTTCCTCACATACACTTCTCAGCACTGTTCCTCTTCAAAGAGTATTGCAGCCACCTTCTGTGCTTATTTACAGTACTGCAGCAAAACACATTTATGACCTTACCTGTATCCAAGTAAGTGTCATTACCTCACATGCAGTGCATACTTAATGGTATTTTCCCATTATTTCTCTTTGGGACTCCCAATGGTTGCTGGATACAAAAATGCATCTAAAACAGTTGTGCTCCAGAGACATATGCCTCCCCTACCACTCCAGATTATTTCCTCTAAAATTTGATAGGGAGATGTATACTACTTTGTAGTATGATCCATTTCAACTGTGTTGCAGCAAGGTAGGTAATCCTACACGGTCCCAATTTTATAAGAATCCAAGCAATTTGAATTAATAGCATAAAAGTATAGCACTTGCCATAAACATGGAACAGTTGCTTTATTGCACTTGTCAAATGCATTCCTCTCTTTGGTCACAGTTATGGTTGAAGAATTTAACAAAAAATTAACAAGCCATTCACAATAAAAAGGAACTCAAAAAAAGTTAAAGCTGGAGAAAGCATCACATACCCTACATATTTGAACTCTTACGGTTTTTCCAGCCTGGTTCTCACTCTTAGTTCCACAAGTTTCTTATAAGCACCAACACTAGTTCAATACAAATTCAAGTGGAAAGGGGACCAGAGAGATGTCAACTCTGAGAGAACTGAGTGGATGCAGCACACAGGATAAAGATCTGCCCTATTTGCAAAATAGAAACAGAAGCAGTAGCTAGCTATGCACAGAATGGCTGACAGCATTGCCCAGGTCATTAACCCAGATGGCTCATCCTGTGCACAGCCATCTGCCCACAGCTTAGCTCTCCATCCCAGGTATCCGAGGGGAGCCTGCAGGCTGCCGTGCCCACACACAGCATGGCTGGGGCAGACAAATCCTGCAGCACTGCTGGCCCCACATCCTCACCCTGCTGCCAACCCCCCAAAGCCAGACCACCAAGCAAACACTTTAAAGTATAAAACTTCTATTTTACAGCAGCAGCCAAAGAACAGAACACAGAAAGAAATCTCTAATGTGATATTTAGAAAACAAACCTCTTTATTTTTAAAGGGCTAAAACTGATCTGAAAAATTCATGTCTGCTATAGGAGAAGCAAATAGCTTCACAGACCCACTATAAAACAAACAAGTTACCATTTTGATGTGGCATGGTGGCGGTAGAAAGCATAATTTTATCTGCTTTTACTGCGCTGACCTCTGAACCTTTGCATTATAATTTGAGAAGCAGCTGTGTATTCAGGGTTACAACACCCTGCTCTGTTCCTGTCTGCCGGGCACGGTGAGTGTCATTCTTGGTGATTAGCACAGCCACCGAGGAGGCTGCCACAGGGGAAGACCCAGTGCCCCCTGCCCGAGACAGGTGCACACCCCTGTCACATCCCAAACATGTGTCCTCTGGGCTTGTTACCACTGCTGTCATCAAAGCAGACTATCATCAACAAGTGCAACATCACACAAGGGACTCCTGGTAGTTTGAATTTAACATCTTAGTGGTGCCTATCAAAGGTTTATTTTCTACCAGAAATGCAGCAGGAAAATAATGATAAAGAGTGGGATCAGAGTGAAAAGTGATGGAGGAATCTTTTTTTGTTCTCAAACAGAAGAATAAAACATCTTCTTGAACAAAACTAATTCAAAGTCAGCAACAAGGGTTTCTTTCCAAGTCTGCCACAGGCCTAGTCAAGAATTATTCTTTGTATGCAAAATATAAAAGTCATAATATAGCAACATCTTACAAAGTTTTTGCTGAAAATGAAAAGTTTAAGAACGTAAGTGTCCAATACTTGCCAGTCATGGGTGTATTTCAGTAATCCTGCAGGCCCAGGGGTCCACATGAAGGTCCTGAACACTGCAGTTACTTGAGAAAGGGAACCTCCATCACATCAGCATTTTGGCCCTGATCCAAGAAAGCACTTAAGCACGTGCTTAACTTTAAGCACATGAGTGCTCCCACCCACATAAAAGGACCACTTATTCACTGAAAATTAAGCATCTGCAGAAATGCTTTACTGTATCAGCTTCTTTGCTGAGTATCTTACAGGATTACACCCTATCAAGTGACTCTCTCTGGAAAGAAAGCCCCAAAACTACCACCTAAACAGAAGTTGACTTCAGGCAGGATTGCCGCTTGCCAAGGGCTGCCTAAGCACATGTGGCACTCGGCTATGGAGGCCCATGTCCTCCCCAGCTCTCGGAACAGCTGCACAGCAGCAAGGAGCCTCTCCCGAGGGCAGTGCGTGTTCAGAGCTGTTGTCTCAGCCTTTGCCTTCTGGTTCTAAAAAAAGTCATGTAGCAGCTACCTCCTCTGACTAAAAGCTTGCCTGCTTCACTCAAGGCTGGAATGTAAAAGCACAGACCTGCCACAAGGCACTACACTGCCTAGATGGGCTAAGAGTTGCTGCCAGTTAACATCAACAAGGTGTTAGGATCAAAACAGCAGTCTACTACAGGCTGGTTACTTTGAATTGGGCCCTAAAGACCTTAAGTTATATACAGAAGAAGGTGGTGACGGCATAAAATCAGCACAGGAATTAATGTATACAGGTAGAGGGTAAGGCAGTAAAACCCAGTTCTAAGCAGGCAGTGGAAAAAGGTTGTGTCCTGTCTCCCACATGCATTTTTGGAAGGTCATCACAATCACAAATTCTAATTATGGTTCAGGCTCCTGCCACAGAATAATACTCATCAATCAGTTACATTTAGAAGAGAGAAATTACTCACAGGGATAGTTTAGATATCACTTTAGAGAAGTCCATGCCCAAACACCTTCAAGCCCTTCTGGGATGAAGATCCTTATGACTCCTTCTTGCAAGTTGGATCTCCCTCCTTGGGAAAGAAACATGGGTTTTGAAGGCCCAGCCCCAGTAGGAGCAATTGGGGAACTGCAGGCTCAGTTTTCTGTTTCACAAAAGCCTCTCGCCTTAACACTACAACTTAAGGTTATCATGATAGTTACAGAGCGTAGAACTGAACCCACCCTGAAGTCAGAGCATAAGCAGTAGTCAGCTCACTTTAATGAAAAGCAAATGTTTCTAATTCTGCACCAAGTTGTACAACAGGCTTCCCCTGAGCAGAGAATAGGAGTAATTTGTACTGCAGTCACGGACTGGCCACCCACCACGCAGGTTTCCTACCTGCTGCTCCACACCAAGGCACACCCTGCACAGGACACCAGCACAGGCACCTGTCAGCCCTGTGATTTGTGACCCATCTGACAAGGGTGGCCGCAGACACTGTTTACAGCCCAGTGTCACTTTTGGCTGTGTGTGTTCCAGCTGCTATTGTTGGGAGAATTTTCCTTACATTCAGATCAAAGGCTGCACCAACATAAACACATGAGTTTTACAAGTCAGTCAGCTGTGCAATGTGACAAAGGTGTGCCTGGGATGCTCCTTAACATTTCTCTTACCATGCCCAAAATTGGCATCAGCTTGTGTGAGGATTAAGATCAGGTAGACAGGAACTACCAGCCACAATGTTGGTACCTGATGACAAGGTGACTTCAAACAAGACTTAGTAAGTGGTTTTGAATTCACATACAAGACTGAGCCATAATTCTTACTCAGTTTCCTATAGCGGACCAAATGCAAACCAGATTTTTTTTACTACTTAATCAGATAACAGACTACTGTGTATCTGATGCATGAGGCATGGGATAAGGTCACCGATGAGGCTGAGGTGAATACAACAAAAGTAAAAGTATCCTGCATCATTATTTTCTTGTGACTCCTAGCTTCCAAGTTCTACAGGAAAAAACATTTCCACATCTGACTATCTCACTTTGAAAGAAATGTGTACTAGGCTTAGATATTTTCTTACCATATGTGTCTGGTAGATATATTTATCATCATGAGATTTTTCTCCTCCTCTTCCCCCCACTTAACAGCTCTTGACTTGTGTGGCCCCTCTATACCAGCATATTGTTTGTGCTTTTTGCAAGACCCTACTTTAAAGTATGACATGTTTATGTAAGAGGCATTGATGGCTAACACAGGCTTCAGCTCAGTAGGGCATTTGGGATGGTGTCAGCGAGGAATGCTTTCCCCTGATTTATGAGCATGTTATAGTTATTCAGGTGGAGTGGCAGGACCTAGCAGTAAGCACCATCATACAGATCAAATGTGTTTTAAGTTCATAGATCAGGCTGAAGCGCTGCCAATCGCCACAGGGTTGTGGCAGAGGAAACTAAGCCCTCTGCTTTTAAAAAGAAAGCAGTCTATAAAGACAAGGAACTGCCCTGCTCCTTAAGCCTTACTAACCAAAATTTTGCTCTGTTCTTAGGAACACTATTCTGCAATGTGATGATGGTGTATGTGCAGAGTCAGATGCTTATGCTAGCCTATAAGTCTGACTTACTACACCATTACTTTTCTAAGGCAAGTCTGATTCACTTGGCTGTTTCCAAACGCTTCTTTAGCTACTCAAAGCTCTTTAACTCTTTCCCTTTTAATCTGTTTTATTTATAAAAGGTAAAAGTTGAAGAGATGTTCTTGTGAGGCATGTGACCAAAGTGCTCATGTTTATAAGCCCACTCACTCTATACTGTGCCACCCTACAAAAATCTAACTTTGGAGCACCACCTGCTTTCCCAGCAGCCAAATCCCATCACCAGTGCTTGCCTGCATCCTTTCTACACAAGGTGTTTATTTAACTTCTTCAGCTCTTTATGAAATAAGTTCCCCTCATTTCCTCCAGTGTGAATAGCTTTGCAGTTTGTTCACATCTGCAGTTTGCACCCTTAATTAAGAGGTGTTCGACTTCATTTTTCCCTTCCTCTGATATTATCAATTTGGCAACACAATTCTGTAAACTTGTTCTTATATAAAAGCCTATGCTGAATTAATACATCTCCCATGAAGTAACATGAAGTGCAAGTCCTTCAGTTTTGTAAGAAAGAGGGGAAGAAAAGCAGGAAAACATGTTCTCCTCAGTATTTCTCATACTAAAGAAATTTGACAGGCTGAGAGAGTTGGGGCTGTTCAGCCTGGAGAAGAGTAGGCTCCAAGGAGACCTTATAGTATCTTTCAGTTCCTAATGGAGTCTTGCAAGAGAGCTGGAGAGGCACTTTTCACAAGGGCATGTAGTGACAGGACAAGGGGAAATGGCTTTAAACTGAAAAAGGGAAGATTTAGATTAGATATTAGGAAGAAATACTTCACTGTGAGTGTGGTGAGGCACTGGAACAGGTTGTCCCCAAAAGCTGTGGAGGCACCATCCCTGGAAGTGTTCAAGGCCAGGGTGGATGGGGCTATGAGCAACCCTGGTCTAGTCAAAGGTGTCCTTGCCCATGGCAGGGGCATTGGAACGAAATGATCTTTAAGGTGCCTTCCAACCCAGACCATTCTGTGATACTAAAACTCCTAGACTTGCTTAAGTGAAGTCATTTAGAATACTAATTCTTTCTAGGAGAAAGGTATGTATAAAGACTTTACTCCTAAAAGCCAGTTTATTAATTATGTGAACTTTTTGCTGCTGTTTTCACAACCCCAGTGAAGATAACTTGGCACACACTATTTCAAGTCAAGGAGTTACTTGTCTGCAGTGAGCATACAAGTGTTCCTCATAACAGAACACAAGGAAGTCTCTGATAGTTTTTGATGTCTTGACCAATTCAAAAGTATTCTCTTTCAACAAAGGAAGAACACACACACACATTTAGGTCAATAAACAGGCTCAGAATTCAGCTTAAAAACAGCTAAAAGACATAGCCAGGAACAGACTGATGTACAGTTTTGTATGTAGCAGTTACATACGCTGATAAGCCCATGGCTTCAACCATTCCACACAGGTTTCCAGACAAGCAGTTAATGTTTACACAAATACAGGATGATTATCATTCAGACAGACACTACTCTGGCAACAGAGGGAAATAACAATATAGTCAAAAGCTGACAGAAATGAACTGTTTTAAACAGACTCATAATGCAAGACCCAGGAGAAGACCCAAATCTTGGTGCATTGGAACATACCTGACTTCTTTTCTTCCTGCAAGATCTTCATCTGTTGTAGAACAGCTTTTGGAAATTACTTTTAAATTCCTTTTCACCAACTACAAATCCAGAACAATAAATCAAAATTCAAGAGTCAGTTACATACATTCTAAGCATAATAAAAGGTATCAGAATCTGTTACCGTATTTCCTTACACTCAAAGAAACTCAAACCCACAACCCTTCAAAATAATCTCCACCTCAGCCATGCAGTCATTTTATCCTTCAGAAATGACCTTACACTCACTGACTATTACTTCAAGATGAAAGCACCTTTTAAAGGCTCATTGCTTCTCTGTGAAAAACTAAACATCATAGAGATCACTTAAACTAGTGCACCTTCTACAAACCTCATCATTCCCTACTATGCTTAGAGAAAGAAGGCTGCTGCACCTCCCCCTTTCACCCCACTGCTGTTTTCCTTGGCTAGAGCAAACCTGCCCAAGTGTCCCCTACCCAGCTGGCCCAGGGCTGCACTCAGGTGCAGACTCTCATACTGCAAAAACACAATTTAAGGGGCAGCTGTCCCATCTCTTTGCAAAGAGTACTCAGACAAATTTCTCTTTTACAGTTACAGCGCAAGACTTAGAACTGACCCAGATATGAAACATCCAGCCAACGACTGCCTGGTTTCCAGGTGGAAAAGGCTCAGGTGAACCCAGTCTGGGAGAGGAGAATAAAGGGATCATCTACAGCTGAGTTAATTGGAAGTGACATCCCCTACTATAGGACAGGACTGGACTAATTGACTGTTCCTGCTGTCTTTGCTCAGTGCACAAAGACCATAGACAATGGAAAAGCCAACAACATAGCTTGCCGAACTTGAGGCTTTTTGAGTCTGCCTAGGACTCAGCACATTAGCTCAGAAATATGAGTCTACATAAAGTTGCTCCTCGTTTTTTGAGGCAACAAGCTCAGAAGTAACAATTCTCCAGTTTTGCTATTAATGTCCTTCAACATTGCTACTTTTTAGTGCCAGTACTATCTGTAGTGCAAGAATTATTTGAATTAGGAACAATTAACAGTTCATTCAATATAAATAACAACAGTTATTCGACTAGGAAAAGGTAAATGTGCAAAATACAACTTTGACAATTACCCCAAAACATTCTACTGGAAATGAGAGATTAACTGTTAAAGGAAAATTCTCCTCTTTCTCCCCACCCCCAAAAGAAAAATGTCAAGAGAGGCAAAACTTAGGAATATATTGGATTGCAGGGGCTATCCTGCACTGATTGTGCTGGGATGAGTGAAGGCTTCTGTAGCTTCATTCTGCTTTTGTTTGATCTGCTGAGATTTGAAATGCAAACGACAAGTCAAGATTGAGTCCTCGCAAATCTTCTAAATATTATTTACCAACACAATGAAAGAGTAATCGAAGATTAGAAATTAATGAGTAAGAGTCTACTTTATTGAAGAAATACAGAATTCCACTGTTACTTTCATTTTGAAGTTCTTCAGAATAGTCATGTTTGGTTACACTTTATTTTCCTTGCTATAGAAGCCTGAGCTACTGGAAAGAACAAGAACTGTTTTAGTTAGCTACCATAAAAGAAAATCCTTAAAACCTGGCAAACAATTTAACTGAAGTTATGGTGACACTGAAAAATTAATATGGAAGATGCTTGTAACTAAAATAGGCTTTAAAAATCAAAGTTTTGTTAACTACATGTATTTATATTATTGGCATTGCAAATGTTATTTCATGCCAGTGCATGCCCAAAACTACTCTATGCCAGGTCAACTGCTTACAAAGTAAGCTCCATCAGAAAATTCTCCATTCACGTGGAATTCAAGACACTATAAGTTACATTGGAAAAAATGCCCTCTGCAAATAGTTTCATTTATCTTTTTAACTGAGAACTGTTACTGCAGCAATAGTCAGTCAACAGTACAGTCATATTCTGAGCATCTCCAGGGACAGAGATGCCACCTCCTCTCTGGGCCCCTGTTCCAAAACCTAGCATGTTCTTCAGGAATATTTTTTCTAGCATTTCCTTTGAATTGCCCTTGCTCTGACTTGGGCCTCTTGCCTTCCAAGACAAACGTGACTCTACCTTCCATGCACTCTCCCAGCTGGTCACTGTTGGCAGAGGAAGCAGCTCTGCAGGCTGAACAAACCCAGATCTCTACTGGTGTATCTCAGGCTACAGCCCGTCACTTTGATGGCCCATTCCAGTATGACAGTGTCTTTCTTGTACAAGGGAGACCAAAACTGGATACCATGCTTCCAATGCCATCACTCAGGATGCTGTGCAGAGGGGAACTACCACAGCCCATGACCTGCTGCTCCTGCTAGTCACGCTCAGGATGTTGCACTGAAGAAAACTGACCTGAAACTATTTGCATGGACAACTCTATTTATAAAAGTGACCAGACAAAATAAAGTCTGTACAAATCATTGTGTTTGAATATTAGGCTATGTAACTGGAGAATTCACGTAAAATTTTACACAGATGTTACCACTTATTTCTTATAATTTCTTTTCCTTTTATTATTTCTTATAATTTCTTTTCCTTTTATTATTTCTTATAATTAATGGGTATTCAAAATTAACGGGGTTTTGAATGAAACTGTGTCCCCAAACCTGTTTTTTTCTTACCATGAAAGAGAATATGACACATGACTGCTGTCTGTGTGGCACATCAGACAGCAGTCATTATCAAAATATCCTTGGGCCACCAGGCATTTCTTCGCTAAACATTTTCAGTGTATTATTCAGGTTACATCACACCAGCATTTAAAGAGATCTAGAAGTTAAACGATTTGCAGAGGCCTGGTGAGCTGGTTCCTCTTGCAGGACACACAATCCATCTCCACAAGTTCTGCTCATGTTCATCAGCAGGTGATTGTGTGGTACACAGCCAGGGCATGTAAGCCTGGCTGGCAATCCCATTTTGGGTCCAGACTGTGGGAAAGGAAATCAAAGTTTTCTTTTTTGATCTACTGAAATGCTTTTAGCTCCTTTCAGATTTGTCATAACAACATTACACTTAAGGAATAATCTAGTGCAGGCTTAAACCTGCATTCAGTACAGACTGCTAAAAATGCCTTTCTCAATTTGATATACTACACTGACATATTTCACTTTTCTGTATCTGTTTCATTCCCTTATGGTGGATGAAATTCAAAGGTATTACACAAAGTAATAGCTAGCCCCAAGTGAGGCAGCTAAACACACAAATCTGGATGTACAACGAATGTGATGTAGTCAAAGCTAATTAATTGTTCCATATCCATCATCATTCTGCCATTACAAAGTTCCTTTCCTCTCGAGGGCTTTTCTCCTTCTCTATATACCATTTCTAACTTCTTTTCACTGATGTGACACTCTCTTACATGAACCTAGGCTTCTACCCCAGGCCTAGTGGCATGATTTCCATGCATGTTTGCTTGTCTCAATTTATAGCTATTTTCTTCCAAAGGATATGTATCTTGAGTTTAGTCTTGAAGACCTGAACTGAACCAAAGTCCTCACTACCTCCTGGATGTGGCTCTGTAGATGGCTGTTGCTCCTGCTTCACTCTTCGAGTCCTGTTCTGAAGTCAGCAGAGACAGGCGCAGTAGCTGCAACTACCTTCTCTCAGTATCTCCTCTCCTCCTATTTCAGTGGAGGGAGCAGACTTGAGCCTTCCTCACACCCCTCTCCTTTCCAAGCAGAGGCCCAGGGACACCCGCAGAGGCACCACACTAACTGGCAGCTGGCACTGTCTGTCTCCCAGCAGCAGGGCATTAATAACCATTAATAAAATGCTATACAGTTCCAACATGATGTCAGTGGTATTAACCTCTGTCATTCCTGTATCAGCACTCGTGAATGACTGTTTTTCCTTTTTTAACTTTAAAACTTATCTTTGAAATACTCCATAGTGTTAAAACCAACAGTGACACAAGAATAGCTCTTATTTTTCAATTTTGAAAATTCTCAGTTATCAGTAGTGACTATGTTGAGCAACAGCTGAATTTCTCTCATTCATATTTTTTTTACAAAGCTTTACAAAAAATAAACCAAAGCAAAGACTTCATATCCTACAGACTTGTGAACATTTTTGAGAAGTACAAAGGATTTGCCACCTATGAAGAGAAAATAAGTGCAAGAGATTTGGGAGTTTTCTGGAATGGATAGTTTATGAACATATTACTCTGAACTGGTGTGTTACAGCAAATCTGCTATTGTTTTCAGGAGTATGAAATACAAGTAGCTTTTCACAATTCAAACTAGCAACCAGAGCAGAAGTAATTCTTTTTAAATGGTATATGCAAGTCTCTTACAACCTTACAGTATTTACGTATGCATTATTTCTTAGCTCAAAACAAAATAAATGCCAACACTATAAACAGATGAGATAAAGTCTGTAGGAAGAGAGAGTTGGTATTATTTATTACAGTAATAAAGACAACTGGAACAAGATACAGCTTTCCATGTTTTCAACTACATCTATATTCCTAGATCACCAACAGGAACACCCTTGCTGAATTTCTCTGTGATGATGCAGGATCAATATGCCTTAAGATGATTTGAAAGACTGATCGATCTTCAAGACTGTCCTTTTCTTTTTACAGATTAAGAAGGACATATTCCCATTGCTCATGTACGTTGTTATTTAGTGGCATACTCCAAGACAAAAGAGCGCCTAATGCAAATTCAGTTTAAGTTACGATACATCCCCCTATCTCCAGCAATGATTTAAGATGTCCAGTTTATCACAGTGAAATCTTTAGTTCTAGCAAAGAGGTAGGGGCCACCACAGAAATGTGTGCAAGGCAAACTAGTCCTGCCCATCTCCATTTCTACACTCCTGGCTAACAGCTATTAATAGGCACAGGGAGTGGATGTGCAAGACCAGAGTGGGAATGCTTTGTACTCCCATGCACTGTATCAGTCACACAATGCAGCTGTTTCTCCAACTTGGGTTCAATGTGTGGGGTTTGATTTTTTTTTTATTTTTTTTTTTAATAGGTGTTGGTTTTAGGTTGGTTTCTGGTTTGTGAGTTTGGGTTTTTTGTTGGTTTTGTTTCTATAAACTAAAAAACTTTACCTCTCAAAAACTCCCAAGAAGTTCATGTGATGTAGACCTCCAATTGAAAATTGAAAGAGCTTATAGCACATTTGCCACTTTTGGTTCCTGTGTGTAGAGCAGCTGGTACCAGTGGAATAAAGGTAAGGATGAAGCCATCTTCTCTATGAATGACAGAGCAATAAGGGATACAGCCACCAAAAGCAAAGTCTGCTCTGTAGCAGCTCAATACAAACCATCACAAGGAGCGTTTCAGGGTGAGTGAGCTGAGAGCAGAGCACAGGCACTGCAGTCCTGTGGAATCAGATGACAGAAGGGAAAGGATGTAACGTTTGCAGTTCTCCAGCCCTGCTGCAGACCTCTTGAGAAAGCGCATGCTTCAGGTTAAATCAGGTCTTAGAGACACTCTCTACCAGGCAGTGAAACAACCAACAGCACCTCGGTGAAACGCAAATCCACATCCCTGTGGAAATGCAAAAGATTGATTAATTTAATCCCATACCCTTCCTAAGAGAAGGGAGTAAGAGATAGTAAGGAGCAAAATTTGTCCAAATGTACCAGTGTCTTCTTCCTTCTTCAGCAGAGAAAAGTAGGAGCAGATTCCATATGTCCACCCCTCCCCGGATCACAGCAGTTAGTAGAAGGGGGTAGAAGGAGTTTTCTGCAAAGCCTGTGCCTTTGAGGCAGCAGAAGGGCAAGAGTTCAGTTTTACGACTCTTGGCCCCAACACAATTTACCATTTACAAACTAATCCTCCCCCGTTGGAGAGCACAAGGCCTGCTAAAGCTCTCATGTCCACTTCTCTGATTCTCCATTGTCCACACTGACAGGGAGAAGCCGAAGACCTAATCGGTGTGTAATTCAATCGCTGTCCAGGCTGTGTCCCAGCACAATGCTCTGCTTGTAGTGCCACGGGGTAAGTCAGCCAGCTACTGTTATGCACCACAGCAGGTGTGAAGAATGTCACTCGGTCTGACTGTGTGTTGCCCCTCTGTCAAGGTCCATTTCTGACACTACGTTCACTCACCACTTAGAAACTGTTTTTCCCTCTGGCAGCAAGCTGATTGTCAGCTCTATGGTAAAAGAGCGCTTCCAGTACTTTTGACCCTGAACTGGGAATTCCTGAACAGCATAACCCAGGCCTCATACCAAGTAAACCCCTCTGCTCTCCAGATCCTCAAAACATGGAGGCCTGCTAACAAGTTCTTTATTTTCTTAGTCTTATTCCAGCAATTAATAAGTTATGACTTACTACACCCAAACTGCATCATTTTGTTGTTCATCACCAGACATGACACTGGATATTGCCACACACTTTTTGGGAATGGTTTAAATCCTAAAGCTCCTTGGTACTTAATTATGTTTTAATCAGTAAGAGATAGATGCTTCAAAAAACCTTATCCACATGTAGGTGGTTAAAAATATCTGGAAAACCAAATTAAATGTGCTGCCACACTTAAATACAGATCTTGGGCCACTCTGAGAATGTCATTTGGGTTGTTTTTTAACAAAAATTTATTATCCCCCAGAGAGTAGAAAGTTGCATATTCATTATTCTTGTGATTCCTCACACACAGTGCAAGGAAGCTGACAAAGAAAAGCAGGAGTCAGGGCAACACCTGCCACTTCATCACCAGTGAAGTAGCAGTGGGTGTGGGTATCACCCAGTCATGCAACTGGGCAGATAAGGAGGCAATGGGGAACTACTGCTGATACACCCACAGCAGCACCAGTGAACTGTAATTTGCTCAAAGTGGCAAACATGTATGGACAGTAACCAGGAACATGTCACAGGATGTCTCCCCCTCCCACAGAGATACATCACACAATTCTAATAGTTGTGTGGGATGTTTCTTTCCACACATAACAGTGACTTGTCCAAGGGATGTGAGAACAGAGTGAGCACAGAAACACCCTGTTTCTAATATATCTATTTCCTTAACAGCCTTGAGAATTTCATTATGTAGAATTTTGATGCTGTTTCTCCAATTCCCGAATTTTCATGGGGAACCTAAACAAATAGCAGGGATGCCTGATGGAAAAACTATACTGGGACAGAAATTGTACAGGTCTGTACCAGCAGTAGTTTTTCGTCCACAAGAATGAACAATTGAAGTCAGCTGGATAACCTGACCAATCCAATAAGTGGATAAACCAAAATGGAAACTATTTCCCTGCCACTACATAGATTATTTTAAATTAATATATTTGGCTGTCCAGAGTATTTCTATGTAATTCTATACAACAGTTATGGTTACCAATCTTACCTAATCCTGTAAAGGGATGAAATACATTGTCACACTTTCAAATTCTGTGAAGGCAGTGAGCAGATGAAGAAAGATGATCCAGCTTCTTACCACTTGCTACAGAAAAGTTCATAATATTCATTATTCAAAATATGAATTGGACATCTGTATTTACAATGTTTAACAAGTCTTGCTTAGTGCTGAAGCCAAGTTGTTCATTTCACCCATACTCGCCCACTGTCATCATAGACGGCTGATTTCCAAACATGGCCAGACACCAGTTTTTGTGGCAGGGGCCATGAGACATTCTTGCATCCTGAATCAGGATTCAGCAATGCTATGTGCCAAGCTTTATAAGCATGCAGAGTATTTGCAACTGAGCACCTGCGGAAATCTCATTTCCTGACAAAGAGAGGCCTCCAATATTCATGTTTTTGTCCTGCTCTTAGGCCATGCTGTAATCAAATACGGTCTGAATAATCCTTTTATAGCTATACAGGGAAATGTCCTTGCTTAGCATTTACCCCTCCTTATGGAGGTTCAGTGGAAACTTGGTTGAGCAATCAGCAACACACCAAATGAAAAGTCTGCCTGATGGGATATGACCAAAACCATGGACATGGACAAAGTGGACACGGAAGTTATTAGTGAAACTGGATAAACTCTGGTAGCTTTAATGAATATATGTAAGATGACAGAACTCTAAGGAACCTGGTTTTAATGCTGACAGTGACATATGCAAACACAGCCAAAGAGTGCACACTCATGGAAAGGGAGGCCAAGAGAGCTGTTGCCAGCAGCATGTGAATAATCAGAGACTGCAGGACTGCAGAGACTGCACAGGACCTGCTGCTGAGTCAGTGACAACAGTTGAAGGGAAGTAAGCTGAAAGCATGCTGGAGGGGACTTGGAAGGGGCTGGTTGAGATGCCAGTGACGGAAACATCTTTTAACAGCTTATACCGTGAGACTCCCTGCTCTGCAAGGCACCCTCCCACCACCTCCTACTGCAGGTGTGGGTTGCTCTTACTCTAAGCTGCCTTTGTCCCTCTGAAGGCAGTGATTCCCTTACTTCAAGAAACCTGCATCCTTGTCCTGTCCCCTTCCTCTAATCCTGGGTTGCTGCTGGTTTACCTCTGACATGAGCTATCTGTGCCTCCTCCTCAAACTCCGGCTGCTGCCTCCCAACCATCACATCTCTATATATATTTGCTTCCAGGTCTTCCTCTCATCCTCCCTTTCCCTGGCACTGTCTCCTGTCACTGCTTCATACCCCAGACTATCTCTGCTTTTGTTTTCTTCCCTCTGGCATTGCGAGGGTGAATCACAACCTGTTACATGTAGCAGACCATTAGCCTGCACACTGTCCTGTGCCCAATCTCACTTCTGCTGGGCCGCTCAAGTTATAAACCAGCAACTACAAACACTGAACAACTGTGAAACACTACTAGCCCCCAAAATTTCTCACACACCATCACATATCATAACTTCAGGTGACAATAGAGGCTTGGCAGTTTAGAGATCAATCATTTATCAAGGCCCTGCTGGTCCTTAGTGGTCCCTCAGCCTCATTTTGGGAACCATAATCCATCATGGTACTGGACAGGCTCAGTGGATGCAGAGTGACAGTCACTATTCCCTATTTCCACAAGGAAATGCTACAACTTTTGTCTGCTGGGTATAAAAATCAGGTCTCCATGGCACACTCCCTTTTCCTTCCTTCCTGTTGATCAGTCTTTCCTCTGGGTGCTTCAGGGGACTTACCCCCTCCTCTTGGCCATGACAGCGTACATGCAAACAGCTGCTAGGGCTGGATGAAGCACCTGCTCTGGGCAACAGCAGCTGGAGTTCATTTTGGGTCCAAAGGGCCGAGGCCAAGCAGGCTGACTGCATGTGCACTAATCCAGTATCATCACCAACTCCACCAACAACAGGTGTCTCTTTGAAGAGGGAGGGAAAAACTATTTGGGGAGGAATCAGAGCTTTATAAAGGACATTATGGGCCAAGTCCTCAGCTGGTACATGCACAGTTAAAGCATGTACTCTCTTGAAGTTATATGACTAATGCATACATATACAAGTAAAGGATTTGGCCCACTCCCAGTGCTGCTTCTCTTTTTAGTTTTCCTAAGGATTTTTCACCTCCTCTCTTTGCTCTGCACTGATCTTCCATCAATTAAGAAACTTTACTGTCCCTTGCTTCAGACCAAACAGCTGAAAGTCACAAGTTACATAAACCAAATTTAAACATCCTTCTCTGCACAGGAAACAGAATCTTACCATTGCCTGACAAGATGTGTCCCTCAGTTCTGCTTGAGTCCCAGGGTCCAGATCATGATCATGCATCAACAGGAACAAGGGTGATGTCGTTCTGGAACAAATCAAGATCCATTAAGAGAAGCCTTTCAGCACAGGCATCATAAGAATTGCCATGCACTTGCTCAGGCCAGTGGTCCCTGTAGGCCAGTGAATAATTTCAATATATGACCACTACATAATGACATGGGAAAAGTGCAAACAAAACCCTGTCAGAAGCAGCTATTGACCAAATTGGATCCAAGGAAACTTTTATTCTTACCTCATTTTGCTGGAAATTTGTTTACCACTCAATACATACAAATCTCTTTTCTAAGTCCCTCTTAGTGCATTTATGATAAATGCCTTTATTAATAAAAGCCTCTATGTTTTTATCTTTTGAGTTCTGTCATTTCGAACTCCAAAGGTCAGGTCTGTAAATGTGGTCTCACTCCTTGCAGTTACTCTTGTGCCTGTTCCTAGAGAACCTCTAAGTATTCTGGAGCCTGAGAATGAAGCTAGATTCACAAAGGTGACACTACAGAGCATTGCAAAGAGCAACATGAGTCAAAGCAGCTTTTCCAAACTCCTGTTGATGCATTATTAGAGGAAAACATGACCTAACTGCAAGTTGCTCATGTGAACTAGTCACAGCATTTATAGCTTTGTGTTCCAAAATTTATTTTCCTGAACTGTGTATCTTTTAATTCATTACTTTCCAAGATTCAGATTTAAGTCACTTTCCCCTTGGGACCATGTTTCAGCTGGGTTATATTACAAAAAGAAGCCAAGTGGAGACAGTTGGATGAACAGAGCTGCTGGTGAGAACAGCACAGGCAGAAAAAACAGTTTCCAATGCATAACAGTCCCTGGCATCTCATCCGCAAGCACACACAGATGTAAACTGTACTGTGTTGACTTGACTTCAAATAAGTCTCCAATAATATCGCTTGATTAACACTGTAGTGCAGGCTGGACAACACCGTTTCATCACCAATGACAGGACAGACACACAACCTTGCAGGAACATCCAGTGCTAGAAATGTATTCTCAGCTGCTGCAGACTCACGGATTCCCTCTGAGGCTTTAACCACAGTTCCAAAGTCAGGAAACACCAAAGCATGTGCAAACATACACCGAAGGCAATAGTGCACAGTTAGGCATCAGTTTTGTCCACATACATGCCTGAGGGAGCCACATGGCAATCACTCTGCATGCTTAATACTGAGCAGTCAGGATAGCTACATGTTACAGACAGAGCAATAAAACACTGCTAGTATGTGACAGCACAGAGCTCTCCCTAACCCTCTGAATCCTCGCTGCGGTTGCTGTCACTGGGCACATTTCACACAGGCCAGCTGCACAGGATTTATTCAACCAGTTTTGGAATATCAAAGCTAGCTTCTTTTTTTTTTTTTTTTTTTTTGGTCTTTGCCCCAGGCAGGCACTTGGTATGCAGGGTTTAAATCAGAGAACAAAACGTTCTGTGAAATCTGTAAATACTCAGCACAGTAATTTCTAAATTCTAAAATAAGATAGCAACTGGAGTGGTTTAAAAATCAAAAAGTAAAGCATTTCACTACATCACTGTGAGTAATGCCACTGTGTCCTAAAGACCAGTATAAGTAACTTCCCAAGATTACAAATTAATGGTGCTGACTGCCCTAAGTGACAGGAGCCAAACATACTCTGAGTTCTATCCCATAACTGCAGTGAAATCAGGAGAATGCCCAATTCAGCAAGTGCTCTCCACAAAGATATGGAAATTGAAAAAAAAAATCATTTGATCCCTGCAATTTGGCACAAAAGACTTTGCCTGGGACATAGCACCACAAACAGACTACAATCTAACACCTCTTGTTATAAGATTTTTATAATGTATTTAAAACCATTAAAATGGAACTACGAAGAAAAAATATGGAAAGAGATACCCTCGGGAATCACAGCACTTACACAATGAAGATGGCCTAAAAGAGGTGCTTTGAGCAGAAACCCACAATAAAGGGTCATTTGTGACTGGAACTAGAATCATTGGAATTTAGCATTGCCTTTAAGGTCTATGATATTTGAGTGAAATTATCTACTTCTGCTTTGCCTGATTCACCACCACTGACTCCATATTAATAAAAAATTTAAAACAAACATTTAGCTAATGAATGTTCACATTAGTTTCAAATAAAGAACCTTTTGATATTTTTTTCCTCAAGCAGTTTCTCTTAAACTTTGAAAGGATTCTTTTTCAAACAAAAATCGTGGAAAGGGTTTATTCACTATTTTTTGGTGACTATGAAAGCCAAAACATTTAGAATCATTTCCTCTTCAACTGCAAACATTTCACACTCCTCTTACCACATCTTTGGCTTTCTTTTCTTCTCTCTCAAACCAAGTAAAAAGTGGCATCAATCAAACCAGCTAACTCCCAAATGTACCTGAACTTCAAAGCCAGATACTCTTGGTACTAGCAGGGACTCTATGAACATTGATTATCAGTGGGATACAGCAGCAAGACAATAAGTGGTTTCTGGACCTTCATCCCTTGCCCACATTTTATTTCACAGAATAGTCAGAGTTGGAAGGGATCCACAAGGATCATCAGGTCCAATTCTTAAGTGAATGGCCCATACAGGAATTCAACCCACAACCTTGGCTTTTGTAGCACCATGCTCTAACCAACTGAGCTAATCTTTTTACTTCTGCTAGCCCAGATATTCTGAGTATGTACAAAGCGCACCAGCTCATGCTTACCTCAAAGAGGTAGGTCTGATGCATCCTCAAGCGCCCCTGCGAGCACAGAGTGCACCTACTGAAGTTTACACTGCCTGGAAAGGCATTACCTGCAGTCACTGATTTCAGATGTCACAGGCTTAGCTGACAAAACAAAACTAAACAAAACAGCCAAAAAAAACCTCACCCCCAAAAAAACAACAAACCCACAAAAAAAATAAAAACCTCCAACCAACCACCTAACAAAAAAAAAAACAAAAAACCAAAACAAACCAAACAAAACAAAAACAAACAAAAAATACCAAACAAAAAACAACAACAAAAAAGGCACTGCCTTTTTCAACATGTCAAGTCTCATTTTCTCACATGTCCAAAAGTACAGATTCTTACCCACAGTTGTGGAAAGGCAAGGTATACAAATTATAACAGACTGTAAGCAGTTTGGCATTGCACAACTCCCTTATGCAACACATTGCCTGAGGCAAGCCACATGTTTTCAAGAATTCCACAGAACCCCCTTAAATATGTTCCAATGCTGAGGCTTAGTGCCTTCAACCTGCAGTTAGCAACTGGACTTATGATACACCATTGAAAGACTGCATGGATGAACCTTAAGGTTGCTGGTCTATGCTTTTTTAAATGTGACTTGAAATAACAATTGCAGAATCTCAGAGGTTGATGAACCCTAACAATTTATTAAAACTTACTCCTAAGCACAGCCTTTTAATGGGTAGTATCAGCCAGTACCACTTGAAATTAATAGTCCACTTACAGCTGAAGTGTGTTTATAAGAGCAGAAATGGAGATTGAAGCGGCAATACTGCTGGCCAGGCTGGAGTTTATTCAGCCAGGCTGCCAGTCCTCTGCAGCCCTCAGGCTGGGAGCACAGACAGCCCCCGGATTCCAGCTCTCCCTGCTGCCTCTGCCCAAGACAAACCAGGGGCTTCCTGAGTGCTGGCAGAGGCTGGGCTCCAAAAGACACAGCAGAGCTGAGAAGCTGAGTCTGCACACACCCAATGATTTTGTAAATACAAGGAGAAAAGACATGGTGAGAGGAACTCAGTGTAAATGATTTGTCCACATTTAAAACTGCACTGGAGAAAGTGATATGTGCTTTAGAGAAACAGTGACGTACAGCTTCTAGACAGAAGTTAAATAAGGGCCACAGTTCAGTTTGACCTAAGCCCTAGCATTAAGAAGCCTACACATATGTAGACAGTCACAAACAGCCACATGCAACTGGACTTAAGATGCAACATGGAAAGTGAAGGTGTCAAATGCAAAGCAGGTTAGAGCAGGACAACAGTCCCAGCCAGGAGTCTGGCAATGCAGATTGCTGAAATGCAATCACCTCTTCAAGACTTGACTGACCACATATATAGACCCTAAACCTGCTATTAGCATAGAGCTTTCTCAGTGGTCCAGGGAGGGAACAGTGGAAGCAAAGGGAGAGGACAAGTCTGCCTGACCATTGTTGTGACACAAGGTTAAAGATAAGCTTTGTTTGTATTTCAGAAATTCTTACAAGCTTATGTCCTATGTTAGCTTTAGACATGGCATAGATATGCTTCTGGGCTATGGACATATTCTGTTTGAAGGACAGATTTCAATCAGTAGGGTTTCAAAGAATTCTATATGTATTCTCTATATATTATAGATGACAATGGTTTATATCATCCAGCTTTTGTAAAGTCCCATAAGGAAGAACTTCACTGCAAAAGAAGAAAGGCAATGAGCCAACTTCTCAGTATCTGTGTCATGCAGACTTGTGCCAAGGAAGCCTATGGGAAGGAACTGCCTGAGATAAAAGTTGTATCAGAAATGCAGTGTTGCAACTTTGTCAGGCTACTGATGCAGAGTGGGAAAACTCAATAAAGGCAAACAAGACATGGCTCTTTCCAGTCATAAGAACATTCTTGAACATCTCATCTTGCTTCAAACACAGCAGTAATGGATGTTTTGCAAACATCAAAATATCAAGAAAAGGAAGAAAATCTTTGACTCTAGAAAAGGAAAGCAACTGAAAACTAAGGTTTGGAGTATTTGAGATGAGTGCCAGAAAAAGGACCTTAAAAATTACTTCAAAAATTAAAGTTAATCCAAGTATTTTTTAAACAGGATTTCATTGTGGTACCTCATTTTATTAAACTGAATATATACAAAATATGCGTAGATGTGACACTACATAGTAATTTTCAGTACCTACAACCTCAAAAAATAGGCTTTTCTCTGCTCTGTTTGATTCCAAGACAATTCTGACTTCAAAAGGTCTAGGCTTTTACATTTGGGAAATCCTTTTCTTGTATCACGAAAACACGCTGCTTTCACAGCACTAAAACAAACTGGACCTTTCCATTTGCTCACTGACGTAGAGACAAAAAGCATTTTCCAGAGTGTCCACCTCACAGCCTTGTCACAACACTGCTGCCTCCCAGGGCCATCTCATGTTTTGCTGATGGCTACTTTTACTGAGAGACAGTTAAAAGGAGTTATTTTGCTATGCTTATTTAAGTAGTAACTTGCCAAATTTCAGGCTTCTTGTTTAACTTTACGAGTCACACAGTGCAAAAAGGCAACAAAACAACTCAAAAGTCTTGCTGGCTTTTCCTCCGTGGAAAAACAAAATAAAATAAGAGTGAGAGACTGGATAAAACAGTGAGATGAAGCATCTGTTGAGAATAGAAAAGCATAAGAAAAATGGGTTAAGTCACTTCAAGTCCAATGAAAGCAATTGCGAATTCATGGGAATTCGTATGAATCATGTTTAATTTCCTGCCAGAGTGCTTTGGTTTCACTTAATTACAAAACAAAATTATGAATGAAGAAGGCTAATTCACAGGCACACGTATCATGCATTTATTTGTTTATTACTGTTTCCTCACACAGCCCTCTGTTTCCATCATAGCTGTTGATGGGCACTGAATGATCACATGAGAGAAAAGTCTGGCAACATTAGAAAGACTATTTGCAAAGCACATGAAAATCCATCACAGCTAGAAACAAGCTAACAGATGGTAGCTGGATAGAAGCAACAGCCACAACTCTTATTACCTGTGGTGAAAGAATAAACAATATCAACTGCAGATTACAAAATGCAGCCTAATGAACTTGCTTTAAATGAGAGAATCAAGGTAGAAAACGACCAGGTAAAACTAAATGTTTGCCAAGTAGGCTCAGGAAAAAGGATATTTTGAGACGATTGCTAAATTCCACTGACATTAACAATTCTCTCTGCTGTACTCTGCCAAAGAATAAAAAGGAGAGAGGGTGGACAGGGATGGGGAAGGGGTGGGTGTACACGTAGGAGAGTTTATTTTGCTGGAATTTTAATTGCAGTTCTGTATAACATGCTATGGTGGTTTGGCTTCCCACTCTGCCATACACTTTCAACACACTTTAAAATATGTTGTACCAAAATCATGCCAAATCATAAAAATTAAAAGACATCTTTCACTGAGGCATGTGCCTGTCACCAACTCTATTTACAGATGTCACCAACCCTTTCTGCAATGACCTGCACGTAACTATCTGTTCTTGCTTTCCCTTGGTCCAGATCACTCAGCGTCCAACTCTCTTCATCCCAATATCAGTTCACTGGAGAAATATATAAAGTACCTCCATACTTCAGGACGTAGTGGGAATAAAGCTCTAACCCAGATGCATTTATTGTATCACAGTCACATACAGATATTGTTACCCCAAGCAGGTTATAACATCTCTTCAGCACACAGTTTGGGAGAAAGACACCAAGACTTTCCCTTCACTTTAGGGCAGGTGAGAAAAAAAGAAAAAAAATAAGCTATCTTAAAAGCAGTCTCACCTGATAGCAGGCAGCTATGCTGTGCTGAAATGTTGTAACTAAGAAACTGAACAAAGCACTTATTCCCCAGGATACGGCATGTCTTGAAAACCAAGACTTGAGATCACAAGTTTTTTGGAACAGATGATATTTTCCCCAGCCCAGATATAATCAGCATGTGACATCACTTCATCCTACATAGCAAGAATCCCCATATTACTTTGTAATGGAGTTTTTCCATAATGTATTTGATAACAGCACAAAGTATGTGTATTTCCTTTAGTTGTATAAAGCACAAAGCAAAATAAATTCAGTGGCGTTCTCATAAAAGGAGGGATTAAGGAATGTATGGAGATCAAGGAATTTTAGAGTTAGTTTTCAGATCAGCTCCATACATCTTAGATAGCCTCAAGAAATGCCTTTGCATCTTAGCTCTCCATCACTGAAATAGGATAATGTTATATTGTTTTCCAAAGGACTGGAGTCCACTAATACAGATACAAGTCTCTATGAGCTGATATGCTCAAAAATTACTACAAACTTTTCCATGGGGACATGAGTTAACTTGCTTTCTACTGAAATTTCACACTTCAAACTATTCAGACTGGCCAAAGAAAGGAAGTCATCAAGTATTTATTTCACTTGGGATGTCACTGCATATGCACACAGGTGCCACACTTGCTCTTCTTCTTCTGAGGAATTATTCTGGAATAATAAAACACTAGAAACTATTTTACTGGCTAAAATAACGACAGTGAAAAAGAAGACCCTTACTGAAAAAAAGGTCTTAAGCTGTTCAAGTGTCTTGTCAATGAATATATTGAAACTGAATGAAACTTACTGAATTTAGGTACTTACTTTAGCCTTGCAAACATTACAGGCATACTTCACTCACATGCAATTTTACTCGAATTCTTGGAGGAAGCAAATGCTTAAATAGAGTTAGTTTTTTTCCAAGGGGAATTTCTCATTTAACTACAGCATGGAGAATCAGAATGAAAAATTGATAATTATGTAAACAAAGAAGGCTGAACAGCATATGAGATGGAGGCACCGACCTAGAATTACTTAAGTTTCTCATGAGCAATGTTCTCACATCTTTACATGACTACCCTCAGATGATGCATGCTCCGCTCTAGGTAGTCAGGTCCAATAACAATTAAAACACGCAATGGAATAACAACCCTGCCCTTAGCATCCTGGATTTGTGGAGGAGTGGAGTGATCTGCTAGAAAATTATTACACAGAATAGCACATAACATTGAGCTTACTAAACAAAATCACTGAACAGAATATTAGCAATTTTGAAGGGTGTTGAGATTAACCATATTTCCAGTCCACTGTTCTGAATCTATTAAAGATAAATAAATGCTCAAGCAATAACATGCCGAGCTCCATCCATACTGTAAAGCAGCTGAAAAAGTCAGCAACCTGTATTTTAAAGTTACTGTACAAACTGAGGGTTATTAGTTACTAAAATGGTTTACACTGCCTAGGTAGGACCAGTTTGACACCAACATTTTCAGTGTCAAACCAAAAAGCTAAAGAATTTATCTGTGACCAAGACATACATAGACACACCACTAAGATCCCAGGACTTTTCACACCTTGCTCCCTCCCCAGGACTGCCTCGGTGTGTGTGTTCCCACTCCGGCCTCGGCCCAGCCTCGCCACACTCTCACACACAGCACCTGGTACTGGAGGTGCTGAACGTGACTGCAAATGGGCTCAGCTCTCACACTGGAAGAGTTTTATCCATGGCATTGCTGTCCCACGTATTAGGGACAGGGACAGAAGGAGAGCTACCACGTTACACTGGTTTGAACACTGGCTCTGCACATCCTCCCATGGTGCGCACAATGAGAAGCAGCAGCTGGGACTATGCCGAGAACCAAACTGAGGCACCTACAGCATCTTCACCTGCTGGTTCCCTAAATATGTGTGTGCAACACAGCACAGCTCTTGTCTCTTGGACACAGCTCTGCACTGGACTATGCAGAACTGCCTATCAAGCACTTGGCTTGCAGCCTGCCTATGGTAAGGAACAAGTATGTGCATTTCTTAAGTTCTTCTGCTTCTGGTTGTCTTCCCTGCTTTCATCTATTACTCTGCTTAAACACAAAATACATTCATTTCAGTTTTGTTGCTCTGTTTAGAAAAAAAAATGAAGATGTTAAACATACAATACAAGTTTATGTTTTCTATTTTTATAGTTTCTTGAGACACCCCAAACCTGGGACACATGTATAGGTTTTTACATGTATTTATGTGTGACCATAAACCCTTCAAGAGTACACACTGGAATGTTTTATTATGAACATTCATTGCAATTATTTGCATAATCCTTGTTTCCTGAAGTCATTCACTGATGTTTCTGTTGACAGGACAGTCAAGATTCAGCGTTTTATAACCAGTTCCTCAGTGCAAGTGTGTGGCGTGACTTCAAGTGGAACACAAATTAACATATCTCCTTAACTGATAAGGTAAACCTTGACTGGGCATAAATAAAATCTAGAAATGTGAACATCCTAAATAATTAATTGAACTTTCTCCATCTCATCCCGCTGCCAATCACTAGAATTTTTTTAATCCACAGGCTTAGTAGGTAGAAGTTTTACTGCATAATTAAATTTTTATTGAACTAAAACTTGACACCAGGCTCAACTGAAGGATGTTTGGGATATATTGAATATAGTTTGTGTTGCTTCCCAGTGGATGCTTGGCATCAGGAATTAATGGAATTAATGGAATTAATAATTCTGATTTTTTATTTTAATGGCTGCACTGCCTTAACATTTGATAGGTAGCAATTTTGGCATGCATGTTACATGGTATCAGAGACAACTCTTTTTATTTCATGTCTAAAGTTTATGCCTGTGGAGCAAAACACCCCAAGGCGGCAGTGACATTCACCAGCTCCAGTGTAACCACGCACAGCTATTTCACAAAATTTGGGGAGGGGGGGGAAAAACCCCACTGAGGAGTTACACCCCAGCGCTGTTGGCATTCCGTGCTCCTGCCCCTCTTCCCACAGGCAGGCCTGCCTCTCGGATCACCCCAAACACGCCTTCCCGACCCCGCCGGTCTGTGTGGCCGCGCCCGGCCCGGCCCGGCCCTCCTGCCCGTCCGCCTTACCAGCGCCTGCAGGCAGTAGTGCAGCTCCAGCTGTGCGCCCGTGACGCCGCAGAGCGCCTCCTCCACGGCGGCGGGGAAGCCGTGCCGGACGCGGCCGGCGGGCAGCGGGCGGTGCGCGGCGCAGGCGGGCAGCGTGCCGCGGGGCCGCTTGGAGCGCGGCTCCGACACGGCCGGCGCCGCCATGGCCCGCGCGGCACCGCACGGCCCCGCAGCGCCGCCTCATATAGCGCGGGCACCTGGGGCACACCTCGCCGCGGGAAGGGGAGGAGGAGGAGGAGGAGGCGGCGCAGGGTGCGGGGGGGGGGGCCGGGCGGAGGCTGCCATTGCCTGCGTGGGCAGGCGCGGCGCGCCCGGTGCCCCACTCGGGGCTGGGGCTTCTGCATCCCTCACGGAGGGGGCTTCTCCCTCATGGAGGGGGCTCCATCCTTCATGGCGGGGGCTTCTCCCTCACACAGAGGGCTCTCCATCCCTCACGGAGGGGGCTCCATCCCTCATGGCGGGGGCTTCCCCCTCACGGAGGGGGCTCTCCATCCCTCATGGCAGGGGCTTCTCCCTCATGGAGGGGGCTTCTCCGTCCCTCACGAAGGGGGCTTCTC
>JAWWEE010000158.1:13547079-13565853 GCA_035221455.1 Xenops minutus
GGACAATGGGCACGGCGACACCGGGCACAGGGACATCGGGCACAGGGACATTGGGCACGGCGACATTGGGCACAGGGACACCGGGCAAGGGACACCGGGCACAGGGACATCGGGCACAGGGACATTGGGCACGGCGACACCGGGTGGCCGCGCTGTCCCCGCCGCTCCCGCACTGTCCCCGCTCCCCGCGCTGTCCCCGCTGCCCCAGGGCCCGCACTGTCCCGGCTCCCCGCGCTGTCCCCGGCCCCGCCCGCTGTCGCGAATGTCCCCGGAGTAGTTACCCTTGCGGCCAGCGCGGAGAGACCCGTCCCGGCGCTGGGCAATTCTGCCCCTGCAGAAACCAGCGGAGCGGCCGGCGCTGTCCGCGCCCCCGCAGCTCCGGCCATCGGGGCGGGCCGGCTCGGCGGGCTGCTGGGAGCGCAGGGCATGGGGACACAGGAGCGCCCGGGGCGGCCGGGCTCGGGGCTGTCCCAGCGGGACCCCCCCGCGCCCTCCCCGGCCCCCGGCCCGCCCGGCCGCGCCCCCCGACCCGCCCCGTCCCGTCCCGTCCCGTCCCGACCCGCCGCGCAGCGCCGGGGGGGCTCAGCCATAAATAGGGCCCCGAGCGGCGCTCCCGGAGCGGCGCGGCTGGGGAGGGGGCCGGGCAGCACACTGCGCTGTGGCCTCGCCCGGGAGAGGCTGCGAGGGTCTCTGCTCCACGCTCCCGCCCGGCCAGAGCACCGCCCGGCCGAGGTCCCCTCCCTTCTGAGCCCCTCGCTCTGCCCTCCGGCCCAGCCACTGTCCCCTCCACCGCCCCCATGGACTTACTGGGCCCCATGGAGATGACGGAGGGGTCCCTCTGCTCCTTCACGACTGCTGACGACTTCTACGATGACCCGTGCTTCAACACGTCGGACATGCACTTCTTCGAGGACCTGGACCCCCGGCTGGTGCACGTGGGGGGCCTGCTGAAGCCCGAGGAGCACCCGCACCACCACGGGCACCACCACGGGCACGAGGAGGAGCACGTCCGGGCGCCCAGCGGGCACCACCAGGCCGGCCGCTGCCTGCTGTGGGCATGCAAGGCTTGCAAGAGGAAGACCACCAACGCCGACCGCCGCAAGGCAGCCACCATGAGGGAGCGGCGGCGGCTCAGCAAGGTCAACGAGGCCTTCGAGACCCTCAAGCGCTGCACGTCCACCAACCCCAACCAGCGCCTGCCCAAGGTGGAGATCCTGCGCAACGCCATCCGCTACATCGAGAGCCTGCAGGCCCTGCTGCGGGAGCAGGAGGATGCTTATTACCCTGTGCTGGAGCACTACAGCGGGGAATCAGATGCCTCCAGCCCCCGCTCCAACTGCTCCGACGGCATGGTGAGTGCCCCAGGGAGGACTCCCTGCCACCAAGGTGCCCGGGACGCTGTCTGGCCAAACCTGAGCAGGGCAAGTCACCTCTTCCTGCCCTTCCTATAGCAGCTGCCTTCTGTACCTCCCCAGGCAAAAGACAAAGTCCTTTCTCGTGCCTTGAACTCCCACAGCAAAGGGAGGTGGGGTGCCCATGTTCCAGGATCTCAGGGAAAGAAGAAAAATCTCTTACACACTATTCCTCCTGGGATGAGAAGTTAAGCAGGTCCCCCTGTGTCCTGGGACTTTGGGAAGCACTTTGGGAAGTGCTGCCGGGGATGGGTACCTGGGGGCATAGTGAGGTCTGAGCCTTGCCTGTGCTCCTGTAGATCCTGAGGCATCTCTTGTTTCCATCTTCTGCTGTATCTTTACCTTTGAATCCTCTAAGGATTTGAAGCAGAGAGGAAGACATAGAAGTTACATGGGAATTTTGTTATCTGCCATTCAGCAGGATAGCAGGAGGAGGGTCTAAGCAACAGGAGTTGTTTTTCTTGATCTGTAAGAAAATTCTATATGCCTCTTCTCACTCACTTCATCCTTTCCGTAGAGATTTACCAGAAATACGAAGGAGAATCCAGGCTTTCAGTGCTGTTGGTATATTATGGGGATGGGAGAAGAAGAGTGGGGGCCAGAGAGGGTGTCTCATGACCACACCTTTTGACTGGGACTGTAGGTTCAGACCCTGGTCAGAGTCTCGGGTGTGGGATGTGGTGCAGGACAGTTGTCTAGATGGGATAGGAACAGTATTTTAAAACTGGAGATTGTTTTCTGTGCTTTGGTGGAAAGAGCCATTACAGAATTTAATATCTGTGATTATGAGATAGCCAACAGAAGATTTACACAAGTGATCCCTCTTCAAAATACAGCCTCTTTTAGTAGAAAGAGTAATTTCATTGTGAATTAAAGTATTGGAAACAAATGTATTGGTCAACGTTTTGGAGCTTTTTCTGTACAAAATGGAAATGTGAAAAGAAACTAAAGGAAATAAAACGGGACAAAGGTAGACAGAGGCTTTTTAAGAGGAACTCGTGTTTCAAAAAATTTTCAAAAACTAATTAAAGAAAAAACTCATTCCCCTTTCAGTCCCTCTGTTGTAAACTGAAAATACATGTAGGGCTGTATCTGATCATAATGCTGGAAAGCCTCATATCATCTGTAAAGCTGCAGCATTTGATGCAATAGTGGTAACTTTCCTGTGGAACAGCTGTGCCACATAAAGGATTCTGGGGTGTATCCCCTTCTAGCCAAGTCGTGTTCTTCCTCATTTGAAGAAATGACAACTTGATGGCATTTTAGCCAGGACTGGAATAATGGCACAGACTAGAGCTTGAAATATGAAATTAGATGGTTACTGGGATTTCTGTAAGTGCAGTGGCCTCACTCAGATTTCTCTCCTTTCCAGATGGAGTACAGCGGGCCTCCTTGCAGCTCTCGCCGAAGAAACAGCTATGACAGCAGCTACTACACAGAATCACCAAATGGTGAGTACGTGCCGAAATGGCCATGTGGAACACGGAGACAGAGGCAGGCAGTGCAGCAAACTGCCCTGTGTCTTTTCTGTCTCCAGCTGGGCTGAAAGAGGAACCTGCCTTTCCAGCCAGCAAGCTGTTGCTGCTAGTAGAGGCATTGAATTTCCTCTAGATATATTTGCAAATACGAGAATACATTATAGCCACATTTCCTATTTTGCAAATATAACATTTGGATAAAAGCATATTTCTCTCTGCAACTAAGTTTCTGTGTTTAACCATGTTTTGCATGAAGACTTTTCTTACTCTGTCATTGATCCAAACTGGAAAAATTGATGATTGATTTGAAATCTCTTCCTCTTCTATGGCTTAAGTGAGGCCATGGATCCTCCCTGCCCCCAGAGCTGCACACTGTCTTTGGGCCTCTCTTCCATTTTGCAATTACAGTATCTGTTTTCTGATAATTGGTGTCCTTCACCAAAATTAAGTTTGTCTGAATCTTCACATGCTCACAAATGTGTAACTGCTTACTGATGTCAAGTACCCTCTGGATAACGTGAGCACCTTTTTGTCTGTTTTTTAGATCCAAAGCATGGGAAGAGTTCTGTTGTTTCCAGTCTCGATTGCCTCTCAAGCATTGTAGAGAGGATTTCCACAGATAATTCCACATGTCCTATACTGCCTCCAGTGGAAACTGTTGCTGAAGGGAGTCCCTGTTCCTCCCCAGAAGGAGCGAGCCTGAATGACAGCGGAACCCAGATTCCTTCCCCCACCAGCTGCACCCCACTTCCCCAGGATAACAGCAGCAGCAACCCCATCTACCAAGTGCTGTAAGGGCTGGTCCAGCTGGACTGCACTGAAAACAATTTGCTCCATCTGGCCATGCTCGAGACCTGCCTTCTAAGGTTGAAAAGACTTCTTAAGACTTGTTCCAGTTTTAAAATATCACTGAAAATTCCTTCAAATATATAACTTTTCAAACCTGTATCACTTCAAAATACACACAGTTATTTATTCGTTGTTGAAGTTATTTAATATGTCTAGAAGTAAAATTGTATACTATGAGATGGCCAATGTTTAATCTGGGCTGTGGGGAATAGGAACCTGGCTCTTGAATGTGGAAGAAAACAGAAATCTACAACAGTAGTGGCATGACAGATCATTCTTATTACTCCTGTTCTGGCCAAAATAAGGTTGTGGACCATTTTTTTTAAAACTTTTTGTATAATTGTAAATAAGAGTTGCTTTGCAAAAAAAAAAAAAAAAAGAAAAACGGGAAAAAAGAGGAGAAGGAAGAAAAAAAAAGGCGAAAATTAAAACAAAAAGGGGAAAAATTTTAAAATATTTAATATTGCTTGGTTTGTTGTGTCAAACTTTATATATTTATACGATGTGGTTGCCAAGAATGTTTTCAACAGTATTCTAAATAAAGACCCTTATTTATAAAATCTGTGGTGTTATCTTGACTTTCATTAGGGCTTCTAGAATTACTAGTGGTATTAGATTGCTGCCTTGGCAGGAAGAAGATACAGGCTCTGATTCAGCAAAGAAATCCAGAACATGCTTCAGTTGCACTACTTTCAACTACTTTGCATAAATATGTTGCTGAAAAGGGATATACTTTCTCTATATTCTATCTTGGTGATTACTAAACCAAGACCTGAACATCAAAGGTCATTATTAAAGGGATCAGTAAATAAGCAAGTTTCTCCTCCTGCCCCCCAAATTTACAGTTATATTATAGGACTTGATCTTATAGATGAAACCAGGGATCACAAAAAATTAGACTCTCCAAATTCCAGTGCAGCTACTGAAACTTAAAGTCATACAACAGTATCTCACAAGACCAAGTACTACATTTTTTGATGAATGTTCACATTTTTCATTCAAGTTCTGAATTCCAAGTGTTTGTACCACATTCATGTATTATCAGGTATTAGAAATTAATTGCAAAAGATTTTTTTGTCATAAAGTTCAAGTTATAGATCACAGTTTTCCTCAAGTTTATGTTGGAATTTAGGCCAAAGATAGGGAGTTTTAATTTGGATTTGAACTTTATGCATCTCTGGCAACACTGCTCCAGGGATTTACTTCTTGTTTAGAGCCTCTCTAAAAATAACCAGTGGGCTGTGTTTCATTCAGTATATATATGTAACCTTGAAAGCTTTCCATGGAACTGAAAAACGTTAAGCCCTGAGGAGGTTGTCATTGGAAAGTAACCATCAGGGCACTTCTGTGCATCTGGATAAGAATATCCATCAGCTACAACCAATGTGAAACAACCTGTTTCTTATCACACCCTTTGATTTATGGCTTTTGTATAAACACAACAGTAAAATAAAACCAAAACCACACTGAAAACCAATCTAGATATCGTCATCAGCTCTAAATACTTTAATGACAGGTTAGTCATTGTATTCTCTGTTAGATGACTATTAAAGAGGGAATTTGTGCAGCTCTTACCTTTTAAGCAGGAGAAAGAAAGAGGGAACAGCTAATTCCAGGGAATGTCTCTGACTACTTTAATCGTGTATGGCCTTGAAGATCAATGTTCTGTGGAGAGGAGCAAGCTGTCCTGTGGGGAGCAGAGCAGCGCAGTTGCTTCTCCTTCCTCCTGGGGCAGAGTCGTGCTTCAAGGTTGCTGATTTTCCCTGTCCCAGAGGCACGGGGAAGGTAGCAGCTGTGGGGATTCCTTCTGCATCCAGGCACCTGTGGTCATGGTTGATGATAAATCAGTGTTGAGATGCAGGACCATTCCGTGGAGCAGGCCAAGGTCCTGCAGATCGGAGGGGACTCCGAGGCAGGACTGCCTCCTCAGCATCTTCAAAGTCTAACTTCATGAAGGTCTCCCATTGATTTCACTCCAGCCCATAAAGACTGAGCTTACCCCCTTTCATTTTTCCATTAAAAATAAAAATCAAATTAATTTGAGAATGTGCTAATTCACACTCACATGAAACAGGAGGGTCTCTACTAACGTCAGAAAAATGGCCCACATTAGTTGGTTGCCTGCGTCACTAACTTACAAACATTAAGAGAAACGGTTGCCTCACAAATCAGTGCCTTGCACATCACCAATAACATTTCCATTGCCTTCAACAAACACTTGATCAGGCCCACAATGCAAAAGATCAAACAATGCTTTTGTGAAATATGAAAGATCTTGTCATCCCCGCATAATTTGAGGCTAATAAAAATACCAATTTTACTGTCATTAAATGGCAACCAAAAATATTTTTGCCAGCTCAAGAACTACAGAGGCTCTATGCTTACTGGCAGCACATAGTTTGTGCCTGCCTTGCCACAGCACCCCACTTCTGTGGGACACAACAGGGTGTACCTGGCTGTAAAGCTGGCATGGCAGAGCGGGTACAGGGCACTTGTGCTCAACAATGTACACGCAGTTCCATGTGAAGTCATGTATATTGCATTTCACTGATTTATTTTAGCCACCCAAGTTTCCACATACTGATGTTAATGTTACAACAGAGAACAGGCATTTAGCACATCCCAAAATAGATGGATGGATGATGAAGAAAAAATACTCACAGATTTCCTATGCAGAGCCCACCTTTCTCTAATTGATGTCAGTGAGAAAAGACCACTGGAGTAAGGCCAAAGGGCTTCAGTGCTAATTAATAGCTGTTTAGGTTACAGATATATTTATTTTTGGACTTAAATAAGGAAAATTGTTTCCTGTGCAATTTCTTCCTGTTTATTTCTGAGGTAATATATATAAAACAAATGCCTGGAGCTTCTCTATTCTTCTCTATTCTCTATTATTTACTGTCTATCAGTAAATATTTTGAAGCTAGCGACATTTGATTCAGAGTTTTGGTTCAGTTCTGACAGAGCCAAGGAGCAAATGTAAGATTGATCCAACATTTACAAACTTTGGTTCTTAAACTGGGCTCCTGAAGATGTATTTAAGCATTTAAGGCTGATTCTACAAGACAAAGTCTAGTCTACAGAAGCACTCCAACATGGGCTACAAAAACACACCAATAGTCTGAAATCCTCAGTTTATACCACACAGGATCCAGTTCAGTATTCTGTGGGATGGAGAACCTAAAGAACATATATACTTCACTTATATAAGCTAGATGGTCTGATTTAAGATTTTATCAGATCATTTGCATATATGAGAATGAAGATGATCCTTTTTCTACTTTGAATATTTCACAACAAAGTGCAATAAAGTAGTTGGCTTTTCAAATAGCAATGTTAAACACCATTTCCCATATTACCATTGGAGCTGCTACAGAAATTTTTCAAATGCTGAACATTCAATTTTAGGTAAAAGATATATGAACTATTCCTGATATATTTTTTTCATTTTAAAATATTTTATCATCTGTATCCAAAAATATTAAATAACAAGTTGGTGGTTGCTTTGCACCAGATGCTGCCCTTCTAAAATGACTTGTCTTTTTCAGCCCAAGACAAAGACCTTACAAAACCCCTGAATGTGGAGGGAAAAGCAGTTTTCATTTTACATTTTGTATTTTGCAGAGATATTTGAAAGGTTCAAATTGAGCAAAGGGCAAAAATTTCGCATTTTACTCATAAAAATAGTATTATCATCTTCAGAAGAACTACATCCAAAACAGACAAGGAAATATTTGCACCTCATACCCTGTAAATTTTAATGAGACTAAATTAATATTTCCTATTTGTTTAAAAAATTTTAATTATTTCCTTGAAATCAGTGGCAAAACTTCCAAGTTCAGTAGAAGTAGTGTCAAACTACTGCACATAATACTGTCTGAATTAGTGTTCACACAGCAGTGCAATGCCATGACAAACTCCCTGCTATGCCTCTTTGTTTATGCTCTGGTCACTGACTTGTCTATGCCGCAAGGGCTTCGGATATGCAGGTCCCCCTGAGCACAACCTTCTGAACAAGCTGCCAGGCCTTAGTGGTCACCTGATCTTGAAAATACAAACCAGAAGCTATCCCCATATCAGCACTGAAAGCCTACAACAGTTCCAAAATGCATGGCTGACATGGAGCCTGTGATAGCAAGAGATGGTATGAAGGTCATGGTGCATAACTTGCGCGTGGCAATCTTGGCTTCACAAGCAGTAGGTAAAATGGTCTTTGTACATCAGAGTGCAAATCTCTGACAACACATCCTAGAGATCATCCTGTGAGGCAGATCCAAGTACCTCATTAAGCACTATTTACTAATGCTTCTCATCTTGCCCTCCCCTCAGCCTTTCAAATCACTTGTTTTCCAGTAAAACTATTGAACAGTCATGACCTCCTCTCCTTGATCAATGCAGCATGCTCCCTTTTCAACAGGTTTGTTGCACAACTGGGAATGTCGTTAAGTGGAGACCTTCAGTATTTGAGATTTCAGGACTAATGAGGGATAGAATGGTCTCTAGCATAATACAGAAGAACCTCCAGATAGTCCTTTCCCTCCCAGGTGCCACCAGGTATTAGGAACATGTCTGGCATAGAGCCACTTGGGCCAGTAGAAGGAATGCAGAAATTTCCCCTTGGACCCAGAAATCTACTTATTGCATACACAGACACTTCTGAATAAAGACCTTAACATCGTAAGTTAATGGTGAAAACTGACCCATCCTGTAATCACTGGGTGATAGAAAACCTCATGCTTTTCCCAATAATACAGTCAGCATGGCACTGAACTCACATTTTCTTTCTAATACATCAATAATTTTTATCTTCCACAAGCATCTTAACGACATCAGCAAAGGTGCTATTTTATGTAATACTCCATCAATAACATTTATCAATAGAGAGGCAAATACTGTAAGTATTTATAAAAAAGTTACTAAAAACTCTGACAGACAGTAAACCAGAAGAATGAGGGAGATTAATCAGAAGATTGAGGGAGGTTGTGATTTTGGTTGGAGTGTGTTTGGTTTTTTGGTTTGGAGTCAGATTCACTCAAAGGTCTGTGTCTCAGCACAGTTACCCAGTGCTGCATGTCCATGGCAGTAAAAGGGGGTCTCCCAATCTCCATATCCTCCGTAACTCACCTGAACTGACCTTGAGCCTTTTTTGGTACAACAGCCACATCTGCTGGGCACGACGTAAACTGCAGTTCTCCCTGAAAATGTCACTTGATCAATTCCATGTTCTATCGTCTTTCTATAAGGGAAAATTCGTTAGTGCAGAAACAGCACAAATATTTGTGGTCTTCTCTCAGCACCTGGAGTTCTGTAGACTAGGAATATCAGGAAAGGTATATTGGAAAAGCCAAACTCTTCCCTACCAAGCTCCTTCTACAAAAACAGAAAGAAAAAAAATGTAGGAATAGTATAGTTTGTTTTTTTTCATTTTTAATACTGCACAAATTTGGGGATACCACTCTATTTTATTTTGTTTTAAATAAAAAAGAAAGACAAAAGGAAGAGAAAAAATGGAAGGTCTCTGAAGGGATTGCATGTCCTGTGCTGTGAGCAATGGTAATGGTCTGGTCTTTCTTCCCTGCATTTTGCCAGGGATGGGAGTGCTCAGACAGTTTGCTGGTACCAAGTCCCTCAGTAGGGCACAAGTCATGGCCAGTATGAGGGAGGTGACTGTCCCACTCTGCTCTGCTCTGGTGAACCCCACCTGGAGTGCTGCATCCAGCTCTGGGGTGCCCAGCACAGGAAGGACACTGACCTGTTGGAGCGAGTCCAGAGGAAGGTCACCAAGATGATTAGAGGGATGGACTCACCTCTCCTATGAGGAAAGGCTGAAGGAATTGGGATTGTTCAGCCTGGAAAAGAGAAGGCTTTGGGGTGACATAATTATGGCCTTGCGGTACCTGAAGCGGCCTACAAGAAAGATGGAGAGAGACTATTTATAAGAGCATGTTGTGACAGGACAAGGTGGAATGGCTTGAATCTGAAAGAGAATAGGTTTAGATTAGATATGAGGAAAAAATTCTGTACTTGAGCATGGTGAGGCACTGGAACAGGTTGCTTGGGGTAGCTGTGAATCCTCCATCCCTGGCAGTGTTCAAGGCCAGGTTGGATGGAGCTCTGAGCAACCTGGTCTAGTGAAAGGTGTCCCTGCCCCTGGCAGAGGGGTTGGAACTAGATGATCTTTAAGGTCCTTTCCAACCCCAACCATTCTATGACTCATTCTAACTCCCACCCAGCATACACGTATAGAATAGCACAGACCAAGAAACAGTCCTCCCATTTGGAAAGATCATTTGAAGCCATGCAAGGGAAAGGTAAGCAAGTGTAGAGGGGAATACCTAAAGATCACCTGCCTTATACTTTAGCCATATGACATTCCTTTCTCTCACATTGGTACTTTACGTCTGAATCCTAAATCAAATAAAGCAATATCTTTCTGTTATGAATGTCTTTACCTTTTTTGTGCCACCTGTGGGTTTCCTGAGGATGGAGCCAACACAGTCCTATGCCTGTGGCACTAAGAGGTACTTTTGATTGCTGCTCCTTGCTGCAGTATAAAAGGAACACGTTACACACTACGAACAAGCAGTGTGTAGGCTTTTCTCCTACCCACTGGAGGGCAGCATTTCCATGAAAAAGAGAACTAGGACATCTTTAGTGCATACATTTTCATTTTTCCTAAACTTTCATATCTAACTCTTCCTCAGTTCAGGTACAGAGTATCATTTCATACCAAGACAACTGAAATTAATTAGCCAAATTCCTACGTAGTGTAAATTCATCAGTCTTATTAGCAGTTGACACAGTATTGGTACCCTTTTCTGTTGGGATTATCACAGCAAGTACAAACTCTTGGTTTGGGTTTGGATACTCAAAGTTGCATTTTTATGTGAAAAACCACAGGTTTTTGTGTCTTTATGGCAAGGTATCCCTATATGTTGCCTAAAGGTTGTTGGGATGAAGACCATCATAAAGCAAAGCATTTATGCAACAGCTTGTAAAGGGAGACCTTTTCTTCAAATGGCACATAATGCTCTCATTACAGATCTAATACCGTAGAAATACAAATGTATGCAGGGAGGTCACACATGTTCATCTGTCTGGAACATGCCATACTTACATCCCTTTGTTCCTTTTGGAAAGGAAGCATGATATGTGCTAGGCACACATGCTCTACACTCTGAAAGGCTGTCCTCTACAGAACTACACACTTGAAACAGCTTGCAATTGAAAGCCAGCTGCATAAAATGTAGTCCCAAACATGCTTTTCAAAAGCTTCACAAATGCCAATTACATTAAGCAGTATGAAAAAAAGCAACAAAGTAATGCGTCTAATTAACAAAGCTAGAGATGGAGCCAGCCATTTAGTTTGAAGTACTTCCAAGAGAGATGTTAAATGCAATGGTCAGGGCATCTCTGGAAGAAATAAATTAACATGCTGGGTTAATACTTCAAGCTCTGTGGGAGTAAAAAGTGTATGTGGTGAGGGGAAACAAAGGTAAAAATATCACAGGGTGGTATTTTGTTTGTTTGTTTGCCAAGGACACTTTAGCTTTTGCCATCCATTATTCTTCATGGTATGCTAGAAATTATGCAAGAAGACAGAAAAGTATCAGCATTGCGTCACCTGATTTCCTAAATTTATCTTTTCCCCACCTATGAAATCTTATCTCAAGGTCAAGAGAAACAAACATTTTGAGTAAAAGAATTATGAGATAAGACACTTTCACGAAAAATACATTAGTGGTGTTCTTTTATTTCTTGTACTATCCGCAACCACAGCTTAAAAGATTCCTCTCACCATAGGACTTCTCTGAGCAATAAGGTCTGGTGGCTTGTTCAGAGAATACCCCGTACATGTCTTTTTTTACCACAATAGTGTTTTCCTTCTGGTCCTTATAGCTAAGATTCTAATTCTAAATCTTGCATACCTGTCATTGGGTAAGCTCAGGCCATGATAAACTCTCAAGTTCCAGCAAGTAGCGTGGCTTGAATCTGTTCCAGTACTCATCTGTTGGCAGCTGTTTCCATCTGCTCCTTCTTGAACCATTCTGTTCAGTCCCTAGGGAAGTGCAGAAAGATTGTCACGCAATGAACTTGCTTGTTGTGAGTTGGCTGCTCGTGTTTTACCCGAATCTGTCATTTCACCTCATCTGCTCTCTGGCCTTTTTTTGCCACAAGAATTCTAAGTTCTGCTGTACATCAAAAGAGAGGGGAAAAAAAAAAAAAGCTATTCCTCAGATGTGGATGAAAAGATGTTATTATGTTATTCCTTATTTTAAGAACAAATAATTATTATTAAAAAGAGATACAGAAAAGATTAATCAGATCACTTAATCCTCACGGCTGCTAGGTACACAGTGATTCCTGCATGTATGTTTCATAGCTAAACATGTCTGACCTATCTTCATTTTGTGATGATGAAAGACATATGCCCTTCAAGCACTCCATGACCACCCCATAGCCCTTTTTTCGTTTGGTTTTGTGGTAAAACACAGTGTAGAAAGAGAAAAAAACAAACAAACAAACAAACAAAAACCAACCAAAAATGACATTTTCTATTTTAGACATCAGTGGTTATGTTTCCAGACTTGCAGCTGAGCCTTCAGGAACTTTGGTTGACTGAGCAAATATCTGTAGACATAAGGCTCCTCTACTCATTTATCCTATTGCTATTTGTGTACTTGTTAACTTGATATCTACAGACTAACATTAATTGGCCAGAGTGAAGCAAAACATCCTTTTTTTTTTTTTTTCCTTCCAAAGTACCTAAAAGTACATCCCTAAATAAAAGCAGCATTCTGCTTAGATCATGTCTTAGATTGGGAGGGGAGAAATAATAAGACAAGCAATATAATGTAACATGTAAACAAAGGTGAAGAAGATTTCATTAGTTACATGAATGCACTCATCTGGATTTTGCCCTAACCCAAATTACATTTATTTGTGCATATATAAGCAAAAACACCTCCAATGGGCTGTATAAGCACATATTCAGGAAAACTGACAGTAATCTCACTTACTTCCCACATCCTCACATCAGTGTGGGGCACTGTCCTTCTGCTGGGATTATGCAGCGGTCAAACCGGGCCACAGAAGCACCACCGTGGTACTTCTGCATGAAGACCTTTCCATGTAATGAAGGGTTCTTAAGGGGTTTGGCATGATCAAGCAAATAAGAAGCACCTTTGCTCACAGCTTGAATTATTACTGCCCAGGCAATCTTTTTCCCCACTTTTTTCACAGACAGGGTGACTGTTAGCTGGAGAACAATTTTAAAAGAACCTGTAGAAATCTATTCTATTTTTATTACAGTCTGAAAAGTTCCAAAGAAATAAAAAGGCCTTTATTGTGAATTTGAGAACCGGACACCACTTTTCTCTCATTACTTCATGGGAAAGCCAGTAAACATGCTTCTGTAGGCTCTCTTATAGTACGACAATGCATCCTAGAAGAACAGAAAGGTACAAATTTGCATGAGAACAGAGCATAATTGAAGGAAGACCCACTTCTGATTTCTTGTTGGCCAGCTTGGAATATCTTGTGCCATTGCGATCTTTCTCTGCTTCCTTGTTATTCCCCAGTCCCTTCTACTGCTGGTCTACCTAGAGGCAAAGACTAGAACTGCAAAATGTGGCAGAATACACAGATGAATCAGGCTGAATCAGTAAACAATGACTAAAATGTAGTGTCATAGGAACAAACTTAAGGTAAACCATTTAAATACAAACCTGCTGCAAATCTTGTACATTACCAGGAATCTCAGCCACAGTCTGGAGGGCTGGTACAACCCTTTTGCACTGAGATTCCTACAGAAGGCTTTCCCAGGTCCTGGAAACTCCAGGTAGAGCATCTCCTGCTTCCTGGAGCACAGAGACCACTCATTTTAGTATATCCCAGAAAGGGAGGGCTGAGGACAAGCTTATAGAGGTGCTACCCTTTCCCTATTTGCTTTGATCTAGTTCTCACCACCTCATTTAATTGGAAAAACATGCTGCTGTTAATGCTGAGCCACAGGTCTAGGCACCAAGAGAGGATCAGGAAATCTGCATTCTCAGCAGCTGGCTCAAGATTTGTGACAGAAGGTGGATTTTGCTTTTCATTCACTCACACTTACATGGTATAAATCCTGGTTATTGACAAAAGAAATGCAGCAGATTTCACCCTTAGTGACAATTATTTAACTAGTATCACTGGATCTATTATACTTTATATCTCTTCATATGCAGCACACAAATAATTACTTCAACAGGATTAAATGTCACATTTCATGGGACTGGCTGCGTAAATATTTACAAAGCTAAAGAACAGCAACGACATCGCAGAGTTATTGATTCATGTCAAATATTGAGAAGCTGGGTTAATCAAGGGATTTAAGCAATGCTTTAAACCTTGGAGTCAGCATTGTTGCAATTTATTTAAACTACTCTTACCTTTCAACATCTAAAGTTTTACAAATCGTTTATAACAATAGAGATTTACAGACCATTTTCCCATCTGCTTGTCTGAGAACATTTCAGTTACTATTGTGAACTCAGGGTAGGCTGAATAAGTAATAACAGCCGTGAAAAGTGAATCATTCCACAAATATAAAGTTCCCATTTCAGTTCAAAAAACAAAAACAGAAGAAAGAAATGTTCTATTTTGATGAATTAGAGAAATTGTCAGCTGATGGGCAAGCACATACATTATATAAAATGGAGTATGTTCTATATTCCTCAGTCAGAAACAGACCCTAACTATTTTTTTGGGTGGTGGTTAAATGGAACTGATACACTTGCAGCACTGAGAACTGCATGCCTTTTTCAAGAAAAGACTAGCACCTCCTGTTCTGTATTCTGTATATAGTAGATGTGAAATACATATGTCTGTATCTATGTGTTTGTGTCTGTTGCTATGTTCATGCACCTGAAAATTGGCTGAGCTTTTAAAAACATAGTGACAGCATTAGTAGAGTTCTGTTTTCAGAAAAAGCTGCCTAGGCCAGCCTAAAAAAGTCAGGGATCTTTTAGGACTCCCTGAAACAAATCATCTAATAAAATAAAGCCAAATCCCTTTCTGCAACTCTAGTCATAGTACCTGGTAGGAATTAAATAGCTCAGACCTATGTGTGCTCTTTTAGAAATGTGGATCCAAGCCCCCAGGATGACTGCTCTCAGCTCATAGTAACACATGTTTACCTGCTTCCATAAGCATGTTTTTGTTATGCGCTGACGTGAAACTTCCAACTGTGTAAGCTGAATTGTCCTGATCACCAGCTGCTTTATCTGCTGCATCACACCTAGATCAGCAGGAAGAAGGCAAGAGACAAATCTATAGTTTCTATAGTTCCGCAGTGTAACAAAGTGGCCCATTAGCCAAGCTGTATGCCTAATTTCAGATACTTAAGGTAGATTTTGCTGTGATTTAGACCCATGGTTTCTTGAGCAACAACTATTTCTGTTTTGGGGAATGCCTCATCAAAGACAAATCCTTACACTTTTACTAGAGCCTTGACTAGAGGATGTGCTCCAAGAGAACATAGTGCCTGATCCATTCCAGCTACATGCTGGATTTAAGCAGGTGTGGGGGGTGAGACAGACAACTCAACTGTTGTTTGCAGTGCTTACTGCTCTTTTGGCCAGGAAGGAGCAGTCTTTTCTTTCCCTACAGGAATGACAGCTTGGAAACCCCCCTAGTCCTTTAGCAAGCAGCAGAACACTTCTTCCACCACCTTGCCTTGCTCGTGTGCACCATGCCCATCATTGTATCTGCTCAGCTCTGTCTCCCACAAATTTTCAGCAAAACCAAATGGATTCAAGTGGGAGTTTCTCTT
This sequence comes from Xenops minutus, assembly GCA_035221455.1. Taxonomy (NCBI): domain Eukaryota; kingdom Metazoa; phylum Chordata; class Aves; order Passeriformes; family Furnariidae; genus Xenops; species Xenops minutus. Next base: position 13,562,631 of record JAWWEE010000158.1, read on the forward strand.
AATTAATGGAGTGAGTAAAGACCAATGATGATCTTTAGCATGTCACCACATTACTTCCTTTTTTTTTGAGCAACTTCCATTTATCTCACCCATTGATATGCACTTTCTGAAGGACCCCAAAGGAATTTGCAAATAAAAAAAGAACCTTCAGTCACAAACGTCAGCCCAGTACAAATGGATGAAAAACAAATGCTACTCAGCAGGCAGAGCACAGTAAATACTTCTCAGCTCAAAGCAAAACCATGCAACAGTTGAAGAACATGGATGAAAATTTAAGTACATATTCAAGCAAAACTGAAGTAATTAAGAATGAAAAGTCTAGATGTAAAAGGAGCTAGCATTTAGCTGTAACTTCTGCTGCTCTGGTTACTCTCAATAAAAGCATCACAACTTCTTTGCATCAGACTTTGGGCTACACAGCTCTTCAGACATGCATCACCTCTATGACTCCCCCAGTCAACATCAAGCACCAACCCCCAATTTTCTCCTTCATTCTCTTTCTTTTTGGGGAAGGCTTTCATCCAATTAATGACAATTCAAAGGGGTAAATCTAACCTTTCATGAAAGTTATATCATCTATGCAATTGGAGTTGCTTTATTTTTATTTTCAAGGACAAAGTGAATACATTGCATGCTGAAATGCATTACAGCTTTTCATTTGAAGACCTCAAACCAAATGATTTACAATGATCAATGTTAATAGATTACATCGTGCTGTGAACTGCTCTAAAACTGATAAAGAACTGCACTAAAATGCTGCTGAGCTGTCATGAGTTTAATGCAAGAGAGCACAGGCTGAATTATAGCATTCAAGCATTGCAAAACTAGTGTTCTAGCCCTGGCTGCCTTTTGTTTTGAGATTACAATTCTAACAAATAATTTTCTTCTCAGCCTCTTCCAGCTTTAAAACATTTTGAATGTGCTTTCCAGCTGCATCCATAGTTGTGCACAAAGTCACAGGTTCTCTCAACATCCATTTTCCATCTTCATGTTACAATTGGTCAACCTTTTTTCTTTGAAGACTGATTAACTCAGAGCTAGGCTTAAATTTCAAGAGTGAAAGCTTTGTTAGTTGTCTCCATTGTTGGTAGCCTCATTGGGAACCTTGGTGAAGGAAAAGGCTAAAGAGGTGTGTAGAATCAGGTACTCTTGATACACTAGTAAAGCACCAAAGCACACAGCTCCTTATGTGCGTTTCTGTGCCTGTACAGTTCTGTCAATCCAGCATCTTCTGTAAGTGGTACAGTGTCTTCAGACAAAAATAAGAATGATTTTAAAAAATAGTTAAAAGTTCACTTCAAATTTATGAGTTACTAAGTTTAAGAATATTAGGGAATATAGGCTCAGTCATCTCCCACATTGAGAAGAAAGCTCCTTTGGAGTTAGATAGAAATCACTGCAGTTCTCAGCTAAAGCAGTGAGTAGAGAACAGGGGGATTAACAAAAGTAAACCCACACTAGCTATTTTTTTAGTTTGTAGACAGAATTTAGACTTCTGTCTAAAAGACAACCTACCTGTCATTGTATATGATTACCCTGGGGATGCTGAAGTATAGGGCAGCAAAGGTGATCCCAGTACAACAGATACAGAGGTGAAAGAAGGACTTAGTCTTCCTGTGTCATCAGAATACAGTAAGGTGACCTAACACAAGTGATAAAATTAGTAAGGGGACTCACTCTCTTTTTCTGCTACACAGTAGTTTAAATACTAAAATATATCCATGGCTTAAAGTTATTCTTCCACTGCCACGATTAAAAATGTTGATTTAGAAGAACAGCTAAGTTGCAATGGACCAAATGACTAAGGACTGCTGAAAGTGCATATATACTGTCCTGGGTACTAGCTGTGCAACTCTGGCCTCTCAGAAGGCTCCCACAAGGGAGGCCTTCAGAGAGACCTTTATAAACTCTACAGCTTATTTTCCCCACTTATGCTAGGTTTTGGTCAGCCCCAGATCAACGTAGATGACATCAAAATCTCTCACCACATATTAGAATGAACTCAGGAAACAAAATGTATTTCCAAGGCTAATGGCTTTTAATGCATTTTTAAAAATTCTAACACCACCACCTGCTGCTGCTATACCAGAATCCTTTTTCAAACAGACTGTGAACTATTCGGATAACCTACCAACTCCATGCTTCCTATAGAGGTCTTCCAGCACTATCAAAGCTGGTTTACTTATTTTTAACCTGTTAAACTTAGTAAGGTTAGTTACTAAGTTAAAGTGACAAGCACTATCACAAAAAAAATATATAATTCCTGGGCTTACACATCCACCTTCATATTAAGTCCTCCTTAAAGATGTCAAATATAAACCAGAATTAAAAGCAGTTAGAATATTGTTATTTTTCAGTGGGACTAGGAGAGAAATGCCACTGTACAGATTAGGATTAACCAAACTTCCATGGAAATTTTCTGTCTGTAAATTAGATCTTGGAAAACTAGTTGATTTGTTCTGTCTGTTATAGTCCAAAGATTTCTAATTATGGAAAATTATTTTTTAAAATCAAACTCGAATTTTATGTCACTACATGGTAAGTGTAAAGCAAAACTTTGCTAGACTGTATTAAAACTTCCATTTCATGCAAACCAACAACTACCTATTTGGTGGTATCAGCTATCACTAATCAAACACATGAATCCTGCTAGAATCTATCATGCAAAGCAAAGTCTTTGTGTCTTAATATGCAGTTATTTTGTGCCACAATACTTGTTAAATAAAGATATTATTTTCTAATACTCTCCTTCTCAAGTTTCAATATAAGCTTCAAATGTGACGCTTTCTTTTTCCACATCAAAATAATGCATAAACTTCATGTTCTAATTTATATTCCCAAAAGACCTTCAATTTCTGTAGCTACCTTGCTCCAGATCTCACAAGCTCTTCTTGCCCCTGAATCTCTGATCTGGGACCCTCAAACATGTCTTTTGAAATATCCAACTCTTCTGTCTCTACAAATGCTTCTTTTTCAATTACAGCTTTCGAATCTTCAAAGAAACCTTGCAGGTCACTTAAGTATGGCCTTCTCATCTGAGTCCATGAAAACTACCTTTAAACAAGTTTTCTAGTTTTTAACATATACTTCCAGATGACTTCTGAGGTCCTGCACCACCGTCCTTAGTTCCTCAGATATCCCTTTCATGCCCACAGTCACCTTAGTTCCCAACACTGATAGTCCTAAAGAGCAAACATTCCGGGGGGGGGGGGGGGGGGGGGGA
>JAWWEE010000158.1:13568530-13615272 GCA_035221455.1 Xenops minutus
TTTTTTAAATAGCCTGTGCTTTTGGCCGCGTCCAGCCAGGGGAGGGCCCTCGCCGTCGGGCACCGCAGCGCTCCCGGAGCATGGCCCCCCCCGGCCCTGCCCCTGCCCCTGCCCCCGGGCCGCGCAGCCCGAGCGCCTGAGCCCGCACGGAGCGAGCGGCCCCGGGCAGCCCCCAGAGGCACCCCCTGCCGCCCCGCAGCCTCCCGGGCTCGCCGCCTGCCGTGCTCGCTTGGATGAGTCTGCGACATGCCTAATAAGAGACGAGATGGGCCAGGGCGACGAGAGCGACCGCATTGTGATCAACGTGGGAGGGACTAGGCACCAGACTTACCGCAGCACCCTGCGCACCCTGCCCGGCACGCGGCTGGCCTGGATCGCTGAGCCCGATGCCCACAGCCACTTCGACTATGACCCCCGCACGGATGAGTTCTTCTTCGACCGGCACCCGGGCGTCTTCGCCCACATCCTGAATTACTACCGCACGGGCAAGCTGCACTGCCCCGCGGACGTGTGCGGGCCCCTGTACGAGGAGGAGCTGGCCTTCTGGGGCATCGATGAGACCGATGTGGAGCCCTGCTGCTGGATGACCTACCGCCAGCACCGCGACGCCGAGGAGGCTCTGGACAGCTTTGGTGGGGCGCCCCTGGATAGCAGTGCTGAGGACGGAGACATAGATGGCACCGGAGACTCCGGTGATGGTGAAGATGAGCTGGAGATGACAAAACGCCTAGCACTTAGTGACTCCCCAGATGGCAGGTCTGGGGGCTTCTGGAGGCGGTGGCAGCCCCGCATCTGGGCACTCTTTGAGGATCCCTACTCCTCCAGATATGCAAGGGTAAGCTATGCAATCAGCACCCTCATCAAAACACTCGAACCTCCCTTCAGTCCCACTTCCTCCCAGCATCATCAGGGTTATCTCCACTGTCAGAGCAGAGCAGCCATCCATGTGTGTGGCCATACAAAAATCATGCAGGGGCTACAGGGATGTAACCCACACTCTGAAGCAGGCCTCATGCATGGAGCATGAGTGGACACCAAGGCATGAGCTTGTGTACTCATATGTGGGCTTCCAGAGACCCTTATTTTCTAACAGGCTCCTAAAACTCCACAGCTTGGGGCAGGGCCCATTGATGGGCCAGGGAGATCTCCATTATACCAGGTAATTTCCCTCTTATGAATAGATTTTTACAGTCAGTCATCCCCCAGTAAGGAGAGACACCTTGTCCAGCCCTCTTTTGAGGGCTCTCTCCCTTTACGAGATGGAGAAATGATCATGGGAGCAGGCAGTCCTTGGAAGACCAGGGGATTTGGAGAGTTTCTCAGCCTGGACTGGAAAGGCAGTCTGTTCCTTTCTCTTTTCTCATACATACCAAGTTAAATATTTATGATCATGCTTCTCTGAGAACGGGTAATTCAGTTGCCCATTTAGCTCATCACTCTGTCTTCTTCCCTTGTCGAAAATGCAAAGTATTAATCAGAGGAGAGGGTTTCATTGATGTTGAAGGAACACTGTGTTTGACAGGTTTCTTGCTTGGTACTGAAGGACAACTCCTCCCCTCGTGGTGCCTGCGGTTGTTTTGGAAAAAGAATGCACACTGGTGCAGTTCACAGCATAGCTGTGGATAAAAATGGTCTCTAACAGTCAGCGGACTCCTTTAAGTAGGCACCTTTCATGCTATGACATATGAGGATAATTACATTGCTTAGGGCCTGATTCTGCTCCTGACATCAAAAGTAATGAAAGCATTTACTGTAGGAACAGCAGCAGGATTAACCCCCAAGATACTCACATTGATTAAGCAGAAAAACAGATGAAGGATAGTGCCTTCACAAAGAAATTGGTTTGCATAGGTTTCATTCCTCTCTTAAATGTACCTTTGTTACAGCCTAATTGTTGCCAGCCCTCGGTAGGGATGAGTGGTGCTTTGGTGGGGGAGGATGATCAGTGTTCCTGAGGAGGATCAAAGCAGTGAGATCAGATTAGGGAGAAAATTGGATGGATGGAGGAAAGAAAAGTGGAAATGCAAGGAGCTGGTCACGTATGAATGGGTGATGGAATAGCAGCTGCTGGAGACTTTGGGTCTGAGCAGAGATCTCCAGCAGGGAGACACCAGGTCTGCAAACTGAATGAATGGGGAGAGCTGGAGCAGAGCCTGGAGTTACATCTTGCTGCATTTCTAAAGATTCTTGTTCATATACCCATTGGAGACTTCCTCTCTGAACAAAGGAGTTCATATTTTAAATGAATTCCTTTAAACAGCATGGGGAATGAAGGAATAATAAAATATTTACCAGAAGATGAAAAGATTTTGCTGTTGTATTGCAGCTTTCAAATCCCTGACTTCTGACAAAGGAACATGGAAACAGAGAGGGAAGGCTGGCAGGTGTCCTTCAAAATGCTTGGTTTCCATTAATCAGGCCCAGTGTTAGCAAGCGTTGATTTGAATAGCGGATCTCTCTGGTACCCAGGAATCTGTTGGTAAAACACTTTTCAAGTCAAAGCAGTGTGCTTGACCAAGATTTTGTGAAGTGTTTCAAAAGCCAAAGGGATAATATTGTCCAAATGAAAAGGACACAGAGGCTAAAACACCCTTTTGTTTGGATGCATTATGATATTTTAGGTGGAAGAATAAAAATCTGTAAACAATATTAAGAGTTTTTGTGATGCACAAACTGAAATTCTAGGAGGATATAGAGTCCATTTTCTAATTCTCTAAGATATTTTCATGTAGCAATAGGTGTTTTATAAAGTGATTTGGGTTTGTTTGTTTGAGTTTTTTTTGCAGTGGATTATATACCATTTATTCACAATCACATGTGCATACCTGTTAGAATCCAACTCCTGATTTACCTCTAACTTGTTCTTTCCTTAAAGGATCATTAAACTAGATAAATATGAATTCTGGGCAGAGTGTATACTGAATATTTTGTGGGTTAAATATGATTCTTTAACTTGTATCTATGGAGACGTAGGCCATATGCATTAATATTTTGCATGAAGGAAGATGGCTTTCATCATCAACACATGCACACACTGTCCATTAAGAAGACATTATAAGACACCTAACATTTTCTAATAAAAGCCATAGTTTATGGTTATGGATATAAAAAGAGATGGGAGTTTGATTTATTCTCCTGTAACCTAACACAGACATTGCAAAAAGACCTCAAGCTCACAATAGCTAATTTACAGTAAACAATTGATAGCATCATTAACAAGTGAATGGTATATTAAAGCAATCATTATTAGAGTCAGGCAACAAATCCACTGTTACCCCATTTTTTAATTGTGTATGCTACTTTCAATTACAAACTATATTTCAGTTATGCAAAAATCTAAATTCACATTGGCATTTTTTAAAAAAAAAAAAAAAAAAAAAAAAAAAAAAAAAAATTCTCTTCCTAAACAGAACTGAGACCTGTACTAAGGATGGTTGTTATATATGTTTGATGCTCACATATGGCACCAAAATGCATGTCAAAATAACATCTTAATGTAAGCATCAGTTTACATAACCATTATACTGTTACACTTGGGCAAGTAAAAGGAATACAGTCTATGAATATTAAGATTAAATGAAAGCCTGTATATCTGTATAAATCAAGATTTCTCTGGACTCTATCTGGTACGCTAAGAGAGTGAATGTTTAGGAACTGTCTATGAAAAGCTCAGCATTTACTCAAATCTAGCCATTCTTGGAGGATTTTGATGGACACTGCTTGCAAATACAAGTACATTTGACTGTTTTGCCTCACCTGCACCTGACTCATACTAAATTACATCTGATCTCACTGTAGACAGCCAGGGAAGACTGGAAGTGCACTTGTGTATGTCAGGCAAAATCAGCTAACTCTGCAAATTTTGTTTCTTTCTAAACTTAGTTTGATAAAGCAAAGCTCCCAGTTACTAATCTTTTGTCTTTAGGTGCAACACAGTCCACAGTTTCTTGTTAAAACAACAATGGCTGATTTTAATTGAATTCTAGTTTTCTATACACTATTTTCTCAAATAATGTAGTTCTTTCTAAAAAGATGAAACACTTCCAAAAAATTGCGTTGTCTTCTACATCTGTAATAAAAAAGATAGCTTGTTTCAATTCACAGATTTCCTTAGACACCTACCTTAGTAAGATAAATAGGTGGTGTACTTCTCCCAAACTTAAAGAATCCACACTTGGATAGAGGCAAAGTCTGATACCTGGAGGTCTGAACAGAGTAGCAGACAAGGTGATCGAAAAGATCTGATTTGCAGAGATACTGGTTGTGTATGTAAATAGGCACCCAGGAGGGTTGTAAAAAGCATCTGATCAGGCAGCTAAATATCACTGCATGTCTATGGATATTATGCACCTAAATTGGCAAGACTTTTTTTAAAGCTCATTAGGACTGTCTTTTTTGCATCATCAGACAACTTTGTATAGATATTTTTCGTAAGTAGGTGCAAAGGGGGAAATAGAGTCACACAGAAGGCTACAGAGGTACTCCAAAGCACCATATCCGAGAGTTACACTGTAGTAGAGTTCCTGCCCTCTGTACTTACTAGACTTCAGAGGTCCTCAGTAGACAAATGTGTGAAAAATACTTTCTTGGCATCCTTTCTTCTTTATATTTATGTCTGGTCATGCTATTCTTTCACTAGTGAAGCTCCCACTGACTTCCCAGGGAGTTTGGCAGGCAGGTATCTAACATATTTGTCCCCCTTCCTCCTCCCACCCCCCTCCACGGGATAAGGTTGTGTTTGTGTTAATTCATATTCCTTGTGTTACTCAGTGTTTGGGAACAAGGAGCTTTCAGCTGAGATTCTGCGCTAGTGCTCACATTCAAATTGGACAGTTAAACTTCATTAATGAACCCTCAGGAAAGCTTTTGTAGTCTTTCCAAATAAAAATTTTCAGTGTTTTTAAATAAAAGCTGGTGGGGGTCCTATGGAAAGTCCTCAACAGCTTGATTTGCTATCCTGGCATATGCTATACCACTTTGATCTGTAAGAGGAAAAGCAAAACTTTCACTCACGCTTCCCTCATGTTTTCCCTTCACATCCTGCAGAAGAATCTGCTTTCCTCAGTGGGTGATTTTTGAAGGACGAGTTTCTGACACTGAGAAGGTGACAGGAAAAAGGACAACGGTAAAGAGATGAGGAAAAGGTGTTTCCCATGGATTTCTTCCAGCTTACTTTTGTACATTAAAGAAATTCAAGAGCATTTCAGCCTTGCTATGTTCATTTAAACAGATTTTTATCACTATAAACGACAATCCTTGGGTATGAGAAGGTTTATGGGATCCTAGTTCCTGTCCATACTGTCTTTGAGGATTAGAGGCTGGGGCAATTCTGCTCATTCTTTACTCCTGCCCAGTACAGCTAAGCTCAGGAATTGAGGCAAGTATCAGGGAATGGGAATAGATACTCATCACCTTCACAAGGGGAGCTTATTCCATAGCCTCTGATGTGGGACACACTTTGCACAGGAGTGTTCCACAGACAGTGGTCCGGGGGCTCCCACCAAGCACACGCAGAGGGGGAAAGGATGAGACTTTCCCCATGCACTTTCTTCTGCCCGCAGGACCCCTCTCCTCAGGGACAGATTGCATCAAAGGTGCTCTCCCACCTTGGGCCTTTCTGGAAGGTCTCTCCTGCAGAGGCATATCTAATCCTACACTGAAGCTGGCTGCAGGAATTCTCACCATATACTTTGACAATTAACGAGACAGCCTAATTTTAACTGCACGCTGCATTACAGCTCTGGAAAAATGAGAATCTTTCCACATTAAATGAGGTTTCCCTTGCACTTGTAGTATAATGGTATTACAGACATCTATTAACTATCATTCCATCATTCATTAATAATATCGTTCCTAAAATTCCATTTTATTCCTATTTTCTCTCATCAGGGAACATGTGACTGCAAATCCTTACATAACCCATTAGTGAGCATCGTAGTCTTCTCTGCATCCTGACTAAAGAAGCCTTTGCAATGCCAGTAATGTTCACTGCTCACATTAAGTCCCACATCCAGTCCCTATCAAACCAGTCACAGTGGGGGCAGGCACACAATAACTCCTGGGAATTGTCCCTCTAACTTCAGAAGAATACATTTTTTGACTAACACACACACATAAAAAACCCAAACTACAAAAATACCAGAGCACCCATGCAGAATCATGACTTCACCAGTTTGAGTTGATCAGAAACACATAGGAAGATATGATGTCTGCCCAGAACATCTTACAATCTCTTTGAAGTCACAGTCTCACAGGGAGATGAGAGGGATTATGTTATCCACCTGACAAATCCATGGCTGCCTAGTACAGACTTAGCAGTTTTAATTCAAGAACTTTTTTTTTAATCCATTTGCCTATTTCCAATTTTATTTCTATTATTCTAAACCCTTAAAAAAGAACAGCATCTGTTACCATTTTAATTTAATTTTTTTTAATCTTACTTAATTTTAATGTTTCTAGGTTACAAAATTTACTTGATTTAGCCAAGGCTGTGATTGTATGGATCATACCATCATATGCATACACATATATATGCCTTCCTATCACTGCCACCTCCTACGACGCTGAGTGGGATTTCCATATGAGGAAGGACTTCAAAATTAAACCATCCCAAAATATTTCTGCAAATGTAACCGTGGTGCCACTGAAATCAATATGAATTTAGTGACTGGGTTCACAATGATATTTGGTCCCTTCTATCTTTAATTCATCCCTATGTGCCTTCAGTTATTTTCTTTGCCCTTCTCCTGACATTTGCTATTTTGGTTTTGGTTAGGGCAAAAAAAGGCAACAAAATACTGGTATTCTCTGTTGTTATGTCATGAGACAAAAGATAAAAAGATCAGTGGATCAATTATAATATTTCCATTGTAGAACTGCTCACAAAAATGTGATATATTAGACTATACCTCAGAATACTATTTTCCCATCTTGTTTTTCCCCTCTGTTGTGCAGTGTAGTGTTTAACAGGATTCATGCTTTTTATTTGTAAAAATATCGTGACTGATCTGTGTATATTTATAGTAGTACTTTAGTAAAGTCTATACATGTTGCCTTTAACATAAGGAGGGATGTTAGCAAATCAGCAACAGAGGGCCTAGCCTTACTGTTACTGAAACCCAGTGCCAAAATTACCACCAACTTCAAGGATAGAATTGAATTTTCCTGCAGTATGGTACAGGATAACAAATTAATTGCAGTGTACTGCTTTTTTAATAGATGTGTTGCATATTCCACTCCAAAGCACTGAAATGCAATAGATCGTAGCAATTTGTTAGGAGTATACGTATTCAAATATATATTTTCATAATCCTTTAAAGACATGAGCATCTATAGCACACTGCATCAAAACACAGAACTCTAATACTGACAAAACTCATCATGATCTTACTGGCATTTTTTTACTGCAAAGGGCTATAGAATACATCCCATCAAACCACATGACTTCAATTAATGTTCAACTAAATCATATCCAAGTGCTGTGTTTCATAATAAAAGGGGCAAGCAGGGGTATTCAAATTGAAAAATTGGGCCCTAATTGATAATCAAGTGCATATTTCTTTCTCGTACAAATACAGATGGCAAAACTGAGTTTCCATTTTGTATAGGCTTGATTTTATGAAATTTCAGTGCATTCTTGGGGGATAAGACTAATAAAAGAGCCATTTTGAGATGTTTGCATTTGTCTTACAATTAGCTTCCCAGTTACTATGTGCTGGATTTGATCTGAGGAAAGAACAGTTTAGAAGGCTGACTTGGCTTTCTCTACTGAATATTGCATTACATAAATATGTGATTCACTCCAAATGGTACACAGAAGTGTTAGCATCGGATGAAATCAGAGAAATCTATGAATCTATGGAGAACCACCCCCTCCCCCTGGAATATAAACCAAATGCTGTCATTTCTAGAATAATTTTTACATCTCTCTCCTGTGCTCTGTAAGTACCCAGATTTTGCCATCTTCACTCCTACTCCTGTAGTGATAGCTTACTCCAGGAATATCCTCGTTTCCTGCAGGCTGAGAACAAGGTACCACCCAACACGGGTAAAGGTGAAAGGACCAGGCCCTAATTGATTTTCATTTCTTTCAGATAAGATTTATAAGATATAACAGGGGTGCTAATAAATCATGCTATAAAAATTATGAATAAATCTCAGTCAAAGGCTTTTTGCAGTGATTGCTTATGATGTAAGACCCTTTAATGACAGTAAGTTAAAATTGCATTGTAATGGCCTTTTGTAAATGCAATAAATCTCGGGTTTCAGTTCACTGCAGACAGCCAGCAATGTGTGTGCTCCTCATGAGCTTCCAACACAGGCACACATTGCTGGCACACACTTACGTAATTATGTTGATACTTCAGGAGCAGCAGTAAATCTCAGCACTGCTAGATTTGAGAAAATCCTGGGTGAAGACCACTGTGGTGGTATGACTACATGAAATGGCTTAAAATATCATACTGACTTCTTACTTGAAACCCTGGGAAAGAATGTCCCTTTCAAGAAGCAGTAAGATGGATTATTTGGTTTTAAATAACAAAGGCAAAATGTATTACTACTGAGTCTTCTAATTTTCAGTTAAAATGTACATTTTCATCTGCACAGCCAAAGTGAATCCACCTTCTTTAAAAATATTAAAAATGTACACAGAAATACACCAAGAGTGTAATAGCTACTTGTTTCCACGGAAGCAGAATTCCTATTCCTGCCCACTTTTGCCCTCAAAAAACACATTATCAAATACAGAAAGATCTGGTCAGTTCAGGTTGCTTATCATTTGAAATACATCAGAAATTTAGCTGCAGATTGCACTTTGAAAATTCGTTCCAATAACCCTGTTCTATTTTTCAGTTTGGATTCTTACAGTCTTCATTAGACCGGATCAATTGACAGGTATAGATGGTGGAAGCCAGTTTTTTTTATTTATCCAGTTATTAATTAAATGAAAGCCTTCAGTCAGAATGCTTCAAATTTGATAACAGACTTCAAAACAAAATGAGTAGGGAGAAATTTCTAAAATGCTGAGCACCTACAGCCTCCAGTGGAAGGGAGGTCATGTCTTATAGCAGTAAAGGACACGGGCAAGAAGTTAAGAGCCCATCAGTAAAATCCCACCCCATCTTGTAGGGCCATCACTGATTTTAGCTGGATCCAACCACAGACCCTGGCAGACCTATTTCAGGTAAAATTTTTCAGGACAAGGACAATTGTGTAATTACCACAACACGCAATGCAAAAGGGCTTGCCTTCACAGCAGCCTTTGATCCCTACTCTAAAAACATGATAACATGATACCAGCCACATTGTGCTATTCCTGTTTCTTTTTTTAGCATGGATCTCCCCATCGCTTCTAGTGTGGAGTTCTGCAAGAAATCTAGTGACAGTACATCTTAGCACTTCCTGGGAACGTGTCCCGCATAATGCAGAACTGATTTTAACTCAGGGTTTTTCAGTAAAGCCCTTGTAAGGACAAACCAGGAACAACTTAACTGTGCTGGGACAGCTCAACCAGTACCTGAGGCAATTGCTGTGGGCTGGTGTTCAGTTTTCTGGTTTTGGGGCAGTAGCAGATCAACTTAGATCTGAATTTTGCTTAAGCAATATTGAAATTTATTGTTCTGTTGTTTAGTGCTCAGCTGGTAGGAGTTCACTGTCTATCCTACCAAGAAGTCCCTAAGGCGCTAGTGATTTTATTAAAAGACCTAATGTAAATTTCAAAACTGTATAGATTACTTGAAATGTTAGTTATATCTAAGCAGCAGGAAATCAATAGTGCAAAAGTGCATTCACCGCTCTAAAGAAAGCATCTTTTGGAGAACCTGCTCTACTAAGCAAAGAAGCTCAGTTTTCATTGTCAGTGGCATGGACTAAAGGCAAATTAAAAGTCTGAAATTCAGTAACAATTCTATAGCGTCTTTGACTCCAAACCACAAATTCATCTTCATATGCTTACTACCATCATCTGTAGCAACGCCTAAAACTGCACATTTACTGTTCTCAAAGGATGTCTTGGCTAGGGCAGCAGGGTACCCCTTGGTTCGTAATAGGTGATTTTTACCATTCATTCAGGACAGGCCACACATGTCCTCAGACATATACACAGACCTACATGGTGAGAATTTACTAGAAAGGAAAAAACAAATGCTGAAAAAAGTCTCCACACCTGAGATTGAGACAAAGATTGCAAGGAACTGAATTATCGCAGTTTGTCAAGTGAGCATTTGTTAGCAGGTCTGGCCAACATCATTATTTGTGCATCCTACTTGCTCACCTATGTTAACTCTGAAGAATTCTCTCAGGGGGAGCATCTACAGCATGCCAATAGTACTAAGGCAGGCCATTATATATAAAGCTCAGCAAATAAACATTTGCAATCGCACAAGCACATGAACACCACATTATATTAGCTTAATATGCCACATCATTTGGGGATGCTTCAGCCCTTCTAATTTTCTATGAATTTTACTGTGTGTGAAATCATACAAAACATTTAATCTTGGTGTGTCATTTTCAAAAATATAAACCAACATTTCTTAGGTTACTTGCTTTGCGTTTTTTCCTCTCTCTTTTAGTATATGTTTATTACAGTAACTAGCACAATAGGGTTTAGAGCATATAGAGGTGTCACAGAAATTATAACCCTATTGTGCTAGTTACTGTAAGAAACATATAAAAACAGCAAATTGGCAGCATCTAAGGGAAGACTTTACACTTAATTCAGACACAGTGTTTCCCAAACCAACCTGGGCTGGAGCAGAAGATCACCGAAAGCCATGATTTTTCAAGAGGTGCAGTATGCTTAGGAGCTGTGATGCCCAGTGCACAAACAGCAGGGCTTCTCTACCACCATCTTCTCCATCGCTCCAGCATCATGGACATCGATCAGTCAGTTCCTACATCTGCACTTCTAAGGGCAGACTCATGAAAGGATGTTGCCATATGAGTTCAAAATGACAATCCCAAAACATTAACCCTACTGATGTAATTTTTTTAAATGCATATTAAAATTTCCCAGTGCCTTCAGTATTGTTTCTGCACAGAACTGCTTCAATACTGTTGGCAACTACCTTATATTAAAGCCTGGTTAATGCTCATAATTTTTCTACACTAACAGGAAAAGTCCTTTAAATGTACTTGCTGAATACACACTGAATCTAAGCTATTTTCAAAAACATGCTCAAATGAAAACAGGAGATACTTGTAGTGTGAAACAGTCCCCTGGATGCAATAATCCAGTGGCTACAGTTTTTTGCTTAGAATGAGAAATTTCAAGTTTAATATTTTCTTCCAACTGCAGGATTTCAAATTTTTATCTGTCTCAGCTCAAGAGACCTCCCCACTTCAGACAGCTGCATAATCCAGGCAGTTAGTGAAGCAGATTCAGTTTGCACAGCAGGGGGAATTCACAAACCAATATATTGGTTACATGGCAAAGCAGACTTGCCCAATGTGGAAAGTAAGGAGCTTTTCCTCTATAGTAATTCTGGGCTTCTGAATTCAGCAAGATTAGTAGCAGAAGACAGATATACACTCTGACATTATCAGAGACAATGTAACATCAGCGCATGACGACTGGTCTTGTATTTTCAATCAAGCACTAGATGGAAGCCACTTCCTATTAGGAAATAACCATATGTTGTTCTCATGTGATTAAGTCCAGGGTGAACCATGTACAATGATTTAGGGATCTCTGTGCAGTCCCTATGGAAAAGGAATGGAGAAAATGCCCAGAAAAGTATGAGCTGATATGCAGAAGTAGACGATATGCAGATTTAGAACTTTTCCACCCCGGAGTCTGAGCAGTTCTGCCATCCTGCAAAGCGAGCTCCCAAGTCAGTGTGAGGACACATCACATAATTTGTTTTGAAAAGACCTACGTTTCCCAGGGCTATCAATCTGTCACCTCTCAGTCGTGCCATGTAAATACAAGCATTCTTAAAATCTCTGAAGGCTGCCTTTTCATCAATATTTTAACATAAGCATTCTTTTAATTTAAATAGAAATTGATCACTTTTATTTTATTACTTTTTAATAAAAATGCATTATAACCATTAAAGGAAAGAGATCTCAAACTATTGCCAGGATAAATTTAACTTGGAAAAGCACTAGAACAAGTCTTTGCTAAACTAGAGCCTTTTACAGAACATATGCTTTAGTTCTGGTATTAACAACCAACACAGAAGTGATCAATAGACATTCTAGCTATTACATTCCCTGCCTTCATGATACACATAAAACTAGTTCAAAATCTTGCTGGAAACTGTGATGGGTATATTGTTAAATATCCCTCTCTGCTGTAGTTTACCTTATATAGGAGACTTGCCAGGGGCTCTAATGAAGCAGAGACAGTTCTGCAGTTTTACCATCTGTTATCAAATCTACTCCTGCTGTAACAGAAACACAATTGTATTAGAAATTAGAAGTCACAAACATTTAAAAAAATATTTTCTTTCATTGTTTAAATAGCTTTGCTGTGCAGTCCAAAGAACAAAACTTGTGGACAAAAATAAACATTTCAAGACTGATTTAATTAAACAAGATATAGCAAAAGAATAGTGATAGAGTTGATCTACATAATCACAACACAACACAAGTATTAATAAGAAATCATGTTATTCCACAACCTTCACATTTAAAGTCAGGATAGCACATCCTATTTTTATATCCTACAGAAGAAAAATAAAATCAACAAAAAGCACATCTGAAACGTCAATGTCATTGAAAATTTTAAAAATGTTACATCTACATTATCTAATATGTGACCATGGGACCGAATTGTAGAATACGTAGGAACTGAATACTCCTAACCCGCTTTCCATCCTAAGGCCCTTCAGGGTAAAAACTCCAAAGAACACTACAGTTTAGCTTCACTTTTGTGCAATAGACTAAAAATGAATACTTAATATTTATGTGAATCATTGTCAGTGTCAAGTAAGATGAAGCTTATAAAAATAGATCCAAATCAGGGAATGAGTTTTAAGACTCGGTGGGTAAATGCCTCTTTACGTATGGTATTATTTATAGATATTTTTTAATCTGTTCTGTCATCTTGTCTCTTAAATTATTAGAAAGGAAGAAAGAAGGAACCATAGCAAATGTAGATAAATGAAAAGGCTTCCTGGGAACTGTGGCAGGAATGTGAGCAAAAGCCAGAAAGTTTAAAGCTTGTGTTCCCAGGCCCCTTGCTCCCTGTATGTTCCGCATGAAAACAGTTCCAGCCTATTTTGCAATTAAATATGTACTTTTTTTTAACTAAGTATGCCATTGCAATAGGCAGAATGATGTTTTCAAGCCTCTGTGTTTGGCATCCAAAAGACCTGGTATCATACTTAGAAAACAATCCAGTTTCAGGTGTGGTCCTACGAAGCATTGGACATCCTGCAGCAGCCCAAGTCCTCTATAGATACAAATGTTCAGCTCACAAAGAAGGCCACGACAAATTTCAGCATCAGATCCCAGTTTTCATAGCTCCCTTAGAAGTCAGTGGCAGCTGCAAATGGTCTCTTCAAACTGATTCCCAAAGATTCTAAGTATTAAAAACTAAAAATGTCAGTTCTTGTAGCTTTGTGCATCTATTTATCATCATCTGATAAGGAAACTGCCAGCACTGATATCTCCCTGCATCAACAAGATTCTGTGAGTCTTGACCACTTATCAAAATATTTAATTAACTTCTACAAAATGGACAAAATATAATCAAAATATTATTAGAATTTGAAACAAGTATTCACTATTGAAAAGTAAAATACTCAAGACAATTAGGATGAAGGTCACCTTGTAAGAAAATTCAAAAGAAGGGGGCACATCCACAAAACTGCTGGCTTCTTGCAAACAGGGGAAAGTTGTTTCAGATGTAAAAATCTGGGAAGCTGATCCTTATTTTCATCCTGCGAGCAGGTGGAGAACTCTCCTTTGAAGTAATTCAAGCCATTTCTTACTTTATATAGAGACTTACATTATGCAGCCTCTATCAGACAGGAATTAAAACGAGATAAAGCAGACAGCTACTCTGTTCCATAGATCTACGTGGTTATGGAATACTGCATAGGGGGTTCGTGTATCCATAGGCTTTTGCTTTGACCATTCAAGTATCATCTTTATAAGCACCAGCATGAAGTGCTTTTTGTACTCTCTTCATCCAGGTAGGATTTCAAAGTAACTGTATGTCTGCTGATAACACCACACAGACCTGCTCTTTGATTTGAAGGCATTTCTTGCAAATATAAACTTATCCTGCTCCTGACTTCAGGAGCAAGGTCTAATTCAGACCAGTGAGAAATTATATCTGATATTTTTGTCCCAATTGTCCTAAATCTATTTTAAAAGTGAGATGTACACGTTTACAGCTGCAAGCACTATGGTAAATTTAAGCAGAAATCCTAGACGTGAATGTTAGGAACAATGGCTTTTTTTGTTTGGTTGGGTTTTTTTTTAATTGTGACAGGATATCTGAGCATATTGTTCATCCCAGTAGTCAACCAGGTTTTATTTAGCAATATCAGTCTAACAGATGCAATTTCCACTTATGATAACTGTGGGCACATCATTAATTTTAGCAACTCAAAACTCATAGTGGAAATACTTTCCTGTGACATCCCTTGTTCCTCACTTTCACAACAACTGCAGGGCAAAAAGAAAAAAACAAACAAACAAACAAACATTTCTTCTGTGAGTTTGCACATGACTGTCCAGATACAGCAACAGTTCAGTCTAAAGACCTTACAAGAACAGTAATGTACACAGATGGCAAAGGATTCAGAAATACATCCAGAAATTATGTTTGGAAACTACATTCACAAGCCTTGCACTATGTTTATTGATAGACCAGAAGCTGTATTTTGAGAGGACTATCAATAAAGACTAAATACAAATGAAAAAAAATACCTTCTCATTTACTACCTGCACTGCGTATGGTACTAGGTGTAATCAAGAAAAATATCAGGATAACAAGAAGCTCTCAAGCTGCATAATTCCTGTTAGCACTCACTGCAGTCCTGCTATTAAAATGCCCAGATGCCACAAAAATGCACTTAAGCCAACTCAGTAGCCAAAATTATGAATTCTTCTAGTTAACAAAACTCACCACAGGCTTGGCAGCTTAGGGTAGAGTACTTTTTCTGGTTTTTAATACACTTGCCTTCATCAAAATGCTGAGTACTCACTTGTCATTTTCGATCTCCCACTGTGCTGAGGCAATGATTTTATTATTTTTAAACACACAGAAAGACTTGAGCCAAAAGCAAAGTCACCATGCATGTCACCAGCCCCTTTAACACTTAATTGCATAGGCTTATTTGTCTTTCAAATCCAGATACTCTTGAGGGTTGCAAGGACGGAAAAAGATGAATGAATCAATCTTCATGGGGTTTTGTGTTTTTGGAAGTTTTGCAGATGATGTTTAGGAAGCCTTCTCACAATACACAGACTTTTTGGCTAAGAAACAAGCTTTAGAGTATCAACAGCATTGTATGTATTCCACAGTTTCAGATCTAGAGATGGAAAAATAAATGTAGATACATTTTGGCAAGAAAAAATTCTTTTCCTCACATTTCTCCCTCTCCTCTCAAGTAACACTCCAAGTTTCTCCTTTTTCTTTGCAAGATAAAAACCCAACCGTTTTTCTCCCTTCCAGTATTAGTTTCTTTTTCTCCCCTGACACTGACTTACTAAAAAAAAAGAGAAAATGAAAATGATAGTCAGAGAGAAAGAACAAATCAGCAAAGTTTAAGAAGGAATGACCAGGAGATAAAAAGGAAATAACTTTCTGCACAATATTGTGCTGAAATCTTTGGATAAAGAAAAAGCCTTGCCAGTTTGAAGTCTCAAGGACAAATATGACTAACTTTATAGAATGTTTTCAAGGAAAAAAGGCTCCCTTTTTTTTTTTGCAAATTGCATTTATAATTTCCATTGAACTATTTAAAAATACACACCATCCACTTGCAGTCCTTTTGCTTGTGTGAGGTGAGGGGTTTTCTTTGTTTTTAAATTAGTTGAGAATAAAAACAGGTCTCCATATAGATCTGGAAAAAAATTTCTTCTAATGATTCTCGACTTGGCACTGTGGGTTTTCTAGCCCTTTCTGGACACATTTTCCTTCTTAATAACATCAACACCTTCTTGTCTCTCTGATAGTTCCTCTCTCACCCAGAGGCCAGTCTTGTTTTTAGACAAGGTTTTAATTGTTGTTGAAGAACTGCTCTCCCGCTCACAGAGCATGGGATGCTGTGCAGGGAAGGAACTGCAGTCATCACAGGCATGAGAAGGACACTCCTGAAGCAGAACTGTGGAAAACAGTGGTTGCAATGTAAGCCATGAGAAGGAAAATGCCTGGAGTAGGATGTATCTCCTAGAAATAGGAGATGGAAGGAGGCTTCAGAACTAGAAAAGCAAATCACTGTAGGGAGGGGAAGTCTTACCCCTCAATGTTCAGTGGATCTTGAGGAGCAAATAGGGTTAGAATCCTGGAAAGGGAAGATAGGATGACAAATCACCAGCTTAGTAGTAGAGAAACAAGATTGTCAAGGGCTTGAAATCTCAGACTGTGGCCACTTACAGCAAATCCTTTTCCAGCAAGGTGAGAACAAACTAATCAGAATAATTCAAGTGAGTTAGCAATATGCACTACCTTCTGAATAAGGGCCCAGGAACAAGGGAATTTGCAGTAAGAGATTCCGTGGCAAAAACAGCACATTTTGCTGTTGCAAGCCTGCCAAAGAATTAAAAAAATTAAAAAAAAATTAAAAAAAGGGATTAGGCTCCACAGTGAAAAGCTTCATGTATTGTCACCAGTGCTAACACTGAAAAGCCTTTGCTGTAAGGACACGTGAGGATTTTGAACAGTGTGTTCTGATGCACTGCTTTTTTTCTGTGGCCTGTGAAGGTCAAATACCTTGATGGCTGGCACAGCAGCTGGGTACTAAAAAAAAAAAAAGAGAGTGATAAAGAGGCCAACTTCATCTCTTTAAGAGCTCTAGAGGAGATACTTCAGCCTTCCAACCTGGCCAAACCAACTTCTTCTCTTAGGAGTCCTGCACAAGAATTATGCTCTTCACTGCACACAGAGACTTTGCAGCTATGATCCAACACTAAGTGGAATTTCAGGAGAAAACAACTAGCTTAAATACTTAGGGCACTTGTGGAAGTGAGAGCATGCCATAGGCTCTTGTTCTGTCAGACTAAAAGATGCTGTGTTAATTTCAGCAGCAGTCCACATAGGTATTCTGAGGGTGATTCTCACCCTTTTGCCCTTGTTTGATTGCATTAATTTTAAAAAAAGTGTAGAATAAGTGAGCAATCTTTAACTGAGAATATTTGCTGTAAGATGAAAAGATGTGGCTTGTTAATGCATTCTGTTCACTGAGGGCTCCAATACGGGTATATGTGTAAGATTCAGTGGCAGATACAGTGATGGAGCTGAAGCAAGAAGGAGATAAAGCAGCAGGCAGAAGTGTTATGATCTTATGTGGGAAGCCCAGAAATGCACTAACTCTTCTGACTTCAAACGTGACCTCTGGCAAGCCACAACTTCTTCTGGTACTGATTTAAAATCAGGATAATAGAACACTATTTATGTGGGTATTGTGAAGACTCTTATGGAGATTGAGAGCTGCACAGGAATTTGGAGATAAACTGGAGATACTAGATGAATTTACAGTATCATGTTTGCTCTAAGCAGGTGAAGTGAGGACACCTCGACACAGAAGGAACTAAAGTTCTCTCAGAATAAATCAGAGAGATCAGAAGGCAATCTTACCTTTGCTTCATTCTGATTATTCAGCATTCTTCAATAAGATTGACAGGGAATGAGAAAACAAAGCTTTCGTGAATCAGGAAAGTAAAATCTAGTAACATGTAACACTGCATTTACAAAACAACAGTTAAAAATTCACAAAGTTATTTTTACTCCTTCAGACGAAAGATTAACACAAGACACCAACCTGAATGTCCCTAAAAGATTATTTACAGATAAAACTAATAACTTTGAATTAAATAATGACAAAATTTAATCATGTATCTCCTCAAATAGACATTTTAAAACAAAAACATATACAATTAAAGCACTAACAGACAACTATAACCTACACTTTAACTGGCCCCAGTTTGCTGCAACCCCATAAAGCCAGAAGACACTTTTAGTGAATTAACCCATTGTCCCCATAATCTGTATATTCTGACTGGAGGTTTTGAATTGAAGGAGAAAGTTGTGTATAAGCCCTGAAGTGCCAATAGAATGAACCCTTGATTTTTTATCTTGGCTGTTGTCAGAAAACACATCGCCTTCCCAGAACAGGCAGACTTAGTATGAGCTGAGAGCTGTGTCTAGCAAAGCGGGTTTCTTCCAAGAAGACCAACACCCTACAGAGTAAGATGCCAGAGCAGATGCTGTATGTGCTGAAGGCTGACATACGCTGAAGCTCCCTGAGCAGCCACAGAAAGGCACCAAGCAGAGTGAGAGCAGTCACCTTTTTCTCAGCTGCGTTGGCTCCGTTTCCAGGATCATCGTTACATTACAAGACCTCTGACACAAAGGCACTAGGCAGATATTGGAGATGAGCTAATCACTTCTCAAGGAAACATTCAGCCAGAAGTGGCAGAGGTATTATTACAGATCAGGATGGGAGGCAGAGAAGTCAGGAGAGACACAGCAAAATGATACTTCTGTCACTGGCAGTGTGTTGGGACAGGGAAAAGCCTAGTTATTCCCCTGAAGACCCAAGGAACAAGGTAGATGATAAAACAGTTGCACATCTGCTTTGTAGATGTCAATCTCTCTGAAAATACCCTTTGACTAATATGCAGACCGTGGAGTGTTGAAGATACGAGAACACCACAAGACTCACTCACTGGTGCCTCTTTCCACTGTAATAGTCTGTTAATTCTTGCTCTACATAAGAAGTGGTTAGGTGCCTTGGGCATTGCCCAGGGGCCATTATGTTCCTCCAAAAACTATACTGCTTTTGAAGGTTTAATTCAAGCTCATATTTACTATAGATTGGTTTCTTTATGGCATACAGGGATGGCCTGATATTGCTTATATCCTTATTGTATAATTCAGGAGATCATAAGTGTCAAATTTGACCTTCCTGGGTCTTTTTTTTTTTTTCTTGAGTAATTCCTGAAGGTAATTTCAAATTGAAAAACAGGGAAAAGCTGCTAGAATTCTAACCAAAAAAAAAAAAAAAAAAAAAAAAAAAAAAAAAACCAAAAAACCAAAACAACCTATCCATGTTCACTGATTATAATTAATGTGAAGTTAATCAAAACTCAAACCCAAAAAAAGGTCAAAAAGCAATTATATTAGAAATATGTTCCCCAGTCAATTGCTTGCTTTTGAGGCTTTAGCAGTGTTGTAATTTCAGTACTTATGCAACCACTATAGAATTTTCTAGGTCTGAATCTTACTTCAGAAGCAGAAACTTCTCACCAACCAACCCCTTCAGGTCCAAGCCCAAGAACTTTTTTCTCATGGAGTGGGGAGGGAAGGAATAAGGTTCCTTCACACTCTCAGCCTCCTCAGATGCCACCACTGCATCACAGTAGAAATTGTCACGCACTTTCCTGCTCACTGCAGATTAAGTCAAGGGCACTTGGAATCATGCAGGAGACACTGCCTCATAGCTCAAAGCCTTTGCAGAAAGAAATCCTCCAGGGAAATCAGGTTATGGCAGATTTCATATCATGCCAGGTTAACAGGCTGGAGGAAATGGTATTTGCTAAAGCTCACAGCCAAAAAGCATACTTGAAAACACACGCTGTAGTCAGATGTCTTTTTGTAACATTTATGACTTGGCAGATTGACTTGCACATCAGGCACACATTTGATGGTTAATTTTGAGCCCTAATGCAGCAGAGCAGTCTTCTACCTGGCTGGTGTCTATCCTTTTCAAAAGGCAAAGGAGTGCATAAATTATGTTTAAAAAGAGGTAGGCATTTTCTACCCACAGTGTGGAGTCACTGTAGGTGGATTATTATCCAGGAATACCAAAGAGGCAAGAAGTCTGTGATTTAACCCATTGTTTGTAGTCTCCTTGACTGCTAGTGTTTCTACTGCCAACAGCCTGAAATTATCCATATGATAGAATTTTTCAGGCAGTTCAGCAGCACAGCATCTGCAGTATAGACAGTCAGCAGGAATTAAAGCCCTAAAGAAGAATTTTACTCTGAAATAATACCAGGTAAGCCCTGCAGTAGCATCCAGTTGTCTCTGCTGATGTTGGCAACTGAGCTTGTTCCAGTTTATTCCCTCACCAGACCCTTCATTACAAATGTTATGTATTTACAAATGCCATGCATTAGCAGAGCAGGATGAACTCTAAACCACCTTATAGATGATCAGCTGGATTTTTAAACCTACTTTTTCTGCAGTATCTTTACTATCAGGAAAATAGAAAGCAATAGCTTTCACATTGCAAACTGAGGCATTTGTACATCAGGATACAGGCATGACCTTTAGCTAATACAAACAGGCATAGAGATGTTCAGCTGAACACAGCTATCTGCACTTACTCCAGTTGAGAACTTTGTCTTCAACACTGAGCTTAAAGAAAGCATTGTGAATTGGGATGAAGAAAAATAACCAGGATCAGGGCTGAGCATGCCTAAATTCTGGTGATTTCCCTACAAATTGCTGACAGTGAGCATCTTCAGAAACAGGACCTGTAAGAATAGCCAAAAAAGAGCATGATTTATAAATGTATGAGTTTTAGATTGTCTTAGGTGTCCCTATTCTACATTTAATATTTATGCAATGAAAATAATATTTTGCTTGTCCATAACATAATTTCCAGAAATTCAAAATACTTCACAAAAATTACTTAATCCTTTCAGTACTTCTAGTGAGATATGCAAGTGTTGTTTCAATGTTCTCACAAAATCTGTGATCTGAGGTCGACAAACATACCACTTTTTTCTTAAGTTACTCAAAAGAAATCATTAACAAAAATAAGAAAGAAATCCTGCTTCCTGCTGTTTAAAAAAAAATAAAAATCACCAAGCTCATCATTGTAAATAGGTCTAGACAGATCAAAAACAATAATACTAAATCCAGGAGTATCTCTACTGTATTTAGTTCCAATGGATGCTGCTCTAAAACCTAGATTCCTCTCCCTGAGAAAGGTAGCAAAGGTTCAGTATTTTACAGGCAGATTGTCATCTGTTATATAATCTTGGTCTTTTTCCCTGCATACCCATTTTTGTTCTCTAGAAAATGTGCAAATATCTTAGACTCACTGAGTGCCACTAAGGTGCAGGGAGGGACATGGACTTGTCCCCATCCTGTCCTGACCACACGCAGGGAGGAGGCCAAGAGCTGCTGACCAGTGCAGAGAAAGACCAGGCAAGGTGCTCCTTTTGAGAGGAGAGATATTTGCAATGAAAAGAAAAGCTGTGCCATGTTAGTCGACTTAGGTGTTCATGCCTGAGGACAGAGATGAGAGAGGAAATCCCTCAAGAAGGAAGAAACGCTTCTCTCCTTGACAGCAAAATAGCACCTGTCCTTCCCACCTTCCTCCTTGCCATCCTCTGCAGATGCTTCCCTTAGTGACTTGGCCATACTGGCTTGCAAGATGCTTGATTTAAAACTACTGCAAATAGACTGAAATGCTTTTTTCTATTCTGCATCACAGGGACATTGGGCAGAATTTCCATCATAGACATGTCATACCCCATAAAAAAGAATACTAAAATGTGCCAGAACTTCACTGTCTTTCAGCAGCCTGTGCATGGGATTGCCTAAGGGTCCCATTTTAAATCCCAAACATGTGGGATCCCTTCACACTCTCGTGTTTTCTTACAGCAACATTTCAGTTAATTAGTTGAGCTTGGCCATCATACATTCAAGTTCAGGCTCCTTGCTAAACAGAAATCTAGGCAATGACTGTCTGACTACCTTAAATTCCTGAGGCAGGTTTCTTTAATAGAGGACTGCTCATCTCTTTTCTTGGAGTTCTTGAATAGTTGTTTTATTTTGCTTGATAGTTGATCCCTGTATTTACTGGTATAGCTGATCTGAAATTCTTATCTGTGATCTTGTCAGGAATGAAATTTTTATTTTGCAACTATCTCCACCTTCCACCTACAAATTAAAAAAAAAAAAAAAAGGAAAAAACTTTACCTTCTCAATCTTTTGTAACACAAATTGTAGGGAATAATTTTGATATAACATATGAATTAAGAGCACCATCAGCATAAATCTAAATTCTGTTTCAAGACAGCCAAATGGTGCCGCTCAAGAACAGATATAGAAATTTCCAAAAATAACATTTCTACCATGAAAAATTCACACAAAATTCCCACAAAAAAACCCAAAATTAGTTTGAAAGCATACTACATCCTTTATTACTGTATCATCCTGTATGTTATTTAGTATTTGCTTGGAGGAACACTCAGAGGCCCCAGTACAGAAACAGGCCATGCTATGATAGCTCATTCAAGTAGGGAGACTTAGATAGTTCTCAATGATAATTAACATGAGCCAAAGAACCTCAGTTTGTACAGATACATACATCCACATGTATATTTAAACTCAGAGAAATATTTCCTTCTTTTCTACAAATGTGGAGTCTAGCTGGAAACTAGAAAAGACATCTTGCTACAGAAAGTAGAGGAGATCCTGTCCCAGAATTTACCTCTGGGATCATAAGTCATTACATTTTTAAATTTAGAAAAGTTACTATGATTTTTTAATAAGGTTTCCTACTCTTCTTGATCCCTGAAAGTCTGAACTGATAGCAATCTGTTTCTATAGGTGTGACATGCATAATTAAATCATCCCTACATATTTGTGAATACTTCTGAAGTATTCATAAAATAGTTTCTAACATACTCCAGAAACAGCCATATGCAACAAGGCCTTTGGCTTCCTGTATCAGTCCACCAATCCACCCATTTTTCCCTTTGCACATTCCTAAGGTTGCACCCCTCTGTAAGAAAAGGATAACACCAGTGGAAACAAGAATTTAAATGCTCTCTCTCAATATCTGCAGCTTTTTCTCAGCAGAATAATTTCTTATCATAAGTCGACAGAAACTAAGGCATTATGTTAACACCCATGCATCCAATTTTAAATCCCATGCTACTCCAACACATTAAAATCAGTTTTGCCAAGGAGAAGGATACTTTCCCCAAGGATGGTTGTCATATTGGATCTCATCAGCTTTCACATCTCTTAGCCGACCATTTTTTAATAATACCATAATTATTACTTTTTAAAATCAGCTTTGGTCAAGGACCACCACAAGGAAAAACAGACTGAGAAGCTACTGATTTAGAAAACTGAAATAGAAAGGGTTTGAGCTTGCTAAGGCATCTGATGAATTCAGGCACATGCTGCAACATACTACATTATTTGTACAGAGGAGTTAGATGTCACATTGCTTATACAGTGCACGCAGATATTGTGACTTTCTCAGGAGAGTTACTTTACGGACCCCTCATTTGCACATCCTCTGTTAAGGGAAGCAAATGAAGAAGTACATCTTTAGGTTTTACCTAACTGGAGCAGGACACATTGGTGACCGCAGTACTGGGAGATCCAGCGCAGCAGCTTGGATGTTATCCATCTAATTTCAGTATCTAATCTCTCTAGACACTTATCATCTGACACTCACTGGTGTGCTCCATCTTCGCTGATAGTGAAATCATTTAATACAAGTGGGTAGCGAGGTAGGTGACAAGCTGATTGATGGCAATATCTTCATTTAAAGCTATACACTACCACCAGACAGTGGTCTAGAGCACCTCAGGGGTAGAGTTCTGCCTAAATTTGTTGGTATCCATGCAATTTTATCATGCCAAAGTGTGACTTATGCAATCTCCTAAATCATTTTCTTGGAAAGAATTTGAGCTACCTCAAGCCCATTTCTTAAAGCAGAGAGTGTCAGCATTCTTACAGGATACTCAGCAGTGAGATTACAGTGAGAATCTGCTTTTCCACTACCTTACAGTAACCAAAAGGAATACTGGCTCCCTGAAGCTACCTCTGCTTCAACTGTGACCTCTAATGCCCCAGCAGCAAAGCTGGTGTTGTCTGACAGTAGGCATGTACACGCACCAACACTGCTCGTGTTCAGGGTCGCAACTGTGTCCTGCACATCATGCGAGTGGGAATCAGACAGACCCTTTGAACCAAATTTGGCATCCACCATTTGCTACAAATAGATGAGGGAAGCCAGGAAGCACCAACAGCACAGATGAAAATACCGAGTGGTTCCTGCATATTAATAGACATAATTAAAGCATGGGAAAGCCTTTGCCTCTCTATTTCTTCTGTTTCTGCTCAGAGAGCCCAGAAGGGCAGACTGGATCCTACAGGGAATGCTATAAAAAGTCCATTCTTGATGAATCTCCAGTCAAAATCTAAAGGCAGAGTCATGTAAAGGAAAAAAGGGGATGTATGAAGTTTAGAGAGCAGGAAGGCCTGTTCCTTTCCTTTCTTAAGGTCCTTGAGCATGTCAGGTAAATAATGTGTGCCTACTTCTCTCCATTTCTTCCCCAGCTGCTTCTTGGAAAAGCAATGGCCAAAGAGCCCCTGTCCACCCTTGTATTACTATGGAGACACAACCTGGCTAACAACCTCGGCAGCCACAAATTCCCTCAAATCCAATGGGTTTTCAGTCTGTAGCCAACCTTTTGTTCTGCCTTAAGAAAAAAAGATAAAGGCAAATTAGGTTTTCTTTCACCTCCACCAGCACTCTCACGGCAACTGAGTCCAGACGGTCTCAAACTCTCTGTTCAGATCTGCACTTCTGAATGCATTTTTATGCAGGCCCTGTGGAAGAAAATCAAAGCACATTCCTCTTAGTTCCTTAAAGAATACTAGAGGTAGTGACTAATTCTGCCCGAATTCTTCCATGCTCCATTCAAGGTCTCCACCGTGGGGCTGTTTCCAATCCAACAACAGCACAAAGATGAGCTTTCAGTAAAACATGCATTGCCCAAGGTGTTCAAATAGGTAGAACCAACAGCATTTCCCTATGAAAGGCTGAATTTACATTATTTGCTCTAAGACTGTGATATACCAATGTTTTACACCTTTGAACAGCAGGAATAGGATGAAGAGAATTTTTTATGCTAGTGATTGTCTGTCTTAATGAAGGAGCTTTGTCTCTCCAGTGCCATGTGTTGCTGCAGTTTCTGTGGTAAGGACTGATTACATAGAGGAAGATGTGGCAGCACAGAAGTCAGTGTAAATTGCTGGCATGTAAACAACAGCTACCTTGGGGTCTGTTTTACATATATGCTCTTTCTGACTCAGTTTATGATCAGTTTCTGTAAAGTAATTGTTAATGTCTACAATATTTATTACTTATAATTTGGAAGCTGTTGAGTAAATGTCCTATATACCATATTTTATATGTGAATACATAAATGCAACTTCTAATTTAGGCTAAAACCCATTTGATTTTTGTCCACATAGACAAAATTCATCCTGTAGCCGACCTAAAAAATCAGATGTGAACTCTCAATAAAAATCACTAAACAGAAAATATAAAATTTTACAATATAAAATATATACATAAGGTGACATAATATGAAAGAAAAGAGCAAGTAAAGCTTTTTTCCATTCTGTTTTTGTGGAAGAATTTGTTGTGTGTTAATCTGAGGGCAAAGCATTTCAAGTGACTTAAATGACACAACAAAGAGGTCCAGGCCTAATAGTTTTCATTTTAAAAGGCAGTTCATATTCAGACTTAAGGTTTCAGTAACCATACGTAAAACCTTTAAAATAACTCAGGAAATGCCTTCAGAAATCAAGACTGCAATGGTTGGTGCCATTTCTTTCACTACCCACATCTACTCACACCCTACTTCTCTAGAAACACATTCTCAAAATGGAAGCAGCTTCTCAAGCACCAAGTTGTGTTTCTGGTTTACTGAATTCCCAGAGAGTACTGAAGTTTCATTGAGTAGAAACTAAGGCACCCAGACAAATCTGTTTAGTCATGAAAGTAACAGAAGAATGGAAGACAAACAAGTTGCAAGAATGGAAACTCCTGAACTAGTTTTCTACCAGCTTCTCACAATCCACATATGTTTTATGAAATGTGTTTGTATTGACTAGGATACAGGACTAGCTCCTTAAAAAAATGGGGCACAGTCATTCATTTCTCTCAGTCCAGCTCTGAAGAATGTTCTTTAACACAAAGGTTTCAGGCTACCATAATCACATAATTCTCAACTAAATTACTTTCTTACCTGCAGGGTAAAAGCAATGCCAAATATTCCATAGAACTGTGTGACATATACGGATCACTTTGCAGCCCAAATCCTACTGCAGTCAATAGCAGATTTATACTAGCAGAAGCAAGATGGAGCTATTTCTGGAAGTTGCTTGATGTACTGGTTACATAGCTGAAAATAAACAGCCCCAGAACCATATATTGTGCTCAAAACCCCAGTTGCTCCTGTTAGATTTGACCATGGCAAAGCTGACTTCCCTTAGCTGTGGTACCCGTGAGCCAGCTCATCCTGGAACACTCAGACTCAGCAGTGCTGCAGCTGCATTTCCAGCTGTTACAGCACAATCTTTAATATTACATTACTTCAGTTTCCGAGTGGAGGTGGACCTCGAGTTGCTCCCCACAGGGGAGTTCTCCTGGGCAGTGCTGCTCTTTGGCTTTTAGCATTTCCTTTCACAAAAGGCAAAAGCTGCTCCTGTCACCTCCTGGCTGTTTGTCATTGCTCTCCAACATCATATCAGGCTGTCACACCAGGACAGCTCCAAAGCTGCAGGCATCTTGAGTCAGCATGGCTTCACAGTGGTGGGGGATGGCCTTGGAAAGGCAGGCGGGCACCCTTCCCCTCCCAGCACAGCAGCTGCTCCAATGGGGACACCCTTGGGTCACTCAGAGCTGCTCTCACACCAGAGGCTCCAAGGCTACCCAGTACAATCATGTAGGCAGGAAGGAAAAAGCCAAATCCCAAAGGCCACACTAAAATGTCCCCCATGGATTAGCTTTTTTTCAATCAATTAAAATGACGTGTGTCAACAGAGCCTTCATTTCTCCTCGCTGTAGCCTCTCCTTCATCTCTCAGTACTATCGCATGATGTCCTCAGGCAGTTCAGATGGTCAAACGTAGATGCAATCCACTTTCAGTTTGGGCCTGTTCCTACACAGGATTTTTAGATAACCCCATTTTTGAAGGCAATTGGGATACAATCCATGTCCTTGGAAAAAGATGGTTAGCAGCTTATCTATGCAGAGGCCCAATTCTGCATGAAGAATGCAATGCTTAAGGCACCTGATGGATACCAAAGGGAAGTTTTAAACCATCCTAAAAGTACTTTGAGTTTAACTTTCCCAAACCTAAGTAATAAAGAATTATTTCAAGAGGAATTGGTACCTAAATTAACAAATCCCATTACAGATTTTTCCTTTTGAGAAAGGATCCCCTTGTTAATATTTTTTAATTGCAGTACAACTTCACAAATTGATATTTTCTAAAAAAAGAAGAGATATGAACATTCATTATTTTACAAATGGGTATCTCTGATTCTACTGAAATTAACAGTTTTTTAAAAAAGAAATTAATGTACTTTACAGGTTAACTACAAATTTGCTAATTATTTAGTCAGCATTTCACTTTTGTCGAGAAACACCACTCCCTGTTCTTCCCCAGTTACAAGGGAAATATATCTCATTGCTTGAGTACATAAACCATCACCTACCCTTTGCTTTAGGAGATAAATGTTTTTTTAAATTATGATTGGCTAATATTTATCTTAGAATTAAAACAGTGATATTATCTATTCCATTCATCAGACTTAAATATTAAGACCACTAGCCCAGTGCAAGCAGAAAGGAGAAGCAGGGTATGTCCAAAACAATCAGACATTTCAAGATACTAATTAATATTTCAAGATGCCATGGGTTTAAACATTTCCCCAGATATTAATTACACTGCCCTTGGAGATCAGCAAGCCATTCATGATTGACTGAAATGGGAAGAGAACCTCACCTGTATTCTGTTCTCCATACTTAACCAAACAATTCATCTGGTATTGACAGATGTCTAAGACAGCAAGACTTTTATGCTGCACTGATGCTAAATACAGCAATTGGCAGCATTGTCTCTGGCCAAATGAATTTAGGCCATCAGAGAAAGTGGTCTGTAACTACTCCTGACAGGAAGAATTATTTTTTCCCAGGATTTTAAAACCTATCTTAATAATTTGTGTGCCTAAACTGAAGGATAAATTGGTGTCAATGTTTACTTATGGTCAGAATCCCTTAGCAGTCTAATTTCCTTAAAATGTAGATGTTCTTCACAGTTTCCTGTCATCTTCATAAAATCCCCAGAGTCTTTCATCTGGTCTCCCCACCTTCATATGATGAGAGTGCTGTAAGGAAGAAAGGTCCACAGACCTGTGTGTCTCAACCACCGTAATCTGCTTAGCCACCCATCCATTTCTCATGTGTGCAGAAAGTCACCACCAGAAAAGGAGACTGCTTTGGGCTGCTGCTGACCACACCCCATCCTGGAGCAAGGTCAGGGCACACAGGGACACCCCATGTTCTTATGGGCAGATCAATAATAAACACTTCAGGTGTACCAAAGACTTGTAATCTACGTTTTCTGCTTGGGTGGATGGACACTGATCACAGTGCTGTACCCTGTGCTTCTGGCTTAGGCAACTCTTTCTTTCCGAGAACAAAGACATTCAGTAGGACAGTACGTTAATGACCAAGGTTTCCCATTGCTGTTTATCTGGGAGGGTTCTGCCTACAAACAAGCCTTGTATGCCAAGTATCTGTATAAAGAACGTGGCCTTAGTGATTAGATCCTAGGATGTGGCATGCAAAACAAAACCAAACAAACAAGAGCAACAAACAAAGATGTAGATTTATGATCCAAACCAAGAAGACAAGAGTACTTGTGGAGATTCCCATACCAAAAGAAGAGGAATGAGTGAGAACACAAAGTACTACAAAAACTGTCAGTTATTTAAGGCAGAACTGGTAAAAATGAATTGGAAAGTTTCCAAAGAATGCCTTTTTGCTTTATTATTTATAATGACAACTGCTTTGTATAAACTACCTAACACAATTGTTTTTGCCTTCACCCTGATTTATCTTACTTTCCTTGACAGATTCTGCCAGAACTGTTTAAATAATAATTTGATGAGCTACTTGCAGATTTTCCTGTCTACCCTCCGCCCTCACACGCACACAACCCAGCAGTCTCACTGCAAGTCACATAGGGATCCACCATGGAATTTTTCTGCATAAAAGATGTTGCTTTGCTTTCAGACAGAAGAGGTTTGACTTTCTTGAATGTCATCCAGGGACACAAGAAATTAAGGGGGTGAAAAATACATTACCACTATGATGCTTAAAGACAATTTGTCTCCTTAGGGATACTCCACACTCCCCTTTCATATTCTCTGCTTCATCTGCATGCAGAGCTTTCAGAGACACCAGAAAAAAAGTCAGACAGGGAGAACAGAACTGAGAAATGGAAAACTGGTAAACAAAGACTTTTTTGCTTTTTTATCACACTGTCTAGTTAATTAAAAAAAAAAATCATAGACTCATTTGCTAATGTTTTCTAAAATGGTTTACAGTGTTTGAAAAATATTAAAAACCAATGAGAATGAGACAGAATACAAAGATCTATAAATGCAATTGAAATACTTATTTGAACTCAGTCTGGAATCAGAAATCGGAAAAGTAAATCCACAGAAGAGGATACAAATGACAGGAACTGCAGGAGCTGATGGCAATAAATGGTGTGGAATAGCTGAGACTTAAGTACATTTTAGGACAATGAGCATGGTCATAGACTTTGCTGGACAGGTTGCAGTAAGACATGAGACAGCCTGTAATATGCCAGATATAAGAAAAGGACATAACTGAATTTGTTTGTAATTTTGCTGCATTTGACAGTAATAGGAAACCACAAGCTTGTTCTTTTAAACAGGATGGGCACAAAAGGTTATGCCCTAATGTTGCATGCAGTTTTTTCAGTTATGTGTTCAAGTCACACATGCTTGCTCCCCCAATTAACTGAATTAAATTGGTTGGTCAGGGTTTTAATTTGCCCAGAGAATAACTCCCAGACTAGGCATGTGATTTTTGCATGACTTTTGGGTTTTGTTTTTTTTCTGATACACATCAAATTCAGATTTTCTAGGATGGAAGGAGAAAAAAAGAGATGCCAGGTCTCAGTGTGGCACTAAAATAGGAGAACAGTGGGGCTTTCTTAACCACTGTTAACTAAAGTCACTCAAACTTATGGTTAAGAGTTAGCAGCTTGAGTGACTTGTGTGGTGCTTTACAACAGAAAGCTTTCTTCCCTGCATCCCCTCTGTGAAGAAAAGACTTGCAGACACCTGTAAAGTTCATCCAACCAAAGGCTAAGAGCTATAAGTATACTCAAGACCACAGCACACTTGAAAGGTCATTATTTATCACCCTTCATAAAACAGGGAGCAATTAATTTTTAATGGAAAAATCAAGTCAATACATCAAGGGTTTGTTTTGGGTTTTTTTGACATGCCACAGCTTTATGAACTGCTGGGAGAAAATGAGGTAGCTTGTAGGGAAGCAGGAAATCTTTCATTGCTGTGAGGAGAATCCTAACAGGTCTCTCTTGTGTTGTGGTATGAAAAGTAAAACGAAGCCAGATACTACAGCAACATTTAATATCACATAGCTCAAATATTTCCCTTTCTCAGGCAGCCTGGTTTCTTTCTTTCCAAATATTTGCACTGAGAGTTCATTTTCCCTCCTGCTTACCCTCTCACTGAATAAAAATAATACTAGCAAAAACACACTGCACACAACCAAAGTGGAAAAACAGCTAACAAATATAAAGCAGTCAGAATGAACCAGGCTGGTTGAATATCATTCGGATTTAATAAGGTTGTTTTGGTTAACAATTATTCTACCTCCTTTGGAAAAAAAACCAAAACCAGAGAGAAACAGTGCAACCATGCTGCTTCTAAGAAGTCATTCATTTACACAAAACTCCTCTGAATAACGTGAGAGGAAGAGACTTGAAGTTTCACCCGCCTTAAGATATTCCTTTCTAGACCACGTGCTTTCAGAGGGATGCTAACCTGGAACATAGCCACAAAGTCCTCAGACCTCGAAGTCATTAGTGCCTCCAGAGGCATTAATGACTCTCCACAAGGACTGTGTTTGTATCAGCTTCACTTCAGATAGCCCCTGCAACTCACTGGGGAAACAGGGAGAGGAGGAGGAGAAGGAAAATCCTTTTGTGTATTGGGATATCACAGCTGCTGTGGCTGAGGGACTGCCTGATGCAGAGGCTGGCACTTACCCAGCACATGCCCAATGAAGAAGATGGACAGTCAAACGTTCCACAAATGCTGGAGATGCTCCAAACTCTGCTGATACTCCCCCAAGACACAAAGTAAAAAGCACATTCCTGCAAAATGGAAATCACATCCCTGATTTCTCCTGGCTGGGGAAGGAGGGAAATATTGCACACAGAGTAAGGTAGCTTTCTTAGGTGCTCCTAAAACATCTCTAAAATGTCAGAAAGTAAACTGTAATAGAAAGCCATTGAATCTCTTCTTACCAGTCATGGAGGGGCTGTGGAATCTGAGTCTGGCAGCCAACCAGGAGGGCAGATGAATATAAACACAAAGGATGAGTCTAGCAGACACCTGGGACCATAGCACAGAAAGGTTCAGAAGCCACAGTGATGGCCCAGCAGTGGACAGTCACACTCTAGAAGCAGGCACGAGCTGACCTCTGCAAGTGGGCACAGCTATTATTAGTTGCAATGGGAGAAAGTCTTCCCTTCTGCATCCCCCAAACACAGCTTTCCTACCATCTCTTACACTTTTTACATGTCTGTCTTCCCCAGAACAACTATATTGCTGGGACAGGTTGGAGAAAACATGATAATGTATTTTCTAGTCATCACAAGGATTAAAAGGATGCAGAACTTAGATTAATTCTCACTAGGATCATCTAACAAAATACAGCAGCAACAAAACATTTCTTAGTCCTTCTGCATATGTTGCCAAGAACATCTAAATTGGTGGCTGTGCTAACTGGGCTTAGGTTTGACCATTTTGCCGCAGATACCACAGAAGAATTTTTTTTCAGAAGTTGCTTTGTTGAAGGGGCAAAATCCTGAAAATATATTAGTGATGATTTTTGACACAAAAGGGAAAGAAATTAATTAGGAGCAAGACTTCTCTTCATTTAAATCTAAAAGGAAGTAATGTTTTGGGAATGAAAAAAAAAATTAGAAAGCAATTCCACTGCCACCAGCATATTGTCTTTATTTTACAATTGCCACTGAAGTATTGCATGCATCCTGCGAATACTTAAAGCAGGTGGGAAAACAGGTAGGCAGACAAATATGGATGAGTGAGTACTAATGGTGTTGGCTGGACCAGCTGGATATGAACCATAACTGAAAATGCATTTCACAATGTTTTAAGCAAACACTACAGTCTCAGTCCTTCTGTAGTGACTGGAATTAGGAGTTAATGGATCCAAGTATGTTCTCACACCACTATTACCGTGGTCACTGCATTAATTTTAGATTATTGCCTTACTGATTTACAGTGAGTCCCAAGAGATCAAAACCAAACCACTGATCTCCCTGCTACTTCCCTTCTTATATATTACTGCCAGAGAATACATAACAGCTAGTCAGATTTAGCCCTTCCATAATTCTACTAAATTCTACCTGAAAGCTCTAATGTAATATGAAATTTGGTCTTGTTTATTGTATTTAAAGTTCTAAAGAGATTATTCTAAGATTAGTATAAATCACTATGGAAAAAAAGTCTGCACCCAAGAGTAGGGATTTACAGGCCACTTAATGACTTATCTGTACTCTCTCTTTCATTCTAATCAAATAACTAAAGCTCTCTGACCCTGTTGAAATGTCTTCAGTACCAACAAATCATTATTAAAGATATGTAACTGTGGTGTTACAAAAAAACACGACCCCAACCCTGTGTCCCTTATCTTGCAGTCCTAAAACTAACTTCAGTTCAATGTAGTCCATAAGCATCACAAAGTATTGAAAGTCTGCCAACGTCAATAGGAAGATTAGTGCTAATTGGTAGTGGTCTTTGAAAATAAATCCATTCACAAATCCTAAAAGAAAAATATAAAGTGGCGATTTACCACTAAGGCATGGGAAATATCTTTGCTAAGCAGTTGCACTAATTAGAGAGAGTGGAACAAAAAAATTATGGCCCCAATCTAGCAAAGGGCTCAAATAACTTAAACTCATGTGAACTGGGCATCAAAGTTATTCACTCTTCAGAATTAAAGATGTAGCTCTTGCTTAGCTGGACTAGGGAACAGAAATAGGAGACAACGTGTCTCTCCCTTTCATCTTGAATTACCAACATATAATTAAAACAGTTTTCAAGTAAGGCTTAATCATCAGCTCTTTGGAAACAGCCTTCATTTTTGAGGTTCTCAGTTTTCCTACTTTTGGACCCACAGTATAAACCATTATGCCTGGTACTTGCTGGCCCAGGTGCCATCTAGCCCACCTCTGGCGGGTGCACACACCTCATCTAGCTTGGGGTGGCTGTCCTCCCACCTACACCCCACAGCAGGGTCTGCCCATCTGCCTTGCCAGTCTCACAGGAATCCAACCTGTTTCCTGTAATTCTTCTGGATTACATCTAACCCTTTTTGGAGCTTCTGAAAATGTGACTGTTCTTGGGCACCATTACATCAATTAAAGGGCAAAGGGATGGGCCTCTTGTCTCCATTAGAGAGACAGTGATAGTCATTTACTAAGATTTTCTGATCCCAGTAAGAAGGCAAGATACTCAGCAGTTTTGAAAAACTGGTTCATACCAGCTTGCATCCCTAAGAGCCCTAAAAACCAAATTAAAGGAAATGTTTCCTAAAGTAGCACCCTATTCTGCACTCTTGATTTTAAAGGAAGGTATTCAGGATCCTATAGTTCACCATGTCCCTTTGTCATCTGGTAGTTAAGGGAGGATTTTTTTCCCCCATGTTCATTTTATCAACTATTTTTCCCCCTTTCAGAAGGCCTCCAGGGAAAGGCAGGTTTCACTGAAGTGGATGACTGCACTCAGTGATTTGCAGCTGAGTCAGTATTTTAATTGACCTCTTTAATTGTCTTGGGGCAAATTTCTAAATTAGCATAAGGAATGTGTAAGGATCACATGATGGCTTCTTTATAAAAATGTGAAAATTCAAGGCCAATGATAGGCCTGAAACTCTGGTTGTGCCCTTGCAAATATTTCCATTCAAAATGCACATTTCATTCTCATCTCTAGCACAGAAATATGGCCAACACCACTTATCTGCTTATTTTTAAGCACATGAATATTGGTGTTCTTGGGTGTGCCTACAAAAATATTTCAATGTATTATAACGCTGTAAAAATCACTGAAACGCAATAACATTGTTGCACATTTATTGCTTTTAACCAACTATAAAAAACTAAAATGTAGGCTTTGTTTCCCTCAAATGGTTTTGGGAAAAAGCCAGTCCTCACTCCACAAAGTGTTATTTGCAAAATGCTCCTACCTTGCCAAACCATTAGATGTAAACCTTTTTAAACAGTGTATAGGATATCATAAACCCTAGATAGGGTTTGAATGACTCTACATCTCCATTCTTTCCCTTTAGACTCATACAAGTGCTATTTAAACATGATACATGTTTTAATACACTATCATTACTTCATATCTTTAGTCAATTAATTCCCAAGCACAACCAAAGTGATCCTTTTGGTTTAGCATTAAGGACTTGGAGACAAGGTTGTTACAAAGGAAGAAGAACTGCCTTAAGAGTAGTCCAAGATTTTTCTAGATACCCCCAAGGAGGGATGAAGTGAGGAGTGGGGTCTACAAGCCAATTAAACCACTTGAAACCCACAGCATTACATTAGTTCTAATATTTTATTATTGTGCATGAACTGAATTGGCCCAAGCAATCATCTTTTCCTTATGAGGTATTTTTACTTCATCACTTTACTAAATAAAAAAAAAAAAAGGAGGAAAATCTCAAGTCCAAATTATTTAACTTTTAAAGAAGCTTGACATTTAGTTCCAAATTCAAATCCATAATCAATATAATTTTGCTTCCAGGTTCCACATTTAAAGCTGCAAGGAAGCACACCTACTTTCACTGAAGAATCTAAGAGATTTATGCTTATTTATGCAAAGCCCTAGCACAAAAAACATACCCAGTAGGATTTTAATTTCTATCAAATTCCAATCGCAAAAAGTCCTTCCAGCCTGATCAGTACCAAGACCTACTTTGAACCCAATTGGAACTCTAAAATTAACAAAAGCATCTGCTAGGAAACTTGAAAAACCTGCCATTCAAAAGGTAAGAAAGCCCCCATTCAATTTCAAAAAGATTAGGAGAAATATCAGTAACATTTTCCTGACTTTCAAAGAGAATACTCTTCCTGCTCAAAATGCATTCACTTGGCAGACCAGAATTGCCTAGATGCAGTTCTCTACTGTATGAACTTTACATTTTTAGTCTCTTTTAATTACTTTGATTTAGACAAAATGAAGCCACTTAAGACCTGGCAGAAAATAACCCAATTAATATTTCCCTTCTCATCAAGTCAAAAGATTAATTATGCATTCTAATAAAGGCTTAAGGATTTGTTTCTAACAGCTGCTGACCATTTTCATCTTAAACCAAGAACGCCTTTAAACACATGCTTAACTTAATTGCCTAAAGTGTCCTTTCAGAGTAAATGGTTTTATTGATAGCTCTAAGAAACAAGCAAACTTAAAAAAAAAAAAAAGAGAGAGAAAATTATCTGCAAAACTTAGTAAAGCAGGCAATAATTCATGTTTCTCAATATATTATAGTAAAAACCCACAAAATCAGCAAATTAACAGTTTGTTTTGGAACTGAGAGTAAAATAAACCAGTTGGTGGAAATTAGGATAGTGACAGACCAACCAACATCAGCAAGCATTGATAAAGATATGAGATTTGCAAAAGGCTTAGGTAAATTAAAATGCAAAAAAGTCACAATTGTATAACCATCAGCTGAGTGAGACTGCTAGGAGCTGTAATACTGTGACTGCCTTCAGGTCTCTTCAGCAAATTGCTTAGAGGTGATCCAAATGAGAAATATGGGGCATTTTCATTTTTGTCCTTTGATTTTCCATGCTACAAAACAAGGATGCCTAATCCCTGCAACTTCCCTATTATTAGAGAAGCTAAGGCTATTAGGCACTTTAAATATTAGATAATTTGTTTATTTAAGTGATGTCAAGGATTTTACCAGTGCAGTTCTGCGGCATCCTTAGCCAAGAATGGGCAGGAAGCAGCCTCACGGTGCTACAAGTAACACCACCATAAGGTGTCCTCTGCCTCCCCAGATAAAGACAGCGAAAAAACAACAAAAAAAAACTATTCAAAAAATGCCCCCAAAACACAACCAAGCAACTAATCCCCTCAGCTAGAACCTTCAACTTTTATTTTTCATTTTTCAAGATGAGAAATAGATGGTTACTGCTCTGGGAGATAGGTCTTGGTAGGAGCCCAGGATTATCTAGTAACTGCTCACTACAAGCTCCAGTATAGCTAGTATCTTAATAAAGCCAGAAAAAACCCAAAGCAACTTGAAATTTGATTTCCAAACCCTGCCAATATAATAAAACAAAACCATTATTCAAGAAATATTTTGTAGTTTCTTGATCTGGCCTTATACTCTCAGTATTTGCGATGCAATTCTTTTTAATTAGGAAGAAAACAGTTATGTTTTCCTCCTCACTCTCCTACACTGGATTAACTCACTGTGGTTCAACATGGCATAAGCTAAAACAAGGCTCTTAGTTTATGCCCTGATACTTCTGTTTGGTATGAAGCCACTGCTGTTGGGTCATTACTTGTTTTTGCAGTGTGTTCCAAATACTGCTCATGGGATGCAACCTAAATGGAAAACAGCAGGAGCCTGAGATATAACAGTGGAAGTTCACATCAACACTTAAAGGGAAAAAAAGCATTCTGCACTGCTCCTGGTAGTTGTTCTTTAAGGGTCGTAAAACTGATAGGAACCCTTTGGGTTCATGCTAAGACAATATACTATCCACTTCCCTTAGCAATCACTGAAGGTCTGCTAAAATTCTTCAGGAGGGTGTTGCCAGAGAAGAGTTTCTGTCAGAAAGCTCAGTTCCAATTTGGAACTGCTGAAATTCAGCAGGGTTCAGATACGAAGGTTTAACTTAGGACCCATATGAAAAGCAGGTATGGGTCACAATATCCAAATTTCCTTTCTTAAGGATCTAAATGGAAAGAATGACAAATCAGACTTGGCATCTCCACACCAGTCTTTAACTGGAAAAGTTTTCGCATGGATAAAATTATTCTGTCACATGACTGGATGCAATCTAAACTACTTTCTTGTGTTTTAGAAAATAAAATATGTGTAGGAAAGGAAAATCATCTGAATTCACTGCAGTGACTGAGTCTGGGCTGAGTTCCAGTCTCATTAAAATCCAAAAATCGTGTTGGCAGAGACATATCAGCAATAGAGACGTTCCTCCCTGCTTTCGTCATCTTGACATTCACATACAAGGGCAAGGACAAGTGGCAGTATCGCCCCACATAAAAACATAGTGAGAAGGACAGTACAAATAACTTGGCATAAAGATTTGTAACTGATGGTCAGAGAAAGCAGCAGGTAGCTCTTCTGCAGGGGTATGTAGTTAAAGGGTAGCTTTGGCTCGACAGTTTGCTGTTCTGGAGACACAATGTACTCAGATTCAGCCTTTTAGAAATTGGGGTTGGGGTTGGGTTCTGGTGCTTTCTGTTGTTTTGTTGTTTTGTTGTTTTTTCTTTTTAATTTAGAGAAGTAGGATACAGTGAGGGAACATGGGCAGAGCATGGCTTTGTGGAAAACATGAGCGTCTAAGGAGGCTTTCTTTCCCAGCTCTGCTCAGGGAGATGCACCCCCTGGCCTCGGGGCTATTTGCAAAGAATAGTATTTCTAGCTTCTAGGACATTTCCCCCCATTTGTATGGTTATAAATGAACCTCAAATTAATGTGATCAAGCAATCAATAGCTATTTTCCCTCCACAAATACCACTGATCTTAAAAGACAATTTCTTCCTCAGTGCCCTGCACTGAGAAAAGGTATCAGCATAAGAAAGTTGGGTATGTTTTGTGCTGTTCTTAACATCATTGCTCCTCTCTGAGCCGAGGTCCCTGTTGAATTAGAGCTAGTGATTTCTGAGACATAGATCAATGCTACTGTGACTTGTCTGGTTGTGAAGTTGCTATGGAATATCATCACTTCAAAGAATCTAACACAATTACTATTACTATCCTAATTCACTTTCTTATGACGCAGATTTGTAATGGAGAAGAGCTTTTGATAATTGATCCTTAACTAATGGCAAGGAAAAACTGGTTTGCTCTGTCCTTCAAGCAGCTCCTCCTTTCATCTAGCAGTCAGAGCTATTCTCCAACTGGAAACAATTCTTTATAAAAAAATAAAATTAAGATGTCAAAGACAGTTTCTGATACAAGTGAAAAGATCCTTTCAAAGACAATCCTTACAGATTGTCTGTGCTGTACCCTGAACAGAGCACTTGTCATTAATAACATCATAAACTTGCAGCTGAAATTAGAAGCAGTTTTAACATGCAAAAGGAATCCATAGATCAAACACTACAAAGGAGAAGAACATAATGTAGCTTTCAAACAGATGCAGATGGAATTGACAGAGGAGAGGTTACCTTGGGTTAGAAACACAAACTGAGGGGGAAAACTGAGCAGGCCACACAACTCATAAGGTTTTTGTTCATTTCTTTACCTAAGACTTAAGTGATTCTTTTCATTTCATTGTGATTTTCCTGTCCTCTAAAAATGCAAGTGTTGTAAAAAAAGAGGATGGTAGAAGAGGGGAAAGTAGTAGTTGTATGAACACAATCTTTGATAAAACTCAATATATGTAAAATTATTCAGCTGAAATTCCAAAATTGTTTTCAAACGTTTAAATAAGTGATTAGAGCCTGTGAGACTAATAAGGATACAGCA
This sequence comes from Xenops minutus, assembly GCA_035221455.1. Taxonomy (NCBI): domain Eukaryota; kingdom Metazoa; phylum Chordata; class Aves; order Passeriformes; family Furnariidae; genus Xenops; species Xenops minutus. The sequence goes on from JAWWEE010000158.1 coordinate 13,607,536, forward strand.
CCGTTTTTACTAAAGGGATTATACAGCTTGGTTGAAACTCAATGGCAGAGCTGAGATTAGAGGAACAACCTCTCTGTGGAATAAGGGAGCTAGTAAAAATCACTGGTTTGTTGACAACATTTGGCTTTAGTCTTCCCTAGGGAAAGGAGAAATGTCCGAGTGCTATTCTCATTCTGCTCTCCAGATCAGATAATTTCTAAGTTGTGCTGCAATTTCTGCCTTTAAGGTCTGGGGAAGAATACCCACAATTCTCATTTTCTCCAGAGATATCTCTCATAGGAACTACAAATCTTTGGTCTAAAAGTTTCAAAGTGCTCTTTTCATTCTGGAATGGAACTTTTACCATGTTTACACGATGATACCACCAACCCTCAAAACACTCTCCATGTTGTCAAAATTTGCCTTTGACTAATCCTGTAATCAAAAAGCAGCTTTAGCACTCAGAGGGTGGGGGCCCATCTTGATCCACACAAATTGCAGAATTTCTCCATGCAGAAAAGCAAGGACAGGGGCTAAAACTTCAAGGTGGAAAAGAACAGTAAGGTGAGAAGTAGTTTGGGGGGGGGGAAAGGGGGGTGGGAAGAAGACAAGCATTTATAGGGGAAATAGATATGTTCTCTATTCCTGTAAAATGGCTTAAATCCTGAATTTACAGTGACACTTCTGCAGCTCAGCTCCTGTGTTGTTAGTTCCATAAGAACGCTGAAACTGCTAGACTTGGGTGACATTAATGGAACTTCTAACCCAATAAAATGCAGCTATTTCTGAGGATTTTAGGAGGCACACTTTACTGGGAAGCTGTGGAATATATTGCACGCTGTTAAGTTTAACACTGGGTTTTAACTGAATTTCCTTGATGCCAGCTGAGTGAGTCAAATTCATTCTCAATGCCTTGTGCAATACTCACTTTGTAGCTCAAGCTGGGAACATAAACAGCCAAACAAAGCAAAGAGACAAGTGAAAAAATGGTGTACAAATAATAACTGCAAATTGAAAGAAACACTAAATTATGACAGAAATAACTGCACAGGTCTTTTTAATAAAACTTCCTCACTAATTACCCACTTCTCCGAAGTTTTCAATGGTGTCTTTTCTTCAGAACAGCTGTGCAAAATCTCACCCTCCACCTATTTGCAGGCTGGTTGTTGGCTGTGTCGTAACTCATGGCAGCAGACCCACTTACCATGTGCCAACAGCTGTGTTTTGTGTGCTGCCACGGCCAGTCCATCTGCCACCAACCCGTGCCAGTACAAAGGGCATCATTATACAGCATGGAATAAAAAGCCAGAGGAAGGAAATACCTCTGGCAGCAAAACATTCCTGCTTTCAGTGCTCCTCTTTGCTTCCTCCTTTTTGCCTGTGCTCAGTTCTCCATCTGCTCTCCAGGGGTGCTATGGCAAACACCAGTAAAAATTAACACAGTGCAACATAAGGGAAACCACCACCTAAAAGGCATTCTTGGGTCATTTCTACTCTTACCCTGAGAGAGGAAGGTGAGGAAATGTATCATTAGTCCAATGCTTAAGGTCTAAATGAAGGTACACTGCAAGAAACATGGGGAAGGTTTGAGGCATGTCCTAATCTCCCAGAATCCAAAGAAGGGAAGCTTTACCAAAGCTGGAACACAGAAATTTTTCTCTGCCCCAAACTGAGAGAGAGGGAGTACTAATATGGATTACATCACTCATGGAACAGCTTGGTTAGAGGGGCTGTTGTGTAATGTGGCAGACAGCACAAGCTCTCTAAGTAGACTGCACGAGAAAGAGTCAAACAAAACACCAATAGAATCCTCACCAAGAAATGAACTACTGTATAAAGTCTTATTAATTTTGAACAGATCAGAAGTGCTAGACTTCAATTGTTGTGTCTTTGAAAGAAGATTAAAATATTTCAACAGGAATTTTCAGGGGTAATCAGGTTTTCCAGAATATGCAAAATTAATTAACTGAAAGCTATTTCAATGGAAAATTCCTGAGTGTTGCCACCCAGGCTGGAACAATAGACAGAAACCCTCCACTGCCACCACTATGGAGCTCCTGCCAACTACATTTTGTGCACAGCGGTGCAGGAAGCAAGGGTCCCTATCAAACTCTGCCTTCCACTTTCCAAGGCTGTCTCCAGGGCTCAGAGGTAGGGAGCCAAATCTTCCTTCCCCTCTCCCACGTCACACCTCAGTATAGGAGCTGGAAATGGGGAAAAAATTGTCATCTTAACTCTCAGCTGACTGACCTGAGCAATAGGACTGCTAATCCATATTCTCCCTACCAAAAATACTATTTTAACTCTTTCATTAGTAGGACTAACATGAGTCAACAGACTATATATTCTCTTTTTACGAAAGGCGTGACAAATGTAATTTCACCTTTATGTTGCAGATTGCCCCATTTCATGAAACCAGCTTTGTTTTTAAGCTAACTGAGATGAAACATCAACATTCCCTTTGGATACCAAGCCTCCCTTGCCATTGCCAGAGTGGGGCAGATAGGAATTGAGATCCAACTTAAAGCTTCACAAATCACTTCCGTACCTGACAGTTAAGATATCTAGGGCTGAGGTCGATAGAGCACAGCCAGCTGAGAAGTGAAAAAGTAGAAAGCTATTGCAGTTTATAATGATTAAGGATCTGACTCATTGATTCCAGTTTTTTCCTCTCACTAATGGAAAGACAGAAGTTGTCGTATGAAAACAAAGATAAGCATGAAAGCAAAATTGAAGAAATGGGCTCCTAGTTTTTGGTAAATACCCATCCCTTCTTCTCTACATTCATTGACTAAAGTACTGCAAGTCGACAGTCATGAAATTAATTATTTGCAGTTACAGCCGGATAAATTCAAAGCTTGGGATGAATTGGCCTCGAGCAAACTTTAAAAAAAAAAAAAATAAATAAAAAAAAAACTTGCTTCCTTGCTAAGTGATCCCAGGAGACACTTGTCTATATAAAAAAGTTAAATGGAAGCTGCTGACTTGCACTGAATGGGTCCAACAATTCCAGAATTCTTCATTTTGTCTTAAATCTTACAGATCCACTTACATAACAGACAGCAAGGAAAGAATTTTATTTTTTTTAAATAACTTCCTATTTGGAAGATTAAGAGATAGAATCAATGGTACGTTACAATGAAATTTTAATTATCAGAAGTTTGGCACTGGGATAAATTTCACTGTGTTGCTTTGACCCACTGTCTCTTCCAGAGACTGAACTTCACCTCACACCCAGCCTTGAGCTCCAGTTCATTGTTTGGAGCTTGCCTTTCTACAGGGTGCTCTGTTTTGGAACTACTGAGAGAGGGAACAGTCATTTCCCATGGAAAAACTTCATGGTAGCTTTTCCAGGCCCTCCTGCAGTGACAGGGGAGACTTGTGTGCCTCAGAAGCTCCTGCAGCATGAAGTGAGATCTCCAGCAGGCTCCCTGTCCTGATAGAGAGCTGCCATTGCATGCACCCTCGCTCTCCTCCACATGGGAAAGCAGAGGGAGAGCTAGTGCAGCAAACAGCTCTAACAGCTCTGTGCCAGCATGTGGCTCTTTTTTGCCCACTGAACTCCCAGATGGCCATTAGAACCCAGATATTTGACTTGTATACTTTCAAAGGCTCACAGAGCAGTGTCTGTATTCAGGCCAGATCCCTACAGCATAACTGCAACCATACCATGATCACTTCAGCTCTTCCAGCAGAATTCTTCAAATGTGGAGAAAACTTAAGAATTTTCAGTCCTTAATTACAGTAGCTAAACATATGCCATGTTTATTCCATTTGAAGAGAAAACTCACTTGTGTATGTATTCTTTTACATACATATGTTATATATGGGTTTTTATATTGATTAGGGTAGGATTCTCAGTTGAGAAAATCCAGAGTGGGTTTAGAGGTGCCCTGATTTATGACAAAAAAATTCTTGCAGCTAGAGGCTTTAGGATCAAACATAGTACAGAAGAGACAGGCATTCTGATTTGTCTCCAGTTTAGCCAGAAGTAAAAGAAAATCACGTGGAAGCAATTCAGGAGAAAACACTGCTTTAATAGTAAGGGCTAGAGATTAAGTATACTATTAACTACAAATTCTCCACATGTTCTTTCGGCACCTCCTGTGCTACTTGTAGTCACTCTATCTATTTAGGACAAAGCTCTCCCTGGGGACTTCACCCTAAAGTAAATAAAGTTATTTCAAGAATTAACATAAACTGCTGTAGGTATGGGAATTGCAATTTTCCCTCAGGTATGAATCAGAGAGACAAAACCAAGGGCAGAAGTAGGAGTGAGGCTGGAAAGGGACTGACCACAGAGCACGTAGGATACCAAAAGATTATCTCTGGAAAAGTTTTTCCTCCAGACCATCTCTGGGGCTCCTGGACTGACCATCAGTGCAAGTGGATTTCTGGAGCTGAAAGTGGGCTAGAGACAAAGCAGAAAGCTGATTTTGGAGTAGTGAAAGGGGGCTACCAATCCTGCTGTTAAAAACTGGGTTTAGTTAACATAACTTGAATAGAAGGATAAAAAAATGCATACTCCCTCTTAGGGCGTTCCAGAAAGAATAAACCTGGAGAAAGTACATGGATAGGATTTGATCTGGAAGGAAGGTACAACTTTCTGCATCTAAGCAGAGCTGAGGAAATCCATATACGCTTCCCAGATTTTGGGGAGTAAAGAAAAATGGCTTGCTATATTAATATGGAAAAGCAGGTAACCAGAAGGGCTTAGAGAATCACACCTACTCAACTGCAAGGAAGGGCAATTTCATACTAAAGCAGGAACAAAATACAATTGTTGTTGACCTCCATAAGAGCTGGAAATAGAATAAGTCAAGTGGATCTGATTGTAGCCTTACAATCTATATAAAGAGAAGCCAATTTTTGTTTGAATAACTTGCTTATATTTAGGATCCTAAAGCTGTATTTGGAAACCTAAGGAACTGACCTGATTTTCGGAAGTGTTCAGCACCCAGTGAATGAGTGGAAACATTTTTAAGTGGTTTCTGTAGGAACTGCTGGATTCAAGAGCTTTGGATAGGGAGAAGGAAATCAAAAGTTTCATTCTATTTCTTAGCTTTGGTTTACAAATCTAAGACTTACATTCTCAGAATTCATCACTCTGCAGCAATGTCTGGTTTTGCTTTAACTAGTGTTACTGCTAGAACTACTAAGTGTGTGGATTTTTAAGAAGCTTTCAGACTTTCGCTATGATTTAAATAAGGATATTTAACACAGAGTAAACACAGACCCACTTTGCTGCCATGCTAGTTTGAAATCTGAATAAAATAATCACTACAGCTAAGGAAAGCTGTATAAAAAGAACATGGCAAAGCCATATGAAAGTCATGAGCAAACTACATTTGGGAATGCTCACATTATGTAAAAGGTAAATTTCTAGTATCTCAGTTGAGGAAAAAAGAACTCCAGCAATTTAGTAAATGTGGAGGCCTACATTTCCCTGAAAATGGTCTTTCCCCAGCAGAGGCTAAACTTTTTTGAGGTCATTTTGTTCAGCGTCTTCAAAGGGCACTGATATCCGTCTCCCTTCCACTCAAAAACCTTTTCATATCCTGTCAAGGCCAAAAGACTGTATAAATCTGTTTGGAAAAGAGATTGCTTAAACCTATGGCCTAACAAATCCATGTGAAAAGACAAGGACACATCATGAATTACTGCTGTAGTATTTCTTCTAATGGCATAAAAATCTGAGTTCAGTCTACACAATATTCACAAGTGCAAGCATTTTTAAAGTGTTACTGCCTTTCCTTAAAAATTCTGAAAATGGGGAGAAGAAAAATATTCTGCCTTCTTATTTTTATTTCACCATGACCATTTCAATGTTGTAGCATAATTCAGTGTAAGATTAAAATACAGTCCTCTCTGCTTGTCCTTCACAGAAACATTGGGGTCTACAAATCTCAAACTTGCCTGATGAGTTGTACATTAAAGCCAGTTCTTAAAAGCACATACTCTAAATTAGACACCTTTTTGCAAGATATTTTACTGTTTAGTGTAGTCTTCATAATATAAAATACTCATACACACAGGATACCATTATCAGCAATCATGAAGAAAAGCTCATTAAAAAAAAGACAATTAGAGTCTTACTTTTATCAGTGCAGAACAAGAACAAGAAAAATGTCAAGACTATTATTTTCAGCATAGAAATGCCTACGGGCCCCAAAAGCAACATTGGCAACCCCTTATGAGGCTCTGCACAAATACCAGCTAAAGGTGGTTATTACCAGCAGTCATTACATTTGCAAATGGACAGACAAAAGGCAAAAAGCAGAGATGAATAGAGATGGCCCATCAGATGAGACCAGTGAGGAATTAAACAACCCCCCCCTCCCAGTCACTCTTCCTGCAACACCAGCAATTTTTAGCAGGTCAAATTTAGCCCCAAATAGTTTGTGTCCCTTCTGCATTTTCTGAGAGTGTGTGTGTGAACTGCTTTCAACAACTGCAACAAAAGAGAAGAGACACAACTGATTTTTCTACATCAAAGCCCTTTTTTGAAGTTTTATCACCTGTATTCAAATTCCCTGTTGACCATGGATTGCCACTATGCCCAGCAAACAATTTTCCAGACTCTTCTATAATTCAGTGGCACATGGATATTGAATGCAGGCTCTCTGCTGTCTGAAAGCTTTTCTGTCACTCTGGAGCTGAATTTCAAGGCAAGATTTTCAAAGCACTGCAAGGAATATAATCACTTTGTGTTATTTTCAGTGGAAAGCCCATGAATCAAAGCTTGCTACCCCTCAAACACCCCAGACAAGGCTTTCCTTCTAATCCTGACCAACGCTTACTTGTACAGAGTCTTTGAGGAAACTTGTCAGACCCAGAACTATACTAGATTTATTGTTCATAAAAATGTGCAAAACACAGATGACTTGTAAAAAAAATAAAAATTTTTATTTTTTACTTGCTCAGCACAGTTTTCCCTTAAAACAGCACTAGAAGAAAGATAACAATCATGATATCTACAGAGCAGTTCATTTATAAGACCAGTTGTTCATGGAGAGCTAGAACCAAAACACACATATTAGGGTGGGTGATGTACCCAAACACACGCGCTGTCTGAACAGCACAATTATCTTGCTAGTGTAAAGCTGCTTAAGAGTGTGATACTTCCAGTACTATAGTTTTCAGGCAGTGTAAAGCTGTGATTTAATAGAAAAGCTGGCTATTAACAAACTCAGTAGTCTTAAGACACACACCAAGTTTCACCATTAGAATTAAGATCCCAGCTGGGACTGAAAGTTTCTTCCCTGGGAACCATTCAATTCGTAATTCAGCAGTGACTGCAGTTTCTGCAAGCAGGCAAATAGTAAATAGCTCCACATTAGTGCCTCCTGCTCCTCACAGCACAGGAGAGCTCTCCTGCAGTCCCACAGACAGCAGAATGCCTTGTCCATCCCTAAAAGTGTTGCAGAAGTGAGCATTCCTTAGCAGGCCACATCAACCCTCAGGGGCTGATGCATCTCCAGATGTCTGAGAGGACTGGAGGAGAGCCCTGAATCAAAAGGAGAGGAATAAGAAGGAGGCTTAAACTCCCTGATTTAAAGGTGTTTCCTAATGCCATCCCAGCAGAGTATGATACAGCTCAAACCACTTCTGTCTCCAGGATTAACAGATTGTGCTGCAGAAGAGAAGTGGTCTTGTGGATGTCACTAAGTCGCACACTGTCGTGGTTTGACCCTGAACAAACGCCTGGTGTCCAGCAAAACTCCTTCAAGGTCTTTTCCCCCCTCCTTTTTCGCCTTC